>OZ004650.1:4036708-4657513 GCA_963924495.1 Nemapogon koenigi
ACCCTGCTGCAGAGACGACACGTAAGTAGTCTGGTCATCTGTTTATCTGTCGGCTCTTAAATTCAGGGCCTAGCAAGAGTCGCGTTATTATATCGAGCTCTTTTTCTATAGAAACAGCTCAAACAACCCCGGCAGCATATAAGGAAAATCTACCGACTGAGTTTACAAAGTAAAAAAAAACTTTTGACAGTTGTTTTTTTAACTAAATCTCTGATTAACTTTGACTTGACTTACAGAAATTGGGCCGTTAGAGATCGCTTTCAAAACTCAGTTGGTAGATTTTCCTTATATACAGAAAATAGTACTTCTTGGCTTAGGAAAGGGACTTCTCTCACAGCTGACGTCACATATTGTTGTATACGAATAAAGGCAAGTCTCTTTCTAAAACCCGATGGGTATTATTTTATTAATTGAAACTATTTGAAACTAAACTAGACTTATTAAGCCCGTCACAGGCGTATCTATAATATAAATTATATATTAAGGCATCATAATGATATAATTTTCTATTTATTAAGTGTTATTTTGAAATCACAAAAAGTAATGAAACATGCTCAGTTGCTATATTTCTCCGATCGACGAACTTGTTTTAATATATGTACCTACTTAATTGGTGATGTTTTTTGGTAAGAGTAAAATTCTGGGCACGATTTTTTTGTCCTCAGTCGTCGAATGTCACTTCAAATATCTGAAATATCGCGCCGTTTGAGCTTTTTCGTCCCGAAGCTTTCCACGTGGGCACCGGTACGGAGTACCCAAAAAAGGGACGGTTCCGTTAATTCGTGTGTGGTAGCTTGCTATAATATATATTATTATTATAGTACAGCATACGGGCTTAAATCAGACTAAACCTAAACATAAAAACAATATTCGGAGACTCCTTATCTGTCGCACTACAAGGTAAAACGATCTATATGCGCCAATAACTCGACAAATTATTGAAATAAAATTGATGCTAATAGGTCATTTTAGATGTTTTCCAAAATTTTGATTATACTCTTGCACTCTTATTAAGGGGAGGAACGAATAATTTTGGTTGATTTCTAAAACTGAAATTCCCGAATTTTACAATTGCTATGAACATACAATTTGGACATCGAAAACTAGAGGATTTTATCTAGTACTGTGTAGTAGAGATGAGCGCCACGCCGACGCGCCGTCGCCGCTGAGCTTCCCCCCACGCCGCCGCCGCCGACCCCCACGTTCCGGCGCGCCGACTTTCATTTAGTTCTTTAGTTCGGCCAAAGACGCTGATCGTGCGCACGTGTGTTCCGTGGCGGCGACAAACGTTAATATTTCCAACAATAAACTTAGAGACTTATCAATTAATTTGATAAGTAAATATCGAACAACAAACACAGTTTTTGTTGGACCTATTTTGGGCAGTTAGTAGTCAATGTTGAAGGGAAGAAAGTTCCTTTTGAAGTAATTGGCGAACATTTCGAGCACACGGGTGATGAAGTTTCATCAAATGATTTTGACGACAGCAGAGACAGCCAAAGCCTATTAACTTCGACAAATTATAGTACCGCCAGTGCGCCTCCTACCATAAAAACTAGTACACCTACTAGATGGTATAGCATGCTAATGATGTTGTCAAGCATTAGTCACGTCGCAAATCGTCGACCTATTAGGGACATGTTAATCGATATAGGTCGCAGTGCTCTTTTGCTAGATGAGAACGAGTACAATTTAATTACCAGCATGTCATCATTTTTTGATAAATTCAAAAAGATCGTGGAAATATTAAGTTCCGAAACACACACCACAATAAATTTAGCCCTAGTTTTTAAATTAGAAGTACGCTAGAAGAATGTGACGACAATGAGCCGGTTATTATTACCAGACTTAAGAATAACATGTTGCGAAAATTGGACCACCGCTTTCCTGTCAACACCCTGTCCTGACACAATTGTAGCAGCCACTTTATTAGATTGCAGGTTTCAATCAATTGAGGAAATCGACCTATACATGGAAAGTCATGACACTACCAAGGTGGCATTTCTGTCCACAATTATAAAAACAATTTTAAAAGATGATTACCAAGATGCAACACCTGGACCGAGTTCCGTGCCTACGCCTACATCTTCTAACTTCCTAATGGATTTGGCTAAGAGGCACAGCAGTAGTACTTACAGTTCTATGGACAGTGTAATTGAAAATGAATGCTGGAAATATTTTAGTACAGCTAGTGCCGAGGATCTCCAGCCATACGACGGTAACGTGTTGATGTTCTGGAAAGACAGGAAGGTCTCCTTTCCGTAGCTGTCAGACTTGGCTCGGGCAATATTATTTGTTCCGGCGACAAGTACTCCAAGCGAAAGGGTATTTTCTGTCGCTGGGCAAGTAATAACAGCAAATAGATCGCGCTTAAATCCCTTAAGGGTAAATCGTATAATATTTATTCATGACAACTACAGACATTGCAAAAACAACTATTAACTAAATGATTATGATTACGGCCATATGATTAATATTTTCCCTAATTTGTGATTTTTTAGTTTAAGTAGGTACATACTCATTTTACATTTAACATCTCTAAGTTAAAACATATTTTTAATTATAACTGATATTTAACTGCCTGAATCACAAACTAAATTATGTTAAATTTACTGTTTAAGTTTTTAAATAATGTTCACAAATATGTGAAACAGTTCATTATTTAAAACAATTGTCTCTTGGGTCCCGTTTCTTATTCCTACTGTGGAACGGTACTTTTAAATATATTTAATTATGTTTAAAAATAAAGCTTACATAGATACATGTTTATAAATAAAGGAAGAAAAATTTTGTTGATTTTTTAAATTTTTTTGTTTAGTTTTTTAATTAATAGATGTCAAAATACCAATGCTTTTCTGAATGTTTATTAATTATAATTTTAGTTTATTACATATACATAATTATATATAATTATAAATTATGGTGATTTATTTCTCGCCTTAAATAAGGTACTTTTTAAAGTCACGCCGCCGACGCCGCCGTCGCCGACCTCTAATTATCAGCGCGCCGCCGCTGATAGATTAACCATCAGCGCTCATACCTACTGTGTAGTATGAAAACATGATTGTTGAAAATTTTCTCGATAACTTAAATTTTTGAAATCACCTCTTTTTAGTCATACGACCATACTCTGAAGGGGTTTTAGGTTTAAATTTTATACGAATCTGTAGGTAATTTCAGTACCTAGTATTTATTGATTAAGAAGATTTTTCCCTGCATGTGATCGTTTTTTAATAAATTATTTTTGTAATGTGCCGCTTACGTCATTTATTCCGAGAAGCGATACATTATGCCCTTCTCACTTCTGCAGCAAGATCGGACAAAGCGCCGTCGTTGTCTTGCATGACGTGATCGTTGCGCTCGAACCACTCATGCGCCCGAACCACGAGTTTAGGGCGTGGCTTACGATTAGAAATTTCTGAGTCGTTCCTCGTCTTAATAAACTCGAATTAGCGACGTATTAACTAAACTGTATTTCGTCACCCTCTAACAAATCTGCAATTCATTATGATAGACGGAGACGAAATACAGTTTAGTTAATACGTCGCTAATTCGAGTTTATTAATAAGAGTGGTATGGTATATAGCAGGCCTTTATATAAGAACTGCGGGAGAGAGAATTGAAGTTAACTATGCTGATTTTCATAAATCTGTAGGTATATATTTTTTCTCAAAGGTGTTTTTTGTCTGTATCAAATATCACCCTTAATACTGTATCGAAGTTAATGTTTGATACGCTATTTTGAAGATTATTTTTCCCTCTAATGGCGAAAAATAGACAATCGAATCAAAATTAAATGTTTCTTTTAAAATTAGACTAATTTATTTATTCTGTAAAAGACTCCATCCGTTGGAGATCATTTGAACTAACGGTGCGAAGTATTTAGGTATAAAAAATATCTTTGTATAAACATTATATGTACCTACATTAAAAATAAGGGAATAATGATTTGAAAACAATAGTGAGATTCGAGACAAGTCTTCTTTAGCAAGTTGCTTTTGATTCGTTTACTTGATGTTATGTATTGGAATGGTACACAAAACCTACGTCAGTTCGTCCTGAATTAGTGTATAATTTGATTTTATTGTTCTTCATTTAAAAATGAATATGTGAAACTTGTCTCTTTAATAAAGATGCCTCATGCACGTAGCGTTATAATAGTATCATTAATGATATTATTTCTAACGATAGAATTTTAAATTGCGTAATTCACATTAAATCACAAATGTACCGTGGGTAAATCTTTGCCTTCAGGCTAAACAGTGTCATTTGAACTGAACTGAACCAAAAGCTCTGTCCATACGCAATTATTCTAACATAAGTTGAGTTCAATATTGCATGCACTTCACAATTAAATACATTTCACAGACAACTTAGCGCATGCGTTTAGCGCATTCAACGCACAAACAAAATTCCATTCTAGTGTGAACAGAGCCAGACAGAAAAATAAGCACATTTTATTTAGTTAGGCACGCCGAAACACGATCACGTAGTCACTTAAGTCACGCACTCTTCCTCACGATAGTCGGCGGAATAAACACTGGCCAACAAAGTGTAATTGTTCATATTTGCGTTTGAAACACGAATTTCAAGAAACTACAATATGCACAAATATTAAATTCATTGAGATCATGAAACTAAAAGCATAGAGATAGAACATGTACTCATCTTTAAGTAGGTAATATGGGGCCCTCTTTTTAACCGAACTTCAAAAGAAGGAGGAGGTTCTCAATTCGTCGGATTTTTTTTTGTTTGAAAGGTTATACTTTCCAGGTGGTCCCATGGTCATCAGGTCAGGATCTATTAATGGGTTCCTGGAGAACTCTTAAAATTTTATAGGCACACTTGAAGCGATTAGGGTATTTTTTTTTATAGTGACTTGTGCATTTATTTGCTTTCGGATTTAATCTATGCTTTCGGTAAGCACATTTTGGTTTTGAAAGCGGTTTTTTTTCTTTATCAGAAGTGGTTATTATCTCTGATACTAAAGTTTACCTTACTTATGTACTTTAAAATAATGAATATAGAAATGATGTAGATAGACAGATAATGTCAAACACAACTCAAACAGCCCTATGTACCAATAATAAAAATACTAGACAGTAGATTAGGTTAGGAGCGGTCTAATGGTAAGTTGTAAAGAAAAAACTAAGGTATGCTTTTTTATATTTTTATTTGAAAGATTAAGAAACTTGTTCTAATATTTTGCTATGCAGTAGTTTTTTTATAATAAATTTTCAAAGTTTTGTTAACATACTACAAAGTGACGTCATCATTTAGGTACAGTAGCGTTTCTGCCCCGTGGTACGAGTACTACTCGTGTGTGATAAAACTAGTACCACGGCTTTTAACGTGTCCCGTGGTACCAATTAGAGAAATGAGGTGAGAAATGGGACAGAATGAATGGCTATTTTACCTAAGTGATGACTTTACCGTGTCTTTTGAAAATTTATTCTAAAAAAACTATTGCATTGAAATAAAAAATAGTCAATAAAAAAAACCTTAGTTTTTACTTTACATACTGAATTGTAGAATTAAACAGATGGTGCAAGTCGCAAGCAATATAATTATTCAGAACTTGCGAAAATCCCGCGACGCTTACCTTAGTTACTTAAAAATATATAACAAAACTAGCGGACCCGGCAGACGTTGTTTGGGCCCGCACTACCCCTACCCCTACCCCTACCCCTACCCCTACCCCTACCCCTACCCCTACCCCTACCCTACCCCTACCCCTAACCCTAACCCTATATAAAAAAAATTTAGGGGTGGACCACCCTTAACATTTAGGGGGATGAAAAATAGATAGTAGCCGATTCTCAACCCTAACGGATATGCATACAAAATCGAGTCAAGCCGTTTCGGAGGAGACATTGTGACAGGAGAATTTTATATATTAGATATAATTGAATTGAAATACCTTCATGACAATAACAAAATTGCCTTAATGGAACAACAAAGTAACTTTTAAATGTACAATAAAATTGGCCATTAGCAAAATTAAATGCTTAGTTTTTAAAATTTAAAAAGTTAATTTAATTTAGTTATTATTTATTTTTAATTAGGGTTATTATTAATGAACGACTATACAAATGTATTTTAATTATTATTATTTACTGATAAGATTATGATTCAAACTCAAACTATGACATCATTGTATTCAAGAATCAAGGAAATTTCCTGAAAAGGCAGCATATTTTTCAATATTTTAAAAATAAAAACAAACACACCTTGCGTCCTTTATACCGTGCGGTGTGACCAGCATGTTTATTATAACTACTTATCTATTAGAGAATATGCCACCGCGAACTTTATTGTAGATCATTTTATTCTACACAATTCTTTCCTACATCATTTTCTTTAGGTATTTATTTATTTTGTAATATTTTTTGACGGATTAGACGGCATACAACATGAAAACTCGCTCGGGCTAATTTTCCCCCCGACTTGATTAGACTTATGTTAATGCTCATCTCCTAAACCTGATAGGTCCAACCTATATAATGAAAACCGCAACAAAATGTGTTCAGTAGTTTTTGCGGACTTTGTTTTATAATATATTGTAGACATTGTAGTAAAGTACATTATATAATATACTCTGGATTCAACTAACTGGTGTGTTTTCGAAAAAAAAAATCTCACGTTACAGCACATTGTTTTTTGTTTGTTCTACTTTCACGCCAAAACTAGAAAAACGAATCGACGTTATTTTTTGCACAGACTTGGCCGGAGAGTTACATCTTTTACCGCTGAAATCTTTCGGGGTACATTTTTGTGTCCCATTTTAAAATTTTGCACGGGCGAAGCCGGAGCGGAAAGCAGTTACCTACTTATATTCGAAACCCTTTAAATATACATATGAAACAAATTGCAGATTTCAATTCTAGGTCTATTCTGCTATCTACCTACCATACCACGAGTTTATTACGGCTTGAATTTAGAAAATTCCAGAACTATGACATGTATTTACCTATTTACCAAACATAATTAAATATTTAATGTCACGTTACTAATTTGTGCACATCTTGCTGTCGCACTCTTTTCTCACTATTAGTCGTATCTCTCTCTCTCTCTCTCTTTCAAAGAACATTCCGTATATATGTATATTCATTTTATTAAAAATAAAATATTCCTTTGATATTTTTCTATGGAAACACTTTCTATGATAAATTTATAACTTTGCATAGCACTACATACACCAGCCAGCCATTCAAACAGTATTCAATACTCGGAATCTCTGATTTTTTTTTGTATAGCAACCCCTACTTCACGACCCTCGCTACCTGGCCCGCGACCCCACCCCTCAACTCAATATTCATTTCGCCCTCAGCCCTTGAGATGCGCGTACGCACAGTGACGCTTCGCTTACAGCGTTGTCAAATAATGTACATATTATTTTAATATAGTGAATTTTAGTGTAGTGAAAATTTCTGTGATAAATTGTGTGATAGTGATTTTAATAAAATGGATTTGTCCACTCGGGTCAAGTACGAAGATGATAGGGATCAAGACGGTTATGATTTGTAGTAAGTTTCTAGGGTTGTCGCATTTCTTAAACAACATTTTTTTAATATTACAAAAATCTATAATTTAAATTCACTGTATGCAGTTCTATTTACTTATTTTGAGTAGGTATTATATTAAAAATATTTATATTAAACACTTGTGAGTTCTTGCATTAGGGAACGCTAGCAATTAGCATTAAGTACCTAATATTATAAGTAATTATTATTGATTTGTGGATATTAAATTTTTACTACCTGTGATATTTGCAAAGTATATTACATGTATACTAATATTATAATATCTCAAGTTTGTAAGTTTGGATGTAGGGGTATTCTCTCAGAACCTATTCTAAATGTTCTTTCACGAATAGAAAGCTACGATATCCCCGAGTAATATAGGTTATATTTTATTTTGTTCGAAAATATCCACAAAGTAAAGCAAGCTCAAATGCAATTTGATGCATTCGATCCCACGATTCTCTTCTCCAACGCGCAGGTGGTATAATTTTGTTTGGGCCCATGGGATGTGGTAGTTTTTGTGACGAGAGTTTTTGCTTAGCAAGTGCAGTTGGCAGGAATGCTTTTATATTTTTAATACAGCAAAATCTCACTACCCTTGTAACTTTGTAATACAAAGACATATTTTCTATTTTTCTATCTTAAATGGGGTTTTTATTATATTACTGCAAAACTACATTTAATTCATTATTATTACAATACAATATTAGTGTAGGGAAGGATAAGGGACGTAAAAAGGGGTGGCCACCCTTTTATCCACAATGCCTGTCGAATACATTTTTTGGCACATTCACATCCCTGTATTACTGCAATATTTTGTGATATTTTCCTTTTTGAGACTGTAAACATTATAGCCATCTCTTGTCTTTACAAGGCCTTGTCTAGGCATTTGTCTTAGGCCTTTGCCTAGGATCCTAAATATTATGAACACAATTTGACTTTCAATATGCGTTTCCTTATAGCTCAGCATCGGCTAGGTCACAATACTACGGAGCTAGCAATAGCTCAACATTATCGGTGGTGCAGACCCCGGGAGCACCAACGGTGACTGCTGCCGAGCCCGTGCAAGAAGAAATCGAAAGGAGCCGGAAAAGAAAATAGTGGGTGCACGGAATTTCTACTCAATTTTACTACTGATTTTTTTTATATGATTTTGAATTAGGAATCTACCGACTATTCGGCCACTTTTATAGTCGGCAGGAAACAAAAAAAAAAATCAAAACAGTCTTAAACAAGTTGGCAATTAACTAGTACTTGTTAAGGAGATCTATCGACCGAATAGTCGGCAAAATAATTTTAAAAAGTAATTTTAGGCCGACTAGTCTGTAGACACCGATCAAGACATTAGGGGTGTAGCAATGATTTTTTGCTAGGGGCGAGCACTGATTTTAAATTTGGGGCGGGTCTACGATGTTCATAACAAGTCTACTGTCGCTCAAAATACTCGATCCGATACTAAAATTCAAGCTATAGGAGTTCTACTTTGCGTGTACTGTGCAACAGATAAACGAGTCTCCTAAATATTTCGCCTGCATGCCTCGCGTTCATTGGCCGCCAGCTAAGCTCTGAGGTGCGAGCACGAGTTTCCTGCGTCACGTCCTATCGTCATGAATCCGAGCGTATAGGGCTGTCAAATTACCATTGAAATTGGCTGACGATACAATGACACAAGAAAGTCGTCCTAACCCCTCAGGGCTGTTCTTAGCTGCCAGCTACTATACTTGATCTCCATTACTAGGCGTGCATGTATACGCCTGGAAGTACTAACACCTGCAGCTCTTGATGTTTAACAATTTGACAGAAATACAAGTTTCCTATTACGAACCTCGCAAATCTTGTAAGGTCCGTTTTTTAATACAAACCGCGTCAAATAAATTGACCCTGGCTGAGCGCTAGTATATAAATCGTATGAAGCGTACGCAAGTCTTAACTACGTGATGAGTTTCGGTTCAAGTTATTTGCCGCGGGCTATACTTCCCATACTCAACAGGCTTGTGTCTCTGGCCACACCGCAAGACATAAAGGCCGTGTAGATGTATTTTTTTATGTTAACATTGTGCTTGTATCCATTGCAGTGTTGCGGAGCAGAGCAAGATCCGTGCGCGCGCGCAGCCGACCGCTCGGCACAGGGCAGCCCCGCAGCCCCCCACGACGACGGCCCACAGCAAGCAGCTGGCGGCGGGCGGCAACAACCTCCCGCCCCAGCCGCAAGGTAACAAACGTAATGACCCCTTGTTTCTTGTTACCTCCTCACAACCATAGTAAAACCGGGCTGAAGTGCCATGTAGACGATCAACCTGATATGGATGAATCCCGTTTTATGGATATCAAGCAAGAGACTGTTAAACAGTGTAAAGCATTGTTGGTTATAAAAGCTTTAAGTAATCAAAAGTGTTGATCGTCTCCGGGGCACAATACATGCTCACCGATTATGCATTTAATAACTTAATATGTACAAAAACAATATATAGGCACGGCTGAAACTGAAAAGTATGTCATCCGTGCTAGCATGACCGTGTAGAGAGAATCTCTCTACATAGTCAAAATCTCAGTTAGAAAGAGATAAAGCAAGACAAAAAGGACCGGTTTTCGCTCGAGGCTATCTTTGTCCTGCTTTGTGACTACGGAAAATAATATCTTTCTCTTTCTTACTGACTCGTAGATTAACCTTGGGTATATCAGTATATGCATCTACTGCCGGACATATTATGTATCATTGGAAAGGTCTTGACGAGACAAGAAAGAACATGTCATCCGAACATGCCACCTACAAAATGAGTGAAACAGCAGAAGTACTCCTCGCATCTTGCGAAGCATACCCAAGGTTAATTTCCAGGTGAGATTTTGTCTACGTAGGTAGAGATTAGAGATTCTTTCTACACCGTCTTGCTCGCAAGTCGCACGGCATATTATCATATGGCAGGCAGCCTGCTGTAATAAGTCGATTTATAAAAAGTATATACAGTATGAAGTAATACTTCTCATTATGTATGTAGTTTTTATAACATATTTCAATAGGCTGTCAAATAGCACACTTTTCAGTGTACTTAGTCGTACATGGTGCAGTGGAGTGCAAATAGGTGAGTTTGTATTAAGTTAACATACTGCACTCGTTTTACTATGACCACACCGAGTACATGACACATACTCTTTTACACACATCAGCTGCTTTGTGGCCCAGAGCACATACAATTTAGTAATAATAAATTCTCAATGATTGTCTTGAAATCGATATAGCACGTAAAGTGAATAATTTATCAATTTGACAATTGTACCATAAAGTATATCCACCGCAAAAAAGTGGTTCTTTTTGCAGTACTTAACAAAATACACATTACGCACATTGAGATGAAATGTATGAAAATTCAACCATTCCTTACAGGAGGTAACAATGAATGACCTAAGTTATACCTGTAGTTTTGTTTGAACTTTAATGCACAATCCTCGATTTTCCTCGTACGGCTGGTTTTCTGTAAATCCTGAACAATTTTATTATTTGTAATCCAATTATTTAGACTATAGGTATCTATACTATATCTAGAGTTATTTCACTTTATGCTAGTAATTCAATCACACATTTTTGATGAAATTTAGTTCAGAACGTAACCATAATATTGGCATAATTTGATCTAAAAATAGTAGAATGTTTTGAAAACCAGCCATTTAAGCTATGACAAATTGTATTATGCATTGCTATTTTTTAATTCAATTAGTTTCAAGATATTGTTGAAAGTTTAAGTTACATTATTTTTTAATTATAAACATTTTTGAACAATGTTTTAGTTACAGTATGTTATGTCACTCTGTCACAAATCTCTCATTTTTAATCTTTACTAAAATCATTAGAGAAATGTAAAAGTATATGTAGTTAGGAATCAGGTGAAAATAGAAATATGGTGACTGCAAAACAGCGAACACCGCGCGCGAATGTTCCCATAATTATGTACAAGCGTAATGTATAAGACTGGAAAACAGATAAAAGGCATGATATAGGTACAGTTGAGACTTTAGTGTTATTGATTACATGGTATTTCGATCTACATACCTGCCTAAAATATAATGTTGAAGCCTTTTTTATGAAACGGCGCTATGAATCGCTTCCTTTATGAAAATACTCGCCCTTCGCCACTGGGAACTACTAAACTGATTCTAAAAATTCTTTCATAATAGAAAATCCCTGAGTAGTATAGGCTATAATTATATAGCAATTTATAACTTGTTTCTCAGACGTAACGGGGTTATCCTATTTCCTTGCTGGTGAAACCGCGGGCAAAAGCTAGTAATAGATAAAGACAAAACACATTTTGCATTATAAACCTAAATAGCTGACAGAATTTAAATTTTAGTCATTTCATTACTCCATTTAACAAATATTATTGTTATTCTTGGAGTGAGCGACCTGGTGATGATGATGCCGTCATTATGTTCAGGATCTGGTTGTGATGGCGACTACGCTCTTGTGCAGCATGAGGTGCTCTACTCCTCTTCGAACAGGTAAACAGAACTTTCTAAACTCATTTTCATTGAGTTAGGTATTTAATATACAAAATAGTAGAATTCGCACTAACACTGCAGCCTTAATACTCCTCTTAACAATCACAAATGTACTGACCAACCAAGGAATAAATATACTTTGTTGAAAATTCACACCCTTCGCCACGCATACTCCGCCCCGATGACGGCTTGGCTTAAATCATTTTAACATTTTATATGTTTAGCGCTATATCTATTTGTAGTTTTTAACTTTGTAAGCCGCCATCAGTACAGGTACCGGGACGGTTCTTGAGCGCTCGACGAAAAAGTGGGGGAATTAATTCGAGTGCAATAAATATAACCTTTATATTTATTATAATTGTTTTATCGGTGTTTGTTTTTACGATTGCTTTTTACTGCTGGTAAAATTAAAATTAATACCTCATACCGTCAAGCAGACCTAAAAATAGTGTTCTGCGCATCTAACGACCACCGCTCAAGAACCGTCCCGGTACCTATACCTACGTCTGTGTCGGTACGCTTTGCATTTACTCACGTGGGCAAAATGTATGACCAGAAACAAAATACTGCCTATGCAAAATTAGCCTTATCTGAATGCAATTCGACTTATATTGGCTTGTGCGTGATGGATGGTCACGCGTTTTGTATTTTCATTTTCATTCGAATTACAAATAAATGTTCTAAGAGAAACTTCTGTAAGGTATTGGTAAGGGGATGATGTGCAAGTGTGAACTTTATTTTTTTTTGTATATAAAAAAATCCTAACTCAGTGGGTAATTAGATTACATGTGACATATTTGAAGAACTGGTGACATGACCAAGTTTAAGTTAATCCATTTATCCTAGTATCAGATGGTAATATAACGACTACCTACATATTCTATCGGGGTAAGCAGAATGTTTTTATACATTTGAATTACTAAATTTGATTAATGACAAAAAAATACTGCAATTTGTTATTGATTGTTCAAATTAGCCCATATACTTAGTCAGCATTTGAACTTGGTTATGAATAATGTTCATGCTGATAATAAAAAAAATATTACATAAATTGAAATTTTGTAATACATACTATGTCGTCAAAAAACTGAATCACTGACATTTAAAAAGAATATTCATTTTTAAGTCCATCTGTGTACAATTTGGTTGTGTGTTACAAAATTAGTGTTATGTTCAGGTAATGAAATATGAAATGTGTTCTGTATAAGCGGTAGGTTCTGTTTAATATGAACAACTCACTAAGGCACGTTTATTAGCAACGTTTTTGTTAAAATGTGTTTTGTTTCTTTCTATTATTAGTAAAGACAGGTTTGTTAGAGAGAGACAAAACATATTTTAACAAAAACGTTGCTAATAAAGTAATTTGTAATTAAATATTTGAAAAAAAAAACTTGTGGTAAAGACTTTTTATTTTTGAAAGTGTTTGGAGCGGAACTACTGAACCTATTTCAAAAATCCTTTTACCACTGTGAAAGGTCAGTTTTGGTTTGTACTTTTCAAGAAATACGGCTACGCGACTAAAAGCTGATGGTCTCAATGTAAATTGTAATGGTTCCAGGTATGAGGTGTTGGAGTTCCTCGGGCGGGGCACATTCGGGCAGGTGGTGAAGTGCTGGAAGAAGGGCACCAACGAGATTGTCGCTATAAAGATCCTGAAGAACCATCCCAGCTATGCTAGGCAAGGACAGATTGAGGTGAGACCAAGATTCTTTTCTATTTTTTTTTGAGTTTAATCCCGTAGAATCTGGAATTTGAAAATTATGAATATAAAAAAAGCGAAAGATGTATGTCGTCTGCCTACCCCTCTTGGGATAAAAGGCGTGATGATAGACAGATAGTTATACCGTACTACTTCATAAATCGTTACATCCCGTGACATTGATAGCATGTCATATCACAAATAAGAGCAAAGTAATATTTCTTAGCTTCTGTGAGAGTGTGTGCTGGGGAGAAAAATGATTTCTCAGAAAACCGTCAGATCCATTATAGTATAGACTGGCACGGTTCCAGGCAAAACCGGAGAGTGTTTTTGTTTACTCGCGGGAGGAGGGCCCGTGACGTGCGGCGGCGTTACTTCTCAACGTGTATTCTATTGCATATGTCCCCCCTAGCTTTCCGACCACTGGTTCACCCGTGAAAGTTTCGTTGTAGAAGTCTTAATTTTATTTTAAATAATAGTGGAATTTTTCTCTTGTATCTTATGTTTCCAAGTTAATTGTTTTATAATTAGCATTAGATGTTATTTATTTATACAATGCGGTTTAGACTTTGTTCAAAATATGTTGTTGAAGTACAATATAAACTAATTATAGATAATGTATAAAAGGCAAAGTCCACCCCAAACCGTTAAGGAAATATATTTGTAGGCTATAAAGTATATAGGCCCCTAAGAGGAGAAAGGCGGTGACAAAGTTGTATGGAAAATATTATTTCTGGCGTTTTTCAAAATTTTACCTAAAGCCTTAATATCATGTCTAGCACTATACCTCTATTTGTAGTCCTTACCTTTGTGTACCTACATTTAAAACTAAAATCTTCATTTTCCAGGTGTCTATCCTGTCGCGCCTCTCCCAGGAGTCCGCGGACGAGTTCAACTTTGTCCGCGCGTACGAGTGCTTCCAGCACCGGTCGCACACCTGTCTCGTGTTCGAGATGCTAGAACAGAACCTGTACGACTTCCTGAAACAGAACAAGTTCTCGCCGCTGCCGCTGAAGTACATACGGCCGATACTGCAGCAGGTGCTCACTGCACTGCTCAAGCTCAAGGTGAGATTTGGGCTTTCGGTTCATATTTCTTTAGGGTCAGTGTAGGCCGATTTAATTCGATATACCAATTTGAACCTTAAGGGAGTGATTCATTGGCGGTATAATCTGTCTGACAAAAGTCAAAATTTCAATTTACCGTAATTGCTTTAGTATCGTATAAATTTAATATCATATCCCATTTTGAAACCACTCCAATTGTATTTATTTTTACGACCATTTTTTTCATATTTTCCAGCAATTGGGCCTGATCCATGCCGACCTGAAGCCCGAGAATATAATGCTGGTCGAGCCCGCCCGGCAGCCGTACCGTGTCAAAGTTATCGACTTTGGCAGCGCGTCGCACGTCAGCAAGGCTGTCTGCAACACTTATCTGCAGAGCAGATACTATAGGTGAGTATTTGTTATACACTCAGCAGAGGTGAAATATGACCCAGTTTAAGACTGATGTTGTATTAATTTTAACCAATATGGCTCATTTTCCTGTCCCACAAACATTTTTTCTTTATTATGAGTCGATGTTGTCGTTTTCGTCAAATTGTAAAAAATGGATTTCTCACGAAAAATTTAAATATATCCTCTATTAATTTACGTCTCTCTCTTTTGTGAGAAACAAAGCAGGCATAAAACGTGTCGTAATTAACTTCCACGGAGTTGTTTTCACACTTGTAGCGTGGCCAGAAACACTGGTAACGATGTCCACATTGAGCGAGTTGTCCACATGAAGTAGAACAGGTGGCAAAGTACCATTTTTAGCACGAGTAAGGTTTGAATGGTAATTGAGATTAATTTCATATTTCGCAATGTTTCCAGGGCACCAGAGATAATCCTCGGCTTGGCGTTCTGCGAGGCGATCGACATGTGGTCGTTGGGATGCGTGGTAGCGGAGCTGTTTCTGGGCTGGCCGCTCTACCCCGGCTCCTCAGAATACGACCAGATACGGTACATCTCGCAGACTCAGGGGTTGCCCACTGAGCATATGCTGAACAGGTATGTGAATAATGGTTGATTTTGAAAATATATAATTATTGTAGTGGGCTTTGCACCGGTAGGAAAGTTATGGTGTGGAAAAGGAAACTTTAAGTCTCTTGCCTTAATCTCTCTGGAGTCAAACTGACATTCGCACCAGTCTGTACAGCCAATCACAAGGATCTAATTTCCTCTAATTAAGATTGTGAACGCGAGCAACTGAACCTAAATTGTAAATTTTACCCAAAGCTCACAATTATCAATCCTAGTTTATACTTTTACCACATCTATTAATGACATTTTAAACATCAATTTTCAGCGCATCCAAGACGGCGAAGTTCTTTTACCGTGACGTGGAGAGCACACACCCGTTCTGGCGACTCAAGACACCCGAGGAGCACGAACTGGAGACCGGCATCAAAAGTAAGGAGGCGAGGAAGTACATCTTCAACTGTCTGGACGATATTGGTCAAGTTAGTAGTATTTCTGGTCATCCTCTCGCGTTAACCTAGGCGTTATTTTTTACAATTTCTTGATTCTCATATTTTATCATAAGTTATTGTGTCCGTGTCAACACGTATATAAACGTAGTAGTTTGGTGACTCGATCAAAACTTGAAAAAGTACCTCCTATAAGTGAACGCATATTTATATGTACTTAATATTACGCTAGTTTTTTATATAAAATCTTCAGATACATGTCCTTAGAAATTGTGCCATACTTTAAAGCGGTGTCTAAATGTACTGTATTACAACAAGGGGCCAATGAGATTTTTGAAATATTTTTGAGATCGAAGCTGCTCTTTATTCTAACTATGATCATTAATCGTTATACTGACTCTGCTGTTAATTTACTGTAAATAATTTGACTTGTTTAAAATACCTGGCATTACAGAAAATTACAGTTTTGAATGATGTTTTCCAGGTCAATGTACCAACAGATCTCGAAGGTGGACAACTAATGGCAGAAAAGGCTGACAGGAGAGAATTTATTGACCTATTGAAGAGAATGCTGACTATGGACCAGGTAATTATTATTTGGTTTATTGTTGACCACAAACTTATTATTGAAATTAAAATATCCCCTCAGTAGAGGCTCCATCAGTCCATTAATTTCTAAAATGAGCTCGAACCGAACGATTTTAATTAAGATACAGTGAAAGTTCTATCTATCTATCATCACACGTTTTATCCCAAGAGGGGTAGGCAGACGCGAAAAATGCGAAAGTGTGTTTTTTTTTGTTTGTCCTTTCACCTCAAAACAGCAACGGATCGACGTGATTTCAAATACTGATAAGTGGCATAACCCATGTTATGCTACTTTTATACCGGTAAAATGGAATTTTTATAAACAATTTTCTACCTATACGAAGCCGGGGCTGGTCGCTAAATTATATTTTTTTAAAAGAGCTAATATTATTTATATTTAATTACATTGTCATTTCAGGAACGACGAATAACGCCCGGTGAAGCGTTGAACCATGCGTTTGTGACTCTAGCCCATCTTGTAGATTACGCTCATTGTAACAACGTGAAAGCCTCTGTGCAGATGATGGAGGTAAGTGTTTATTTACCTTCGGTCTACGGGTGCAGGGTACTCGGCCGAAGACAAGCTTTCGTCATTAAGCCGATATAATATTTGAGGCTACCTTAATGAGTGGCCATTTATGTTGAGGTATTTTGAGATTAAAAGTTCTCTTAGTTTGATGGAAATGTTAAAAACTTTGTTCAGTATGTGTTTTACTTACACTGAAACTGTAAAATAAAAAATAAAACATACAAATTTACTATTGTTGCTATCCCTTTTTCCCACATATAACCAAAACCGTTTACTCGAGAGCTGAGAAACTTGCATTAAAAAGCATTATCAATTCAACAATAAAATCAAGGGTTACATTTTATATTGTTCCTAACCTAAAATAATGTTTTTGCGCAGGTATGTCGCAGATCGAGTGCCAGTGTTGGCGGTGCGGGCGAGTACGTGGGCGGAGTGGTCCCGCCCTCCGCAGCGCCTCCTCACCACCTTGCGCTCACCATTAACCAGCAGCGACTACGGGCCGCTCCCTACGACAACCTGGTCAGTACTTATAGTGCGCGCCAAATAAGTTGAGCCAAATTGAGCGCTATAGAGAATGATTGAAACTCCGTTACTGGATATCAACTTTTATGAAATTTTATTAGGACGTCCATTCGATAAAAACCAACGAGCCGCCATAATGCTTGCACATACATGCCCCATTATTTTACCTTTTTAAAAAACAATTATACTATGGGGAGCAGGAACATAAAATGCTAACACACTGTTAGCGAATCCAGTAGGTAAATAGCTAAATATCAATTTTTCATCACGCCTTTTATGTCGTCAACAATGTATTCAAAGACATCCATCCATCCGCCTATTGGTTCTGACAGTCGCGTACATCGTCTATATAAATAAAAATTAAATGCTGTTAGTTGGTTAGCGCATCACTTGATAGTCTGAATAAGGTTTTTAGGGAAAGAAAAATTGGAAAAGTCGCCCGGGAAATTAGAAAATTCGGGAAAAACTAAAAGTGCTTTTTCTATGGGATTTTTGTATGAACTCAAGACTATAATAGGGTATGAAAGTTAATATGGGTTCCACGGGCGAAGACTGGGCGGAAAGCTAGTTCTAAATACAATATAAGCATTTGTATCTTAATTAAATCTAACATAGTATAAGTAATTTACAATATTTGTAGACATAACGACCTAGGGGCTTCAAGGTGGGCACATATTGGTCTACCTTAAAAATATTCATTACAAGTGTCCATTCTTTCAGACTTTATACTATAATAATAATATTATATAAACCATTATAAATTATAATGTATTCGTTATCCAATTTCAGTATCAGCTCTACCAAGGTAGCCGCGTGGCGGTGGGTGGAGCTCGTCAGTACGCCACTCGCGCCGCCGAGCCGTTCCCTCACCAGTTCGTCTCGTCTATACTGTGCCAACCTTATCAGGTATGTATTATTCTTCTTCTTCAGCTATGTATTATTACCTTCTCAACCAATGGGTTTTTTATAATTAAAAACTTATATACATAATCCGACAAACCATACCTACTTAGAGGCTTTTCCATCTAAATATACCTCAACATAACTTGTCACTCGTTAGGTATAGTCTCACAAATACCATCGGCTAAAGAGGAAGACTATTTCTTGAGCCGTAAGGCAAACCGTGAAGAAGAAAAAACAAAGATGTTTTAATATCTGTTATTTATGTCTTAATAAAATAAATTTCAGTAGTTCCTAACTCAACTATCTTATCTACCAGGTGCAACAGTTAGCGGCGGCGGCGGCTGCAGCGGCAGCGGCTCACCAGCACGTAGGCGCTGTAGGTGCGGTGGGTCCTGTGGGCGACGTTGGCGAATGGCGGGCGCCGCTCATAGTGGACCCCGCCCCGCTCCCTGATACAGACTTGTGGGATCCGTTCCACGCGCCGCAACATGCATTACACACGCACATTGGTAAAAGGTAAAAAATAACTCTAACTTATCGTGCGTTATTATGAGCTTCTTACAAACCTCGACTCGACTCAACCTAATCGGTATTCATAGTTGGCAATAATTTCGTCGACTTGGCGTTTATACTCATTCAAGTTTAATGACAACCTTGCTTGACGTTTGTTGACTTTGTTTTGTATTGTAATTGTTTTATGTAGGCGGTCCTTAAATTGAATTTGAGTCAAAAAGACTTCACAAGGCTGTTCTGGCAGCCAGATACTGTAATTCAACTTTACGTCTCCGTCACAAGTCTAATATAATGCACGTACAGTTATTTTGACACCTAAAATAGCAATTGCAAATTAACTACTTACTTATTGTTACCGAGAGGAGGCTATTGGCTTTTCGCAATGAAGCTGAAGAGTTTGTTTGAATGCGCTAATCTCTGGAACTAACCAGTCGGATTTGAAAAAAATTGCCCAATTCTTGAGGAAGGTTATAGGCGATTTAACATATCGCTACCTTACGTGTGAAATGGGGTGCAAACGTTGTATTCCTAATACAACGCGTACAGAGTCGCAAGCAACTTAAATTATAATATTCAACAGAACGACAAAGCAGCAAGTGGCAGCCGCGCCTCACTACCCGCCGCAGCATCAGTCACATCACTATAGGTACTTTTATACTTATTATAATACTAATTTTGTGTTGCTCGTGTCTTATGTTTTTATCGAAATAGGTAGTGCTTTTATTCCAATAAACCCACCCTGTACGACCTTTCACGTAGGGGTAGTACAATACGAATAGGCTATATTTTATTTTGTTTGAATATATCTACGGGCGAAGTCGGGGGCGGTAAAGCAGTGTTATATAAAATTCTTTCTGATGATGTTCAAACCAACTTTTAATAAGACAATTTAGATTGTCAAACGAAAGAAGCCAATTTATAACTTTAAAAATATTTGCAGCATGTCCAATGGAAACAAGAAGGAGCCCACACAGCTGTCGCCGGTGAAGAAGAGAGTCAAGGAGGGCACGCCGCCATCTAGACACCGCCATCACAACCATGATCACAGGTATACACTATACATATTGTAAAATAAATTGACCCTTTTGACATTCGGTGCGCTGTACAAATATATAGTTTTAACCAAATGGCTTAAAACTTCACGGGTTGCCTTACAGCTCCCGGATCCATGTTACCGGTCCCAGGGTACCCAGGGCTCTCGTGAATATACACTTTCAACATTTTTTCTTCTTCACGGTTTGCCGCCTTACAGCTCCCGAAATCGTGTACGGTCCTAGGGTACCCAGCGGAAGACCAAGTCTCCCTCTTTAGGTATAACCTCACAAAACACCATTGTTTCGTGAGGTTATACCTAACGACTGGCCAGTTGAGGTATATTTATATGGAAAAGCCTGTGTGGTTTGTCGGATTATGTACATAAGTTTTTAATTATAAAAACCAATTGGTACATGGCCGTGATCCGAGATCAAACCCGTGGTCTGCCTAGTTTAATACCAGACGTCTTAACCACTCGGCCACCGACGCACGCATTTATAATATATTAGTTATATTATATAAAAATTAATAATTTGTCTTGATGCTCAAAGTAATATTGAATTTGCTGACACTTCATTCGGACGCCGACGCATTTTGTACGGACGTGCATGAGCTACTATAATCAATCAATCAATCATACTCATCTATATATATAAAAGAAAGTCGTGTTAGTTACACCTTTTATAACTACAGAACGGCTGTACCGATTTGGCTGAAAATTGGTGGGGAGGTAGCTTAGAGCCAGGAGACGGACAGGTGTAGCGGTAGTGGTTGGAGTAGGGGTAGTGGTAGTGGTAGTGGTAGTGGTAGTTGTTTTCCACGGACGAAGGAAAGTAAATAGCAGGCAAGCCAACGTTTGGGCAGGACAACGTCTGCCGGGCCCGCTAGTAACACTATAAACAATATTTTTAAACATTATAGCAACAACAACAACAGCCACAGCCACAATAATGCTGTGGGTCGCGCTGCGGTAGTGACCAGCTCGGCCGGGTGGGAGCCTCCGGTCACAGCGCCGTCGCACACCATCACGATCCGCGACACTCCCTCGCCGGCCGTCTCTGTCATCACGATCTCCGACTCTGAGGACGAGGCGCAGCCGCGACAGCAGCGCGCCAAGCAGAATAACACCACGGTCGCCAACCATGCAGGTCAGATTACAGAAATTTGCTGTTTAGATAGAACTAGATTAAGTAAGTCATTGTGCATACTTTAAAATACAAGAATTAAAAAGTAGTTTAAAATGAGAAAAAATTTAAAAGAGTGTTACTTTTGAAATTTATTTCTATCGAGTGAACTTATTCAAATTACATTGATCTTTTTACTAGATAAAATACTCGAGAATAATACTTACTTTATACTAATAATATGTAATACTAATAAAACGTATAAAAAAGCGAAACAGACTTGTATAGCACACTCCTATAATAACGTTTTAAAGAACAAGTAAGGTTTCAATGGCAACCCTCTTGACTTGACTTTACTGCTGATCATAATCAGACAAAAAATTTCGTACAAAACAAGCCTGTTTTGCCTACGTGACGTTACTCTGTACAAAATCTTTTCTTTATTATTTATTATTTTCTTTATCTTTTTGTTGTTTTTGGGACTAATAATGTATAACTTTGAGAGAATGTAGAGGTGGTGGGCAGAACTTATTTTTTTTAACTACTTTATGTACCTATATAATATATGTCTGTCTACTACTGTTATTTCTCCTTAATAAATAAATAATAAATAAATAAATAAAATAAATCATAGAACACGCCAGCTCTTATTAATCGAGCTATACGATACAATTGTCCACAGGCGGCAGTGTAGAGTGCAACAACAGTTCTAGTAGAGGCGTAATATGTGTGGCGCGCTCCCCGCGGGACGACCGACACGTCAAACACGAGCCGGCACCGCCGTGTCATCATCATTCACATCCGCATATCGTGAGTACTACCAACCTGGATTGAGTAATTGAACTGTAAAACAATAATTATGCCTGGGAAGTGGCTAATTTAGTGGCGGGGGAGTGAAGGATACAAAACACTACCGGCCTTACCACACATTTGCATATACAGGGTTTTAAATCGAGATGGGTCAGTATGGGGACCTCCGAAACTATAAGAGATAGCAAAATGTGTTCTTAGGAATCATGTCGTCGATTTTAGAGATAAAAAAAATTGCATTCATAGATTTAAAAAAAATTCGTACACTACTTTGAAAATAAAACTTATTTATTTTTATTACGATATAAAATTAAATTTACAATACCAAAGTTTTGACATAATCTGATTTGGGCGAAATTGGCAGAACTATATCCTAGGTTAACATAATATAGGAAAAAAACGTGGCTTATTTCTATGTAGCTACTTATTGTCTTATAAAAACTAGTACGTAAAAATCCAAATAAAAATTGCAGCAGCAACCAGCCACGGTTCCTCAGCAACAAACGTCGGTGGCGCCATCTAACGGCGCTACAACCAACGGTCGCACTATGACGACGCCGCAGACGCAGAAGAAGCGACTGTTGACCATGCCCCAGCAGGAGGTGCAACATACACCCAAACAGGAGCCCCAAGCTGACCATCATCATTACAATACGGTTAGTGACGTTATACAAAATATTGCTTTGACGCTATCCTCGAAATTAGATTAAATTTCAAAAATAAATATATTAAACAATATTTATAAAGCCTCTGAAAGTTTTCAACTTCACTCGTATTTTCAACAGACTTTGCGACATCTTTTTAACTCGACTTATATACATTAACTACAATTTTCTATTTCTAAAAGTTCGTTTTGAGTATTTTTGCAAGACGATTTGTTGTAGTATCGTTCTTTCTCATTTTTCTGGTACATGACTCTATTGTAAAAAAACTAAACTACAAACTAATTGTAAAATAACATCTATCTATCATCACGCTTTTCATCCCAAGAGGGGTAGGTAGAGACAATCGAATGCCATTTGTTACAAACCTGACATAAAAAAAACTAATAACAATTTTCAAATTCAAATATATTTTATTGTCACACAGAATCAAAATAAGGTGTTGTACATAATAAAAATGGTGACTTCCATGTGGTACCTTTTCAGGCGTACAATAGTATTCTTATAATTTATCTGTTTAATACTATTTGAAATTAACACAAATTAGTAAAAACAAATAAATAAATCAAAAACTCCATCCAAATATTATTACAAAGCTAAACAATTACATAATAGGCACTCAAATATACACTTACAATGTAATGTCAATAGATTACAAATTCTTAAATAACAAATACAGCAAAAGTCAAAAATTGACAAAAATAATAAAATTACAATAATACATTTAAAAAATTATCTTCAAAAAAATCATTTATGGTATAATAACATTTGTCTACAAGTATCCCCTTTAATTTCATTTTAAAAATTGTCAATGGTAATTCTTAAATTTCGTCAGGCAAAATAATATAAATTTTGGGAGCCATTCCCATTATGTTCTTTTGTAATAATGTCCCTTTAGACATTAGTGGTAAGATTTGGCCACGTGGTCTGGGACGAAGTAATTTTGTTTTACATGGGATCTGAATTTTAAATAAATCTATATTGCATTACACAAAAAGTGCCACCTCATATATGTGTATAGACTCGGAAATGTGAGGAGCTTTAAGCTTTTGAATGTGTGTCTGCAGCTTTCGTCAAATTTTAGGCCACACATAGCTCTAACACGCTGTTTTTGGGCTTTAAAAACTGCATTTTCAATTTATCTTTATTTATTCAGAATCAGCAGAACGTCAGACAGAGTGACTATCAATGCAATCAATACATACCTCCGCAACACAATAAGAGAGAAACTGTGAGTTTTAATACTTTTTCGCTTGATTTTGCTTTATGGATAAAATGTCACAGACCACAGGGTCACCTACCTACTATCCCGGATCCCGGTCATGGACCAATGGGTTTTTTATAATTAAAAATTTATATACAAAATTCAACAAACCACATTTAGAGAATTTTCCATTTAAATATACCTCAACAGAAATAGCCACTCGTTAGGTATAGCCTATCTAATACCATCGGCTAAAAGAAGGAGAGTTGGTGGTTTGGTAACATGGTTTCGGGAGCTGTAAGGCAACCAGTGAAGATAGAAAAATACTTTAGAATTTAATTTATTTGCCAAAGTACATTCAGCTGAGAAGACTTATATATACAGTAAGGCGCCAAACAAATGTACCGGTGTGAATTGGTTACAAGCTTTGAGTAGCATAGACCAGTTGAGGTGTAAAGCGATATGGGGCAGGGCTGGGTTCACGTCGGCAAAGTTGGTTGGCGCACAGACGCCGTACAGACGCACAATTATTTTTTGACAAAAGTACTAGCTTTGCAAATAATCACTTCCATTCGTTGCTCGGTTTTCTCGTAAAAGAAGGACAAACAAGCTAACACTTTAATATTATTTTACGCCTTTTATCCCAAGAGGGGTAGGCAAAGACAATAGGGGGTGTTGAAAATTCCCGCGAAAACGATGATGACGTCACCTCTTGCAAACCAACAAAATGATGGTCACATATTGTATAAAATAACTTAGTCAGTGACAGATTGACAGACAGTTATTATAATATAGTTAGTAGTCTGTGGTTATTTATTTGAATTTTAGATGGAAGTGAACGTCACTTTCCGTTTGCGGTAACGTGACCGGAAGTATAAAATATAGATTTTTCATATTAAAAAATAAATATTTATTAAACAAAGTGACCTAATATATAAAAAATATTATTGTGTATTTATTTTCTTTCACTGTCAACACCCCCTATTGAATGCCATTTGCTACGATCCTGACATATCTCTTTCACTCGATAGTATGTATATAGTTATTATAATGTATTGTTGTATGTTCCAGGTGGTGACAACACGCGAGTACGTGTCGTGCGGGGCGGCCCCTCCCCCCGCGGCCCACAAGCACCCCGCGCACCCTGCGCACCCGGCACACCCGGCACACCCCGCGCACCCCGCACACCCGCCACACCCAGCTCATCCGGCACACCCGGCGTGGCATCATCATCCGCAGTACAAGTACGTTCACTTCTTTTTAGCATTATGTACGTACTTCCGATAAAAAAACGGAACCAATACTGTTCGTCCGTCCGTCTGTCTGTCACAGTATATTTTCGCCGAATCTACTGGACGAAAAAAGTAAAAAATTGGTGCTTATACAAAGAAGCTAGGTGACACAATCACGGGCGTATTAGCCTAACTAAATCGTTTATTAACTAAATTTTGGGGGGCAAATAAATTTTAAAAAGACGGATTTTGAAGTGTTAATTCAAATAATCCGAATTTGTTAAATAATGTAATTCATTCTTCACCTAGTGTACGAAAACCATTTTTACTCTCTAAGTGCGGCTGCACATTATTTTCTTGACTAGTCAAGCATTTTGTGCAAGCCATGTCGGTCCGACATAAGGCATAACGTGTACGATATTATTGAATTTTAGTTATTTTTTACCTTTACATTGTTCTCAGGTTTTTTTTTTATATTTTTATTTTGGAGCTAATTTTGTTTACTTTACACAGAGCGGGCAGCGGAGGTTTATTGTCTCCTGCCGGCGGCGTATCTCCCGGTTATCTCCCGCCGCCTCTATACGTGCCCACTTATCATTATCACACGTAAGTTCTTTTCTAATTTATTGCAAAATTAAACGGATTATGGATGATTGCTAATACGGCTCCCGGGACTGTGGAAAACAAAGCCTTCCTCTTCTAGCCGATGGTATTTGTGAGGCTCTATACCTAGCGAGTGGCCAGTTTTATTGAGGTATATCTAGATGGTAAAGTACGGCTTGTCGAATTATGTTTAAAAACAATTTTATTAATTGTAAATAAAATAAAGATTTTTGAAATATTAATGAAATAAATTAGTTTCATCAAATGATTGGCCCAGATTTTTTAAAGATGTTGTATTAATAATCTCTTTCTTGTTTCCAGTGGCTCAGTGGGCGGAGTAGGGGCCCCTCCCCCCGCGCACCACGGCGCCGCTCGTCTGCCCGGCTACCTACAACCTTACTCCCCTACCTTCCACTTGATGCCACAACACATGTGGTACACAGAGTAGAGCCCTATACTAAGCGCTGGAGAGCTCATTTTTGTTTGTACACGTCGCATTTTATACCCCCCGCTCTTGTATTAAGGGGACTACTTGCTTTACTTGTGGATTTGTTATTTTTAATGTGTAAAGGATTATATTAGCACGTGTGCAGGTTTGGTGTCTAGACTAGGTACGTAAGTGGAACTTAGATATTTACGGCAAATTGTAACGCGGCCGGTACGCGAGCACGCGCTTAGTGCGTTAGTGCTTGTTAAGAACTGTACAAAATAATTTTTATAACCAACTTTTTACACTGTTTGAAGCTTTTTGTGGCAATTTTGATGCATAACTTGTTGTCTAATATCCACCAATTGTCACATTAGTATGCGTAACTTAGACTTTTAATGTTGGTGGACATACTAAGTAAACTATATTAACACAATACTTTGCGTATTGAGAATTTTTCATTATAATGTATAATGTTGTTTTTAGTTACTATTGTAAATATTTTATCTTTTTTTTTAATTAATACCTTGTATGATACGGAATGTAAATTTTTTCCAATAATTTTACTTCGATTGCTACTAGCTGTAGTTGCATTTACTAATAATTTTTATTTTAGATGAGTGAGGTGTTTGTACCAAATTTTTATATACGAACTTAAATATGGAGTAATCTCCTTTATTTAACGGTTTTAATGTTATCATACCATACACTATTATAGAGTAGGTTTGCGATTATAATGCATTATATGCTGCATTAAATATATGTTGAAACTAGGTACAGTTTATAAGTGCTTTAACCTAGTATTAACTTGTATTGAGTGGTATAACCACCGCAAATTGCTAATGCGCTTAAATCTTGTCAAATTAATTCTGAATGATAAACAGAAAAGCTATTTTAAACTAAAATAAAATTTTGAAAACCAATTAGCAATAATAATTACAAAATAAACAATAATTCTAAAACTCTATGAAGTCTCTCCAAGCGCATTAGCAATTTGCGCGCTCTATAGTTATATAACCGAAAAGAAATGTCCTAATATACCTGGATATTTTTGTGTTTATTTAGAATATTGAGCTTATTTTGGGTGAATTGTTTATTCTTTAGTTATTTATAACGGTGATTTTGTCAATTACGCATTGATTTTTTAATAGAATTTAGTGTTGTAAATTATTTTTGGTGTAACATGTGGCGCCCAAACAAAGTAATATGGCGGCGCGGTGGAGGTAGAATAGAAATATGCACTTATGTTTGTTAGAACAAGTTATTCTAATTTACTAATATTTTATTTTGACTGCAAGTTAATGTTCATAACATGTGATATAATATTGTTTCTTAGATCATTAGTTTTGCTTCTTGCTCTGACGTCTTTATTGTAGGTATCTTGTATCTTATATGTAGGCTATCCGCTCCAAGTGGTTTTTATTTAGATTTTTAGTGCGTTTTCAATAGAATTTTGATGGATTTGATTTTATTATCTAATGGTCAGAACAGGCTAAGTGCCGCTTTTAATTTTACATACTTGCACAGCGGTGTCTGTAGCTATGTTCATATAAGTGTAACCAGCTATAATAACTTCAGTATTTTAGTTTGTTCCTAGCTCTCAATTACATTATGTAACATAGAGATATATGCGGAGAGATATAATTTTTTTAAACATATCATTAACCCACGTATAAAATTGATATATGATTATAGTCGAGATTACTTAATTTTGAATTAAATCGCAAAATCACCTGTTAATTATTTTATAATATTAATGAAATATAACTCACGGTCATATACATACTTATTACTTTTTTTATAGTTTTAATTAGGTTACTATTATTACTTGGTCATATTTTACTTTCATTACACTCGTATGTAATATTTTCCAATAACTTTTTTCACTTGTATCAAAAACCTTTCGTAAATATTTGTAATTTGTAACTGATATAATAAACATATTCCTCGCCCTATACAATTTATAATAATGATATATCTTGCATTACATATAATTTGATATATCTAGTGTTAGTTGTAGGTAAAATGTATTCACTTCATTAAGGGTGTTTATTGGTAGGTTTTGTTTAATATTTTGTTTTTGTTTATTTACAATTGATTGTACCAGGTTTTAATTTGGGGATGCTTGAGTTATTTTTTAAAGTTGTAGGTATCTGCCTATTTTAATTTCTCTTACTTTTTAATCGTATCTAATCCATAAACCGAGGAGTATAAAATAAAATTGGTGTCATCATTACTTTGTTGCAGAAGTTTTTCTATGATCTCCAATATGTATAAATTTTTCGTTCGAGCGTGGTTACATATTTTAGCATTTTATGGACGCGGTTCATAATCTTAGTTTTAAGTTTATTTATCTAATGGGATGTTATATCAATATTTAACTCTTTATTTGTAAATTTCGATGGCTCTAGACAAATTGTTTATAAAATGTGTTTCCTATAAAATTGATAACAATGAAGCAAACATAGTTCTTGTTTTTTTTTTTTTTGTAAATTTTCTGGGTTGTTGCAATAATAATAAAATTGTAATTTGTGTCAAACGCTTTCTTTGAATATAGTTTTGTTCGATCATTGTTGTACAATAATACAATGATCTTTAATCTATCGTCAGTGTGTTCATTATCCTATATTGTATAAAGGTCCGACCATGACAATATGTATATACAATGTGTCTCAGGCGGTCCTAGCATAGTATATATTCCATACAATTACTCCACTGTGATCTGTTTAGTTCCGGGGTACGCCAGTGTGAGTTAAATAATGTAGCTTGTAACATTTAATTAACATAATGGGTATATTTTTTGTTTTAATTTAGTGTCGCAGTTGTTTGCGGAACTTTAACAGTGTAACGCGATTTTTGGGTAACCGGGGGACGAAGCACTTGTGTTGCTTTTTTTTCGAAATCACGTATATTAAATTAGAGAGCAATTGTAAATAAACATCCATATCCCTTTTTATTTTCTTTTTATTTTTTCCCTTTTTTTATTTGTAGCAGTTTTACCACATCTACAAGTAGTAGAGAGTACGTCGTCGCTGCTGTCTCGACAATAACCCAGTGTCAGACAATAAATAAATAATCATTATTATTATTATTTGCAAGTTAGCACCTTTAGCTCCTTAGAATGTTAATAATTTATCTACAATTTTAATGTTAGATGTCCCAAACTATGTAATAATTAATTAAATAAAGTAATTAAGAACAATATTCTAGGAACACCAATCCGCTGAACCTCATTTTTATATAGATCAAGCATATTAAACCGAGACAGGGATTAGTGTAAATATGAGTACGAGCATGCTGTCACAAGGTTATAAGCAACCGCACTAAGTGATTAGCTAATTACCTCATTTGTTATTGACGCTATATTAAGATAGCTTAGTTCATAAGACTTGGGCAGAAGTCATCTTGCAAGTGCAGCTATTTATTAAGTTGAACAGATTATTATTAAGAAACTGCATTTTGCGCCATCTAGTGATGCATCTTGAAAGTTTTTAAAATATTTGTTCAACTTAATGAGCGGTACTTTATGGTATATTTCGATATCATTAAAGATATTCAATTAGGTATTGTAATGTTTAGGTGTTAGAAATTACTTAAATTTGCTTATTGCTAAAAAGTTATTAGCTATTGGAAATTTTTCTAAATTATAATCGGCATTCGTTGTTATGGAATTAAAATGATTATTAGAAAGTGAAATTCGACGTCGTGAAAGTATTTCGGCAACATATAATATATATTGAATATAAATTCAATAATTGGCTATAAAGTAGTGAATAATCTCGACTGAAAAAAAAGCACGATAATTTATTTAATCTATTTATATTAAAATTTGGTCGCTTTTGGTGTAGTTTAATGTTAACACTAGTATTATCTCTACGCGTAACACTTCATACAATTTTATAACAAATTAACGAATTTCATAAGGTCGTACGTATTTTTAATATAAGCACGTATATGTATTTCTTCCACTATGTGTGTATTTTATGATGAATTGGTCTAGCTTCAGTGAGCCGACTGTCCTCCGATTGTCCTGCGGGCTTACCACAAACTCTTATGATATTTCTCTAATAAGAGTTTATGTTAGGTCCCCTGATTATTTTAACTTGTAACGCGATGGGAACAAAATGAAACAACGGTGGCTGTAGACGCAAAGTAGCTGCTGTAGTATGTACTTAGTGTCAATATCTATTATCTACTTAATGTGTGTGATATAACCGTAAGCTTCTCAAATAGAACTAGACTAAGTTATATTTCTAATATACATAGGTCAATATTTATAGCGTTATTTTTACACGTTTATCTAATTGTGAGATGTTAGGATCTTAGATGGTGCAGTCCAGACTCCAGACTACGCTTAGACAGATTTTGAATAGTATTTGTAGTAACTAAGAGCCGCATCAACTGGTTAAGATGGATGATCTATGGCAAGAGATGGCGCTGCTGTGATATTCTTAATTTATATAGATAATAATAAATATATAAGAATAATAAAAGGCCGTAGATTTTTTTAAATTATGATACAAAATCATGACAACAGCGCCATGTCTTATCGTCACATGCACCATCCACCTTAAGATCGATATCATTTGTGGCCATTGTGGCAGAGATCTATCTGATTCTGTGAGACTCTTATGTGCCGTCCACATAGCAATTTGTAGGTATCTGACCGTCTGGACTGTGCTGCGCGAACTTGTCTGTCTAGCTAGATATTTAATCTTGTATTCTTGACTCCAACGTCAAGAGTATAATTAGATGTTTAACAAATTTTATATATTCTAGACTATTCTAGAGCTTAATGTGTGGGGAGAACTCGACGGGTGTCACCGGACATATTGTGCTGGTTATTCCGATTATTCATCCTATCCTATATCCAATTATCCATCCTTTACAAAAACTAGATAATAAAATCTAAATTTACTGAATTTTATAAAAAATATTTACCTATGTCACCTAAAACTATAATACTTACCAATATTATTATAATGTTTTTGGGTGGGTAAACAGAATAATCATTCGAAAGTAGGAGTAGTCGTTATGTAAGAACGCCGACTAATCCTCTACTTTCGGACTAAGTTTAGTCCTACCTCCATGTCACCCGTTTGTGTGATCTCGCGTAGAGGATACATGTGAGTTTTTTCCTATTTACCTAAGTATCTATTTGATATACCTTCTTTCTAGATATCTCGAGTAACTGTAATTTATAAAGAAAGTTGTTTCGATGTCCAAGTTTAATCAGATTGCTGTCTTTATGTAAGTTGGTGTATGCTGTAGTAGGTACATATAGCGTCCAGTAGGGGTGGAGTAGGGGCGGCGATGTTAGCTAGTTAACATGTATGTTGTAGTTACGACCAAATATAGTGTGACGCTTGCGGGCGGGTACATTTTAAAGTACAAATTTAATAGAAGTTTTCTATATTCTTTATAATATTTTTTTAATATTAACTTGGGGTTAATTTCTTTTTCACGTTTCAATATAAACACATCCTAACCCCGTGTTATTTATGTTATAAAAATACTGTCTAAAACTACTGAATTTTAAAGATATTTTAATTTAAATTTACTCCCAACATTTCCTATTAGCTATTACTCACACTTATATTCTATTTGTCACTATGTATGTATAGACGTAGATATAGTTGTCGGCGAAAGCCTTCTATGTAATTTTATAACAATCGATGTGCCTAAGTGTAAAACTCTATTATATGTATATAGTACATAGCTACACCAGCGGTTGTCGCCGTGATGGTATATTTGTGACACGACCTCAATATGGTTTGTATTTCATAAAAATGGATGTACTAATAATCACTTCTTCAAAATTAACATTATATATGTAATTGAAAATATATTGTATTTATGTAGGTATCAATGTATGGAAAAATTATAGATACGAGTTGAAATTGATACCTATCTATTAATTTTTTCCATAAAATCTATCTGGAAAAGTACTTTTTTTTACTCAAATAGAAGAGGTGTGATTATTAACATTACGTCGCACTCAACTTAATTTGTAACTTCCATTCATTATACCTATACGATACTTCAAAACCACCAATTTTTGTATTTTCGATGAAAACTTTTGACTAAATATTGAACTAAAATTTGCATTTAAATTAGCACTTCATAATTTTTTGCAAGATAAATTTTCTTATTTTTATTTGGTAAATTAAATTGAAATATTAATATCTGTGAAATTAACGTTTTTGTATTATGAACACCTGTTGTAGTGCAGGTACCTGTTACAGAATGACACAATTCAGTTCTTTTAGCAAATATCGTCGCATTTCAGATTTCACTCAAAAATCCTTTTTAAAATCTACTTTACTTATGAAAATGAGATAAAAATATAAATTAATTGCTGAAATGTCGAAAATCACTACATTTTTGAAAGATCCTATAAACCTTACATTTTAAATATCAAAATTAATGTGTCGGTCTGTAATTGGATTTGTTTTGAGTGAATAACAATTGTATTATAAACACGGTTTAGGTAGGTAGGTATATCATTCAAAATTAAATAACTGTAATCTTTTGAATGAGTTAAAATAATAAAATCGCAACAAAGCAATCATTTGATATCCGCGAAGGGTGGACAAAAATAAACTTAATTCAAGGATAAAAGTGTTTGGATACAGAAATATTCACAGCACAATGTACTGTTCAGATTAATTTTTAATTGAGTAAATAAAAATGTTCCCATATTAAAAATTGTTAAATATTGATTTGTTCAGTTGTTTGTCTTACCTTGTTGTTGGCAGCACCATCGTCGGTTATAACATGGTGAATGTATGACGAACACAGGCAGTGTACTCATTTAGTTTATATGATATCTTCGATTCCATGATCCCAGTGTATTTATTCTGTGTTATAAAAATATTATATAGTTATGAGAGATTAAAGACGCAGACTATTTCAAGAATATTCACCTACCCCCGTTCCAATCAGTAAGAAAAATATATAGCCCGAAAAGTGATTGATACTGTCATCTCAACGCAATGTATATTAGTAGGTACTTTGTTGATTCCTTGCATATTTTTACACTTGGTACTTACCAAGTTAATTAAAATTCACCGAGTCCATCCAAATAAATTAGATTTTGCAATATCAAGTGAGACATACAAAAACTATAATACTTACTGAATGTGTTGCCCGAGACGTTCTTCAAACACCACAACGTAAATGAATCTACCTACCTACTTGTTGTCTACCAACCGTGTTTATAGTTCTAATGTTATTGGAAGTCCTTAACATTTGCATGTGGTAGTTACTGATAATATATCTTGTATGTGCTACTCGTGTGTACGGACGTCGGACGACGTGACGCAGTAGTGTAGTCTTGATTGTGATACCAATAAACATTTTCATACGACCATCCAAACACTTGTTTTAATTCTCCTGATTTCCTTCTTTTAAATAGGTACCTACTTCTCAAAATCATCTTTATGTTAAAGAATAAATACTTGAGACTGTTTTCATAATACTTATTGACTGTATGGCTGTCTGTTTGTTCAGAATATTCAGGCGGATATATATGGCGGATCCAAGATTTCATTTCGGCTCGAGATTCGTCTCAAAGTTTTCAGAGACGGTTAGAGTTAAAGAGAAAGCAATAAATAACACAATACTCAACTAAAAAAAACAATAAGAAACAGCCGCCCATGGCCCCTGTCCTGCTCTGGATCCGGTCATGGGCCATGGGTACCTATTTACTATTGAAAATCTACTTGGTCATTCTCAATTACTACATCTTCGCCATCTATGATTTTTTTTCGCTGAAAAACTGCTGAACGGATTTTGTTGCAGATTTCTCTATTAGATAGGTTGATTCACCGAGAAGTTTTACGAGTATTAAACATGGACCTATTATGTTTAGGAGCTGATCATTAACAGTATAAGTGAATCAAGTTGAGAAAAAAGTTATCCCCAGCGAGTTTCCATAGATATAACAAAATGAAGTAGGTAAGAATTATGTAAAATAAAATTATCTTCAAAAAATATCACGTGTAGGTATTTAAGTTGGTATTTAAATTAGTTTTGATTTCGCCGATTTTCATCCAGGGAAAATAATTGGAAAATTGAATAAAACGACAGTATTATGTATTGCATCAAGCTTCCTCTTTACTACTGTTAAATCTATACACAAAATACTTATTGTAGGAATAGAGTATAAATAAGTTTTATAAATGACAAACAATATACAAACAATTCTATATTGCCACACGTGAATATACAGATTTTTAGAGCTGCTTGGAAAAAGTTACTATTTTACTAATAAATTGTTATATAATTTTTGTATCCCTTTTAAAGGTTTAGTTGAATGTAAACTGTAAATCTCTTGATACAATAAATAATGACATTTAGTGCACATTATGTACAGTGCAGAATCTTAGAGCATTTAACAGTATCACATTCAGCCACGTAGAGTAAAAAGAAACTTAGGATTGCAGAAATATTTTAACTTAAAACTAAAATTGGATGTATTAAATTATACTCTCATAGGGATACGAATAAAAGTTACCATTCTGTTAGCAACTTACATTTAAACAAATATTATTGCGTATAGTAAAATTATGTACTGAGATCATATTTAATACATCACAGGTGTTCAAAAAGAGAATTTAACGAAGTGTACTTGTATTTTATTGGCTTCTGAAATATTTAGATATTTTTATTTTATTAATATAGCATCCAATTATATTGAAGGGGGTAATATTTAATTAATTTATGTTAAGATTTAGTAAAATAATGATAATTCGTTTTACAGTACACTTCATACAATGGCAGACTCGTACCTACACGTAACGGACAAGTACAACTAAATTAAAACAATAATATTAAATTTTATACCAGTTGACTGCCAAAATGGATACATTAAAAAAAAACTAACTTTTTTTCTATTGTCAAAGTTCAATTTAAATCTACCTTACATTAAAAATTACAATAAATTAGTCAAGTGCAATTTTATTATTAAGTCCAAAGTCAAGAAACAGTATTTCAAAATAATTCAAAGTGAAATACGAGTGGAATCAATTGTTAGTTTCTAGAAATACATTGAAATTAACAATTGTGTCCCTGTATAACACAAGTAGTACGTATTTATTTTGGCAGACAACGAAAAATTGTATATAGTATATTATATACATGAACAAAATATGTCAATCTTTATAAAACGTTGATATACTTTTTAGAAGTAAAGACCGCGGGTCGCGGGTGAGGGAGGGGCTGTCACATAACTAACTAAATATAATTTCGTTTGAGCTAAATTTTATAAAAGTTATATTCAACTTTGGTTACCTTATAGTTTAAAAAAAAAAGTTGATAAACTACCGACTTGGTAGTTAAATTAGACATATATAGACTTACATACTTGTAACGTGCTTTACATTGATTGATTATGAAAGACTTTTGTTTAATGTTTAGACAAGTCTACGCGCCCTTCGCCCTAAAAATAACGAGAAAATTTGTACTTTCAAGAAGGGCGGGTAGAATATAAACTAAGATGTGTTACAGGCCGGCCTTAAACAAGGTCCTCTCGGCCTCGGAATCAATAAACAACTAAAAACTAAACACTATAGAAAATTCCAATACTCAAAACAATCATCAATATATTTATATCAACCATAAAGATTTAATGAATCAGATGCAACAATAAAACAATATAAATATATGTATGTACCTATGTACTTACAAATTACTTACAATGGATGTTAAACACAAATACTCAACGTGCGTTTATTTTTATTGGTTGTAAATTTAAAAAAAACTTCAAAATTAAAAAAAATACTGTTTAGTGCGTTTTTCCACTACCGACGATTCCAGCAACTACAAGTGTAGGCGAGTAAGTTGTCATGGAAAACTGGCCATAGATTTAGTATTGTCACTATATATTTGAAAAAAAAAAAAAAAAACAGTGTCGAGAGGTGTTGTAAGGGGGAGAACGGAAAAAAGGCAACTGTCTGGAAGAGGCTACAGCGAGTAAACTGGTAAAAATTTCTGGTGCAGAAGGTAAGGGGAAGCCATTGCACTATTCTTCCAAAGTTAACCATGGCGAGTCAATACAAGGTGCGTCGCGCTGTGGACCGCCATGATTGACCACGACTGCTCTGTCAAGAGAACTACAACTGAGAAGAGAAGAAGTCGTGCGGTGTGGTGTCGTTACATGGAAAAACGGCTAAAGAAATATCATTAGAAAGTATTTGAGTGTTTGTATTTATACGAATAAAATACACATGTAAAATGATGCGATTCCCTTACTTTATGCAAGGAAAGAAAGAGTACCACATGATTTACATGAAAATAGAAATTTACAGTGAAAATATCGCATGAAAAATGTTTCAAGTGAAAAGAAAATTACATTTCCTTTTGTGATACATTATTAAAACGATAAAACATAGCGCAATCAAAAACTTAGACCAACTACTTAATTAACTAACAGTACGCTTACTTAATATTTCAAAAGAGATCATAATAAACTTATAATTAATTGTCAAACTGTCAATTATAAAAAAAAATAAACAAAAACCACACAGAGGGACATCTCAAAACTTTTCAGTGTTTACAAAATTGAAATTAATTACTAGTTTTTTTATACATAAATTGTAACGTGAAGATTGTTCTGTAGTTGACAAAGTTAATATATTAATAATATATAGTATCAAACTATCTTAAAATTACTTAACATAATATAATCAATGTTATATAATGTATCTAACATTCTAAATAAATTAAAGAAAATTATTTGCACAATTTCTCTTTATCAAACCCGATCGCACAAAATTGAATCAGAAAATGGCAACGTATTGAACTGAAAAAAGAAAAAAATGGGTGTAAAATTCCATAAAATACCTCACATACACGATCTGTACCGCAAAAAATATACTGGTCTTATAAAAAAAACTACATTATTTATAAGAGTAATTAAAAATTTCCTAGAAATATTGAAGGTCTGATATCAAATTGTTGCTAGGGTTCCGTACTTTAGGTTTAACTGGTACGTTTGTAGTGTTGTGGAGCTAGACGTGCCACCTTGGGCGGGCGGATGTGGGCTCCGTGACCACATTCATGCTTGCCAAGTCCAGCCGGCGACTTCTTACCGCTTGTCGTCAGACGCTTGCGTGGTTTCAAGAAATCTGGAAAAATGAGAAAGAACACTGTTAATAACATTACAATAATTATTATGTAAGTTTCAGAACGACGGTGTGACTATCAAATTTGGGTACTTCATTGACTATTAAAAAAGCTTCTGAAGAACTGGTTTTGAAATCGTGGTTATCAGTCAGAACCAAAACACTTGTTTTTAAAAGATTTGTTACTCAATTCAGAATAGAATCCATCAAAATGTAATGCTATACCTAACTTGACGTATTTGCATGTCAAAATAGCAAATACGCAAACACGAATGCGCTAAGTAATGTTGCACCATAAAATTGATAACTTTTCCAGAGAAAAAAAAATTGGGACGTTTGATAAATAATTTGGAGTGTTTTTCTTTAATTCTTTCTTTAATATTTAAGATTTTAGGTAGACAAATGCATTATTAACGTCTTTAAACTACGGTAAGTGCATCACTTGAGAACGGCCGAGAACGATTGTATTTTTTTAAATGTTGGTCATAGTCTTAAATAAGGTTTTTAGGGAAAGAAAAATTTGAATGACCTCTTGAGGTCTTGACCATAATAGGATATGAAAGTGAATATGGGCTCCACAAGCTAAGCTGGGACGGAGAGCTAGTTCTAAATATAACCATATTTAGATCATCCTAATGCTTTCTAATTATAATTAATGATCACATTAAAATCAAAGTAGGCGTATCCCGGTTCCCATACTCATGGAGATGTTTTACGACCGTGAAGCGACATGAATAGTTAAGACAGGAAACGGGGCAGGACATTTTTACGAGTTTTAACTTAAGTGCGAGCTAGAATCCTTTCTAGTTAGAAAAAGGCGGCGACACCCTTTGTGTCCATTTCTAATTTCGGAAAAAATATCACCCTAATAACTATAAAAGGTTTACGATCTCTTTAACTACTGTTTAATCTGTCATAACGGGCGCGGACCGCGACTTTTATATAACTGATCCGACATATAGTTAAAATATACAAGATTTTTATATTTATTTGATCGTAAACTTGATCAAGAATATGGGAAATATTTAATTTATATTCCATTCTGATCGAACAATAAATGTACTGATTTTATTGCGCAAAATATGGATTAGATTTTGGATTATTATTGAAATCTGAAAGGGAATCACAAACTTTGTGACGGGTCCCTACCATTCGCCACCCAGCAAATGCCAGGCCCCAGAATGTCTAGATAAATCCGTGTACAGTATTTGCCCGACTCAGCAATTTGCTCAGCATTCTAGAAAACGAAAGATGCCGCGGTCCTAAGTATGCTACCCCAGTGACAGATACACTGGGAACAATGCCCACTTTTAGCAAGCAAAGCTAGAGTATAGATATCATCAGCTACTAGATTTGCCAGATGTTGATGATTCAGGAATAAATGACTAAAGTCAAATAGAAGTTTCTAATTTCCGGACTGATTAGATCAAAATGACATGGAGTCAATTCGGCTGATCAATCCCGCCGCCAAATACAAAATACAACCGTTTACACACGTGACGGACCAAGGTCAGACATATTAAAGAACCACGCTACAAGGACCTGTTATAAACCTAACCAACGCTTCGTAATGTTATATAACACTGATAATAAAACAAAGTCCCCCGACGCGTCTGTCTGTCCTTTTCTCGCAAAAACTACTGAACGTATTTTGCTGCGGTTTTCACTATTAGATAGGTTGATTCATCGAGAAGGTTTACGAGTATGAAACATGGATCTATCATGTTTAGGAGCTGAGCAATAACAGTATAAGTGAATCAAGCCGGGGGAAAAGTTAGTCCCAGCGAGTTTAAATTTTTCGCTTTTCTTTTCTTTCATTTATTCATTTCATAAATGCTTGGCAATTGTGTGTACTTTTAACATTGCCTTCGATCAATAAAAATACACCTATTTCCTTTTTAGTTTCTGCCATATAAACCTATTTAGTCAACCAGCGTAAACTACTTTTCGTCATTCCAGTCACAAGATCATCTTTCATTTCATATTCTTTTCTAAATAAATGGTATAGATAGTAAGTAAATCTGTAATAACCTATGACATAATGTTAGCAAGAGTTTCTTGCTTCTTGTCCTATTGACATGAATCAATCATTTTTCATTTAGAACTTTACCTAATTACGTTAATGATGACGGTGCTGTCAAATATCCATCGAAACGATGACGCCAGAGAAATTCGTCTAGGATAGTTCAAACTGTCACAGTTCCTTTCCAATTCCAGATTCCGTTCGCTATACTAACACGACCCTAAACATTGCAAAACTGTCAAATTCCCATTGAAATTGGCTCGACAGCAAAGACGATACGACGACACTAGAGAAATTCGTCTAGGACAGTTCCAAATTTCCAATTCCAGATTCCGTTCGCTATACTAACACGACCCTAAACATTGCAAAACTGTCAAATTCCCATTGAAATTGGCACTACAGCAAAGACGATCGATGACACTAGAGAAATTCGTCTAGGATATTTCCAAATTTCCATTTCCAGATTCCGTTCGCTATCCTAACACGACCCCATAAATTGAAAAACTGTCAAATTCCCATTGAAATTGGCTCGACAGCAAAGACGATATGACGACACTAGAGAAATTCTTCTAGGACAGTTCCAAATTTCCAATTCCAGATTCCATTCGCTTTACTAACACATTATTTAATCTATGACACAACCCTAAACATTGCAAAACTGTCAAATTCCCATCGAAATTGGCACTACAGCAAAGACGATCGATGACACTAGAGAGAAAAATTGAAATTGGCACACAGCGACACAACATCCCAGTGCTGTTCTTATCTGCAAGAAGGGTATCACAACTCACAACCCTGACAAAAGCCTAACATTTAGACACCAGACCATCATTTGACGGGTGGTAACCCTGACAGGTCCTTAGCAACAGGTATTTAGGACGTCTGCATCGACTCCCACATTTTGGCCACGTGTATATTTTGGCGGGAAGACGAAGGTCGCGCATCGTGCCCAGTGACCAGTCGACCTTGGTTGCCAATGACGTCACTGACATACTTCTCAGTTGCACACTAAACACGAGGCTACCTATATTTTTTGTACCATCGCGAAAGAGCGGGAACTTCTTGTGACGCGTCTAAATTATGTTTGAATCAAATGAATATCCTTACAAAAGGTCATATAGGGGTAGCTGCCGAATTTCAGACCATACGATGTGACTGAGCCAACACCAGACCCCAGGGTATAATACCGTGCGGAAGACAAACCATTGTCATCTAAGATAAGGATATTTCGGCTATGTATGCTAGCAAGGACTTAACGATTCCGTTGCGGTATTCGAGGTAGATCGAAGGTGGTCGGCCACCCATCCTAAATATGACCTTGTTGTACGGTTGCTTAAATCCATTGTTATCACAGTTTTTCAAATTGTAATATAAATCCTAGAACATTATCAGAGAGGTAGGTTTGTGGTTTAATATAATGTAAAAATAAGGATAAAAATGACCAAAATTATTTCCCGCCAATAATAAACCATGTTGTTAAATCAATGAAGGATTCCCGCCATTTTGATACACAATGATTCTACACAAGTAGGTATAATGCTAACAATTTTAGGAGAACGTTAATTTATTATCGCAGCACTGTGACAAACATGTTACACAATTTAGCATCATTTTAGGCATAGTAGTTAAATATAGTATAGATTAGCGCCTCCACTTTGGAATGGAAACCTTGGAAGTGGAACACGTGCGTCAATCAAAAACTGAGTAAACAACGAACTCCCAATAATATGTTATCACATATAATAAAAGAAATATCAAAGGACTAGGGGATTTAAAAAAAAATTTTTTTTGTACAGTCGATACGCCATAGTGAAAATATTATTATCTCTGGACAAACCATAAAACATACAAACTTTTTCATTATAGTGATTTTAGTACATACCTATTATTGTTCCGTAAAAATTGCGTACACGCATCACACACGCCGAGGCGGTCGTTGCGTTGCCAATTGGACGATAGGTTATTTTTGTCGGCCTACATTTTTTGGTATACGACCGGAACCAATTTATTAACCTGAGTATATTTTTATATAGAACGATTTTTTTTATAAAATACTAATAATTTAAAGAAAAGAAAAATAGTGACATTTTAAAGAAAGATGAAATAAAAAGCACCCGAAATCAAAGAGCATGTATGAAAAGGTGTATTATGGATGAGGCGAAAGAGGTGTGCCAGGATCGTGGCGAGTGATATCTCTGCCTAATCTAAGGGAAATAAGGCGTGAGCGTATGTCTATGATTGTAGGAAATGTTAGTAGAACGTCGTTATAGACAGTTCGTTAAATTTTAAAAATACAAGTTAAGTAGGTATGCAAACAGTGATTGATATTTGCATAATACGAAGGACGGTGAACAATAGCACGTGGTGGACAAAAACTATGTCTGTGCAATATTCGTGTTATAATAACTCATTAACATATTCACGCCTACTACCCAGACATTGGATAGGCAGAACCTTTAGGCAAGTAGATCAAACATTATTCCTTTATATGTAGAAAATGTGTGCCTTTATAGTGTTAAATTAATTTAATACATCCTAGCTAATTGTATAAACGCGAAAGTTCTTTCATGTCAAAAGTGTCAAATTAGGGGGGGGGGGGTAGTTGGGAGGCCGGAGATATGGATTTACAAAATGGGGAAAGCCGAGGCGGAAAGCTAGTAGAACAATATATTACAGAAGCAAGAGGCGACCCTGTAGAGAAAAGCAAATCTACTTTTGATAAATTCTAAAAAACAAATATTTATGCATATAAGTAAAACATTGTCAACAGTGTATTGAAATAAAATGCATTCACAGCACGTGCAGCTACGACTACAACCAAACGAATAGCAACATCCGCTGCACCAAAACTCGATATGTTTGTGATGGCATGACTAGAATTATTCATAGGCCAGCTTGCATTGAGGTCTGATAGCCTGATTGATGCCTTCACGAAGAGCAAGAATTGAAAGCTCTTATAAGTCAAATAAATATTGCTACTAACTAAAGTGGAATACAAAGTGTAGTATTAAGTACCAGAAATCGAAGATCTTCTTATAGGTAGGCACAAGACAGACAGTGTCATGATCGTGGCGTATGGAGTTTATTTATACGTTTACAAAAAACGAGAATTTAAAGTCCTTGTTAATAGAAGTCAATATTGGTACTGTTGAAATTACAGTCTCTGCTAAATGAGGGAATATTTATTTTCAACAGGGTACCCTTGGGTCGGATCCCAAGAGCCGTAAGGTTTAGAATATCAATAATTAATAAGAGAACCTCAGTGGAAATTATCATATCAGAAAAACAGTGGTTGCGTCATGGGCGGAACTTATGGTAAAAGCATGAGACAATAAAGCTTTCAGTGTGGCAAACCGCCTAAACCGTAAAGATTCCTTTAAAAAAATCCTTTGATGTGACCGCGAAGAGTCGCAGGCGCATGCGTCCAGGAAGCAAGGACCGCAACGTGAATAGATAATGCAGGCGTGTCATGGGAAGCAGATAAACTTTTTTGTTTACGTTGTTTATCACCACCTAGGTGTGCGGAGCTTATTTAAATTCAAGGCGAAGCTTAAATTTGGTAATCGTTTGGTTCCGTTAATAGATAATGTAATGCCACAAGTCACAAGTAAGCAAGTTAACTTGTGGCTTGTGGGCGTGGCAGATGGTTTAGTGGTTCAAAATTCGAGATGAAGATCCTTCCTACCCATACTAATCAGACAACCAGAGAATCCTAAAATGATATAAAACATAATATCTTGGTATGTATCTTAATTTGGGACTTTGGGTCTTGTGCGCAAAGAAAGAACTGTTTCGTTAAATGGAGCGAAATGCCGTAACTTTTTTGACCATTGTCTTGTCTGTAGTGTACGAGTTTTTTAACGTAATGCCGCTTTCACATTACGTGTCGGCAGCTGTAATGCTAATTTATGTGAAATTGAGGCAGGTTATGTTAGTATATGACACCATGCCAGTGTTTCTACTAAGAAATGTTGTGTTACATCAATAAAAATGAAATATTATGAATCATAAAGAAGCACTCTCTTCGAAAATCCGTGGAAATAACTATGTATGTGAACGCCACTTGAAGTACACTATGTGAAAGCGACCTAACATGGCCCGAAGGTTCGTGAGAATGATGGTGCACGCCTCGGGGTCACGATCCCGGCTATCCCAGGAAATTACTGCATAATACGCCCAGGTCCGTGAGTACGCTCCCAAACACTTCTTTGTTCACATTTCGTGGAATGAGCAAGGAAATTATATCCAACGAGATATACTTCCATCTTGCAAGCGTATGCCAATTGTACTGAGTCTTTAGGGCAGTAAATTGACGTTACTTGATGATTGCAATTTACGAGATAGTTTTCAAGTTACAAATGAGATGGAAATCTTACTTACTAATTTATACTGCTGGGAGATTTCTTGAAAACTAATTTTCAATTGGCAAACCTCTTTGACGTGATAGTTATGCATCTTTTTCTACTAGTTTGTAGTTCTATTGATGGATATACAATAATACAATACAATCTTATTTACTAAAATAAAACAAATTTACATCAATATACAATAATTTTCTTAACATAATATTATATTCTAAATAAATTAATCATAATCAGTTTTATTGATATGACTCACAACGAAAAGAAATTAAAAAATGCAACATGGTGTGCGTGAAGTTCTTCATTGTGCCTGTATTATTATATTTATGGCACAATTTCTTACAGACTTACATCCTCAGGTTTTGGAATCCCTGGGATGTACAAGACGCTAACAACAATAATAAATCTCGGCTTGAATTTGGCTGTGAAGGAGGCTTTTCGTCACAAAACAGGAAAAATCAGAAATGAACTGGAAATTAATGATGATAAAACGAATGATAACTCTACCAAGGACCAGGAGAAAAAGTCAGAAGAAATAAATACATTAAAAGAAATGAAGTGAAGTGAAGCGGAACATTTGTTTATATTATTTATTTATATATAGTTTATTATTAATAATTTTATTTATAATTATATTAGTGGTAGTGGTGTCAAAAGACATTTAAATGTCTTCTGACACCACAGGTGGCGATAGGTTTTGCCAACCATCACGCCTGATACACAAAAGGGGCTACACGAGGACGGGCGAATGCCATTTCGCTACGTTAAATGTACAAGGCGGAATGAATGGAAAAATGAATGAGATTTTAGATATGATGGAAGAAAAGTGGATAGATGTGTTATGCCTGACAGAGACCATGCGTCGTGGTAATGACAGAACACAACATCGCGGCTTCACCGGAATATGGTCCGGCGTTAAAGATAGAGAAAGAGCAAACCGTGGTGTTGGAGTCTTATTATCACAACGTATGGTAGAATGTATGTATGGATATGAAAGGATCAACCCAAGATTACTCTCTCTCCGTTTGAAGGTGGGACTAACAAGAATTTTAATAGTTATTGGATATGCTCCAGTTTGTGCCACCAACAAACTGAGAGAAATAAAGGACTTCTGGGTTGATGTAAGAAACATCCTAGCTCAGAGGCAACTAAATGAAAGATTAATGATGATAGGTGACTTGAATGGATGGGTGGGGACCCGAAGAGACGGGCTTGAGTCCACTCTAGGAAAATTTGGGGACCCGAGAATGAATAGTAGTGGACTAGAGATCCTTGATCTATGTTTAGAGATGAATATGTTTGTCTCGAATACTATGTTTGATCTCAAGGATATTCATCTCTATACATGGCATCGAGGAATTGAAAGAAGCATAATAGATTTGTTTTTGATTGACGATAGGCTAAAGAGTGCGACAAAAATCACGAGGGTGTACAGAGGTACCGGTATTGAAACGGACCATTATATGGTAATGACCTCATTTAAGGGTCTGTTTCAAGGCTGGCGCCAACGTACCCCTGTGTCGCCTCCAAAAGCCGAAAGAATAAAAGTAGAAAAGTTGGAAGAGGAAGATGTTAGAGGACAATATGTAAGGAAAGTACAAGAGAAACTAGATGCCATTGAGCAGGATGACAGTATAGATGAAATGTGGAAGAAGATTAAGCATGGAATTGTCAAAGCAGCACAAACTACTTGTGGAGTTGTGAAGGTTGGTGGTATGAGAGGGGATCCGTGGTGGAATAATGAAGTAAGGGTGGCTGTACAAATGAAGAAGAATGCATATTTAGATATTTTGGCAGTAACGGGAAAGAATACAGAACTTGAAGAGAGAATGAAGAATAAATATAGAGAATGCAAGAAGAGAGTAAAAGAGATAATTAAAGAAAGTAAGATGAAAGAAAAGATGAATGAAGAGAAGAAGTTCTCAAGATTTTTCCAAGAGAACGTCAAAATTTTTTGGAATTTAGTGAGAAAATCTCGAGGAGTATTGAGGACTTCTAATGTACAAATGATTAAAGCAGAGGATGGACGGTTAATGACATTGAATGGAGAAGTATTAGAAAGAATGAAAGAGTTTTATAAAAGATTATATGGAAACTCTGATGGACAACAAACACATCCTTCGGATGCTGATAGTGAGGACTATGAGGACTCGGAAATTATCGATGACATTATCACGGAGGATGATGTTGTGTCAGCCATCAGAAGATTGAAGAACGGAAAAGCGGCAGGGAAAGACAGGATTTCCTCCGAGATGATAAAACATGGAGGAGCGATAATATGTAACACACTGTGTGCTCTCTTCAATAAATGCTGGAGCGACGGACGAGTACCAGGAGACTGGTGTCAAGCCATAATAGTTCCAGTGTTTAAAGGAAAGGGTTCACAGCTTGATTGCAATAATTATCGCGCCATCAGCCTTATCAGCTTGGTTGGAAAAATGTATGGAAGAATAATAATTGAAAAGGTGCAAAAGGTGACAGAAAATAAGATGTGGGATGCTCAAGCGGGATTTATGAAAGGTAAGAGTTGTGTTGACCAAATTTTTACCTTAAGAAACATTGTTGAAAAACATTTGGCAAAAAATCAAAAAGTTTACAGTGTTTTCATTGATCTAGAAAAAGCATATGACAACCTATGCAGAACGGAATTATGGTCAACACTAGCGAGATACGGAGTGAATAAAAAACTCATAAGGGCAGTACAATCATTATATGATGGCTGTACTGCCGTTGTTAGAGTGGGTGGACAGTGCTCAACCCCGTTTAATATACATTGTGGTGTTAAACAGGGCTGTGTAATGTCACCTTGTCTATTCAATCTGTATTTCGATAGTTGTTTGACCAAATTACAACAATGTTCCTTAGGGATAGAAATGGGTCCTACTAGACTTTGCTGTCTTTTATATGCCGATGATGCGGTATTAATTGCATCTTCGGAGCAAGAGCTGCAAAACCTAGTTGCAATTTTGAATGAGGAATGTGAGAAGAAATTCATGAAAATTAATATTTCGAAATCAAAAGTATTAGTATTTGAAAAGGAAGATGAAAGGACGGAGTGTAAGATTTGTGTGAAAGGATGTAAGTTAGAGCAAGTGAATGAATTTGTTTATTTAGGTAGTATGGTTACAAGAAGTGGAAAGATAGACAAAGAAATTGAAAGGAGAGTGAAAGCGGGAAGCAAGGTATTTGGTGGACTAAACAATGTATGCAGAAATACACAACTTATAACTAAAAGTAAAATGAACATACATAATGCTGTTTTAGTTCCATCACTTACTTATGGAAGCGAGACTTGGGTATGGAATAAGAGGCATGAAAGTAAAATAAATGCAGTGGAAATGCGGTCTTTACGTAGAATGTGTGATATAAAGCGTATTGACCGTATCCGGAACGATGTCATTAGAGAAGAATGCGGAGTAAAAGATGATGTTGTGACAAAAATGAAGAAAAGTAGTTTACGCTGGTTTGGACACGTTGAAAGAATGAAGGATGATAGATTGACTAAAAAGGTTTATATGGCTGAAGTGAAAGGAAATGCTAGCAGAGGACGACCTAGATGTACTTTTATTGAACATATAAAAAATATGTTGATCGAAGGAAATATTAAAAGTACACACAATCGCCGAGCATGTATGAAAGGTAAGATGAATATAAAAGAAGCAAAAGAGATATGTCAGGATCGTAACAAATGGCATTCGATTGTCTCTGCCTACCCCTCTTGGGATGAAAGGCGTGATGATAGATAGATAGATAGATAGATATATACAATGATATACTATCGTCATTGGATCTATAGTTTGACGATTCTACAAATATTTCCTGAAATCGTACATCTTTTTACTAAATTATATTACTAAATTTACTAAGCCAGATAAACATGGGTCCCAAATGCTCGTTAATGCAGATGAAGGGTCCAAAAACATCGATGGTCCAAAAAGATAAAACCTAACGAAACAAAGACTAAAGTCAACCGATGACTGATTCACACACAACAATTTGTGTTGACTCATAGGTAGGTTTGTGACGTCACGTTGCCGTCTGAGTCCAGACTACCCGTACGAGCTTGTTGTAACGTGTTCAAAGATTGGGCTTTTAGGAATTGTTTTTTTTTTATTTTTTCATCATAATTCCCTCAGACCATGATTTGTCAGAAATTCCAATATTTCAGGGTATTGTTGATGATTGTTGGTTATGCAATTCGAGGAAATGTCAATGTTTTTTTTATATTTTTTAGCATTCTTCTAGCTAGAAAATTTAAATGATTACGGAGTTAGCCCCCAAACGTAGGATAAATCCGGGCACAGCGTGACGAAAATATAGAAGGATGGTTATGGAGTTGAAGCAGATTTGTCAGGCGTGGGCGGCACTACCCGCGACCAAACAGGTTGCCCTCGCCACTCCAGTGCAATGCGTACGAACTCAGTTTTTACTTATTTTGTTTTATACTCCAATCCTCTTCTAGGGATGTCGCATTTAAATATGCTCGTTCTGTTATTGGTTTGGAGCTTTATTTGGAGTTAGATATTATATACCGAGTAGCGTTAAACATAAATTACTATAGTAGTCATTTGAGTAGCGACTTCAATTTTGTGTGTTTAGCAGCTGCCGTCTGACAGGAAATGCATTTTCTACACTACAATCGATCAGACTGGTTCTAAAATAGTTACTGAGAGTCGAGCCATTGAATACCAGCAGTAACCAGTTCCGAAATATGTAGGCCAGGCGAGTGAAAGGCATTCGTACAATGCTGACTGGTAAAAGTTTCAATACAGTTATTTCGAAACTTTCAACCCACGTACACAGATTACCTAACAAGAATATTTTACGACTTAGTTTTAAGCAAGAATTGCTAGCCCTCACCTAGTACAAGACGGCTCAGTGTTCGAGATAAAAAGAATAACAAAAAAACGCCCTCGCGAAGCTTGCGCGTCTGCTATATAGCTTATATCCTACAGCTATAACTACATATAGAGTTGTTTGGGATCGAGCTACTGGTTTTGAAACATGGCGGCCTAAACAAATAAGTGACAAGGCGTCAGGTAGCCCACTATTGTATACCACCCTTCACATTTTGTCCAATATAATCTGATATCATTTAAGCGGTGTGTTTTCGTCATTTTTTGCTGTGAGTTTACTCTGCATTAAGGATTTTTATACACGTGTTTATTGTTACTTCAGTTAATTACTTTTATTTATAGTGTCATCATTTACAATATTGATAAATTCGTTAATATCAATGATTTAATTAGTTTCTAATTGCTTCAAGAGATTTCTAAATTAGCTATGTTGATTTCTAATATTCTAAGATTCATTAGAGACATTGTTCAGTAGAATGTCTGACACAAAATAAGATCTATGTAAGTACGTGTTTCTCGTCAGGTTTTCTCATGCATTGTCATTACGGTGTTGAGATATGCCGTTCATAATGCACGTGTCTGGAAAATTATAGTGAACAAAAACAATTTTCTATGTAACGATCGACACCATTACGAAGCAATGCAAAAAATGCGTTTATGTACTGTATGTAGAAGTGTAGATTACTTATTTTCTCACTCTTATCTTACTACTGTAGTACCACCTTAACATAATAGGTTTGAAACAATAAAAATAAACATTAAATTTTAAGTCTCTATATTAAATATCCGACTCGGTAAATGTGACCACATCGCAAAACGTATCAAAGTTCATGACGCTGTACATACATAACGAAAGTTTACATAGAAATTATATTTTATAGTGAACTTGACAGTGAGTGTGTCTCCAAGCGATAGCCTGACCGATAAAACTGATAAACTCGACACCTTTGTTCATTTGTTGTAGGTAGAGTGTAAAGAATCTTACGTTCATAGTACGTAACTAACGTAACCTAGTAATTACTTGCGGTTTCGATCGTTTTTGTGTTACTACGCGACATCTGGTGGAACGTGGAACTAAGTTAAGCATGCGGGATTTCTTTAAATTTGTAATTTTGATCATAATCTGTTTTCAACATATGGTATGAATGTATGTATGTATAAATGCAAATGTAATTCAGTAGCTGGCAGGAGTGCACGGGCGAAGTTCAACGAACGGACGAAATATTAATTTATTGATTCACGGGGACATTTGATGCATTACCCTCGATCGGTGTGTGAGTGACTTTACAATAAATCTATGGGACGTCATCGGGACTACGGGAGCGATAATCAGTCTAGCAAAATTAAAACCGGCGGTGAAGTTTTTTGTGAATCAAGGACAAATGAACTATCGCAAAACTATGACAGTACAAATAATGTACTAAATAGATAAAAGGACGCAACGGAAGGACATGACGAAATTATAAGGTTTTTTTTTGTAATTTGGCGATACGGAAGCTGCTAAAATATTATCATCATCATTCACTTCATTCCTATATATAGGTATATCAAACGAGGAAAATGCCTGTAACAGATACATACAACTATTAGATACGTAATTTCAATTAAAATTGAACAAAAACTCTTTAATCAAAACATTTTATTGCCACGAGTCCTATACGTAGGGCCTATAAACTGATCTCACAAGACCAGAAGCGGTGTAGCAGGGTTATTAACCCTGAAGTGCATTGCTCCTAGCGACATCTCTGTACCTAGGTTTATTCTAGACCCTATCTGGTACCTAGACGAGCAGGTGCGGACTGCGGTTAAGCTCTGGATGTTAGGTAATATATTACTTAAAACCTGTGTTACTAGTTCTTTTGCTTTTCAGTTAAGGGCATAGATACGGACCTATAATTTTACCAACTTCTTTTTTTATTGTACTGGTTCGTTATGGTATACAGATGAAAATAGACGGCAAAAATCACGTAGACAAATCGAAACTTAGCTACTGTGGAAGTTTATTTAAAGTCAAAGATTAAGATGGTACAGTGGTTGAATTTATCCTGGGTTGGGGAAGGGGTCTGAAGTACAATAAAGCCTAGGGAATACTTATTTACGTAATGTATGCTTATAAGAAGAATCTTCTGCCGCTGATACAAAAAAAACCTTAATGAATGTTTAATAGAGTACCCATTGAGAGACGCGGCTCGATCAAAGCTCGTATCCTCACGCAGGGTTTAAGCTCGCCTACAACGAACAAAAGTGCCGCCTATTAACCACTTGAACTATCAACGAAGAGTTTCTCATTTGCAGTCCATTATATCTTATATACGCTACTGGCTTACACGTTTTATATGGAGAACCGTACGAAAGGGGGGGGTTTGCAGACTGACATTTCAGGGATTCGGGCCTTTCCACAAATATAATATTTCTGGTTTTTGCTTGTCAATTTGCTCACGCATTTTCATAAACTATCGTTGCTTCCACATAAATTTAATGTCAGGGAAATATAATGAAAAAATAGGAATTTTGTCAGAAAATCTTATTTTTTGATCTGGTGCCTGGAGCGAGGTAATCCCAATTTGTGTTTAAGCGGAATTGAAATGAATTACTTATACAAGTTTAGAGACTATAACTTTGAAGTCTAATTCCAATAATTATAGCAGAATCTAATATTTACAATCTTGAACTATCCACGAAGAGTTTCTCATTTACAGTCCATTATATCAGCAACTGGCTTACACGTTTTGTATGGAAGAACGACTTACGAGCGACGTGGTCGTAACCGTAAATTTTGTCGGTAATGTTAAGGCAGGTTATTGCAAATGGCAATTGTACCTACGTACTTGAAATCCCAGTTGTAATTTAGCTGAGTCGAAATGAAGTGACTGGCCTTGGTTAAGTAACTTTAACAACGTTAAAGTCTAATTGTGTTCGCGACGAAGTGATCAGTGACCGTGAAAGTGAAATAGAATTCGAAAATGAATCAGTGAATTAATGTCTCATAGTGCCAGTGTTTAAAATAGTGAAACATAGACTATCAATATAGAGTTTAGACATAGGCCTAAGTGAGCGAGTGCACTGCGTTGCGCGAGGGCGGGGGTAGACCCCCAAGGCAAGCTCGCACCGCGAGCTATGTCAACCCGTAGGCTCGAAAGGCATCCGCTGACCAATACCCGTTGTCTGTCTAAGACGGAGAGATTGTTGCAGCGACTGGCATAGATTCGTATTTCCTCTGAAAAGGTATAGCTTCAGACGAAAATTGATTCGGAATATTGTACTGTATAACTTGTTTACAGATTGGAACGGCAACTAACTTGCCATTTGTACCTAATGTTATTATTCGGAATTACACATGTGTAAACTTACCTCGCTTACCACGAGGCGGTCGAAGGGTTCGTTCGACCATGCTATCGTTAGGGACTATGTCCCTAAAATAATGTATATTGATGTGAAATAGTATTTAACACTACTTGACTATTCTTGAGGGCCTGATCAACTCCCAAGGATAAACTTATGACTACTTGACTATCGACGTGTTCGCCTCCTTCGGGAACGCACCACCCGGAGGAGCTCTCCAAACTCATAATCGGAGTTTGATGGTTACCATGTCCTTGTGGCGTGAAGGTTCCACCAGGGAACGACTGACTTGACTTGTTCGCCTCCTTCGGGAACGCCCCGCCCGAAGGAGCTTTACAAACTCATATTCGGAGTTTGCCAAACTCATATTCGGAGTTTGAAGAAGACCATGACCTTTGGCATGAGGGTTCCAAATGGGGAACCTCCAAACTCATATTCGGAGTTTGATGGAAATCATGTCCTCGAGACATGTAGGTGCAAAGGGAGCAGTCAAACTCATAATCGGAGTTTGCCAAACTCATATTCGGAGTTTGATAGAAGCCACGTCCTCTTGGCAGGAGAGTTCCACAAGGGAGCCTCCCAAACTCATATTCGGAGTTTAGAGGACACACTCATATTTGTTGATGTGAGTCTTTCGTCGTGAAATAGTTTGAGATCACTCGAACCGAGCCTTACAACCTCGGTTTCACCTAATAGAAGGGTAAAAGCGTCAAAGGGATATAGTAATGATTGATGCATATATATAACTCATATTCGGAGTTTGATAGAAGCCACGTCCTCTTGGCAGGAGAGTTCCACAAGGGAGCCTCCCAAACTCATATTCGGAGTTTAGAGGACACGCTCATATTTGTTGATGTGAGTCTTTCGTCGTGAAATAGTTTGAGATCACTCGAACCGAGCCTTACAACCTCGGGTTCACCTAATAGAAGGGTAAAAGCGTCAAAGAGATATAGTAATGATTGATGCATATATATTACTCATGTTCGGATTTAATATATAGTTTAGCGAGGATTGATGCATATATATTACTCATGTTCGGATTTAATATATAGTTTGGCGAGGATTGATGCATATATATTACTCATGTTCGGATTAATATGTAAAGCCTAATGATGTTACATACATATGTTTACATTATTTATATTTGGATTATCGTGTACAGCTCAACGAGACTTATGTGTTTATAACCCTGTATTTAATATAATATTTATAAGACTTGTTTGTATTTAAATCTGTGGAGTTTCTTGCCATTTCTTCTCCACAGATATAATTTCCGAAATGGTGGTAAACTCATGTATGTTTGTTTAAAATAATAATAAACGATTCTATACCCGTTGTGTTTCACTGAGCGAACTGTGCTCTGATTGGTTGACGTTGACCGCGTGGGAGGTTCTTGTTGTCGCGGCGACGTTCCGTGCGCTGCCCGCTATATAATGGCGAGCAAACGGAGCGATCGTCAGTCTGCGTCAAGATCTCGCGACAAGAGGACCTCCCAGCAACCAAGAAGAGCTCAGCCGTCCAGTGGCCGCCCGGGCTAGATTGAAGTTACATCGTGCAGTTTCAATAGTCTCCCAGTTTCCCAGTCTACCTACCTACCCTACCTTGATAGTCAGTTCCCTGGGTCTCGCGCTCTCTACTGCTGCAGAGCAGACCGCCGGAACATTAATTGGTCGACTTCGAGCCGGATCACTCAAGACTACGGAAGCTGAAGAAACATACAGTCCACAAGAATGCCCATCACACGGTCGCAGACAGGGGAGCGCCAGCAGTGCCCGCTTCGTCACGAAGAGCCGCCACTGTCCCCAACGGACGAAGCAAGCCCACCGACGAGCACCGAGCGCCCCGCATCGCCGCAGCCCGCAACGTCCGTACCCGCGCTCGCGCAGCGCGGTCGAGGCCGTCCGAAAGCTCCGGGCTACCGCACCCCGTCGAAGCACCCGAGGCGGTCCGTGTCGACTGAGCCGTCGCTCGCGCAGCGCTCCCCGTGTAAGGCTCCAGAGGTGCGCGCTCTGTCGAAGCCCGCGACGCGTCCGATGTCGCCGGAACCCCGTCGGTCGAAAGCTCCGGAGCCCCGAGCTCCGTTGAAGCTCGCCGCCACCGCCGTCGCCGCACGACAGGCTCCGCAGAAAGGCCGGCGCGCGAAAACGGGGCCGATACCCCCGTCGACGGCCGCCCAGGAGCACCGCACTCCGTCGACGCGCGCTCCCTCGGATCGCGCAGTGTCCCGTGCCGCAACAGCAAGACCGGACCGTGAACGCAGCATCTACCAAGCCAGAGAAGACCTAGCCCGCTTGAAGATGGAAGCGGCAGAAGCCAGGCTAGCTCGGCTAGAGGCCGAAGATGAAGAGCAAACACTGATGGACCCGTCAGAGAGCGACCCCGATCCAGAGACCAATCCGAACCCAAGGATCGAAGAATGGCTTGACGCACAACCACAAGCCGCAGGCAACCCGGAAGCAAGACCGGTACGACCCGAGACAACTGGACAGATAGCCGCTCCACTACCACCGAAGAGGCCAAAAATAACCGAACGAACGCCGTCAGTATTGACTCGAGAAGAAAGGCAGAGAATCGTGGAGATAGCCTCTGCCGTAGCCGAAGTTACCCGGGCGACCGCGCCACAAGCTGCTACGCCACACCCAGCTACCAACCGGTACCTACTAGGAGAGCTACCACACTTCAACGGGTCGCACGAAGACTGGCTGGCGTTCAGAGCAGCCTACAACGAGACGGCGGGTCACTTCTCAGCTGTAGAAAACACAGCACGACTCCGTCATGCACTGAAGGGCAAAGCCAAAGAAGCAGCACAGAATCTACTTATAGCGAATACAGCACCAGCCGACGTCATAACAGCACTAGAAAACAGATTCGGGCGCCCAGATTCGATCGCAATAGCAGAGATGGAACGAGTGAAGCGACTACCACGGGTACCGGATTCGCCGCAAGAAGTGTGTGAATTTTCCAACAAATTGGTGAACAGTGTAGCAGTTCTACGCGCCTTGAATAGACCGCACTACCTACACAATCCAGAAGTGGTACGACACCTAACGGAGAAACTGCCAGCTGTACTCAGATATCGCTGGTATCAACATTATGAAACGAAGCCGAGCCATGAACCGGACCTAGTGACCTTCGCTAACTTTGTGAGTACCGAAGCCGGACGCTGTCGTCACTTCGCTCCACCAGAGGTCGTGACCACGCAGAGAGGGCCAGACGCCGGACCAAGCCGCGCACGGCCACAGCGAGCATATACGATGAAGGAGGAACGCAACAAGAAACCACAACTTCCCTGCCCCATCTGCCAAAGAAATAACCACGAGCCGAGCCAGTGTAACGAGATGAAAAAGGCTCCGGTCAACACGCGGTGGGACATTGCCAAGAAACATCGCCTATGCTACCGGTGCCTCAGACCCATGACCGTATCGCACCAATGCCGGTACAAACGATGCGGCGAAGAGAACCGCTCCCGGAGTCATCACTCCCTGCTCCACCACCGGAAGGAAAGAAGGAACCCCGAGGTTGTAGCTACCACATCGAGCCGATCCCGCTTCGCCTACTTGAAGATCGTACCAGTACGCGTCACCGGCCCCAAAGGGCACGTCGACACACACGCCTTGTTAGACGACGGCTCAACGGTGACACTACTGGACGCCACTGTCGCGAAGAAAATCGGCGCCCGAGGACAAGTAGAGCCGCTAAGAATGGAGGCAATAGCGGGAAAGAAGATCGACGCGGCTGAGTCCCAACGAGTTACCATCGATGTAAAAGGACAGAGCGAGACACACACTATTGATGCGCGCACCCTCGCCAACATCGAACTAACAACGCAAGCCGTCGACCGGAGCAGTATCAGCCGGTATCCACATCTGAGAGAAATAGAGGGACACCTCACCTACACAGTCGCTCGCCCTACAATCCTCATAGGCCAAGACAATTGGCATTTGTTCGTGACGAAGGACACGCGACGAGGGACGCTAGAAGAACCGGCCGCTTCTCTTACGCCGCTAGGATGGACACTGCACAAGGCGTGCACCCGCTCCCTTGGACGCCGAGTGCACCCGGTGTGTTGCACGAAAGAAGACAGGATGGACGAAGAACTGAGGAAATTTTTTGCTCTCGAATCCCTGGGGGTGGCCCCAAAGAAAACTCGCGCTGACCCAGAAGAACGAGCGCTCCAGCTCCTGAAAGAAAATACACGCGAACGACCCGAAGGCGGGTACGAGACGGCCCTACTTTGGAAAGAAGACACAGTGAGCCTCCCCGATAACTACGACAATGCAGCGAAGAGATTGAAAAGCATGGAGAGGAAATTGGACACCTCCCCGCAGCTCAAGAGCGAATATAACAAACAAATAAACGGACTGATAGAGAAAGGCTACGCGGAAGAGGCTAGGACGCCCGGGGCAGAAGGAAAAACGTGGTACTTACCACACTTCGCGGTGCATCACCCCGCGAAACCGGGCAAAGTCCGAGTCGTGTTCGACGCCGCAGCCAGGACGGGCGGGACCTCGCTAAACGAACATCTACTGCCAGGCCCCGACCTATTACAGTCTTTACCGGGGGTTCTCATGCGTTTTCGTCAACATCCTGTTGCCCTAGCAGCCGACATTGAAGAAATGTTCCTGAGAATCGGAATAAGGGAAGAAGACAGAGACTCCCTACGCTTCCTGTGGCGAGGCGACCGGCGGGAGGGACCGCCGAGAGAAATGAGAATGAAATCAGTGATATTCGGTGCGGCGAGCTCGCCATGCGCCGCACTGTTCGTGAAGAATTTCAACGCCGAGAAATATCGTGCAGACTTCCCAGAGGCCGCTGAAGCCATCGTGATCCACCACTACATGGACGACTACCTACAGAGCTTCCCCACCATAGAGAAGGCGGTAAAGATAGCCAAAGAAGTAAGAACTATACATGAGAGAGCTAACTTTAGACTCCACAAATGGGCCTCCAACTGCGTCGACGCCGTGACGGCCCTACAAGGGACACCCCCTCCGCCAGCCGATACGCTTGTGGAGCTCAACGACGGTACCTCCGAGGAAAAGGTACTCGGTCTCGCCTGGAAACCCAGCACGGATACCTTGAGCTTTAACTTAGATATGGCTCGTGTCGCACCGGAAGTAGTCGACGGAAGCCGCACTCCGACCAAGCGCGAAGCTTTAAGCACGATGATGTCAGTGTTTGACCCCCTCGGCCTCGCTTCGCCAGTGACGATACAGGCGAAGAAAATACTGCAAGAAACTTGGCGCAGGGGCGTCGAATGGGACCGGCCGTTACCAGAGCCTTTAAAGACCGACTGGAGCACCTGGCTAAAGAACCTGACCCTGCTGAGAAGACTGAACATACCCCGATGCCATGGCGGGTGGACGCACGCCCGGCGGAGAGAACTACACACCTTCGTCGACGCCAGTGAGACGGCCTACGCGGCCGCGGTGTATTGGCGCACCATCGACGACAGCGGACGCGTCCACGTTAGCCTCGCCGCAGCCAAGGCAAGGGTCGCCCCGCTGAAGATTACTTCCATCCCACGACTAGAACTCCAAGCGGCCCTACTCGGGAGTAGACTATCAAGGACCGCCGAGACAGAGTATCAAGCAGACATAGATCAGCGATATTATTGGACGGACTCATTGACAGTTCTGTCATGGTTACACGCCGGACCACGGACCCTAAAAACCTTCGTCGCCCACAGGGTTGCAGAAATCGAGGAGCACACCCATGTAAAAGAATGGAGATGGTTACCCTCGAAACATAACGTCGCCGACGACTCCACACGACAAGTTCCAGCAGATTTCGAGTCTACTCACCGATGGTTCACCGGGCCAGAGTTTCTACTTAAGGACCAAGAAGAGTGGCCCGCCATCAAGAACGCGACAGTAACCGAAGCCACGGGGGAAGAGCGGAACCACGCACTGACGAGGAATAAGACTACGCTCAACGAAGCAATCCCCAACATAGAACGCTTCTCATCTTGGCATAGGCTCGTGAGGGCGACCGCCAGGGTCCTCCAATGGATAAACCTACTAAAAAATCGAACGCAGTCAAAAACCAGCTGTCATTATAAAAGAACGACCAAAAATAAAGAAGCGGACCCGACGTGGGGAAAGAAGGTCGCGAAGACCACCCCTCCGAAACACAAGAAGGCCGCCACGAACAGTAAATACCTACCGCTCGAGGCTCACGACGTAAGGGCCGCCGAACAACTGCTGGTACGGTCATCACAGGAAACCACATTCGGGACAGAAGTCGAGGCGCTGAAGAGGGGAAAGGAGCTGCCGCATGACAGCCGACTCCATCAACTCGCGGTGCACTTAGACGACACAACTACTTTACGACTGAGGTCGAGGATTGCCGAAGTAGAGAACGTTGGCATAGAGCAGAAGTCTCCCGCAGTACTCGACGGAAATCATCACTTGACAAGATTGTACATAAGAATGGTCCACGAGAAACTACACCACGGGGGGACGGAGATAATAGTCAACGAAGTCAGAGAGCATTTTTGGATCATCAAACTCCGACCCACAGTTAAGAGCATAGTAACGAGCTGCTTGCGCTGTCGTATACGCAAAGGAAAACCCGCGGTCCCAGCCACCGGCGACCACCCACGCAATCGTCTCGCCCACCACAAGCGCCCTTTCACCTACACGGGCCTAGACTATTTCGGTCCCTTGTCAGTAACAGTGGGGAGACGACGAGAGAAAAGATATGTAGCCCTCTTCACGTGCCTAACCACGCGAGCCGTGCACTTAGAAATCGCAGACAGCCTCAGCTCCGATTCCGCCATCATGGCATTGCGGAGGATGATCGCCCGACGTGGCTGCCCCGAAGAAATATACAGCGACAACGGGACGAACTTTCGGGGAGCCGACAGAGAACTACGGGAGGCCCTAATCGACGAAGCGGCTACACGCGCCATCAAATGGCGCTTCATCCCCCCAGGCGCCCCATTTATGGGAGGCGTTTGGGAACGACTTGTGCGCGCGGTAAAAACCGCCCTGTACAGCATATTGACGGAGCAGCACCCGCACACCGAGACACTCGCCACCTTGCTGTGTGAGGTGGAATACACCGTAAACAGCAGGCCCCTCACACATGTGTCCACAGAAGCAGACGACCCGAGCGCCCTGACACCTAACCACTTCCTGTTGGGCGGCTCGGGACTAGTGAGGCAACCAGGCATCTTCACCGACGACGACCTACATCTACGCGCGAGGTGGAGACGAGGCCAGAGGCTCGCCGATCTTTTCTGGCAGAGATGGCTGAAGGAATACCTTCCGCTACTGCAACACCGGCGGGAGCCACGCGGGCGGGGTGAGACTCCGCGCGTCGGAGACCTCGTGCTCATAGTGGACAACTCCCTGCCACGAAATACGTGGCCGAGAGGAAAAGTCGTCGCCCTCTACCCGGGGCCCGACGGCGCAGTACGAGTCGTCGATGTAAAAACCGCGGGTGGCGTGCTGCGACGTGCCACTAAGAAACTCGTCGTGCTGCCTACGGCCGCTGAGCACCCCGTCGCTCATACGGGCTAGGTGCAGCGTCGTGACGACCAACGCTGCACGGCGGGAGAATGTTCGCGACGAAGTGATCAGTGACCGTGAAAGTGAAATAGAATTCGAAAATGAATCAGTGAATTAATGTCTCATAGTGCCAGTGTTTAAAATAGTGAAACATAGACTATCAATATAGAGTTTAGACATAGGCCTAAGTGAGCGAGTGCACTGCGTTGCGCGAGGGCGGGGGTAGACCCCCAAGGCAAGCTCGCACCGCGAGCTATGTCAACCCGTAGGCTCGAAAGGCATCCGCTGACCAATACCCGTTGTCTGTCTAAGACGGAGAGATTGTTGCAGCGACTGGCATAGATTCGTATTTCCTCTGAAAAGGTATAGCTTCAGACGAAAATTGATTCGGAATATTGTACTGTATAACTTGTTTACAGATTGGAACGGCAACTAACTTGCCATTTGTACCTAATGTTATTATTCGGAATTACACATGTGTAAACTTACCTCGCTTACCACGAGGCGGTCGAAGGGTTCGTTCGACCATGCTATCGTTAGGGACTATGTCCCTAAAATAATGTATATTGATGTGAAATAGTATTTAACACTACTTGACTATTCTTGAGGGCCTGATCAACTCCCAAGGATAAACTTATGACTACTTGACTATCGACGTGTTCGCCTCCTTCGGGAACGCACCACCCGGAGGAGCTCTCCAAACTCATAATCGGAGTTTGATGGTTACCATGTCCTTGTGGCGTGAAGGTTCCACCAGGGAACGACTGACTTGACTTGTTCGCCTCCTTCGGGAACGCCCCGCCCGAAGGAGCTTTACAAACTCATATTCGGAGTTTGCCAAACTCATATTCGGAGTTTGAAGAAGACCATGACCTTTGGCATGAGGGTTCCAAATGGGGAACCTCCAAACTCATATTCGGAGTTTGATGGAAATCATGTCCTCGAGACATGTAGGTGCAAAGGGAGCAGTCAAACTCATAATCGGAGTTTGCCAAACTCATATTCGGAGTTTGATAGAAGCCACGTCCTCTTGGCAGGAGAGTTCCACAAGGGAGCCTCCCAAACTCATATTCGGAGTTTAGAGGACACACTCATATTTGTTGATGTGAGTCTTTCGTCGTGAAATAGTTTGAGATCACTCGAACCGAGCCTTACAACCTCGGTTTCACCTAATAGAAGGGTAAAAGCGTCAAAGGGATATAGTAATGATTGATGCATATATATAACTCATATTCGGAGTTTGATAGAAGCCACGTCCTCTTGGCAGGAGAGTTCCACAAGGGAGCCTCCCAAACTCATATTCGGAGTTTAGAGGACACGCTCATATTTGTTGATGTGAGTCTTTCGTCGTGAAATAGTTTGAGATCACTCGAACCGAGCCTTACAACCTCGGGTTCACCTAATAGAAGGGTAAAAGCGTCAAAGAGATATAGTAATGATTGATGCATATATATTACTCATGTTCGGATTTAATATATAGTTTAGCGAGGATTGATGCATATATATTACTCATGTTCGGATTTAATATATAGTTTGGCGAGGATTGATGCATATATATTACTCATGTTCGGATTAATATGTAAAGCCTAATGATGTTACATACATATGTTTACATTATTTATATTTGGATTATCGTGTACAGCTCAACGAGACTTATGTGTTTATAACCCTGTATTTAATATAATATTTATAAGACTTGTTTGTATTTAAATCTGTGGAGTTTCTTGCCATTTCTTCTCCACAGATATAATTTCCGAAATGGTGGTAAACTCATGTATGTTTGTTTAAAATAATAATAAACGATTCTATACCCGTTGTGTTTCACTGAGCGAACTGTGCTCTGATTGGTTGACGTTGACCGCGTGGGAGGTTCTTGTTGTCGCGGCGACGTTCCGTGCGCTGCCCGCTATATAATGGCGAGCAAACGGAGCGATCGTCAGTCTGCGTCAAGATCTCGCGACAAGAGGACCTCCCAGCAACCAAGAAGAGCTCAGCCGTCCAGTGGCCGCCCGGGCTAGATTGAAGTTACATCGTGCAGTTTCAATAGTCTCCCAGTTTCCCAGTCTACCTACCTACCCTACCTTGATAGTCAGTTCCCTGGGTCTCGCGCTCTCTACTGCTGCAGAGCAGACCGCCGGAACAAATTGCAATTCCAATTGAGAGACTTGAAGTTGTACCGATTTGCACAGATACTAGGAAATATGAGGCAGAGCATAAGAATCGAGATGAAACAAAAATCAATAAAATTATCTTAAATACTAAATTACAAATATAATAATAAAATAAAAAAAAATCATGTAAATCGCTATCCACTGGGAGAGTACCCAACAGACTGGCTGCATTGCCTCGTTGGATGGCTATGCTTATTCTTTGACCGAGGTAAGAGCCAGCCCGTTGGTCATGTGACCTTTCTATTAGTAGTTTCCTAATATCTTTAAACAGACTGTGTGCTCCAGGTCCCCACGGTCCCATTGTTTCTACACCTAACGCCTCAAATATGTATTAAACTGGCGTGTCTTTGTATGCGGCCAGCACTGCGATTTTTTTTAATTTTAGTATTTAAGATAATTTTATCTTATCATTAACACTGGCAATTATAACACTAATTTATTGTGTAACATATAGGCTGTGATATGTTCTAAGATAATTTTAATAGATATAATGTAGTAAATAAATAAATAAAATTGAAATACTTAATAAAAGAAAAAAAAAATTATAGCTAAAATTTTGAAGGCAATTTTGTTAGAAATCTAGGCAGACATACATTCTAAAAATATACCTACATAGTGTAAATAACTAGATATTGGTAAATTAAACATCATTTTCGAAATCACAAACAAATATATCAATTTATTTATTTGTATAGAGATTAGAGATTATGAACAGCTAAAGCATTCTTCTTAGAGATGCATATCTGCACAGTAACGACTAACTACCGATTAGAAACGAATAGGCATGCAGACAGGAATTTATCTCCTCCAATTTTTCTAAACACACAAAAAGAGCACCTGTGCGTGATATAGACGGTTTACAATGCTAGTAGCCTGGCATCACGCGATATTCAAAAAGGTTTCCCATGGATCGTTAATATTCAAATTAGACACTCTAACAGGAGCCGAAAACAACGTTATAAATTTGGAACACAAAGGATCGATAATATAAAATTGAAGATCAGTAACGGCTAAACGGTAGCTAAATCTCATCACGAACAATACCGTCTTTGTGCTGCTATTGTGATGAACAATGAAGATCTAACTAGTAATACAGCTGAATAGCTTTGATGGAAGTAAAACATCGGTTTCTATAAGGTAAACACGGTTTAGGGCATTGTTGGGATGACCTAAGGTCACTCTTTCATCCGCTAACCTCTGGACCAAAAAAGAAAAAGAAATGAATGTATGCTAGATAAGTAGTTCAATTGTAAAGGGTCCGTTGCTAAGTAGTGACCAAACAATGGGAACAATGCATGGTGTGTGTTTACCCATGAATATACACAATAGCCGGTGCGGACTGCACAGTGTACTGGGATGCTGACATAACAGGTTCAAAGATCTATTTTTCTCAGCGTAAGTCTTCGTGTAAAACGAATTGGCGTTAGAGTTAAATTGTCCATGTTTCGGAGGGTTGGAGAATTCTGCATGTAATCCAGTTTTGAATGGAATATTTGGTTATCATAAGGGCTTTTCATATATTACCATACGCACGATTGTTAAGCAGTAAACAAAGATTATAATGTTTAATTTATAGATTAAATTATAATTATCCAACTATATCTATGCCGTTGTTATCAATGAAGATATGTGGTTAGTTTCGATAGAAAAGACAGACAGACTTAAAATTCATAACAACACTCTTCTTGTTGTAGCAAATTTCTTATGGTGACAGATTAAAGATGAGTGAAGTCAGGAGTAAAGGTTAGTGATTTATGAGCTAATGGGTGTCATTTGGTGACCGTGTGTAGCGGTTTAGAAGTCCGGTGAACATAATGACCTGAGCTATCAAGCAGCCTCCCATCTGGCCAATGCACAAATTATTTAGTGATTGTGCAGAGGTTAAATTACTGGTTTCCTACGATCGAATTTCAAGGTAGGTGTTATTACATTTTTATTAGCTACTAGAAAATATTAAATGCTAGAAGTCATTACAAACAAAATAACACCAATATAATGAAGGTATGAGGTCTAGAAAATATGTTTGGTTTATAGACGGGTCAGTGATCACAAAAAGTTAATCTGAGGCCAGATTTAATCGTGTCGGTCGACGTAGGCGGTGCAACAAGACCACCCAAGCCGTTGCCTAAAATTTCTACGACTTTAACCCTTCTATGCAGTAACACCTGTCAGAAAAAACTTTGTAGAACATGGACTTTTAGGGTTAGGTTATCTAACTATATCGTATACAATAAACATAGAATGATTAAAATTTATAGCTATAAATTTATATCGTTCTTGCAAGTCTCGGTTATTTTGTATTCGTTTAAATATTTCAATGGCTATAATGGGCTTATTAATAATAAAAAATAAGGACCTGAAATGGGATCGGAGGGCATAGAAAACCGACTTTAAATAAAAGGGAACCACACAATGATTATTTTAAGAATAAAATGTTGATTTTTACGACAATATTATGCTTAAAAGAAATATCGTTGAACTATCACCATTTTACGAGCGGTCACTATAATTTAATTTGACAAAATCCGTATTTTAAAACGTGTGAAAGTATACATTGAAAGGGTGTTCGTCAGTTATGATTGCAATAAAGCTTTTCAACTAGACTGTTGGACGGGGTCGTTGCATAATAAAAACGATTGGTCAAGCTATTGACAGATCAAAATTCATTACACGACTCCATAAAATTTGGGTCAAAGCGGTCTTGGGAAAGGAAATAAAGTGTCATTAAAAGCATTATATTTTATTCAAAGCCGTTTAAGCTTTGTTTACATAGGCACAACAAAAGTTATTGTTAAAAATAAATTATATAAATGAGAAAAACACAATTTTAAAATGAAAAGTGCATTGAGTCGTTTCGAGTTTAAAATACCTCAATAGAGCTGGTCATTGGTTAGTAACCTAAAAAAGGCTTGTCTTCGGCTGGGTTACCTGACCTCATTCTAAAGGGTTATACCGTGATGAAAAATACATATTTCTACCAAAATGCAAATTGAATGATCGCCTCATAATCACTTCTATTAAAAATATTATAGAGATCCGTGGGAATGCAAGTGCACTAGGCGGGCCGGACCTGTCGAACGGGTGCAGCAGACTATGCAAATTTTATGTGAGACAGATTTATAATTGCATTGAATTGCTATAAAATTAATTGTAGTCCAGAGATAAATGAGAATCTTTTCGTTATAGATTTGTGATATTCATGAAGTATGCCTAAATAAATGAGTGTATTTGTAGAAGTATACGTCAATAATAAATTACCCAAGATCTGAATTTTCTGAATAAATGACCTAGGATATAGTTTTCTGGCTATGAACTCTTTTCACAATGGCAACACAATAATAGCGAATTCCCACCCAAAGTTAAATGTATGCAGATCAAGTAACGGGCTTTTCGACTTATTTAGCATAATATTAGAGACATCAATGGTGACTGGACGACAAAGTGCAGTCGTGCGGTAACAATCATAACATAATGAAACGTTTACAATTAAAATTCTGTCGCGTTATTCCGCCTCGTATGATCGCTGCAGGTTAAACTTAATTATATAGTTTAGCTAGAATTGTTTTGTGTAGTATCGAAACAATGGTGGGCCGTTGTAACTATTTTGGTTAACGAAATTGACTATTTCCTTTAAACAAATCTGACTAAATTAAGAATGCTATTATGTATTAAATTTTAATAGTTAACCAGATAGAGCTGTTTCTGAAAATAAGGTGAGATTTCAGTTCAAAACTTAATAAATCCGAGTCTTAAAATAAACATGTTAAGTGCTATCAGTGAATGTAAAGTCGTGCACATTTTACTTATCAGTGAAAATATAACAACCTTGAACCAGAGACACAATGCCACAATTCATTTTATAATATATGTATAACTAACTTTTATTATTTTCAATATTATTAAATTTAGGTCAATGCCATTTAGACAGAGTGTCTGTTTCTTTGAACTTCAAAACAACTGAAAAATAATTTCAATGTGTAAATTTAAGTTAGGTATACAAAGACACTCAAAGAAATCTTGAGTTGTGATTTAAGGTAGCATAATAACTATTTTTTTTAATTTCCCGGAGAATACTGCACTAAAGTCAGTTTTTCTGTTAGGTACTTGTCTTATTTGGTAAACAATTTTTTGTTTAAAAATATGATTATTAAATTTGCAGATGTAAAATAAGTTGAAAATTAAGTACTTAATATGTAAAATTGTTAATATAACGTCTTTTGAGAATTTTAAATTACAAATTATTAAATAAGACGTATGTAACTTTTTTAATTTTTACCTACTTGCCCCAACTACAAACATATTAAAAAAATCTGAACATGTAATCAAAGTAATCGACGTACCGTGTCCTTCCCACTGATTCCTAGTTCCCACCAATTAAATCTCCCAAAAATAAATAGTTGCATTGTAAGCGTTGGTATAGACGGGTGGGGTGGTCCGGCCTACAAATTAATTAAATAGGCAAAATAATGAACACAAATCATAGTAGGGTTACGATGGGAACTGATTTTTACGATAAGCGATTCATGTTCCTGGTTATATTGAATTCATAAATACAATAAAGGAAAAGGAACAATAGAGAATCGACGCATTGGAAATATGATGTTGTAGAAAAATGCTGGGCATATCTTGGACCCAGCAAAGCACGAATGTTTCCATCCTCCAAAAATTTCATGTCAATGTCGGCTGTCGTTCAATCTAGGATCCTTCGATTCTTTGGACATGTTACGCGACGAGACGAGCGGTCTATGGGGAAACTGATTGTGCAGGGCAGAGTTGATGGCGGCAGATCGCAAAGACGTTCCCCCTTGTGCTGGACTGCCTAAATAAAATCACTGACCAACACTTTGGATGTACAAAGAAAAGCCTCGGCGAGAGAGACATGGCGCAAGGTTGTGCGTCGAGCTGTGGACTGCCATGATTGACCACAGTCCACGACCAAAAGCATTACCTACCATTAAGAAGACTTTAAAATATAGTTTTTGGAATTTATTAGAGAACGATTTTTTTCAAATTCTATACTAATCGCCCATGTTGAATGAATATATTGTACGTGGCGGTACGAAATGAATAAATCAACTGTGTAAACATAACGATACTTATAGATAACTAAGTATCTATATCAAAATTCAAAAGTAAATATTATTGTGAATATACATAACTTTTGATCTTAAAACGTCTGTATACCGTTATAATTGTATACATTCAGTATGTAAGAAACAATAAAAAAAAGTTTCTCCTTCCTGCCTTCGATTGCTGGAAAGGCACAATGTTTGCTAGGTTACAATTTTGCCACTGGCCACTCTTACGTAAACTCAATGCCATCGCCTAAATGAGGAATACTAGTCATCCGTTGGTTACCCTGGGGCCAGTAAAAAGATAAAAACAGTTGTAAATGAATAAATAAAATCCAAAGTTCTCCGACCTTATGGCCCAATTACGCCGCGTCCCTCCCTATAGTTGCGTATACGCAGTGCACTGCCCTCGTTGCGAAATAAACTGTCATTCACACATCAATTTGGCTTGATAAAACGACACATTTAGGTTATATTTAAACCAACTTTCTAGTAATTGCGACACCTAGATTGACTCATACATTCATTCATACAAGGTAATTAAATTTAGGTAACTGATGAAAATAGTGTGGAGGAAACCTTTTAATATATTGTATTGTATGGGATGTATGGATTTTTCAGTTTGATAAAGAACATAATATAGAAAATAATCCAAGAACATTGACAGGGGAATTATTGCCTCTGCTCCTTCGTTGACCGAATTGGCAATTCATAAATTCACGCACCATTCTAAATCCGAATGAGACTTTTTGACCTAAGGGCCCTCAAGGACCTACCGACCTTTAATGTTCAATAGAAACACGTGTAAAGGCTGAAGGTTATGTACACAGTTGTCTACATAGTTAAGAGACCGTCAGTTAATTTTAACATGTAGGTCGTAAAGAAACTGTTTATCTCGTACAACTTTGTCGGCGGCGCGTTAACAGATACGCACGTGCATAATGTTTACTTGTAAACACTATTTCTATTTACGCTGATGGACCTACCGCACGCTTTTCAGGGTTCCGCGTCAAAGACTGCGGCTACCTACCCCGCAAGCATGATCAAGAAGAATTAATCTCATTACTGTAGACAAAATCTTACATGCGGTAGCAGACGCCTTATTGACATTTGTAACATATCCCTTAGAGAAGGCAAATTCTCTAGGGATCACGTGACAAATGTCATAAATAGACAAACTGACACTAACAGAAGATTTTGTCTAACCCCTGTAGACTTTCTCTTCGCGGTCATGCTCGCGGGGCTAATAGAGTATCTATCATGCTATGGATATGTGCCCGCATCTGATGGGAGGCAATGCTTGTTTAGTCTACAAATTGCCTGTGCTATTTACATCAGTGGTAATTTTGAAGGCAAGTTGCCCCCATAAAGCAAGAATATCATATTGTTTAAACAATGTTAGAGTTATCATAGAGCTGCATTTCAAATTAAACAAAGAATTTGGAGAAAATTCTATCCGCTGAAATTCCTATTAGGAGAGTGTATTTTTCTCAAAAATTCAGTTAAGCAAGTCATCCTAATTGTCGCGCCTAGTGACCCTAAATGAAAGAAATCCATCATCTCGCCCATTATAAACTCAATTAAATGACATTAACATAACACCAAGCAAGAACGGACACTCGCGTCCCATAGAAGAGATATGTCACCACCTTTGTCCCCCCAGTCACTATGCCCGTAACCTATTCCCATTGAAACGTCCAGACAACTTAAGTGAACAATAGTAGCAGTTTGACCCTCAATAGAGAAGAAGCAACCCGCGGGATAATTACTAGCGAGCATTATTTGTGTATTTTGAGCAATAAACAGTGCGTTTTATGCGATTGTGTACCAGTTTCTTTGGGATTTGAATGAGAATGGGTGAATGCGTATTGTGATGGAGCCCGCTCGTGCAGAGAAGCGCAGGTTATCTTATGCATACACATTAGAAATTACCGAAGCAAGAATAATGCAGTTTGGTGGCATGGGAACGGTTGCAGATCTCGCTTGGCCGGTGTCGTACGTTGCAGTTTTGGTGGGAATTTGGAACAACGACTTTGATTTGATAAGCAATTGAAATTGTGCGGCGAATCGAATGTTGGAAATTGGAAACCAAAGTCGAACAAAATGAAAAAGTGAAACAAATTTTTTATAAGAGGAAAGACTTAAAAGGTTTATATGGCTGAAGTTAAAGGAAATGCTGGCAAGTATACACAATCGCCGAGCATGTATGAACGGTATGATGAATACAAACTCTGCCTTTTCGATCTCAAAACCTCATCTTGTAGTACCATAGAGCCCGTTAACACGGTATCAAAAAAATTTATAAAGAATTTAAAAAAATCTTTAATCCAAATTTTTTAGAGCGGGTTGCACCAAACTTAAACATTTGCTATTGTTAAATACGCCGTCAAGTACATTTTCGTCGCAGGCAAGTTATTTTTTACGAGGTTTAAAATCAAAGCTTACCTCCGCCCCCGGTATGCATTGTGAACTATGGGAAAAGGCTCAAATTACTTACACCTAAAGATTCGTGATGTAATCTACCATGAATAATATCGGGTCCATAATCTGTACTTCTTTCATTGACCGTTCTGGAGTTCGTGACAACACGTCAGAATTGCGCATAAACACTTTTATTGGAGACGTGTCGCTAAGAATTATGAACAAAGGTTAAATCCTATGAAGTATTATGGTGTAAATCGCAGATTTAAAATAATTTATGGGGTTTAGGAACGATTTTAACGGACGTGTTGAAATGTTTTTCTATTTTAGACATTTTAGTTAGTATGTAAATTATCTATCTAATAATAAAGCTGTTAGGATGTAATGTATTGTAATTTGTAACCTAGTTATTTATGCTTAAATCGTGTAAAAATTACAAAACAAAAACTTAATCTGGAATCAACGATAAAGTTATCGCTTCCATTACGAAGTTGACCATGCGATTTGCAATTAAATTCAATGTACCATAATACCAAGGAAGGCAATCAAGAACGATATTAAAGATTAGATACCCCACGGCGTCTCAAACCCACATACGAAGGATAACAAACAATAATAAAAATTATTATTATGTCTGTTCAGCACTAGATCGTAGCTGTAGAGTGGACTGTATATCTTGAATTAAAACTTCGAATTATTAGTACACAACTGCCGACTTTAGGAAGGATGTAGCTAGCTACTTGTATGGACATGTTCAGGAACGACTGAGTGAGGATCCTGCCGCCATGTCAAACTATCGCCCCACGTGGACGAGAAGTTTGTTTGTAGAGGACGTGCGTTCGGCACGGCAGGCGGCAGAGAAGAGACCGACAGAGCCGGTGGTTGCTACTGACCGTCTCACGTCAACGCCCCGCCCCCCGGCCACCCGCGGCCGGCGATGGTGTCCGCCAATACAACATGCTTCGACCAGATGTCCATGAGTCATCATCTGTCTGCCGAAATTCCTAAGTTTCTAACAATGTTTAATGACTTCCTCATTGTCATTTCTATTGGCGGTACCTGCAAAGGGCGTTTGCAGCGTGAGAACGGCCCTTCCCAAAATCGGCTATTTCCATTTATTCATTCAAAAAGCATACAAATACAAACATGATACAAAAGAAAACAATATACAAAGAAAGCACACAAAACAATATGATATACTCGTACAAATTAGGTATGAGTCAAGCTCGGAGGGCAGGCTCGACGTCCGTAACATCCTCCTCCCGGCGCGCCGCCTCTACCTCGGTTCGTAGGACGGCGAGCTTGCTGGTCGGTCGCCGGAAGATTCCGCCTTTGGTCCTCACGTCTGCTGCTCGAACCTTGTTGTCCGGTCCCGGGTAGGTCTTCTCCACTACTCCTCGGGGCCAAACGTTCCTCGGCATCGTAGGGTCCACCACGACTACCAGGTCGCCACGCTGCAGGCTCCTCCCGTGGTCGTCCGCTCCTCCGCGGGGCACTAGCGTAGGTAGGTACTCGACAAGCCACCTGCGCCAGAACTCGTCCGCTAGGGCCTGCGTCTGCTTCCATTTCGCTCGGCTGGCTTCTGCGTACGGCCCGTAGACAGGTAGAGACGATGATGTCCCCAGCAAGAAATGATTGGGGGTGAGCGCCTCGGGGTCGTCGGGGTCGACGGACACGTGTGTGAGCGGTCGCGAGTTCACACTGTGCTCCGCTTCGACCAGCAGGGTGTGCAGTGTCTCATCCCGCGGCGTCTTCTCACGTAGCGTCGCCGCGAGTGCGTTCTTCACCGACCGCACCAGTCGCTCCCAAGCTCCTCCCATATGAGGGGCCCCAGGCGGGATGAACTTCCATTCCATCCCCTTCGTCGTCCCGTACTGTTGAAGTTGCGGTGCCCACTCTGCATACGCAGCTCGCAGCTCGGTGTCAGCGCCGCGGAAGTTAGTACCGTTGTCCGAGTACATAACCCGCGGCCATCCTCGTCGCGCGGCCATGCGCCGCAGCGCCATGATCGCGATGTCGGTGCTCAGGCCGGACACCAGCTCGAGATGCACAGCCCTTGTCGACAGGCAGGTGAACAGCGCTACCCACCGTTTCTCGCGCCGCCGTCCCACGGTGACAATCATCGGCCCGAAGTAGTCCACAGCACAGCATGTGAAGGGACGCTGGCGATCGGCCAGCCTCTCGGGCGGTAGGTTGCCCCGGGTGGGCATGGCGGGCGCAGCACATCGTATCTTGCAATATTGACATGCGCGCGCCACTGCCCGCACGGTCGGTCGTAGGTGCAGGATCCAATAGCGCTGCCGTAGCTCGTTAACGACTCGCTCGTGATTCGCGTGCCCCGCCGCTCTGTGCTCGTATTCTACGAGCAAGCGAGACAGACGATGTCGGCCGTCCAATATGATAGGCCGTCTCATGTCGTATGCGGCGCGGGCAGCGTCGATTCGCCCTCGCACACGCAGTAACCCATGTTCAATAGTCGGGTCCAATTTGTATAGGCGGCTATTTTTCGTAATTCGCTCACCTCTCTCTAGTTTCTTGATTTCGTCGCTGAAGTCGTCGCGCTGCGCTTGTATCGCCCACAGCTCGGCCGCTCGCTCGATGTGACGAACTTCTAGCTTCGATTTCACACGTTTGCATTTCTCTATGAACAATAACACGTACGCGGTGCTCCGTAGTAGTCGCATATACGACGAGAAGCGCTCGATGCGGGGTAGACAGGGTGCATCGCTCTCCTCGGTCGTTGCTACGGCTACAACTTCTTCATCGGGTACCGTCGTGTTGTTGCTGACCGGCCAAGTGTCCTCGGGGTTCCGCAGGAAGCTGGGTCCGTTGAACCACCGCGCACTGGCTGTAATGTTGTTAGTGTGGCCGGCGCGCGTAGCGTCGTCGGCGACATTGTGTTCAGACGGTAGCCAGCGCCACTCGTCGGGGCTCGTAAGTTCCGCTATCTCGCCGAGTCGATGCGCTACGAAAGCTGTGTATCGGCGCGCATCTCGTTGTATCCACTGTAGGACAGTCTGAGAGTCTGTCCAGTAGACAGTCCGATCGGGACTCCAACGTTGCTCGGTCTTGATGGTAGCGGCTAGTCGGGCTCCGATGAGCGCGGCTTGCAACTCGAGGCGTGGGATGCTTAGTGGCTTGATCGGCGCCACTTTAGCCTTGGCCGCAGCTAGGCTAACTGTCACAGTGCCGTCGTCTCGCTCGCACCTCCAGAAGGCTATCGTTGCGTAGGCTTGCTCGCTGGCGTCGTTAAAAACGTGTAGCTCTCTACGCGAGCTCCTCCCGTAGACGTCGCAACAGCGAGGCAGGCGTAGTCGCGCGATGCCGTCGAGGTCGTCGAGCCATTCCTTGAACGCGACGGCGCTGTGTGTAGGTACCTCTTCATCCCAGCCGATCTTTTTCCGCCACAGGTTCTGTAAGAGGATTTTAGCCGATATAGTGTAGTGGCTAATTAATCCCAGCGGGTCATATATGGACATGACCGCGCTTAGCGCCTCCCTCTTAGTGGGCGGGCGCCTGCCGGCGCGTACGTCCTCCGCCACTCGCGCCATGCTGGTGTTGAAGCCGAGCTCGTCTCGTGTCGGGTCCCACAGCAGCCCTAGGGTCTTGTCCGCGTGGTCGGGCCGCGACCCCAGGCGCACGTTCGGTGCGCGTGCGCGTAGTTCCGGGGGAATACTTGCCAACACCTCGTCGCTGTTACTATTCCAACCTCGCAGGTTGAAGCTGACTTGGCTGTGTATGTGGCGCACGTCTCGGATGATCTCGGTCGCCTCCGCCGCGCTCGCGAAGCTCTCGACGTAGTCATCCATGTAATGACTAGACGTTATCGCGCGCGCGGCCTCAGGATGTGTGCCCGCGTACCTCTCAGCATTTTTGTTGCGGACGCTGTGTGCCAGGAACGGGGAACTCGTTGCACCGAAGATCATCGACGTCATTCTGTATTGTTGTGGAGGTTCTTTGCGCTCGTCGCCCCTCCACAGGAACATCTGCGCCGGTTGGTCGTCGGTTTTAATTTGCAGGAACATTTCCTGTATATCGGCGGTGACCGCTACCGGCCGCTCGCGGAAACGAAGCAGCACGCCCTGTAGTGAGACAAGCAGGTCGGGTCCCTCCAGCAGATTCTCGTTCAAGCTAGTCCCGTGAGCCCGCGCAGCGGCGTCGAACACTACCCGGATCTTGTTCGGCTTGTTAGGGTTCCGCACGGCGAAGTGAGGCAGGAACCACTGCTTTGGACTCGATGCTTCGGATCCGTCGCTTCGCGTAGCGTAGCCGCTCGCAAACAAGTTCTCGATGTGTGTCGTGTATTCACGCTGAAATACAGGGTCTCTGTCCATCTTCCTCTCGATCGATCTCAGCCGTTTCAGCGCGTAGTCGTAGTTCCGCGGCATTGCTACTTCGTCGCTCCGCCACGGTAGTCCCACTTCGTATCGGCCGTCGATGTGTCGCGCCGACTGCTCGAACATCTCGACAGCCCGCCGGTCTTCCGCCCGCTCCTTTTTGCGACTGGAGACTCCTAGCGCGTCGATGTCGAAGTGCGACTTGACTAGCTCTGCCAAGTCGTCGGTTTTAGGTCGATGTTGCTCCAGGTGAGTAACGTGTAGTACAGAGTCTTCACCGGGGCCCCCTCGTAGAACCCGGCGTGGCAGCTTCCCGTGCACGACCCATCCGAGGCGCGTCCTCGATGCGGCGGGTTCGCTCTTCTTACCCGTCCGCAGCTGTCGTGTGACGATCAGTTGCCAGTTGTCTGCTCCTATAAGAATGCGCGGCCTGGCGTTCTCGTAGCTAAGCCGGCCTCGCAGCGTTCGTAGGTGCTTAAACTTAGCTACGTCCCTGGCAACAGTCTGGTTGCGGAGGGATAGGTTGTTCAACGTTCGGGCCCAGATCACGTAGCTCGCAGGTTCGTCTATCCCCTTGATAGAAACCTGCACCAGTTTGCTGTTGGCCCGGTCTTGTGTCGAGTTTACGCCGCGAAGTCGTAGCGGCTGAGTGGGTCCGTCGGCGCCTAGCTCTTGTGCTAGTTCCTCGTCGATTATAGTAACCGTCGACCCCTCGTCGAGGAGAGCGTAGGTGTGAATCTCTCCCCTAGGTCCCGACACAATGACTGGACATACCTTTAACAACACTGGGCTCGCCCGGGACTCGTCGGCCGCAACGGACAGCACCGCCTCGGCCGGTGCGGGGCGCGCGGCTTTCTCGTTTGACTCACGCGCGGTCCGTCGTTCGGCGTGTAGCAACGGGTGGTGGGGGCGGCGACACTTGTTGACGCCGCACAGCTTCGACGAACACTCGCTGCGCCGATGTGACCCGCTCAGACACTGGAAGCAGGTTCCGCTCTTCTTCGCCCACTCCCAGCGTTGATCTGTGTTCATTTTCTTGAGCGTGCCACACTTGGTTATAGCATGATGTTTGCTACAACAAGCGCACGCGTGTTTCGTCCGCTCGTCGGACGCGTATACTGCCTCGGGAGCCCGGCGGTGTCGAAAGGTCGCCGCGATCGGCGGCTTGCTGGGCCTCTTCGCGCCTGGTGTACTCACAGCGACCGGGAGCAGGTGCTGGATCGTGCGGTCCGCCTCGCGCATCAGGAACCGGGACAGTTGGACGATCTTCGGCTCGCCCTGGTTGTCGTGCGCGTAGTCACACCAACGGCTCGCTAAATGTGGACTCAGCTTCTCTGTGACCTCTCGTACTAGCATAGGGTTCCGTAGGTAGTCTTGCTGGTCGATATTCTGCAGCACACACACAATATTCTGCAGCTTCACCGCCAGCTTGTTGAGTTCGTGAGGAGAGTTGCCCGGTCGCGGCAGCTGCTTGATCTCTTCCATAGCACGGTCGACGATCATTTCAGGGCGCCCGTAGTACTGCTCGAGCGTCCGTATGATGGCCTGTGGATCGGTCGCGGTGTATAGCAGCGCCGACACGGCCTCTCTCGCTTCGCCGCGTAGACACGCTCTCAGCCGGGCGATGTTCTCGACTGCCGAGACGTTGTAGAGCGTCGTGGAGTCCCGCACTGCTGCTATGAAGGGAAGCCACTCCGCGGGTGCCCCGGTGAACACAGGCAGCTCACAGGCTTGGCGCGGCGTCGGCCGCGCGTGCTGCATATTTTTCAGCACCAATGCCAGCTCCTGGATCTCTCGACTCGGCGTGCTCCCTCGTACCTGGATCCTCGCGTCGATCTCGTTCGACGCGGCCAGACACGTGGGTTGCGCGTTGCTCGGCGGCGCGTCGGACACGTTCCGTGGCGGCTCTGTAGCAACGTTTGTGTTCTGCAGCCAGTTCCCCACACGCTTGGCGGCGTCGTTCTTGGGCGCGCTGACTGCTTCCTCTTCCTCAGCTTGGATGTCCGCGATCTGGATCTCCAGCCGCTTGCTGACTAGCTCAGCTTCGAGCTGGAGCTCCTTCCTTCTTATCTCGGCCAGTCGTTGTTGTGCTTCAAACTCTGCTTGCTTGATTCGAAGCTGGATGCTTGCAGTCGACCGCACGGAGCGCAAGGTGTTTCTCGAACGATTCGAGCACGTGGGAGAGGGCGGTCTGCAGGCAGCGCGCACGGAATCCTCCGCGGAAGCGGACTGTGATGGTTCCGTGAACACCCGCTGTCGCACGTCGATGCCGGACTCCGACATAGTACCTTTCTTGCTTCGTGTCTTCATTTTTCCTGATGGCTTGAATCCCGTTACACGTAGGATCAGGTTTCAGGCTTCAACTCGGCTGCTCGCAGTACCAATTGTTCAGGCTTCAATCCGGCAACTCGAATGACCACTTTTCTAGATCAATCCGGCTCCGCAGGACCAATTGTTCAGGCTTCAATCCGGCAACTCGAATGACCACTTTTCTAGATCAATCCGGCTCGAAGGACCAATTGTTCAGCACTAGATCGTAGCTGTAGAGTGGACTGTATATCTTGAATTAAAACTTCGAATTATTAGTACACAACTGCCGACTTTAGGAAGGATGTAGCTAGCTACTTGTATGGACATGTTCAGGAACGACTGAGTGAGGATCCTGCCGCCATGTCAAACTATCGCCCCACGTGGACGAGAAGTTTGTTTGTAGAGGACGTGCGTTCGGCACGGCAGGCGGCAGAGAAGAGACCGACAGAGCCGGTGGTTGCTACTGACCGTCTCACGTCAACGCCCCGCCCCCCGGCCACCCGCGGCCGGCGATGGTGTCCGCCAATACAACATGCTTCGACCAGATGTCCATGAGTCATCATCTGTCTGCCGAAATTCCTAAGTTTCTAACAATGTTTAATGACTTCCTCATTGTCATTTCTATTGGCGGTACCTGCAAAGGGCGTTTGCAGCGTGAGAACGGCCCTTCCCAAAATCGGCTATTTCCATTTATTCATTCAAAAAGCATACAAATACAAACATGATACAAAAGAAAACAATATACAAAGAAAGCACACAAAACAATATGATATACTCGTACAAATTAGGTATGAGTCAAGCTCGGAGGGCAGGCTCGACGTCCGTAACAATGTCTTTTTGTGTGCAAGCGCATTATACCCGTCCCGTTCGCTCCTGTACGTTTGTTTCTTTCAGCAGGTCAGTGACCGTCATCCCGTACCAGATTGCATCTAGTGGCCACAATACACAACCTCCCCTGCCGACTAGATACAGTGACCAATACGGGTCAATTAAAAACTACTTTGTATACTTTATATTATGAATACGTTTATGGTTACTGTTTATCTCGTTTGGGTCCTAGCGTGATGTTATGAAGTGAGAGTTATATTTATATTTTTTTTTTTCAATTCGGGTTAAGGTACCCAGTTCCTGAGATTAGCGCATTCAAATTTTAAAAATACAAACAAACCCTTCAGCTTTATAATATTTGTTCCTAAATTCATTCATTTCACTTTAGGTATAGGTAGGTAGGTGTTAAGGAAATGTGGCGAGATCTTAACTGAATTAAAAAAAATGCTTTTTTCACTTTTAGTTTGAGAAAATTACCTCCAGTTTCTGAAATGTTGAGTAAACACAATACTTGTCAAATATGTAAAATTTTCCCATATATTTTGACAGTAGTTAATTAGGTAACTAATCTCCGACTTGACTAGTTTAATTTCAGAAATTGGGCGTTAATTTTAACGGTATTCGTACAATTTTTGTGCTTGCTATTTTACCGAGTTAAAAACAAACATATAGTTACAGCATGCTAACCGAACACAATTTCGTAAACGGAGGATTAATCTAATGTTGACCTACTTTGCAAAGATAAGAACCGTGCTGCACGAGCGCGTTTGATACGCGAACGCAAAAACAAGCCACATAACATCCGTGAGATGTTATTAAAATTGTATATTTTTGAAGGATAAGTACCTACCTAGTTTGATAATACTTTTGACTCTTTGACGAACCTCAATTTTCTAATTTTTATTTACATATAGGTTGTCTTGAGTTCATACAAAAATTACAATTATTATTTAATCTATGCTATTACAAAAATATTTTACAAAACATTATTTGCCAAATCGTTTCAACAGTTCTCAAGTGATGCGCTTAACATTTTTTTGCTTCATAATTTTAATTCATACATAGTATGTTATATAAATTATTGTAGTACTGTGGATCTTGTAACAATTTTCAAAATAAACAAATTTTTAGTACAGATTTTGTATTAAAAAAACCAAAACAACAAAAAAATTCTTGGATTAACCAAATGACCGTTGGACTGATACATTCAAGATGCATCTCCACAAAAACACAACAACTTCTATTAGTTTATTTACGACATAGCTGGGATCTCCGAAAGAAAAAAAGTAGACTCGAGTATATTTTTTTACATACAGCCACAAGCCCCAAATGGAAAAAACCATAACAAATTTTTGTTCCAAGAAAAAAACCAAATTCATTTTACGAGCGTCCTCGAGTAGTAAACGAGTGAGAGGGGTGTATTATTTTTCTCGTTTCAGCCTGATAGCGTTGGAGAAAAAAAAAAGAAAACCTGACACTTTGCTTTAATAGGTTGTGTAGAGGTTCTAAGGATATACGTTTGCGTGGGTCCACGATTATTCTAATAAGAAAAGAAAATTAAGTAATAATTCCCTTAAATTACAGAATACCATAGTTATAGAGTTATTAAAGCTATGAACGATTCAAGTTATTTACGTGCCATAAATAACTCAAGTTCTTCCATAAATCAAAAAAAGTTGATTACACCAATTTCAAATCATAGATTATTTTAATCCTCCGTTTTTATTTGAAATATTCAAAAAATAACTGAACAAACTGCCTTGGTTAAAATCTCACGAGCGAAATTTTGTGTTTGGTTTAAAAATTAGAACGTACACCTCTTTTCAAGTTAACAAGATGTAAACACAGAGGAGTGGGAAAATATGTTAGATGCATTCGGTAGTCCGAAAATTTGGCTCGAAATGTTAGACCAACTAATTATTGCATTAGTAAATATTTGGTATACCTGTTAGATTCAACATAGTTTTTTTTTCTTAAAGGTTTAAAAAATAATTGTTTAATGGGTAATGGTAACAGTGTGCAAGGCGTGAGGGAGCAATTTGAGATATTAGGTCAAGAGCGTGTTCTATTTTTGAAGAAACAATTTAGATAAGCAATTTAAGTGGCCATGTTATTTTCTTACCAAGGAGTTTCGTGTAAATCAAATAGGTTAAACATTGGGTTAAACCTTCTGAAATTTAAACTTAGAATGTATGTGAATATGCGCTTGAGTGTTTCATTTGCCCGCTTGTAGGGTTTGGAAATTGTATTAAGTTATATATATCTCTCACTAATCACTTAAAAAAAGGAAAAAAAATGTTTACTATCGGTTACAAAATTCCTTTAGAAATTGTGTTCACCCGAAAACGTTTTAGCCGTTATCTAAACATTCCTAAAATCCACTACAAAACGCGTAGTACATTAGTAGAGTCTACTTCTGTTAGATAAGAAGGTTCAGAGTGTATCAACGGCAGACGATTGCAAACTAATTTGAAGGCCCTTTCCATTGAAATTAATTGATGTTCCAGTTACCTATATATATATATATATATATATTTCTTTGGCATTTTGTTTACGGAATTAAAAATAAAATTTAAATTGGTAAGTGAAACCGAAAATCAGTTACCACAAGTTTTTGCCTCGCCCTGGAGCGAATCGTTGAAAATTTTATACACGCACGTGTATCACGTGTATAGAAAACAAAAAAAACTGAACCCTCAGGGTGTTATCTACATGCCTCTAAGATGCTTTGCAGGCAACTTTTATTAGAAGAAAAAATCGGCTATTTTTGGAATTAACTTATTGGTGAAGAATACTCACGAAGTCACGAAGCGTAGTTCACTTATTACTTGTTCCAATAAAAAATAGAGCTTACCTGTAAAAAAAAGCAAGAACCTTATTATTATTTAAATCTTTTCTATGCTAGTTGTTTTTTAAAACGCCCGAGAGAGACACAGAAATGCGGTCTTCATTCCACTTCAATTACCCTAGGACAAAATGACCGCTTATTAAAATAATTGTCCTTAGTTCTTGGGAGAGCTAAGTCGATGGAAGATGTTTTTTCTATTTTTTGTAACAAGTAGTTTCTAAGCACAGAACCGGCTACACTATGGGAAACTCTTTAAAGCAATATTAAATTCAGGTAAGACTACATTTCCATCCTGGCTTCGCACGAGAATATTGTTGAATTTTACTTTTACCTATTGCACCAAAAGTCAAGTTTGTAGTGGTATGTTTTTTATATTTTTATTTCAAAGATTTGAAAATTTATTATAAAAAACTACAGCATAGTAGAAAACAAAAATATTCTACTTAATTAGTTAGTTTCTTAAAATAGTTTAATTATGCATATACAAATACAAGCTGTGCCTTGCGTTTGCACCCGCGTTCAGCTCCTTGGCTTTGGATTGTAGCGTGATGTTAATAGCCTAAACCTTCCTCAAGAATTGGGCTATCAAATGCAAATCCGACTGGTAGTTCCAGAGATTAGCGCGTTCAAACAAACAAACCCTTCAGGTTTATTATTAGTATAGATTAGTTAGGAAGGATATGTGTTCGGCTGCGCCAGTGTTAGTTGTATTCCCGAGGATGTCGGAAAAAGGAAAGATCAAGTTGAACAACCTCAGTGGGCTCACCACTGTCGTGTACATTTCAAAATATCGCGGTCTCTTTCCGTCGCACGCGCACAACATATAGCGGTCTGTAGTGCGACGAACTCTTGTTTGTTTGTATACGCCACTCGCGTCTACTATCCTAGAGGTTTGTGTTTGGGTCCTTTGTGATCTATTTTCATAACATTTACTTTCAAAATATGGCGTCCGCCGTTGAATGTTAAAATTTCTGTCGTGATTTTGATTTTGATAATATAAATAGAAATAAGAGATATAATAAGCCATATGAAAAAATACTGTTTGAATAAATTGAGATATGCATAGCATATTGACGCTACACACTCATTGCTCACACATAATATAACAATCGACTTGATTTCAATTTCATTTGATTTGATTTCCTCTTATGTTGATGCAAAAAAAGCTGAAGAGTTCGTGTAGGTGTCAGATAGTTTCAGTAACTTTGTTTTGTACCTATTTTCAGATTTTATCAATGCATTCTAAAATCTAAAGGATGCAAACGTTTGTATGGTTCGTTTTTTATCCTTCTCTTATTTGGTAAACAGCGTGTCTTTTTTAAATAAGTTGACTTTTAAAATTCTTAAAAGACGTTATAATAATAACAATTTTATATAATATACATTAGTTAACATTTCTAACCTATTTACATTTGCAGAATTAACAATCATTTTTTTAAAACAGGAGAAAAAAGAAAAAAAAAAGTTTTGACCTATGCAACTACATCTGCAAATAAAAGTTCAACTACCTCCAACTCCCTCACGTTATTTTTAAGATAGATAGGCTCTTAGCTATGCGGCCATTTTCGCAGTTTCCGGCCTTGCTATGCTAGATAAATAACACAGTGTTTGAACATAAACAACAACTTTACATGTAACCGCGTCATAGCAGAGAAAACTTCAAGGTGAATTTACGTTACGTTCTAACGATAAGTGTTGTTAATTTTTAGACTGTGGAAATGCCGCGTAGTTTGGACGTGCATTGGCTACATAAGCAGAGTTCAAAATTTCGCCAGTTTAGAACACAAGGTACCGTTAAGACGCTACCGAAGTGTTCACGGTTTGTTAAAACGCTATAAAAATATTTCTATAATATTTCTGATCTTTATGGATCTTCATATAACTTATATAATTAAGATTTCAGGCCGCACAGAACTTCATTAAAATCGATTAAGTACTTTTAAGCCTCCTATAAATTCGAAATAACACATAAAACCTATAAGGTATTATTTATTTATTATTTTATGAACATTTAATACCAGAGATGATTATGTGCCTGAAAGCCTTTGTCAAAGCCGAAAAAGTTAAAAATAAAAGACAATGTAAATGAGACACTGCATGAAGCAATAGAAGTGGTATTATCTTTGCGTACCTCTACCTCTATGTGTGACATGCGTGAATTATGTCGAAAAGTATCACAATTTTCTATTCTGAACTTAACGTAAATATCACAGGAATAGTTTAAAAAGCAGCTAAATCAAAATGTTGCACTCGAATGGTGCTTCTTGAATGTGTTTTGCAACGCTCAATAACTGTTGAGCTGGCAGTTCGTCGAACTCTGCCACCAACATTTGGCTAACAGCGGCAGCGGTCGGTGCCACCGAGTCTAAACGTAAACAACAAAATTGTTTGGAAATGGAGTTGCAGAACTTGCAAACTTATTAGAAAACTTTGTTATTCTCGTTACCTAACTGAGAACAAAATGCACATCTTCTCGGGCTCTGCGATATGAAAATAAATGCAAAGATCGAGAGGAGTGGCGCTCCATACTATCTGCAACCCCTTTGAAAAACAGGCGTGAAGGTATCAAGGTATGTATGTAAAAATTTGCAAGGTTATTTGCCTAGTTTAGTAGTAGAATAGAAACCGTGTAAGATTTTGTTTTAAAGAAATCCCTGGTATATGCAAGTGGATAAATATTCAGTTAAAATGTAAAAATCGCGTGACAAAAACTTGACCTAAAAGTTATCAAGAATCATTCAATGATAACAAAGGCTAACCACATTCCACAAGGCTACGCGAATACAATTATATCACACATTTGTTGTCATACTATCAACATTGGTCTTGTATGACTTCAATTTCAAATATCCTAGCTACGAAGGTGTCAAATAAGTTGAATCTTATTTGTTATGTACGGAAGGACTCGGCTGGAAACCCTGTAGGGCCCCGGTCGAGGTCCAAGCAAGAATCTCGTCGAATAACGGTCTTCAAACGGCTTAGATATAGGTACTTACTGACTAACGTTAAGTTACTGTTGTGTTATGTGTCGCTGTATTATGAATAAATAGACGTATGAAGCAAGAAAAGTATACCAAGATAGAGCGATCGTATCTGCCTACCCCTTTAGGAAATAGGAGTGAAGGTATGTTACTGTATGTATTATGTTTTTTAAATATACATTCCCAAATCCCGGAAAACTCAAAAGTGATTCATGAGAAATATTTTATCATGCTTAATCTTCACACATAATTAGGTTCATAATTTTATTCAAACTGTCTTCGTATTACAGAAATCTAAATTTCAGATTGTAACTCAATAGCACTAATTTTTATCTCGAAACGTAATTTTTTTTCTTGAGTACAATACAATATTTTTATTGTCGTGGCTTCCATTGAATTGGACGAGTTTTTTCTCCTCTCCATTGAAAGTTTCATTTTTGGTATGCACAACTCAAAGATGTTTTATGAGATTTGTATTATCAATCAAATCGAGAGTAAAAGGGGGACAGACAAGAAAACGGGTCAAACGTTAGTTCAAGGCATTGTGCAAGAGGAATTTGGTTTTGTGTTTAGAGTAAACTAATATATCTTGGTTTCACTAGATAAAGGTTCCTTTTTGTTACGAAATATGTCTAAGATATCATTGCTACAAAAAGGTTTTTTTAGATAGATAATGTCTCATTTCAAGGTAAAGCAAGCTTTTTTATCTTAATTCCAATATTGTCCTATTTGCAAACCTATTTCAAACCTTTTTTTAAATCTTTATTTATTTTGGAGTTTTTATCCGTAGGAAATGTCAACTCCAGCAAACCAAAGCAATTCAAAAATAACAATACATATTATAAAGAGGCGTCACTGATGTTGTTGACTGTGTAATTTTGTTTAATGTTTTTGCATTATTTAATCGATACTTTTCATAAATGACTCTTTCTCTTGCTGGTTCCTGGCTCACTCCATCAACAAATAGTACACATCCTCCAACGAAACTCCTCGATGGATAGTGCCCAGAACGGATTCTTAAAGCTAACTTACCATTCGTTAGTCCAAATGTACACAAAAAGGACTTAATAATTACAAGAGATTACCATATCAATTTACAATTACCATAAATCCCTATTCATTGTGAGTTATCCATCATTTCAGTGCCATATATGATGGATGTCATTGAGGATCATTTGAAACACTTCAACTGTCACGAAGAAAGAGGTGTTGAGGGTAAAAACTGAATAATACAGTGACAATGGAATTTGTACAATAAGAAGTTCGGGGTTCACACGTGTTCTTATGCCGTGGTGTCAACAAAGGGCAATAGGGCACCCTACTTCTGCGTTGGTGGCCGAGTGGTTAAGATGTCTATTAACTAGACGAACCACGGTTCCATCCCGGAACCCGGTGCAGTTTTTATAATTAAAAACTTATGTACATAATACGACAAACCATACGAGGCTTCCATCTAAATATATCTTAACAGAAAAGTCCACTCGTTAGGATAGCCTCACAAATACCATCGACTAAAAGAAGAAAACTTTGTCTTCAGCTGGGTACCCTGGGACCGATAACACGGTTTCGAGAGCCTGAAGGCAAGTGAAAATAGGTATGACCTAGTTGAAAAACCGCATCGTCATAAGAGAGTAAATAGTAAGTTTACTTATCTTTTAGATAATCGATTGAGTTGAGATTTTGTAATTACATATTACTATCTATATATGAAACTACTTTAGTTCCGCCAAGTAGTAGAACGGAAAATATTTCATGAAGTTTATCTTTAAAAAAGTTGTGTGTTTGCACCGTATTTCTATCAATTCCTAGCGACTGTTAAAAGACCAAAGCCGAAATGATTTCTTTTCTCTGTACCGGACAATAGTTTTGTGAAAGGTGTCAACGCCCAGGCCATCGACAATGGTATGTAAATAAATATATGCATTTGAATGTAAAGACGAATTGAACCGACTAATCCGGTCACTTCGAGTGGACCCCATTGTTGGATACATTGGTATTATTGAAATTATTCGGTAACGAATGTTGATATGAGAACTTATTTAAGTGACCGAAGCGTGAATTTGTTTTGAATAATTTAGAGATACATCAAATATCACGCCCTTAATGTCCGAGGGAACAATCACAACTCAAACTAATGCAGTATGGATTTTAAAAATTCAAGGAATATTTTTAATTTATCCAGACGTTATTACGAGTAGTCACAGAACATTATAAAGAAGAGTAGAGTAGAAGTAGCATGATAGCATCAAAATATTTGTATGAAAATCGGTGTAACCTCAAATTATTGTACTGTATTATCTTTACACAAATTATTTGTACTGTTCTTTTTCTATTATTCTATATAATATTCTGTGGGTTCTAGATCAAATGTTATAGTTCAGTTTTGAGGTCGCTATGAAATTAACCTAGGTTTGTTATCGCAAGGGCCAAGGCTGGGACCTTATCGTAACGGTTAAACACAATCAGATTTCCTGGTGTATTTATGGGAACTTACTGGGTCACAACTATAAAAATTTAATAGGTTGCTCTAGCGATAATGAATCTATCACTTCCCTAATCAATTTAATGATGTCAAATTATTTCCAACATTTTTTTGAGTAGAATACTACACATTTTCAAGCCTGTATTCCCAATGAGATGGGCAGGAACTATGATCTCTAAATAGCTTTATTCATTCGTCATTCATTTCCCTACTTACCTGTGTTCTTACAACTAATATAATATCAAGAGAGTAACTAAGTTATTGGAACACTAAGAATCTTTTTGGGAGGTCTTAATTGGAAAAAAATACTTTTGGGACCCCTTATAACAACCTTGTTATAGTCATTCCACATTCAGTATTTCCCGACTTTTTCAATTTTGCGGGCAACTTTTCCAATTTTTCTTTCCCTAAAAACCTTATATATTGTTCGAAACCTATACAACCTAGACAAGATTTGTATACAGTAAAATCTCCAAGACCAAAGATTTTTTCAAGCGACTGCACAAAACTAACAAGGTGAAGGTATACTTAATGAAGTTCCCACGAAAAAATCCGTTAGTGTCATTTCCGTACATTTTGGACGGGGTCGTTAATGGGCCAGAGAAAGCTTTGCGCCTCAACCGAGCCATGACAGACTGCGCTTCACAGCTCTATCACAGGGAAACTCCCGCCACGTCTATAAATAACAAATCAGTTGCATATGTAAGGTATTTTAAGACATTTCAGGAGGGCGAACGTTTCAACAGATGCACTGTTTCAAGGGAAACTCTTCTACATTTTTGCTTTTGAATCACTACATAGTCCCCCGCCGCCGTCTGTCTGTCTGTGACGTTTCCACGCAAAAACTACAAGTCAAGTCGGGAAAAATAATGATGTATGAAAGAATAGTGTAGAATAAAATGATCTACAAAAAAGTCCGTGGTAGCATAGATATTGAAATAGTTGTAAACTCATATTGAACCGTGCGAAGCCGGGGGCGGGATCGCTAGTATATTAGGTATACCTATTCCTTGAGCGAGGAAGGAGCCAGCCCTCTTGTCACCAGAGGAAGCGATGGTATGGGGATAGATATATATAGATATTGTTTGTTTGTTTGTCCACCTGTTGCACAAATATAGTTGATATCTGGATATCTGGACTACTTTTGATCCTGATCCCGGAAAAATGTTTATTGGAATCTTTCATAAAAAATGTCTACTCGAAGACTTTCCGCTCCCGGCTTCGCCCGTGGATATTTTCGAAGAAAATAAAATATAGCCTATATTACTTACTCAGAGATATTGTCTTTCTATTCGTGAAATAATTTTTAGAATAGATTTAGTTTGAGATATTATTAGTATAATACGGAGCTACGTGTTAGCTACATATACGTTTACATCAATTTTATGTGCATCGGTCGTCTAAATGCTGTTCTAAGCTATTTTTAAGGGGTTGGTCGAGCGACAACCCTATTGTTGTGTGTTTTACTAATTAAAAATATAATATTTCACTATTGCAGCGACCGTTATGAGTATTGATTGAAAAAACAGAACATAGTGCATAGGGTGAGTCGACAGTCGACACCCGCGCAGCTGATATAATTTATCTGCGCGCACGCACCATGCGGAACATTACCGTTTATATTTAAATTTAGAACTTGAAACCAGTAAGGTTCTAATTTGTAGGGTAGGTACCTAACAGACAATTGGTGATCAGGATTCAGGAGTCTCGCTGAAGATTTCGTTTCATTTGCCTTGGCTTGTGCTATGTTATCAGTAAGCCTGCCATAATAATAAGTGGCTGGCGAGTCATGTGACATGATAAAAAACGTCTAATAATTTAGGTAGAAACAAAGTGTTCCGAGACGATCAAATTTAGGTATTTGTTTGCTGCATTAATCTATGCCCCGTTTGATGGAATGTCTAATCTTTTTTGTAAGTACATTATGATGTATGAAAGTTTCTGGTTTATTCTTCGTGACATGACAATTTTAAACTTTTTGACCGAATTCTTCACACCACGTAAAATGTTTTGGCACCCGCATTGTTTATCGTGTATCGTAGACAGCTGCCGGTCCGTCGACAGAGACAAATAATAATCGTGCGTTATAAATTGATATTGACGCGTTTCCATTTAAGATAATAGAACGAGATACGATATTCTAAATTGGCCGTAATTACTTTGATTTAAATTCTCCTAGCTGCTCACTGCAGATTCGTATCATCACGCCTTTCATCCCAAGAGGGGTAGGCAACAATGGCACAGAGGAGACAATCATATCGTTACCCAAATACTCATTGCAGCAAGATGTCCATCACAAAATATATAAATTTGTGTAAAGAGATAAATCTGTTGCATAGCCTTTAACTATCCGAACCAAGTGTGGCATAAATTTGTGGGGAGTAAATTCAATTTTTAGGCTCTTTAGATGTTACAACATCATTGGCAACTACTGTAAGACTTGAAAGTCTCAACCTCCAAAATCTGTTTTGATAGGTGGTTTCTATGGGGCCAGTAAACCTAGAATAATCGCGTGTGCAATAAAAACGCGTCCCAAGTGAAATGAATACATAAAGTTACGTTCACACGATACAAAACCACCTCTGTTCATTGATCCGTCGCATAGGAACTATTGGAAAAAATCGCCCCCTTGCATTGTTTTAAAAGCATGAGAGCCGGCACACCAGTTCATGGGAAAACGTTCAGAAGACGCAATATTATAGTATCAATTATCTCCCCCGTTAAATAATATTGTATTGATAATCAGCAGTTCGTTATTGGTAAATTATAGATACCGATATGGTTTCAAAACGCTCCTGTCACGTTTTATGGGAAATGAGTAAATAGGGTTCTAAACGACTGTATTTAAAAGTTATCACGATATGTTGCATCTGCTTCTGTTCGTTTTATTGCCCTTGTTTATTTTAATTTACAATAATTTTACTCTTATTTTGTCCTAGTGACACGCCCCGGTTTCGCCCGTGGATATTTAAAAATGTTAGAATCTATTTAGCCCTTTAGTTGTAATGCATTTTTTTCAAGTTTTAATATTAATTTTTATTTATTCACACAAAAAATGCAAAGCATATAAATAAAAATTAAATGCGGTTCACTTGAGAACGGCGGACTGATTTGGCAATTTAAAAAAATGTTCGTAGAGTTATAGTCTGAATAAGGTTTTTAGGGGAAAAATGCAAAAGTTGCCCGGAAAATTAGAAAATTGGGGAAAAACTAAAAGTATGGGATTTTTGTATAAACTCATGACCATAATAGGGGATGAAAGTTAAGTAGTTTTCAAATTAGTAAATTATAATTTGATTTTTTTTTTTAAATTTTGTTTATAACCAAATTCTGAAATTGAAATAAAAAGTTTTCATATCGGTAGTACAGTAGTTTTGAGTCTACAAACAAAATAACACCTCTTTTTATATTATTTTATACAAATATTTGAAATAGAGTATTTTCAGTGACTTTTAGTGTTTATCTGACTGTAATCACAGAAATATTCCAAAAACATTTTAATATAGTATTAGTTTACTTTGCACAGCTCAAATGTCATTAAAGATAAGATAACTTAGAAGTCAGAAATAGTTACACCGTATTACTAATATATATTTTTAAAACAGACATTGTGGTGCCAAATGTAGCTCTATGGGAGATCATTATATGTAGTTATGTTTGTTTGTAAGAAGGAAACTCGAGGACATTCTAGGGTTAGATATTATCAGGTCGAGCATTCCTTGGCTGACCTTTGCAGTTTTTGACCTTAGTCGAACGAACGATGACCTTGTTGTACTTCATCCATGGTTCTAGTCAAACTAAATAAAAGTGAAATTTAACCTTAATTAGTAACTTTCCCTAGTGAATTTTAGCTCGCGTGCATCTAACCTGAATTTAAAGCTCTGCTGGACGGACGAGATTATGAAGTAAAAACATAAAATACTTCATCTGGAACCGAACCGGCGTACTTTAAGTTTTTCCACAACAGCTGCGCATTCCACGACCAATTAAACCCTCGGGGTAATTGTAAAGGGCTTACAGTAATTACTAGAATTATGAACAGGTACTTTGTACCGTCTTCATTGAAATCTGGACCGTTTCCTGACTGTTTACTGGTTTTTCTTGAGGATGTTGCGAAAGTTCAATAACAACGTAAAGCTGGACTAATTTGGAAGAACCCATGAATGGAAGGGACAGAAATTAATTAACTGATCAAAGTGGGAATAAAAAGCACCCGAAATCGAAGGCATGAAACGAAAAGGCGAAGAGGTGTGCCAGGATCGTGTCAAGTGGATTTCCTTGGGTCTCTGCCTATTCGAAGGCAAATAAGGCGCGAGTATAACGCCAATGTATATTGGTAATAATATACCTGATGATACTCGTGATATGATGCAGGAATTTGAAGATTCTTAATTGTGAGTTTCACGAAGATTCTGCAGTGCAGATGCGATATAGATATGAAAAATCGCATTATTCGGACCGTTAGTTAACTGGGCGTGTTTAAAAACGGTTCAAGACACGTTAGTTATGTTCTACGGATTATAAGTTAACAGTAGATTAATCTTTCATCTGCGAACCAATTCAAATACTTTAATTGCTTTCCAATTGTAAAATGTAATAAATAAAATAATATACGTCAAATTTAATCTATAAGTTTGTAAGTTTGGGGGTCATCTCTCAAACTACTGAACCTATTCTAAAAATTATTTCACTAATGGGAAGCTACATTATCTTAGTGTTGTATTTTATTTTTTTCGAAAATATCCACGGGTGAAGCCGGGGGCGGAAAACTAGTGGTTAATAATACTACTTAGGAATTAGACAATTTTATATTATAAATGTGAAAGTTTGTTTGTTTGTCCTCCTTCCACGTCAAAACAGAGCAACGGATCGACGTGATTTTTTGCACAGGCATAATTTAAGGGCCGGAAATTGACATAATCTATACTAATATATGTAATAATAAAGCTGAAGAGTTTGTTTGTGTTTGAACGCGAACTATCTAAGTAGGTACCAGTCGGATTTGAAATTTTTTTTTTGCATTTGATAGCTCAATTCTTGAGGAAGGTTACAGGCTATATAACATCACGCTACGACACAAAGGGGCGGAGCAGTAACCGTGCGAGTCACTATACTATGGGTGGTTCTAGGACAGTCTACCGTTATTTTTTGGTTATAAGTTAAAATCTTCTAAAATCCAGTCCAATTTTAATTATATAATTTTCCCGGTGTTATATGGCGGTTTCAACGGTCGAGCGCACTGGAGCATGTCTTAACATCCACAATTTCCTTAGGGTGGGAGTGCACGTGAACATATCCGTGAGAAAGTAACGTATCGTGCTGTGTGCCATTAACACCAGGTAACAAGTGTAAGTAGCTAAGTAGCTATCTGCAAGTGTAATGGAAACTATGGAAACGAGAATTTCAAACGACTTTTAAGAAAAACCGTTGTGACTTTGCTGTTTGGGGTTTGGGAATGATTCAATTTTATCGTCACCATAGTCTATTTTTGAAATAACCGCCCTCCGCAATACACACGGACAAAAAGAAAAGTAGCGCTTTTGTTGTAAATATAACTAAATAAAATTACAATATGTACTACCATTTGTTTGGTAACATTATTACGGTTGATGGTACTCTCGATAGGTATTCTTCATATATATTCATGTGCAATTTTGCAATACAAATTCTCTTAAATATATCACGAAAACACTGTGCTTTTAGACGTTCTAATTGTTCTATTTATAAAACAAATCAACGCATCGACGTGATTTTTTGACAGTAGAAGGGACCCGGTTGCCCATGCCATAGGAAAATATATCATTCTATCCGTGCGAAGCCAGGGCTAGTATGAATTTAAAAAAATAGAATTGACCTAATCTAACAGAACACCAGTTTCTATCCTAGTAAACACATCTGTGGATAGAGGGTGAAATGTTGCGGGGGTTGCAGATGTGAGCAGATGTAGTCCGCGATCGATATGGCCGTTACAAAACTCTCCCCTTATCTGTTTCAAAATTGTTGTTAAATATTTAGAACCGTGTGTTAACAGTTTTGTTTTAACGTCCGATAACGTAATTTGCTGGGTAGTTAGCCTAAGTAGGTAGAATTACCTGTAAATATTTAACAAAATTACTAAGTAGGTAGGTACTTATTTACGTTAACATTCATTACTTAACTACGTACCTATCTATGACTGTAAAATTAAACTAATATTTTGAAGTTAAATTTTTAGAGTCTTTGGTTCTAATCTCGCTCGTGGTTTAATCGATTTGTCGTGCTTCGGAGGGCATTTCTTCTAAAAATAACTACTACTGCTTAAGTAATATGGACAACTGACAAAAAGTGGACACTGTTACTGCTGTATCTAGCCGTGAAGAAGAATTTGTGTTCTTAAATTAGGAACAGTGTTTAGGTACAGCATAGATTTTTAATTATTACACAAGCGGAGTAAGTATTCTATAGGTCGTGTTTACATCTATACTAATACTATAAAGAGGAAAGATTTGTATTTTTGTATGTTTGTTACGAATAAACTCAAAAATGACTGGACGGATTTTGATCATTCTTTCACTATTGGAATGCTACATTATCCCTGAGTAACATAGGCTATATACCATCACGGCATGACGACGGGAACGGGGTGGGCAGAGCTGAACATGACAAAAGCTATGTATGAAGTGTATGTTTGCCAACATTCTGAAATAGTCACGTACGAAGTCGTGGGAAACAGCTAGTAGGTTATAAAATCAATAAGTCCGTTGGAGAACGGGGTCGATGTCCGCTACGAGGGTGCAAAAGAGGGGCGTCGCACGCGCACATTATTGTCGCTTTTTTTGATCGCGATTTATACTGCCCTGTCATGTGTCATACCCCTGCATTCATTGAATTAATTGAATTTAATATAAGGGATTTTTATTTTATCTTATAAATTACTATGGAAGATTCTTCATACTGGCCTACAACAGTCATAGGAACGATGTCATTAGAGAAGAATGCGGAGTGAAAGATGTTGTGACTAAAGACGTTGTACCTACCTATGGCAGAAGACAGAAAGGAAATGTTGGCAGAGGACGAGTCAGGTGTATTTATTAAATAATTTATAAGATTAATTTGGGGAAATAGTTTACCTCGGCGAGTTTTCATGACGTATGCGTATGAGTTATAACAAAATGATGTAGGAAAAAATTATGTAGAAATTGTGTAAAATGATCGACAAAAAAGTCCGCGGTAGCATACATCTGTCTGTACGAATTGATAAAATGGAAACCGGGCAGTGCTATGAAAGAGATATTCAGGATCATAGCAAATAGCAGTCTGTTGTCTCTGCCTAGTAGCCCGTAGCATATTACGCGCAAATCTTTATGAAACCCTTCTAATGCATGTCATTTCTCATTTCATTTTAAAATTAGGTGCATTGGGGCACCCTACTTCGTTCACTCGTACCTCAAAAACCAAAATACTTGAACATTAGAAACTCAGCGCGCTCCTAACATATAATTATCAAAGGCAACAATGTACCAAACGGCACTTAAAGAATTCGATGACCAGGTTTCTTAGACCACCCCCTGGCTTTTACGGTTGGTCAGTTACAGACAATAGAATTCTATGACCCTTGAGTTACCCAAAAATTTCTTATCAAATATACATCTGCGACACAAAATAGTCTAGTTTTAAGGGTTGCATTTCGTATGCAGATGTAGGTTAATGAACTTCACTTTTGTGCGTTGCGTTATTTGATACGGACTCAAGAGGACTTTCGTAACGACTATAATTTAAAAAGTTACCCAAAAAGGTCAAAATCAATGAAAATGTAGGGAAAAAAAAATAGTATGAAATTTCATTACTTCAGAAATATTGTCATGGGATGCGAAAGTGTGTTTCTGTGTACCAAAACGGATCAACGGATCTACAGATACGTGATTTTTTGCAGATAGCTGGAGGAAATTTCCCCAGGAAAATTAAACTACCTTTCTACCGGGGCAAGTTGTATGTGACCAGCATTATAGGTCATAATTAAATAGCGGTACATGCATGTTTGCTAGTCTAATCACATTTGTGAGCATACGCAAATTACGCAATACGCATGCTATATTCGAGTATTCTCTGATTAATTTGGCGACGAGGTCAACAATGTTAAAAGAAAATAAATAAATTCAGCAAATTATAAATGCGAAAGTTTGTTTATTTGTCCTTATCTATCTATCATCACGCCTTTCATCCCAAGAGGGGTAGACATATTTAATATTGCCATCGATCAATATATTTTTTATTATGTTCAATAAAAGTACACAGGCTAGACTACACCTTTCATCCTTCATTCTTTTAACGTGTCCAAACGAGCGTAAACTACTTTTCTCACTTTTCTTCATTTTAGTGCAACCTATCATCTTTCACTCCGCATTCTTCTATATCTTTGCTGCATTTATCTTACTTTCATGCTTCTTATTACCCAAGTCTCGTTTCCATAAGTATTTTATATGATACCAGATCATACCATAATGTCCGGCCCTCCAGCTATTTCTATGCAATCCGTCAATCCGTTGCTTCGTTTCTACTTGGAAGAAGGACAAACAAACAAATACACTTTCGCATATTTTACTTATAATCTAATTTATAATAAGACATTTCAACGTTGCGCTCAGTTTCTAAGATCGCTGGTTGCGCTATATCTAGCTAGAGATTCTAGAGAATGTAAGATTTTTTGAATCAGTTGAACAAGGCAGTCACGTCTGTGTAACAAAGATGCCACATCCTACGCACAGTGAATGAGAGAGTGACAAAAAATAGACTACGTAGTAAACACTCGTGCATTTTGTTTAGTACACTCGCTTTTAGGATGATTTGTATAAATTTTCTTTACTATATGATCTAATAATAGGTATCGTGAAAAAAAACTCATTCATTCTTCACGGTTACCTTACAGCTTCCGAAACCGTGTTACGGTTCCAGGGTACCCAGCGGAAGACCAAGTATTCCTCTTTTAGCCGATGGTATTTGTGAGGATTCCTCTAAGTGTGGTTTGTCGGATTATCCGGGATAGATATTTTTTTATTTGACATGAATGTTTTTATCACTAGTGTTCTACGGAATTTGGCCGTCTAACGACTAATCGGCCCCAAAATGAGAGACTATTCGGTCGATAGAACTCCTTAACAAGTACCTACTGATTTGTTGTCAATTGGAGATTATTTAAGACTAGTTGATTTGCTACTAAATAATAAAAAGTAGAACATACAGCAAGTAAGTAGGTACCTACTGGCGTTTCAGTACCATTTATTTCCCATTTTACTAATAGTCACTTTGCCGACTAATCGATAGATCCCTTATCACTCAATCATGGAAATCCCGAAAGGATGCGATTTGAAATGGACAAATACCTAGTTAGGTATCCTGTATTTATTTGTATATACAATTTCTAAGCAGGTGAGAAAGCTACTAAAATAATAAATAAAAAAGATACAGTTGACGTCGATTATGTAGTTATGTCGCATTGTTTTTTCTGCAGCTCATTCAAATCCATTTAGCTGTTACGATTACGACCTTAGTAACAAACACATGAGCGTGTGTAATTAACTTCAGCAAGTGTATTGTTATTGTAGTGTATTTAGGCCACATGTGCGACTCAGCTACACTCAACTCTGGTAGTAAATAATGTGCCAATTTTTAAATAGAACGATGTGAACCTCAACGCGACGATAACTATCAAAACAACAAGTTTAGTGTAATAAATATAGGTCAATAATTTTAAATTATTGTTTTTTGACAATTTATGGCCTGAATACGATGTAATGTAACATAGATGTGCTATACTTATATTGTAAAACAAAGTCACGCAAAACTACTGAACAGATTTTGTTGTGATTTTAACTATTAGACAGGTTGATTCTCCGGGAAGGTTAACGAGTACCTATCATGTTTAGATATATAACAAAATGATGTATAGGAAAGAATTGTGTAGAATATAATAATCTAAAAAAGTCCGCGGTAGTTTATATGTATATAATATTAATATATAAAAATATACTTAGATCTTTAATCATCAGATCGATTATATATTTTGAATTATCGAAAATTTTAAAGGTTTCATTAGTGCAGACGCGGTCACACATCTTTAGTACGACATTCGTTTAAAAAATTCGTTAGACGAAACAATAACTTTTCCTATTTAATAGTAAATAATTAAATTACACGAAACTATTAAATAACCACGTCCATTATTTAAACGTGTTTCTTAAAGACCGTTTAATAAGCATGTAAACCACGGAGTTATTCATTATAAATTAAAGAAAGGTTACTGACCAAAAAAATCTTCTATGACAACATCTTAATTTTTAAATGGCCCTTGCAAACTATTTAATAACCATTTGGAACCCTTCAACATTATTAACACCTTGGGCGACAAAAAAATTAGCTCCTTTGAAAATAAAGTTGGGAGTTCAATTACATTTTTTATTTTGTTTTTAAAATGGAAATTTTTAATTGCACATCAGAAAATACTTGCACACTTATTATTGAAAGTAGTGGAGGTAGATTGGGGTTTTTTTATAAACGCACATAAACACCCTGGGCAGAGCCCGTATGTCCCTTTCATCTAGGGGTAATACTATATTATGATAATTATTTAGTGGGCAATCCAATATTTTTGGTTCTAAAAAAAGGAGATTTACAGTTAGTTATAGGATCAAATACTACCCTTTTCAAAATATCACAACGTAGACTAGGCTTGGCCCGTGGGATGTTTTTATTTGTCCTAAGATTTTATCCCGGATTTCCGGAATTAAAAGTAACCTATGTAACTAAAAAGTCACTTCGATCCGTTGATCTGTTTTGACGTTACCTATTGTCTACTATTTTTAGGGTTGCCAGTAAAACACTATACGCACCCAATCGAGTCGGGTGTCACAGCATCTTTGAAACTGGGTGGTAAATTGGTAATGCCCCAGACAAGTGGACAACAGAGTATCGGCTGTCGCTGTCTATATAATAGAACAATAAGTATTGAATACACGACACTTAATAGCCATGGTTATGGTTTCGTCGTAATCTTATACCTAAGTAGCTATCGCCTACCAGTCGTAAAAAATGGCGCGTGCGCTTCGAACAATAGAAAACTTTCAAAGAACTGTTTCATATCACAATATAATTTTGCTTGTTACTGTACTATACCTATTATAGAATTATAGATATACCAGCGTTGCCAGATTATTTTCGAACAAAGAGGGATTTTAAACATTTTGAGTAAAATAAAAGCGGGATTCTTTCGTCGAACATAAGTAATAAAAAAACGTAAATAATCAGTGCTTTTTTATTACTTATCCTTTTATTTGTGTTTTAAATTAAGTTTACAATGATGAAAGATAGCCATAGAAAATACTTTTAAATATTACTTATTTAGTATAATATTCTCTGAAGATTTAACTTCTTTTAAAGTTTCCTTTTTTTTCTTTAATATTTTTATTTTAAAAGCGGGACATTTAATTTTGAGCTAACAAATCGGGACGTCTGGCAACGTATACCTACCTACATACACGTTATGTAAGTAGGCAGCTACTGAATAATACCTACCTACTTATAGGTAGGCACATAAATATGATTAATAAAATAAGTAATTGGTCAATAACTAGAATCCATATCTAGATTTTGTTTTAATTAGAAGACTGTGTCTGTTTGCTTATAAATTATTTTTAGGTACAAAATTACCAATACCTACATCTACTTATTGCAACATCATTTTTTGCAAGAATTTCAATAGGTATAAAATATTTAAATTAGTATAGGTAATTAGGTATTGGACCTGCAAATTGTAGAATCAAATGTCAAATGTTTTAGTTACATAGTTAAATCCTAATCAAATGCTTATAATTACCTACGTTTGAATTCTGTAAATAAACCTGCTAAAAACTAAGTAGGTAAAAAAATTATTACAATTAAGTTTTATCAATTAGTTAATCTGTGGTTTTGTATCCAACTTTTATAAATATAAGTTATCATACTTACCAAGATTATTACAAATCTATACTAATAATAAAGCTGAAGAGTTTGTTTGTTTGTTTGAAAACGCTAATCTCTTTGATAATTCTATTCTTGGGGAAGGTTATAAGCTATATAACCAGCAGTAGCAGTAACCATTAACGCGGGTGCAACCGCAAGGCACAACTAGTTATATATAAAATACATTCGTCATAGTAGGTAAGGTAGGCAAGACGTAATATAACTAGCTAAAAATAGGTAATTATTAAAACGACTAATAAATTTTTTTCGCTGCGACATAATGTACGTCAGAACTATAATACGACAAAGTATGAAAGAAACTATATTGCGTAGGCGTTGTGAAACTACATTCACCTATACAATTTGTTCGTATAACAATGTTGCAATGACGAGACTGACTCGCTCTTTTGTGCTCTCTCGGTTTGTTATTGTAAAATGTCAAATCTAAATTAACTTTAATTAATTTAAAAATAAATGATCTGTTACCTGTTATTCTCTTCTGTGTTTTATTAGCGTCAGGGCTCGGCGCTTTGGCCTCTTGCTGGGGATTTGGTTTGGGGACAGGTTGCATTCTCAATGTTACAGGGACCGACTGTGCTGCGACCATTTGCCACGAGAAATCTTGCGGACCTGGTAGCGGAACCCCTTTAGCGAAATCGAATCCCCATCGCTGGCTGTCTAGCTCCAACTGCAACGCCAGTTCTCGTTTCAAAAAACGTCTGTTCTCTTCGCTATCACTACACCCGAACAGATTACGTCTGACTGTATCCAAAGTGGTGATAGTCCTCGTTCTAGCAGGTCGGGACTCCATTATGGGTTGTCGGATGCTCAGCGCAGCCATGTCTCCTTCGCAGAACGAGCGTGCTCCTCGGACCACAACACCGATGCACTTCTCCGATAGCATTCGCGTCTGTCGAACCAAAACGTTCACGTTAATAATCTAACACCAATAGCGTTCCGTTCATTACGCACTTATAAGAAACTTTCTAATTGAGGCCAGCGTAAACAAGAAAGCTATGTGACGATTGTCAACACGGCAACGCACGCGACGCTCGAAACGAGACTGCGGCTCGCAACGCGCAAGCGCCGGCCGAGGGACGCCCTTCCCGCATCGTATTTCCACTGCGCACGCCACGCTTGCATTTGTATTTTCGCAGGCGCAGTGCAAAATTTCCAAAACTTTTTCGTTTTTAATACTATACGACTTATTTTTTGATAAACTATTTTTACTTCGCTATCAATATTGTTAAAAATAATAATTTTATTGCATTTAGATTGCACTGAAAAGTGGTAATAGAGGTCAGTGGTACCTAGGTACCTTTAGCGACTATACCAATTAATGTAGGTAAAACAAAATTACACATTTTCAACTACCTGTATATAAAGAAATGAGTACACCTAAATGTGTCTAAATAGAGTAAACACCAGTATGTTCAATCCTATAATAATAAGAGCGATAGGCTCTGGGCTATAAAATAAAAAACCGATTGTATAATTTAGTTTGTATTGGTAGCCAATAGATGGCAGCAGTTCACCCGATAATGAGATCATGCGATGCGACGCGGGCGCCCCCAAGGTTTGAATAAGGCGAACTACAAAAATGTTACCATCGTGGAAAAAATAATAGCCACTATATATTATTTTTTTTTGTCAAAAATTCAGAATAATATTATTTAATGATTTATTTACCTTTTACTTAGTTTAAATTAAAGTTTTTTTTTTTATATTAAAGTTGTAATTAATTTTTGCTGATCATGTTTATTTATATTACCTATGTTTCCATCAATTGGTCATAATAATTATATTGAATTGGTCATAATAATTAAACATAATAATAAAAGGAAGCACGCAGCGTGCGCCTGTCTGTATGATTGTGCTAATCTCAAAAACCATTGAACGGATTTGAATGCAGTTTTTGATCTGTTGGATTCAGTTTTTTGGGAAGGAATTAGTGAATTAAGTCGGGGAGGAAACGTTAGACGTCAGCGCACACTCATGGAATATGTTGCTTAATGCGTTTGAGATATAATAAAATCACGTACAAAATAATGAACTTAAAAAGTGATCTACAAAAAGTTCGCGGTAAAAGGTTATCGCAGTAAATTTCAAAATTGATAGCTAGTTTCAATATAAAATAATATAAATATTTAAAAAAATTACTGTTTAATATTTTAAACCATGCTAATCTTAGGTACATAGCCTATGGTACTCAGGGATAATGTAGCATTCCAATGGTGAAAGAATGATCAAAATCCGTCCCGTAGTTTTTGAGTTTATTCGTAACAAACATACAAAAATACAAATCTTTTCTCTTTATAATATTAGTATAGATTAGTATTAGTATAGATATGTAATAAGAATATAAAACAGAAAAAATCACGAAAATACTAAAAAGTTATATGTTACTTTTTAGTATTTTGGTGTTTTTTTCTGCTTTATTTGATCACGATCACGTATCACGAAAGGCGATACCGGAAAATAAATATCATAAAAAACCTGTATTACTGTACGCGCGTAAGAAGTGAAACTTCATTCGCTTATTATAATTAAGAATTAAATATACTAAATTATCTATTTAAAAGTTATTATAGTTTTATAGTATTTTCTAGAAAGAACACATTACGCATAACTATAAATTTTCTCTACCTTGCCTAAAGAAGTTTGACTTCAAAAAATGAATTCTTAGAATATTATTAAAATTAAACTATTAATATTAAACAGATCATATTACCACACAAGTTTCTTCAGTCACATTTTTCAATGTTAGAAATATTCCCACAAATATGATAAAAATTATATGTTGGTATCCCCATGGTATCTTGTTTACGAAATACGTGTCTTGGATACGTATGCTTCTAGTAAATGAAACTGTCTCTTTAAAAGTTTGCTATCTCTGTCACACATGCTTTATTGAATGCGTTAACGAAAGAGATGCACTCATTATTACGAAAATAGCACACGCTGTAGTAAATTTTTGTCGTTTTACTACTTTACACTCAATAACTAGATGTTCCAGTAAAATTACAAAGTATTATATTTAAAATTTACCATTAGATTGCGCAAATTTAGCTTGTGTAAGAATTGTTTAAAATACTAATAGCTTTCTTATAAGAATGTAATGATATCTTTACCACAGCGATTAATTTCAAATTTAACTTTAAAATGTAGAAAATTGGTGTAAGAGGGCTAAAATGAGGACGGTATCACAAAATATAAAGGTGCTGGAATATACCACATTACACATAATGACTATAATTTGCTTACCATAAGAGATTTCAGCAATAATTTCACAGATAAATCGTCAATTTGTGAACGGGGTTCGCCACAGTACTAACTTCCGAGATATGACAAAGACGCGATGCGCAAGCGCGGGCTCGACGCTCATTGGCCAAAAAAGGCGGCGGGTATTTTGATTGGTCAAATCTTTTTAGGCGGCAATTTTAGGTTGGTTGAGGAACCGGATGGCGGGAAAAAAGATACACTTGCGTGAGTTTTGTGCGGAAAATTTAGCGCCGCGCGACTGAGACTGTCCGAAAATTATATTAATTTTGTAAAGTAAAAAACACGTGTTTGTATATGAAAGAACGTAAACAGACTTATGTTTATGTAAAAGTGTTTTAATATGGATATTAATTATTAGTAGGTTCACCTGTCTAACTAAATAATGAAGAGAAGTAGTTTACGCTAATTTGGACAAAAAATAGGGGATGAAAGATTGACTAAAAAGGTTTATATGGCTAAACTGAAAGGAAATGCTGGCAGAGGACGGCCTAGCTGTACCTACTTTTATTGAACATATACAAAATTTATTGATCGAAGGCAATATTAAAAGTAGGTACTTACACACAAACGCCGAGCATGAAAGGTATGATGAATTGATGAATATAAAAGAAGCGAAAGAGGTATGTCAGGTATCAAGATCATAGCAAATGGCATTCGATTGTCTCTTCCTACTTACCTCCTACATCAATTCTCATGTCACAGTGTATGTAACCAAACTCCTTCGAAACGGCTTGACCGATTTGTATGATTTTTTTGTGTATGTTCGGTAGGTCTGAGAAAAGGTCGTAAACTATTTTTCACCCTCCTACCCCCATCCCCCATTTTTTAATCGTATTTAGTATTTTTGTATGAACAATTTCCAAAGTTAGTGGTAGTGGTAGGGGTAGGGGTAGGTAGTGCAGGCAAGCACACGTTTGGGCAGGACGTCTGCCGGGTCCGCTAGTATTTTTATATAATTTAAATTACAAAAACATCCATGTTGTGATCTATTTATGTATATAATTGTAACGGAAATCAGTGTTACGGTATTTGCGGTGCACCGCAAAAAAAAATTGAGGGAACAACTTCCGTTCAAGCAGATGTCGCGTCGGTGCAGTATTTGTCGATTTAGAACAAAAACTGAACTTTTACTTTCTGTGATAATTCGCTTCCGGAATTTTTGATAAAAAAGTATGTTATTTTATTATTTTAATTTTAAGTTCGGTTTCACCCATACGCGTTGAATTAAGGCCGGTATGCTATTCGCAGAGTATTAAGTATAATTTTTTTTTTACTACTACATATAAACTTAGGAGAGAGTAAGTAGGTTTTCTTTGGTTAGATATTTCTATCGGTTTTTTATTATTATTTATGGTCGGGACAAATAAATATATATTACAAATCTAAATGTTCTGTCGTTTTTTGCGGGGGGAAATGTATACCTATATACCTTTTGCAGCAAAAACTAAACATTTCGGCATTATCTCTAGATGGACTCTAGAAAGGTCCGTGTTACTCTATGGTATAGATATCTCTTAAATTCTCTTATAGAGTAGTATAGAGCGTCAGAGCCGAGGGGACTGCTTCGGAAGGCATATGAAGTCCGCCACTTCTTCTAAAAATAACAGATATTTATGGAAGTGACTATTCTGTTTAATATGGACAACTTAAAGTAGACAGTGTTACATGATGTCTCTGGCCACACCTATAAATGCCGTGAATATGTGTTTGTCATCTAAGACAATATATCAAGATTTATTATTGAAATATTTTTTGATTATTAAAAAAATGTAGATTATTTTGTAGTTGAGTCTTGGATTATTTATTTTCTAAAAAACCTTGAGATGAAGTCCGTGGGCCCACTCAAAATGAAATCCTGGTTCCGCCCTTGTCTAAGACAATTGTGAAGTATGTATGTATGAAAGGTATGATGAATATAAAAGAAGCGAAAGAGGTACCTACATCTCAGGACCTAAAATTAGCCTTTAAATTACATTTTTCTAGGATAAACGGTTTTTAAGAGTAATTGTGCCAAACAGCGAGATTTCATATAGTAGTTTATGATACGGGTTAATAATAAGGGTAATCAAAATACAAGCATCCACGAGTGTTTTAATTCTAAGTTATGTGCTGGTTCATACTACTTTATCTAATCCCATAGTACAAAACAAATTGAACCAAGATATTTTTCTTAATCGACAAATTGGCGGCAAGTATAATTCGATTTTGTAATAGAGACTTTACGATATAAGATACGAATATTACATTGTGATACAAGTGTGCTATGTTGGTCATTACGTATGAGGCGGTATTATCAGCGCGAGCCACTAGGCGAGCGCTATAAGAAAGCTGAGTATGTTAATAATGACTAATGCACATTGTACACGCGTGTCATACGACGTTTTTCAACACACTTGCGAGGAAAAAAACAAACTTTATGTGGTTTTAACATTTAATTATTAAAAACAATTAATGAAAATGAAAGTACAATTCTCAAATGTTTTGTTTTTTCCCGCGTCGCGCCAGATAAAGCACGGGTAACTTCGCCAAATAGCCAACAAAGTCGTGGTTAAAAAATAAAAACTGTATTATGCGGTTAAATTAAGAATGCTTTGTGGACACACATACAATTCGCAATCTTGTACGAATTTAACTTCATTGGGTTATATTATATTATAACTCTTGTACTGTAATGTAAAGTAAAAAGCACGCGTGTTTAATATATGGGATTGTGGGTCTAAAAGTGAGGTAATAAGACTCACGTTACGAGCAAGTGTGTTGAAAATATAGTTAAAATTACAGACAGATCAAACCGTCATACATTTCTAATACTTAAATGCATAAAAAACGTGTAAACCGTGAAAAAGTCGTTTCGATGCACCTGGCAGCGGTTTTTGCGGATAGAAAGGAAAATGTGGTTTACATTAATCATTCAACAGTTTGTTTATGGCATCCTCTATGAGCTTGAGGTTGCCGTCAAGTGTACAAAAACTTATTTAGGGTCACTGGGTCATATTTCGTACATCGGATTTAAAAGGTTACAAAAAATAGTGGGAGTTATATTATTATTTGTTTTTCACGAACTGAAATATCAAAGATACTGTCCTATGGCAAACAGGTGTGAAGGTAATGTATGGGCGTTAAGGGAACGTTAACATATACCTATAGGTATCAGCCAACCAAGGAATGCCTGGCCCGTGAAAGTCCTACACTAAAATGCCAAGCAAATTGCTGGGTCGGGCAAAGACAGTACACGGATTCCTCGGGTGGCCATTGGCAGACCTGTCGTTTTTGGCCTTCGAGTCGAAACGAAAGATGTCGCGGTCCTAAGTATGCTAACCCCACAGGCAAAGTAAGTGTTGGGCCGTCCATAAAGAAAAGAGTACCGTCGTAGCAAGTTTATTTTTCTTTGTGCCCGTTCATTGACAGTTATTTCAGGTTATTTTCTATCAGATTTTTATAAGTTTTATGTAAAATTGGGCACATTGCAGACCACTTTGAAGCTTAATATCTCGTAAATAAAACTTATTAATATTTATTTAATGAAACCTCATAATAAATTTCAAAAAAATATATATTTTTATGACGTCTGGGTGAGGTGAAAGCTTAAAAATGCAGTGATTATATTGTAATATATCCTCTTTAGGCTAAAAAGGCATTCCATTGTCTCTGCCTATACCCTCTGGGATACAGGGCGTGATGATAGATAGCTATAGATAGATAGAATATCCATTTTATAACCTCCCTCTTTTGATGAATGTTTCCAGTTAGAAAAAGAGAACCGGCCATCATAACCGGTCCATTAGATTGGTTTTACATTCTAAGAAAATATCCGTAGCGGGAGTTCTTGTACTCGTATCTTAATCTATGGAACATTAATTTTAAAAGTAGTCATCTTACTATGGTTTTTGAAAACTTATGTAAAAACTTATAAGAATAGCTTTCATATTGTCATATCGTTCTTTTAATAAAACATGGCTTTGTTCTTCCGTCCGTATTATATTATACCAATTTCACCAAAATCGGTTCAACAATTTAGCAGTGTAAACATAACAGGCAGACAAAGTTACTTTCTGATTTTATATATTGCTTTAAATTTCGAATCAATGTAAGTAAGTAGTCTATATTTTCCCACTATCCCACTAATAAATAAACGCGAAAGTTTGTATGGATGTATGTATGTTTGTTACTCAATCACGCCAGAACGGCAGAACGAATCTGGATGAAATTTGGCACAGAGATAGATTATAGTCTGGAATAGCACATAGGCTACTTTTTATCCCGGAAAAATGTATGGTTCCAGTGGGATAGATTTGTTTTTGTTTTTCACGGGATCGACATGATTTTTTTGCATAGTGGTAGTTCAGGGGTCAGAGAATGAAATATACTACTTTTTATACCGCTAAAGCGGGTGGGGGAGGGGCAAATTACAGCCACGGGATTATTTCTTTTTGAATCAATTTCCACGCGGGCGAAACCGGGGACAGAAACTATGTCATGAAAAATATCCCTTCTAAATGTTCCCATTGTGGTAAAGCGCGTGAGATCGTCGACATATACGTAGACCGCGGTAGACCTTTAGACCCAAGTGCCAGGGCACTAATGTTACTTCATCCGTTGGGCTCTAAAAGACGAAGTGACAAGAGAACTGCGGATGCGTTCTGCATTATATAAAACTCCGTGTCGCCCGAAATGGTCCGCAAATCGACCACATTATAATCTGGATAAATCTGCATCTTTGGGATGGCCCCAAATCTATGGAGCTACAGCGATGCGTAATGTGACCAGGTCTAAGTCCCTAAATTCCACGAGGGAAGAGCATAATATTATGACATGTAGCCAGTGACTCGGCTTTCTGAGACTGCGAGAAGATGAGCTGGTGGTGGCATTGTTCTGACAAACCTTTAGGTACAGATTTATTTGTGCATTAGGCCTTTCTATGTTTCGAAAAATACCATTTTTTTATTGACTTACAAACGGCCAGTTTGACTAAAACGGATAGATGGACAAAAAATATCAGCATTAGGTATTGCGTTGAAAAGGAAAGCAAAGGGCTGTCCGAAGCGAGAATCCCTTCACGGCCTAATCGATAATTTTTTTCTAGCTAATTTTAAAACGAAGAGAAACGTAGAAGATGTGGTCTAAATTGCTTTTAGTCACGCATTTGTCATTAATCTGGCATCTATTTCTACTTGTTATTTTTAGTAGGGCTTTGGATGATGTATATAGGTTGATATACATGAACTGGCACCGACTGGCACGTTCCATATTTGTTTGTTTGAACGCACTAATCTCTGGAACTACCAGTCGGATTTTGCATTTTTGCATTTGATAGCCCAGTGTAAACGTTTGTATAGAAAATCGTATTCCCTGCGTGTAGCAACTTGAAGTCTGGTACAAATACTCTCCAAAACAAATTTTAATTAATTATATACTTGGTTCTTGGCAGTGACTTATATTACCATATCAATGGTCCTTGAACCATAAATGCTTGACTGCAGACTGCATCATTATATATCTGCTGAAGAGTTTGTATGTCTGAAAGCGCTAATCTCTGGCAGGAACTACCTGTCCGATTTGAAAAGAGTATGGCTTGGCCGTTTCATAGAAAGAACTATTTCATGACACAACGTTAAATTTCTTACCATAAGCATAGATTAAATAAGTCCGTCCATAAGAGTGTCTGTACGACAACCGCGAAACAGCTAAGCTATACTTAATGATCAAGTTTGTAGAGTAAGGGCTGGGCTTGGATCTTGGATAACTTTTAACAGTGAAATGGAAAGTTCTTGGTGGGATTTCATTTCTTTTTGTAATTCTTTATATTTCTTGTGCGTCAGCTATTCCTTTTCTCATAGCCGACTTTCTTCTACATTCTACAAGCCCAACCGACAGCAAATTTCAGCTTTCTAAGACTTCAGGAAGTATCCTAGTTTTATATTACCCCTTTGAGCCGGTTGGAGGGTGAAAGTAACAGATTTTTTTCTAGGACTTCGGGATGTACCCTTGAGGTTTTGATGAGTGAGCGAATGAGTCGCTTTGAGTAGCGGTAGGTAGTGCCCTGTTTTTTTTCTCGCCTTTTTTTTTGCCTCCAGATTAAGTCAGGGAAAAAATTAGCCCCAGCGAGTTTTCTTGGCGTATGCTGTTGTTGTAAAACCATATTCTAACCGTGCGAAGCCGGGGGCAAGTAAGTTGTAAAATAACTAGCATTCCTATTCCTACCACACTTTATACCACGTTTAGAGATAGCTTGAGCCATTAACTTCAATTTATCAAGTAATTTGCTATTCTCAGGTAGGTACACTGTACATCGTTTTGTGTCATTCAAAACCGTACTATGCCTTCGTATCTCCGTAATTTTCTTTGAAAATTATCTGCGCCCCGGCTTCTCCCGTGTATATATTTGAAATGTGAATACCACCTCTAATTTTTGGCTCGTTCATTAGATTTACTTAAATATCTTACGGAAGCCTGGAATGTATCTATCTATCTATCTATCATCACGCCTTTCATCCCAAGAGGGGTAGGCAGAGACAATCGAATGCCATTTGCTACGATCCTGACATATCTCTTTTGCTTCTTTTATATTCATCATACCTTTCATACATGCTCGGCGATTGTGTGTACTTTTAATATTTCCATAGATCAACATATTTTTTATATATATTAAAGCCTGGAATGATATTTTTTTAATTCGGTCAACTATTTTCGAATAATTGATCGGGAGAGTTCCCAACTGAAATGGCTAAGTACTTAGCTGCAGTCCGAATCACGCACGATTCATTGTTTTTTATTGGATATAATATCATCAGCCTATTGACCTCAATAGACAGTGAAACTGCGACGTCACAAGTCTATAGGGTTGTGGGCATGCCCATCGTGCTCACAACGGTGGATCCGCGCTTGGTGATATAAGGATAAGGATATAATAGTTTCATTGAACCTATTTCTTAAAAATAACAGCAATGTAAAGCAAATTGTAATCACATGAACTGATTTATTTATGGTAGGTACGTTTTGTCATAATAGCTTGTATCCTCCCGCAATCACTGCTCAGGAGCATGTGACGCGTAACGACCCTCCCTGTTTACACTACCGGAAAATTTAAAAGCTCTTTCGACTTCGAAATTTAAAGATTATTTGTAAAAAAACCTTATATTTTGAACTTTCCCTCGCTAGCTTAACTTGTGGTCTACTGTAGGGTCTGTAGTAATTTTTTTCCATTAGATAATATTTAAATAATATTCTAGGGCGGCGGATAAGGGAATGCTCGGCCCTTTCACAGGCGCAGGGTAGACGGGAAATAACATTACCGCGGAAATACCCCTGCTGTGAGCTTCTCTGACCTATTCTAGAGCAAAGGTCGTGGACAGTGCTGGATGCTTAGGCTGGAGCACTCCATAAGAGTTGGCGGCGGAAGAACCCAAAGGGATTAACGGCGGCATTCACATCCGAGAAGAGGATGACAGCCTTCGCGTCAGGTGGCAACCGGCCGGAAAACCACACAGCAAGTAGGTAGAAGAAAAGTTGGGACTTCCATACTAGCCAATAGAATCGAATTTTGATCAGCTTAGGTACAACATAACACAAATAACAGGAACTCCAACATAACACAAACAATCTCGTCAAGCAACGAATATCAACGAAACAGATAAAATATACCTACTGCGTGCTTTTAGCTTTCTATCGATATCGATATATTTTTACAGGATAGTTATGATGCCGAGGAATCATAAATAAGAGAGGGTAATTGGAAACACATTATTAATTTTATTAATTAATTAATAATATTCTCCAATCACTCTCTTATTTATATTCTTCGGCATCCACATAATAAAATTCGAAAAATATTTCATTCCCCCGGGAAAATTGAACTTTTCTACGGGTGACGGCGGGTGACAAGTTATAAAAAACAAATGAGATATATGTATTTTGTGCTATTATCCTAACTTCCTAACTAATATATTTTATTTTTTTCTTGACGGGTTACCTGAACTGAAACCGTGTTCCAGGGTATCCAGCGAAAGACCAAGTCTCCCTCGTTCAGCCGATGGTATTTGTGAGGCTATACCTAACGAGTAGCTAGTTCTGCCTCTCGGCACCTATAATATTTGTTTGTTTGTTTGTTCTTCTTTCACGTCAAAACGAAGTAACGGATCGACGTGACTTTTCGCACATGGATAGTTTTCTTATATCACACTTCAAAAAATTCTACTAGCAAATAGCAAAATTGTATCGCCAACGTGGAAATCTGAAATTTAAAATATTTCATGCAGTGTTATTTGTTCCGCGTGCACACGTACAAGATTGGCACCTGTCGACTGCAGAGCACGACACGGGCTACGGACACGAATAAGCTTACAAAATACCATGTTATACTTGTAAATATGAGGAATTTAACACTGATAAGGTTACGCATATTTTATTTATCATTATTTCCCTTTGTTCCAATATTGCTAATTGAATTGATTTGACTTATATCATCTTTGTAATTTCCTTTCCAATAAAATTAATACCATGTAGAAACCGATACAACAACGGACCACGGAGGACCGCAGCCTATGGAGGAAGATAATTGAGGAGAAGCTGATGAGTCGAAATCACGATCCTCATGAGGGATCGACTGCTGAATCCAACAATCCATCTAAATATTTCGGTATTTCGAGCTGAAGGAGAGGAAGAGCTCGTACCTCGGACAGGTAAAACGCGGTTCAAGTTATAAAAATAAGGACGTTTTTGGTAGGGGGAAATCTTATGGATTCGCGATCTGTGTTCGCGACATGTTTTTGGCACACGACCATGGATTGCCCGCCCGAGAATGCCCGGGCAGGATTTCGTGTACTGGCTTCCACGTATGGTATTTTTGGCTGCGCATTTCTGGCCGGAAATTCTTCGGTCCGGACACAGATACATTTTGAAATGATCGCCAGATGGCTAGATACGTTATATATAATTTTCACTTTGTTGGCACTGCCTTTGCCTTTTTAAGATAAAACTAATAAAAACACCAATTGACCAATAATTATTATTAGTGTTTTATAATCATTTTAACATTAGTTTCATTAAATTAATTAAAATTAAAATTTTGTTAAACTTTCAGTCATACAATCATGTTTCATCTCGATAAATATTACTTTATTGGAAAGATAGACAAGGAAATTGAAAGGAGAGTGAAAGCGGGAAGCAAGGTATTTGGTGGACTAAACAATGTATGCAGAAATAAACAACTTACAACTAAAAGTAAAATGAACATACATAATGCTGTTTTAGTTCCATCACTTACTTATGGAAGCGAGACTTGGGTATGGAATAAGAAGCATGAAAGTAAAATAAATGCAGTGGAAATGCGGTCTTTACGTAGAATGTGTGATATAAAACGTATTGACCACATCCGGAACGATCGCATTAGAGAAGAATGCGGTGTAAAAGATGATGTTGTGACTAAAATGAAGAAAAGTAGTGTAAAGCTGGTTTGGACACGTTGAAAGAATGAAGGATGAAAGATTGACTAAAAAGGTTTATATGGCTGAAGTGAAAGGAAATGCTGGCAGAGGACGACCTAGATGTACTTTTATTGAACATATAAAAAATATGTTGATCGATGGAAATATTAAAAGTACACACAATCGCCGAGCATGTATGAAAGGTATGATGAATATAAAAGAAGCAAAAGAGATATGTCAGGATCGTAGCAAATGGCATTCGATTGTCTCTGCCTACCCCTCTTGGGATGAAAGGCGTGATGATAGATATATAGATAGATAGAAATATTACTTTAGTTAATGCTTTAGTTGCTTTATTTTCCCGGGATAAAGTAACCCATTTCACTATCCGGGATCACCAACTATATCTGTGCAAAAAATCACGTCGATCCGTTGCTCAACGTTGCGTCAACGTGAAAGAACGACAAACAAAGTTACGATGAATTTGTCAACCATCCAATGTCACAAAGTGAGCCAAAGAGACTCCGCTTACATTTCCCAAAACAATTATGAATGCAATTAGTCCAGTGCGGTTCAGTTACCTTCCAAACAAACGGTTTTTGGCTAATTAATTCAAACTCATATCAACAGTCGACAAAGGCATTAATTCCGCTAAACACATCTGTTTAATGTTGTTAATAGAACGGAAGTTGGGATGTGGTGAGTTGACTTGATAATCCTTTGTTTAAATCTATATAAATAAATAAAATCGAAGTGTCTGTCTGTAATTACAAGTTGAATACAAATATCTGAGTGGAGCAAGCTTTTTTTTTTTTAAATTCTTTATGGGTTGCTTCACAGCTCCCGGGAACCGTTGCCGGCCCCAAGGTACCCAGTGGAAGACAAAGTCTTCCTCATTTAGCCAATGATTTTGTGAGGCTATACCTAACGAGTTGCCAGCTCTGTTGAGGTATATAGATGGAAAAGCCTCTTTGTATGGTTTGCCGGATAATGTACATAGATTTTTTTATTATAAAAAACCCATTGGTACATGGTCGGATGTAGGAATCGAACCCGCGACTTTTCAGTTGCGAGCCGACGTCTTACCCACTCGACCACCGAAAATTTACCAAAAAAATGGAGCAAGCTTGTTAGCGCAATGAGCTCAGTAAACCGCGCTTGTTAGAGAGATACACTGCAAAAAGCGATTCTTTTTCAGTCAAGGATAAGATAACATAGGCCAAGTTTCACGTACCAGAAACATGAGTACGAACGATTTCACAAAAAATTGGTCTTGCGAAAATACACAAAACGGACATCATGCTCTTTCAGTATTATACAAAAACTATTAGAAATAGCAAGTTGTAGTTAATGTTTTCATAAAATATGTGAAATTGGTACGAGAAAATGGTACATTAGTAAATATACTAGGAGAACTCGAGACGCATGAAATTAATAACTTTCTAAGCTTCATAATTTTCATATTTTTTTAAAATTCATACTTTGTTTCAAAGGTTTTTTTAATTATTTAAGAATCATCTATGGAAACTCGTATCTAGACTAAAAATGGTATTTACTTTATTTATCTCTTCATTAATAACTTTAAAAATCGACGTAAATTTTACTTTTTAATAGTTTCAGATTTTTTCATACTGACCCATCTCAATAATACCTACACCCTGTACAAAGAATAGGAATCTCAACTAATCTCGTAAAATTCAAATCATAACAGTAAAACCGTTCAGTATTTTCAAAATTTGCTCAGTCAAACAAGACTTCTATTTACAGTGAATTTCATTCTATGAATAGGTATTTTTGGTCAAAGAAATCTCACCCTATTTTGGTCACTTCTTTCATGACGATCAATACACACAGGTTATCCTGATTATCCCTTTTAAGATGTCAAATTCATTCATTCATGTCCTTTAGACATTACGTTACGAGTTTTGTAAGGAAGAGGGTCTTTTGTGAAAACAAGTGTATGTTGTAAAATATCAGAGGGGTAACTATTTGAACAGAAATCTGTAGAGACGCTATATTAAAATTTAGATTAAAGAAAACAGTGAGAATGTCATCTTCTGTCACTTTTAAAATTAGGAATGTTTTTCGATTATTAGATCTGTATAAGTGCGATATGCCAATATCTCCGAAAGTTGTAGGTCACTATAGATTGAGGTGTAAAAATATTTGTATTGAATATGTCTGCAATATACAGTAATTAGTTAGTGTATTTTTGAAAAAAATAAAGGAAAGATTTTTTTTTGAGTTCTAACTTTTTAAGATCAAAATTTAATTTTAAAAGAACCATATATCGAATACCACATGAGCGTAGACTAGTCGTGTCTTTAGCAAAATAAAAGGTCTTGATGAGATCTGCATTTCGGGTGACAGCTCTCAAAATAGATGAATTATTTTCAAGTTTGCGTACTAGGATTTTCAATTATTTGATCATGTCTACTAATTCTTGACACATTTCATTTATATATTCGAAATCTTAAAACCCTGAATTGTTGCGAATGTTGCAATAGCGATTCGTAATTGTTTTTATTTTTTTTTCTCAAAAACTGTTTGAGATATTGAGCTAATTTTTGCGGCACAGTACGGCACAAACGCAGCACAATGTAGCACAATTAACGAAAATACACATTTCGAAAAGTGCGGGGCTAAATTCGACATTTATCTGTAAAAAAATGATAGTGATTGGATCACTATCAAAGTTACGCAATTAGGCTGCCGGTTTAATCCCGGCTGCGCTGTGATGGTTGTGATTAGTCAGTGATTAATAAGACATATCACAGTCGGCGGGATAATCTTAGCCACCGATTTATCGGCTTACTATTGTACAAGATTAAACACTGGAGATTGGCAGAATTGCGACGAAAGTCAGCACCGTTGCCAAATATCAAAAGAAGAAGAAGCACAGACAATTTTGTTCAAATCGGAATAACTACCTTTACGCCCAGGTTTCGTCGTGAAAATTTATGAAGTGTGACATAAGAATTGATACCAAAGGATTTCCGGGATAAAGTAGCATAATATCTCACTCTCCGGTCCAACTACTCGTATCTCTTTGAAAAAAAACCGATTCGTTGCGCTGGTTTGATGTGAAAGAACTTTGAAATAAAGATAATAAACACACTTTCGCATTTATAATAGATATTAGTTATTGTTACGATTCATACACAATTAGATTTTAATGAGATTGTCACTGATTGCTGATGACTTGCTAGAAATCATTGAAAATTAGTTTGAATGATTTCAGGAGTTGAAACTCAAAGGTTAAGAGGGGTCTCTACATATTTCTTGTTCTAAGCAAGTATTCACAGTTCCCTCCCAAAAGAATTAGAATTTTTACATTCTAATGGACCGGACCGACAAAGATTTCTTCAGACAAAAGGGCTTCTTGCACGTGCATTACCACGTGGTCCCAAATTAGGGGTCAACGTACTGATTTTGAAAAACAATGTACGTTCATTGTTTTTAAGCTTAATTGAGTGCATATGCAACGGATTTTCAATTTCATTCATACCATATTTGAATACCATAAGGTTTCCGGATAATGGTGAAACATATCGTACGGAAAATACATAAAGTGGAATAATAAGATTATGTAAGTAATAAATAATAATGTGTAAAATAAAATAATGCGGAAAATTCGGAATATGTAAAAATAAGAATTTGGAAAAATAAGAATGCGTAGTAATAAGACACATGGACAATTTAGAATTCGGACCCTAACTCCGACATCGAAAATATTGATGCTTGTGGTGTGACCAGAGATTGAAAGACATAATATATTTATATATGATACGAAATTGAAAATGATGCTAACTTTTTTGGCTCATGTGAATAATAGAAATAATAATTACGTTTTTTTTTTCACGGGTTGCTTACAACTCCCGAAACCGAGCTCTAAATCTCAGGGTACCCGGAAGACCAAGTCTCCTTCTTTTAACCGACGTTATTTGTGAGGCTATAACCTAATTTAAATGGAAAAGGCTCAAGTGTGGTTTGGCCGAATTATTATGAGTCATAGATACAAACATGACAAAGTAAGTGAAATACGGAATTCAAATTCATTCACCATTTGATACAATACTCTAAAGTGTGAAAATTTATTCGTTGTCAATATTTTGAGGAACACATTTAAATTGCCTAGACCAGATATTGACTTTAATTTCAATTTTAAATCATAAAATCCTGAATTTCATTTCGTTGCGTTGACGACAACAGTGACAATTTTATTGAAATCAAATAGCATATTATTATTTAAAATACGATTTTATTTCAACAAAATTGTCATCATCGCAATTAAATTAAACTTAGGATTTTAGGATTAGTGTTGAAATTGACTTCAAGTGTTGCCCCCAGAGTCAGTTATAATAAAGAAATATTATAAATAAAAATTTAATGATTATTATCCATATGGGGCCCAAATAATAGGCTCAAGTTTTAACAATTACCTAATTAACTACCTGTTTTAGATTACTATTGTGTTTTGTTATGTAGCTGTCATGTACAACACGAGATTACGAGTACAATGAGTGAAGGGACCTCTACAAAATTATAACGGAAAATTAAAATACGAGTTTTCAAATAAGTTAAATACATTTATATTTTTTATACTTGATATATTTTTTAAATTTTCAGCTCGGAGTTTAAATGTTTTAAGGCTAAACCAGCCTTAATTATTAGCAGCACGTATTAATTTGTCAAGTAGTTAACTAAATTTTAACTTAATTTTAGCGACTTCATTTTTAAGTAAGTGATTACACGTCAAATGCACTTATACTAGTTAAGCTCTTTAGTTAGCCCAAGATGAACGACCAACAGCGAATTCAAGTCTGTAATTCTGTGATAAAATTTATAATAAATGAGGTTTTAGAAGAAGTAAAGGATGAAATAGTCGGGAATGTGGGTGAGAAACTGGATAGCCTTGCAAATACCATCGGCTTAAAGAGGAAGACTTTGTCTTCAGCTACCCTTGGACCCACAGATCTTTTATACTAAAGTTCTGTGCTTGGACCGATAACACGATTCTGGGAGCCGTAAAACAACCCGTGAACAAACAAAATATTTGGTGGAAGCGGTGCTTATTTTCATTTAGCCGATGTTTTTTTTTGGTATTCAAAATTTAAAATACAACAGGTATATTTAATTTCTTATGATCTCTTTCACTCACATTTGCTCTATTAATTTAATGGCTTTAATTAATATATATTATCTCTGTAAATAAATAAATTGTAACGTATTGCAAGGGCAAATAAATTCTAAATGTATAAGTATTTATTATTTTATTGATAACAGTGCAACGACCTCAATAAAGAGTTATAAGAGGTCACGAATAAAGTAGACTTTGTATGAACTAGCCGCATTGTCATCATCGCGGTATTTACAACTTATGGCGTAGTCAGATAAAGGTAACTATAACTGCACCAATTTTTTTTATGAGATTCGATTTTTTTTGCAATACTTTCCTTACAATTTCTACTGGTGACTGGCTCCTACCCCGCTCAATGAATAATCATTTCAGCGGGAAAATTTAGCCAGTAATCTTGCCACTGCATTCCACGCGTTTCTATACCTTAGATATTGATGTAATATTTTATCAAAGATTTTCACCCATGATAACAGCTCACTCAATCTTATAGGTAGAAATATATGGGCATATAAAACGAAAAGCGGATTTCAAATCTGATCCCTCAAAATTTCAACAAAATATTCAGAAACCTTTGAGCCGTTTCGGAGCCTGGGAATTTGGAACAGACGGACAGACAGACAGATAAAGATTCTAAAAACCGTAAATTTTTTATCCAAACTGTGTGTTATTGGTCCCAGGGTCTAGTCTTCCTCTTTTATCTCTCTATCTATCTATCTATCTATCTATCATCACGCCTTTCATCCCAAGAGGGGTAGGCAGAGACAATCAAATGCCATTTGTTACGATCCTGACATATCTCTTTTGCTTCTTTTATATTCATCATACCTTTCATACATGTTCGGCGATTGTGTGTACTTTTAATATTTCCATCGATCAACATATTTTTTATATGTTCAATAAAAGTACATCTAGGTCGTCCTCTGCCAGCATTTCCTTTCACTTCAGCCATATAAACCTTTTTAGTCAATCTTTCATCCTTCTTTCTTTCAACGTGTCCAAACCAGCGTAAACTACTTTTCTTCATTTTTGTCACAACATCATCTTTTACTCCTCTTTTAGCCAATGTTATTTGTGAGGCTATACCTAACGAGTATACGAAACTAAATATTTAATTATTTCTTGCTCTTCAGTGATCAATGTTTGAAATCGGTATACTTAAAAAAAAAGTTAAGTATATTAAATTAATTTGTAAACTTGTGACATTGTTAGATCAAACGGCGAGGGGTTGAGAGTGATTTTTTCGGGTGGGAGCAAGGTTTTGACTGATTCCTATGTATTTGTTGACGCTATACAAGAATATAACTACCCGGGTAGTGGTAACCGTGAGCTTTTTTTTTAAATTAACAAATTGTAAAAAAAATGTTTATCCACTGTAAACTGAAACTACTTAGTATAGCTAAAGAAATCGTTATAAAATCGATCAATTTTTATTCAAATTTTCTGGCTTGGTTTCGTTGGTGTAGCTATTTTAGGAAGGAAACGGCGCATTTTCCAATTAAGAACAAAAAAAATATAATACAATCGTTAATTACTCGAAAAGTTTAAAACCGATCTTATTGTTGAAGTTTTGTGCACTTATTAATACTATTATTTATATAAGCAACAATTTCGGAGAATTTCAGATATTTAGGTGCAGTCGTTCGTTAGATATTTAATGTCGAAGAAAACAGCACTTTTGCAACTTCGAAAGCTATTTGCCGATGAACAATAAGACTTCGCGACCTCTATCAGGTCTTAATATTTTGATAATTAATCAAGGAATAAAAAAGTATATGAAGGGGTATAGCAAAAAAAGCAAAGAAAGAGAGATAAACATTATTTTTTTACAATTTGTTAATTTAAAAAAAAGCTCACAGTTTTGGCTTCCCGGGTAGTTATATTCTTGTTTAGCGTCAAAAAATACATATCAGTCAAAACCTTGCTTCCACCCGAAAAATTCACTTTTCCATGTTTAATCGTCCCCGCCGTCTGGTCTTTATGTTACCGCATCTGCCTACTCTTCCAGGAGATGTAGTCGTGAATATGTGGGATAATGATAACATTCTGATATTTTTTTTATTGGGCAAGCTTTAATATAGTATTAATCCTGGTATGTACGTCTGTCGGTCACGGTCCGGCGAGGGACAACAATGCAGTGACAGTATACCTACTGTGGGAAGAAGTTTCATTTTGATTGTAGATTGTAGAGTGAAGAAAGTTGATAGCATCATACTTTGTAAAGTGTAGCTTGGACCCTATGACAGCTGTGAAATTGCATTAAAAGCTGTCAAAGCAACATTTTTAAAATTGTTACTTTTCTAGCAATTTCTGTAGTTGTCTAGCATGTCTATGATTATATAACATAATACTGAAGTATAAATTAAGGTGGCCGAGTGGTTAAGATGTCTGTTATGACTAGGTGGACCACGGTTGGATCTCGGCCATGTACCAATGAGTTTTTTCTTTACATAATCCGATAAACCACACTTAGAGGCTTTTCCATCTAAATATACCTCAACAGAACTGGCCACTCGTTAGGTATAGCGCCTCTAGACTTGGTCTTCCGCTGGGTACCCTGGAACCTTGTGCTTAGAGTATATTATTTTGTCAGTTTATTAAAGACAACGGGTCTGGTAGGGGCTTTAAAACCTTGAAAATTCATATTAATTTGAAAAATGTTTTTCATCACATAGCAGCAACAGCTTCCAGGGAAGACAATTTTTGAGGACTTTGAGTAACTTTTCAGGGTTTATTGATTGAATGAAATTAAATTTAAAAATCCTATTTTAAGCACGGATTTTTTACCCTAAAACCAAATGTTTTTTACATAACAATTTTTCTATTCATTTCAATAATTACCTATTTTAAATAAGCAGCGGAAATTCGTGATTTTGGACAAGTTGATTAGGATCAGAGACACGATTCTCAGATTTGGGATTACTGTTTGGAAAATTACATAGTGTTTGGTGTGGGCAGTGTATATGTAAATCTTAGTACATCTAATTATAGGTCTCAATGTGCAGTTTCGTTTTTATATCGTCTATTGTGTTTCCTGTTGTCAGGAAAGGGCAAGAAGAACTCTCGAAACATTTAAGTGGTTCTATTTTACCTGATCGCCTTATAAGACACTAGCTTGCACGTGTACATTTTTGAAAGTGGTCTGCAAAGTGGTCCCCCTTTTTAAATAAAACTACAAAAAATCTGGAATACCTCCAATGAAAATTATAACAGGCACCGAAATAAATTTTTTGAAATAAAAATAAAATAAAATATTGCAACATCCTGGCTGAGACTACGGAACCCTATTCTCTATGCGTGGTCTGACACGCACTTAGCCGGTTTTTTTTAATTTTTAACCAAAATTGAAACTTTGGTTTCCGCATATCCATACTAATATTATAAATGCGAAAGTAACTCTGCTGTTCCGTTTTCACGGCTAAAGCACTAAACCGATTTTGATGAAATTTGATACGCAGTAAGCTTGAACCCTAGGGACGGACATAGGCTACTTTTTTTAAATACACCCCCCCTAACGGTACCTTTAATAGGGGATGAAAGTTAGTATGGGCTCCACGGGCGAATAATATACAAATGATCATTTAAAAAAAATATAAAGCGGATCTCTAATGTCTGTCCGTCTCGACAATTATGAGAAGTTTATTTTATTAATGTTTAATTTCTGGGATCGACAAAAAAATACTGCATTCAGGAATTTATTAATTTTTTCACTAGTGAAAGATTTTTTGAAATCAGTTCAGTATAGTCTAGGCATTACCCCAAACACATCTAAGATGCCAAAATATTAGTAAATATATATTTTCAATATGACCAGCCTTTTCAGAAGTTAAGCTGTACGCTATACATACGAGTATCTATATAGGATAAATCTGTGACGGATCTTGCAATTTCAGTGACAACAAGGAAATTGAAGGCCTAATGTAGTTTGCGGTGACGAAGTATACGCAAGACATCTCTCATTTTCTAACATAACTTAGTTTTCATTTTGAAATGCACTTTATGCGTTACGTAGTAAAACGCATTATTTTACAAAAGATTTATTATTTAAATTGGGTAGAGGATTTTGGTTTTATTGTGCTTAGAAATAGGGTATAGATTCAAGTGTATTATATTGGTTACATCGCGATCAGCTGCTTTGTTTACGTGCATGTGTTCAGTGTTTGGTTGAACGCAGCCAGTTTCTCTTGTATACTGCGCTGGGATTTGATTTAACTTGATTTTTTTCAGTTATTTTCAATGTAAAGTAAATCTGTTCTCAATTATACTGAATTTGTGTGAATATTGGTGATAAGTTTTGAAATTTCTGGATATTCGGTAAGGCAGTTTTCATTTACAATTTTTTATTGTTTGGTTTCAGATTTTCGATTTATATGGCAAAAGGTTTTGAACATGTTTTGAGGGTCGATAAATGTGAAATTCAAGCCACTTATGCTATTTTTAACCGACTTTAAAAAAAGAAGGATTTCGTCGGAGTCTTTTATGTTTTTTATGTATGTTCCCCGATTACTTAAAGATTTTTTTTTTGTTTGAAAGGGTATACTTCCCAGGTGGTTCCATGGGCATCAGATCAGGATCTGATAATAGGATTCTGGAGAAATCGAGAAGTCTTCAAATTTTATAGGCACATTTAAAGCGATTTGGGTATTTTTTTATAGTGACTTGTGCATTTGCTTTCGGAGAGCACACTTTTCAGTGCATAATTTTTGAAGTCGGTACACTTTTTTTTAAAAGGCAATTATTACGATTATTTTGGAATAAATTCCCATTGCCATCTAAGAAGGGCATTTTAAAATTCTTTGTTGCCTATGCTCCTCTCCTCAATTTAAGATAATGAATGATATGAATCATAGATATTAGTTTTCACTACTTATTTATTTTCATATCATTTATGTATCCTGCTTGTATGAACCTTCTTATAATGTATGACTCCGGACCGGAGAGGAAGCCTGGTGACCTGGTGGAGAGAGACAGGCTTTTTGTCGTATTTTTGGCACCAGATTATTAGTGCCACATTATAGCTATATAAATTAACTATATATATTTATTTTATTTTTATATTTATTTTACATATTACAAATTGAAAATCATTAAACTCTTTACCCTGGCCAAACAATTTCTGAGATCAAAGATTTTCAAAACAGTTTTTTGGTTTGAATCATGCTCCATAGACAGAGAATAAGAGACAATGGGTCTATTAATATGGAATGTTCTATACCTATGTCGATATACCTACCTACATAATATGTCGAATTTCGTTCTCGATAGCGTAATTTAATATGGACCACAAGATAAAATCGATCACTAGGATCAGGGTCCATATAAATTTTGACGGTCAAATGATGAACGTTACTTTAATCATCTGAAAGTACAAGATATAAATTGTGTGGGGATTTAACTTTGAACTCAATGGGATTCTTATGAAAATGGCTACCTACTCTGTTTAAGAAGTGATCTATCTATCTATCTATCTGTCTATCTAACATCACGCCTTTTATCCCAAGAAGGGTAAGCAGAGACAATCGAATGCCATTTGTGACGATCCTGACCTATTATACCTCTTTCGCTTCTTTTATATTCATCATACCTTTCATACATGCTCGGCGATTATGTATAGTTTTAATATTTCCATCGATCAATATATTTTTTATATGTTCAATAAAAGTACACCTAGGTCGTTCTCTGCCAGCATTTCATTTCACTTCTGCCATATACATGCCTTTTAAGTAATTCTTTCATACTTCATTCTTTCAACGTGTCCAAACCAGCGTAAACTACTTTTCTCCATTTTAGTCACAACATAATTTTCACTCCGCATTCTTCTCTAATGACATCGTTCCGGATGCGGTCAATATTCTTGATTGTATAGTATGCAGAAATGGCTGAAAACAAGGAGGAAGGCAGACGGTCGCACTTCTCTGTTAGACACAACATAGAGTCTCAGAATGTCATTGTGACCCTGGTCAAATGTGGACATTGTTATCAGTATTTCTGGCTACACTACAAGATATAAAGGCTGTGATGGTGCTAGTTCTCGGGAAGTTATTGATCCTCATAACAACTTGTCATCAACTTGTATTTATTTACATTTATATTTTGAGTGGACCATTTCTTGACATTTTTATTTGAGAGTCAGTTTGAAGTGTGAAATACAATTTTAACATCTGATTTTCAACTTATCCATACATACGAATAGTTCATGCCTTAATTCCTTTGGGGTAGGCAGAGCCTAAATATATCGATGTACACCTTTTTTGCTTTATTCAAATCCATTATTGCAATTTTGGAATAATGATAAACCAAATTCAAACTCAAATCATTTAAAAAATGATCATGGTTGAAGCTAGTGTACCTAACTGTGCCTATATAATTTTCACTCGTAGGTATTTAAAACATATGTACTACTCTACCATTTCCTACACAATTTTTTGTATTTGGCGAACTAAACAATGTATGCAGAAATACACAACTTACAACTAAAAGTAAAATTAATATACATAATGCTGTTTTAGTTCCATCACTTATGGAAGCGGGTATGGAATAAGAAGCATGAAAGTAAGATAAATGCAGTGGAAATGCGGTCTTTACGTAGAATGTGTGATATAAAGAGTATTGACCGCATCCGGAACGATGTCATTAGAGAAAAATGTTGTGATGGAGTGAAAGACAATGTTGTAACTAAAATGAAGAAAAGTAGTTTACGCTGGTTTGGACGAATGAAGGATGGAAAATTGACTAAAAAGGTTAAATAAATAAATAAATATAAAAAATGTATTGATCGATGGAAATATTAAAAGTACACACAATCGCCGAGCATGTATGAAAGGTATGATGAATATAAAAGAAGCGAAAGAGGTATGTCAGGATCCTAACAAATGGCATTCTATTGTCTTTGTTTACCCCTCTTGGGATAAAAAGTGTGATGATAGATAGGATAGATCCTACGTTGAACGAATGAAGGATGGAAAATTGACTAAAAAGGTTAAATAAATAAATAAATATAAAAAATGTATTGATCGATGGAAATATTAAAAGTACACACAATCGCCGAGCATGTATGAAAGGTATGATGAATATAAAAGAAGCGAAAGAGGTATGTCAGGATCCTAACAAATGGCATTCTATTGTCTTTGTTTACCCCTCTTGGGATAAAAAGTGTGATGATAGATAGGATAGATCCTACACTATCGCGAGGGGAATTAAATAAAAATTTCAAAATAGTACAAAATCTATTGTAGGGTACACCAAAAGTTGAGATGTCATAGATCGTTGACCCTTTTCGGTCCATAGTTATGCAAGATGAAGACATTCCCAGAAACCAGATGCTGCCGTTTGCTCAAAGCGTTCTTTGTAGGCTTTGATTTAATTACAATGTTTCTCAGTTTGTTTTGTGTAGTATTATGTTCCTTGTCTATTTAAACTTTTAATTTTAACTTCTTTTACAATTTTGAAGGAATCGTTTAGATGCATTTGGATGCTTTGTTTTGACTTATGCTGTAGATTTTAAATAACACTCATTGTTATCGGTATGAAAATATTATGAAATGATGCAGTCAAGATAGACATTTCGCCAGCCATACAAATTATAAAAAGTGATTATAAAAAACTATTTGGCTCTCTTATGGAATACAGTTTTTGACACCATATGCTTTGAGCACTTAGAAGTGTTATATGTAAGTAGGTAGAATATTTTTTCATCACATTCCCAAAATGATCTCTACTCAAACTCTACATAAATCAATCTCTTTGTTATACTTTTTATTAAAATACGCCTTCTATTTTCGGGAATTTTGAAATTAGCTGTATCAAATATATTTTGGTATACACTGGCTAGTCTCGTTGCAGATTTCATAGTTTTCTGTTTGATGTATACATAAATATAGTTCAGGAAGAACCTTAGAATCATAGAACTGATAGATGATAAACATCAGGTCTTTCAAATCTCCACATTTCCATAATATTCATCATCATCATCCGGTAAATACTCAGGGTAAATATATGAAAAACTTAGTGTAGAACACTTGCCAACACTTTACACTTCGGGACTAGCTGTGCCCTGCGGTTGCACCCACGTTAAAAGATACTATTCCGTTCCTTTGGGTCGTAGCGTGATGTAGTCTATAACCTTTCTCAAGAATTGGACTTTCAAATGTAAAAATATTCTTTCAAATCCGACTGGTAGTTCCAAAGAATAGAGGTTCAAACAGATAAACAAACTCCTTAGCTTTATTATAGTATAGAATAGATATAGATAGAAGATTACATCGCCGGCGGATTTTTCTTACTGCCTATATTACTCGCCGTCTCTCCAACTATCCCTATGCAAAAAAGGATAAAAAAAACAATGAAACACACTTTCAGATTTAAGTACAATATTAATAAGGACTTTATAGATTTTCTTGAGATTTTATCATCTATCTATCTATCATCACGTCTTTTATCTCAAGCGGGGTAGGCAGAGACAATCGAAAGCCATTTGCTACGGTCCTGCGACATACCTCTTTCGCTTCTTTTATATTCATAATTATTTCATACATGCTCGTCGTACTTTTAATATTGTCATCGATCAATACATTTTGTACACCTAAGTCATCCTCTGCCAGCATTTCCTTTCACTTCATCTATATAGACCTCTTTAGTCAATCTTTCATTCTTTCTTTCAACGTGTCCAAAAATTCATTCAGTTTTATTAATTTTGTAATATTAAAATACCTAAGGTAAGGTAAACGTCACATAGTCCACAACGTTATCGCTAGAAGGTCGCAATAAATGCATTGTAACTAACCACATACTTGTTAAACCTTGTTATGCTAATAATGTTAAACACTTGCATTTTTATGTAGACTTAACCTAGTTTAGCCTGCACTAACGGCTAATGAATTTTAATTATTAACTCCTAAGTCATGAACAAGTCTTCATTACGCCTGTAATTCAGTGGGGTAGACTGCAGATATTATTGGGCTCGCAAAGTACAATAATAAGCTGTACAAATCTTTATAAATCCCGGCCATGCACTATTGGTTTTTTTTAATTAAAATACAGAATCCAACAAACCACACTTAGAGGCTTTTCCATCTAAATAAACCTCAACAGAACTGGTCACTCGTTAGGTATAGCCTCACAAATACCATCGGCTAAACGAGGTAACACGGTTTCGGTAACTGTAAGGAAACCCTTGAAGAAAAAAAAAATCTTTAGAATATATCGAGATGCGATTTTTTTCAGAGATCATTTTAAGCTTTATGTTACTCGAATCGCCATTCAGCGTGGAAATGCAACCAGTATTCTTGCCACTATGCCACGCGGACCTGGTTTATTTAAATATTTTTATATTTTTAATAATTTAATTTTCAAATAAATACCTCAAATAATTTAAAAAAAAGTAAACTTTACGCAACGAAGTCGTAGCAATTGTATGTACACATACTAGCGGACCCGGCAGACGTTGTCCTGCCCAAACGTTGGCTTGCCTGCACTACTCCTACCCCTAATCTTCCCCTACCCCTGCCCCTACCCCTACCCCTACCCCTACCCCTACCCCTACCCCTACCCCTACCCCTACCCCTACCCCTACCCCTACCCCTACCCCTACCCCTACCCCTACCCCTACCCCTACCCCTACCCCTACCCCTACCCCTACCCCTACTCCTACCCCTACCCCTGCCCCTACCCCTACCCCTACCCCTACCCCTACCCCTACCCCTACCCCTACCCCTACCTGTACTCCTACCCCTACCCCTACCCCTACCCTACGTGACACGGGAATTTTATAAGTGTATTAAAATGTTATGCTCCCGAAACCGTGTATGGTACCTATTTGTCTAAAAATAGCATAATATACACCGATATACCTTCTTTAACTAAACTAGTTTTTCACAATATTGTCATGTCATCCACCGACATATACTTTTATAAGTCGGTGATGTCACCACATTACCTACTTCCAATAATTTCATAATAATGCTAACGGGGAAATCGTGGTCAGAATCTAGTATTTTTATAATACTTATTACTACAAAAACAACTAAAAACAGACAGACAGACGCTACGAATTTTATTATAGAAAGAAATCTGATATCGACCGCGCATGTCATCCCCTAACGCACGCGCCCTATTGTTCTGTAACCCTACCAAAACTAAATAGACATAAAACATTTTATATCTCTTTTACTCGTTAACAAGAATGTACTGGACAAAACGAGATGCCACTATAGATGTATACTGTTTTTAAATTGTTAGTATAGTTTTTTGACTATTCAAAATATCAACAACGTTGTCATGTTGCTTTGACAACACACAGTTTTTACTTTTTGAGCATTTTACATAAGTTTTGGTATATTTAATGTTATTATTTTGTGAAAATCCTGTGAAAAAATTAGGTAAGTGCGCTAGTTATTTAAGTACATATAAGACAAATCCCCTAAATTCTTAAGTTAAGGAAGTGATAAGATAAAATATGAAGGTCATCAGATGGGTGGAGATAGGGAAGTAACTTATTGGGATAGGTAGATAGTGGTATAGGCACCTGTCTGGAGAAGTATCACCGCTAATCGTTGAAAATCCCTTCAATTCTTCATGTGATACAAAGTATCACGTTTCGGCTCAGACGATGAGTATCCAGTATTTAACCGACATTTACGAAGTAGTGGAACTTCCATAGCCACTTTTCACCAAATAGATGGTTACTTGTCGTGCTATCTATTAAAAAAATGCTCTGGACATTATCGATTTATCATACATTCATACAAGTAATCAAAGCGGGAGCTGCGGCGGAAATCGCAGAGTCTAACAAAAGGCGATAGTTCAATTATTGAAAACTACAAAGTGTCGTTTGGTGTAGAAGTAGAGTCCGTGGGGATCAAATGCAAAAAAGTTTATTAAAGATCCCACGACTGATCATTTCTTCTGGTGACAAGAGGGCTGGCTGGCTTCTTCCTCGCCCAACGAATCAGCATCGCGATTCATCGAGGAAACGCAGCCAGTATTCTTGCCAGTATTCTGGTTTATTTGTTATTTTAAATGTTTAGATTAATTTTGAGGTTTGTATATTGCTGTGTGTAAATAAATTGTCTATTAAAAAAAATCCCTTTATTTAGGATGTCTCTGTTTTGATCAGAAAATATTTAGGGGATTCCTCGACTAAAGTTACGTTCGCCTAAGATGGAAACAATGTCTACAATTAGACAATCTGGCTAGACAACTGGCAAAAAGAAAGTCCCGTGGGGTTGTGCCTCCACCAATGTTAATCGATGATTTGCCAATGTCAAGTATTATAGCCGTTATAGTATCATAAAGCGTATTGACCGCATCCGGAACGATGTCATTAGAGAAGAATGCGGAGTGAAAGATGATGTTGTGACTAAAATAAAGAAAAGTAGTTTAGGCTGGTTTGGACACGTTAAAAGAATGAAGAATGAAAGATTGATTAAAAAGGTTTATATGACTGAAGCGAAAGGAAATGCTGGCAGAGGACGACCTAGGTGTACTTTTATTGAATATATAAAAAATGTATTGATCGAAGGCAATATTAAAAGTACACACAATCGCCGAGCATGTATGAAAGGTATGATGAATATAAAAGAAGCGAAAGAGTATGTCAGGATCGTAGCAAATGAAATTCGATTATCTCTGCCTATCTTTCTTGGGATAAAAGGCGTGATGATAGATAGATATTCACGAATTCCTTAATTCACAAATATGACTGAAATACGACATTGTATGTATGACACGGGTAAGATATAGCCTATATCTAAGGATTGAATAATTGATTTGATTTGTCGGGTCCGCACCAATGGCCACCCAAGAAATGCCCGGCCCAAGAATGTCCAAAACTAGAATGCCGAAGTAATTGCTGGGTGGAAAGACGACTACCCCACCGTTAAATCCTCAATTTCAGGATATTCAGGCAGGTATATCTTTGAATAATGTATTTACAAGAATAAAGTGCCACACAGCAAGTGTAGAGGTCAATGGCTCACATGCGACAACTTTCCAAAACGCCGCGCTAAGCGATTAGCTTCGGTAAATTTGAACAGGTGCAGTCTTATTATAGGCGCACGCGCATGTACTATTCCTTGTTTAGGGGCATCACTTTTCTTTATCCTTAAAACATTTTTTTGTTCACAATTATACAGGACGGGGGAGGGGCGATAAGTAATTACAGAAAGGTTTATTTTTGTGTAAGTACGTACTTTGATTAAGGGTGCCCCATGGTTTCCTCATCCACATTTTTCGATGTATATTGAGGGCGTACCCAAGAGGCAAGCTTCTTTGAGGGATTTTGAGGATTATTAAATTATTAAGAACCTCTGTGTTAGACTAGGAGCGATTTTCATCAAATCTTGTCAGCACGTTTTTTTTTTCAATAGCTCAAAGCTTAAAAAAAGTGTCAAAAATTATGCACTGAAAAATGTGCTTACCGAAAGCAAATGCACAAGTCACTATAAAAAAAACCCAAATCGCTTCAAGTATGCCTATAAAATTTAAAGAGTTTTTGATTTATTCAGGATACCATCATCAGATCCTGACCTGATGACCATGGGATATCCTTCAAAGTATACCCTTTCAAACAAAAAAAAATCCAATTCAGTCCAGGCGTCTTCAAGTAAGCGGGGAACATACATAAAGAAAAATAAAAAATGAATTTAGAACCTCCTCCTAATTTTTTTTAAGTCGGTTAAAAAAGGAATTCATAATAGTACTAGCGTACCTTCACGCCTGTTTCACATGGGTTAGACAAAGTAATACGAATATTTTATTCGTATTTTCTCTTAGAAACCGCATAATATAATTCTGTTGGCGTGAACTGAGTTCATTTAACATTCAAATGTCCATAGTGGGCGATAATAGAATGCACCAGACAGGCTGTCAGATTTACAATGCAACCTGCATACATTTGTTTGTCATTTGGAACTAGTTTTGGTGCATTGTATTTATGGAGATCTAGATTTGTCTAGGAATTTGTTCAAATATTGTCTGTATTTCAGCCGTGGAAAATTTTGAAATATGACATATAATTTAACCCCAAGGATTTCAGGGATAAAAGTAGCCTATCTCTAACATTAATAGTTTTTGAGTTATTTGCAAAAATATTGGCCCCCATTTTTTGATATTCTTTAATTGTTAATAACTTTTGCAATTATTTATCTTCTGCACATTTTTCTATACCTAGAGGTGATTACGAATCCAATGAGCTGTCACACGTATTTTAACTCGCAGTAGCAGAATCAACACGTTTTTCAAATTGTGACCAGGCTAACCACATCGATGGCTAACCTTCCTTCAAATCAACAATCACATCGATCCGTTGTTCTGTTTTGATGTTAAAGAAGAACAAAAAAAACAATTATAATGTTAGTTGGAATTGGGATTCGAACTCAAAACTGTCTGAATTATCACTAGGTACTACGCCTTTTATTCCAAGAGGGGTGGCAGAGACAATCGAATGACATTTTGTTACGATCCTGACATACATCTTTCGCTTCTTTTATATTCATCATACCTTTCATACATGCTCGGCGATTGTGTGTACTTTTAATATTGCCATCGATCAATACATTTTTATAGGTTTAATAAAAGTACACCTAGGTCGTCATCTGCCAGCATTTTCTTTCACTTCAGCCATATAAACCGTTTTAGTCAATCTTTCATTCTTTCAACGTGTCCAAACCAGCGTACTAGTAAGTATACCTAGATTTCTTGATATCATACATGACCATAGATTTATAATTATCATTTTAAAATATCACCATGGTTTGGTCAGAGATAATATCTGCGGTTGGCAGTCAAGAAAATCAAAATAGCACGAGCGAAACCTTGACCAATAACTAGTATATTCATACATCATTAGAAATATAAAATCAATGAATCTCCCCTCTATATACAGCATAACCCCTAAAATCGATATGCGCACGCGCTTCGTTTAAAGATCGATATTGTTCTTTGTTCACGCACGTACATCTGTTTCACCCTGTTTCACCCCTCGTGTTAATCACACCCTATGTTATCTAGCATACAAAAAAACGACATTACAAAATTTTATAATCCATTGCTCTTTCAATATGAACTTCACTAATGAATTTTCTTTCATAAACATCAGTGTAGAACATGTTTTGATATTTTATTAATGGTGGAGTGATTTTTCTATTTTTATACCTCTCAGTTGCTGTAAGGGTGGATTTTATAAAATGGAAATCAATATTTGTTTTATAGGGAGATTTTAGTTCTGTCCTATCTTATATTTTCCAGGTGCTGTTATTTCTTTAGATGTCATTAGAGAAGAATGCAGAGTGAAAGATGATGTTGTGACTAAAATGAAGAAAAGTTGTTTTGGATACGTTGAAAAAATGATGAAAGATTGACTAAAAAGGTTTATATGGCTGAATTGAAAGGAACTGCTGGATTATTGAACATATGAAAATTTCCCGGCCATGTAACAATGGGTTTTTAACTTTAAAACTTATGTACATAATCCGACAATACACACTTAAAGACTTTTCCATCTAAATATACCTCAACAGAACTGGCCACTCGTTAGGTATACTCTCACAAATACCATCGGCTAAACGAGGGAGACTTGGTCTTCCGCTGGGTACTGTAAGGGAGGGGAGGTTACTGGGAGCTGTAAGGCAAAACCCGTAAAGAAAAAAAATCCGTCGGTGGTAATAGAAGTGAAATTCGATAAAATTAATACCAAATGAATTATATAATCTACTTTTGCAATTTTCATTGTATCTGGCAATGATAAGATAAAAATCAGCACGTATTTTGTTTGCTCGTTGCATTATTGAAGTGAACAAAGTGAAGACGCTGATTACATTATTGTTATTTATTTATTTACAAAAAGGTCGTTTAAAAGACAGGTGCATAAGAGGAACTTGAGGATATCATTAATTGAAAAGGTATTTAATTTTGTATTTTTGATTTAGCCCCATTTTTTACGCTTAGTATCTAATCAAATTCCAAAATTTCTTTTGTTTGTTCGTATTCTATAGACTCAAAAACTACTGGACCGATTTGAAAAAATATTTTTGCTTTTGGTAACCCAATTCTCGGGAATGGTTTTAGGATATTTAACATCACGCTACCTACCGAATGGTATTTCTAATACAACGCGTACGAAGTAGCGGTCAATCAGCTAGAAAATACCTCTATAAAAAAACAATTTATTTTTTTAGAATAAACCCTTTTAAAAAAGTGTACCGACTTCAAAAATTTGCACTGAAAAGTAAGAATTAATAAAAATTTCGTCGTAGAATTTGAAGACGGTTGGTGCCAAATTAGGATACAAAATTAAGTAAACATCTAAGGACATAAAGATCTGTTCAATATTATCTGTGTTTGTATTGATGATCGTAGGTTCCTAATGAATTATCTAGATTAGTGAATTTGGGTACTAAATTATTTCTAATTTGGCACCAACCGTCTTCAAATTCTACGACGAAAATTTTATTATTTCTTCTTTTTTTTGGAAGTCGGTTTAAAAATAGCTTAATATTGTAAACCTTTGACCAATTACCTGTAATTGTTTATATGTTATTTTTACAAAATTTAAGAAACTTAGACAAAATAAATTAACTTGCATAAAATATGCCAAGCAATATTCAACTTTATATCGTCCTGCCGGAGGGTAAATTGTATTTTTTATCGAGGTTGTTCCCCGTCTTAAATCAGGATATCTAGGTATATTTATCTGTAACATCCAAATCCAATCGGACGTTTTTGCGTGATTGTTTCTTATTAGGGGTAGACAGACATAATCGAAAGCTATTTGCTAATACGATCTTTGACATAATATATCTCTTTATCATACACTTGGATTGAGGTGACAAGAGTGCATAATAAATATTATAGTGTTCGTCACCTCAACGTCAACAACTTATAAGCAGGTGGACTGTGTTTGGTGAGTATCTAGGTACAGATGTTCTGTTAATGTCGGTTTTATAGGTAGGTATAACTTTCACCAGACCTTTTGACATTCGGGAATCGGGTCCCAATACAAAAATTGATTTAATTTACAATTTTGTAATTTTAGTTCTATGAAAGTAGGTACGTCAATGCGCCGTATATCTATCGCTTTTTATGCCACTTTTGCCATATAAATAAATCCTATTTTTGTCATCATTCATGTTTTCATCCTTCGTTGCGTTGCTTGTCCTCTGAACCCAAACAATAAAGTTTGCCGTTTTCCGTTTTTCCACTTCACTTCCTTCGATGGTTAATTTCAATCGAGTGATCGGATTCATGGTGGTTTGCTCTGAACAATAAAACGTCCAGGATGTTACTCTATTACAATTTGTTTGTCATCGCCTCATTGGGCCGTGTCACAGTGATTGGGGCTTGGTGCAATAGCTCCTGAAACCGTGTTACGGTTCCTGGGTACCCAGCGGAAGACCAAGTTTAGTCGATAGTATTTGTGAGGCTATATCCTATACCTAACGAGTGCCGTGCAGTCGGATATTGGTACATGGCCGGGATCGGTTTGTTGTATTGACATATTTTATTATTATTGGAAATGTCAGGTTCAGTGTTCAGTCAAGGCAAAATAGTTAAGCACCAATTTTAAGAATACGAAAAACTTGGTATCTAATATATAAAAATCAAAAGTTTCTTTATTTGTTCGTATTCTATAGACTCAAATAACGGACCGATTTGAAAAATTCTTTATGCATTTGATAGCCCAATTATCGGGGAAGGTTATAGGCTATTTAACATCACGCTACCTACCCTAAGGGGGTGAATAGTGTTCCTAATACAACGCGTACGAAGTAGCGGACAATCAGCTAGCCTATACTAATATTATAAAGAGGAAATATTTGTATTTTTGCATGTTTGTATGTTTGTTACGAATAAACTCAAAAACTACTGGACGGATTTTGATCATTCTTTCACCATTGAAATGCTACATTATCCCTGAGTAACATAGGCTATATACCATCACGGCATGACGACGGGAACGGGGTGGGCAGAGGTGAACATGACAAAAGCTATGTATGAAGTGTATGTCTGCCAACATTCTGAAATAGTCACGTATAAAGTCGTGGGAAACAGCTAGTAGGTTATAAAAAAAGTCCACCGCCGCGTCTGTCTGTCTGTCTGTGCCCTTTTCACGCAAAAACAACAGAACGGATTTTGTTGCAGTTTACGAGTATTAAAAATTGACATTATTAGCATTAACAGTATAAATAAGTGGATAAAATCGGAGAAAAAAGTTACCCCAGCGAGTTGAGAGTGGAGTGTCTAACCCGTCAGAGATATAACAGAAAGATGTAGCAACGAATTGTGTGGATTAAAATGATCTACAAAAAAGTCTGCGGTAGCATATATCTATCTCTAATACATAAGTAGTTATAAGCGTATTTATGTTGGTACCTGGTATCCATGAAGTGCAGCCAATGTGCCAAAAGCGCAATTTTTTTATTAACATTTAATCCTGCTTACCCTTAAGTAAAGTTGTCGTGGTTATATAGACAGCAAGCGTGCGTTGAACGCAGTTTCATTGTCAAGTGACAACAAAACAGTATTGTCTCCCATCCTGTTTATAACAAGCGATTGTTTTAGACAAACCACCCATGAAGATGACACTTCATAAATTCCTAGTTCAGGCACAAAGTAGGTTCTATCTTTTCTCAGTGACACTGGTAACAATGTCCACATTTATCTAGTGGTCTAGCAAGCCTGTATCTACGTATTTTTGAGTGTTTTCAATAATGTTGCCATAAAATAAAAAAAAATAGACCAAGCTGTCAAAATTCAAAGTGTGATTTTTTGGCATAACTTTGGAAACTGATCACATACCAGACTGAAATCTTATTTGGAGTAGAGCATGCGAAAGACCAAGTCTCCCTCTAAGTGTGGTTTGTCGGATTATGTACATAAGTTTTTAATTAAAAAACCCATTGGTACATGGTCGGGATCCGGAATCGAACCCGGGGACTGCTTAGTTAATACCAGACGTTAACCACTCGGCCACCGACGCACATATTCATTCATATTCTTCAATATAATCTTATAATTGTAATACAGGATTTGCCACGTCCGGACAATGGTTAATCCCATTAGAAAAAAGTAGTATAAAAAGCCATCCTTCCTGATTAGAATGCAACTTGATATCATGGCGGTTGTGGTTAAACCTATATCTAACCACATGAGATACGAAACGATACGTGTGAACGCACAGTGCGCAAGCCTTAGAAAGGTTAGCTAGTCTATCTATCATCACGCCTATTAACTCATTAAGGGTACGCAGAGACGATCGAATGTCATCTGCTACGATTCATGACTACCTCTTTCGCATCTTTTATATTCATCATACCTTTCAGGCTTTTGTTGTGTGTACCTACGTTTAACATTGTATTCAATAATTTATTTCTAAGGCGCCTTCTGCAAGTTCCTTTTGTTTCTGTCAATTCTTCATCCTTTCAATTTATCCAAACCAAGAAATATCTCTAAAACTCTAAACCATAATTTTTTACTAATATACATAAGCTTAGGGGTTTATGATCCCATATCCCAGACGGTCTCGGATTCAATTGGCCATGCTAACTTTTTGAACAGGAACGGAGATCTCGAAACCGTTTCGAGAAATAAGCTTTCAGTACTATTTCTAATTATCAGATTTTAAATTAAGTCTATACTTTTTAAGATATTCAATAAATAACAATAACTTTAATTTGACCTATGTATGACGTCATCATAAGCGGTATGAAGAAAATACCTTTGCCTACAAAAAAAGTTAATATTTGAGTGACAGCTTATAAATTTATATTTCTCGTGTGATTATTTTCTTTGTTATTCGGACATGACGGGATGAAACATTTTTTACTTGCTATTTTGAAAAACAAATAACAATTTAAGTAATTTAATATGAGTAATTTTTAGCACATTTTTAGGTTAGTCAACCTTGACTGACGTTTGGTTGGCGTTAATTTGATTGACTGTCACTTTTTTTATATGTGGTGGCCAAGATTATGATCCTGTTCCACTTTTGTGACGTCACGTTTACATTTCGCGGATAAAATTTAAAAATAATATTAAAAATAGATGCAATGGATAAAATACAAAAATACCGAAATTAGTTTCTTAAAATGGGCTATATTTTTAAAATAAATTATAAAAAAAATATATCACAAACATATATGGCCAATTCCCAATTCTACTAAAATATTTGAATGAAATATCAAATATTTGCTCTGTGATTTAGTCTATATCTATCTATCTATCATCACGCTTTTTATCCCAAGAGGGGTAGGTAGAGACAATTGAATGCCATACGATCATGACATACTTCTTTCGCTTCTTTTTTATTATTAAATAATAAATAGAAATATTAAAAGTAATAGGTATAGATAATAGAATCTAAAGTATTTAATTTTATGGATTTTGTTATTTTAATTTTCTTTTCTACTTTCTATTTTTCACAAAATCATTTCGGATCTAAAAAGCTTGTATGTACATTATCTATAGACAAATTTAATTCATTTCCTACTTAAACACAGTGGATGTCACCACATCAGACAGCTATGCGGGTTAGCCACTTGTTCCCATACACTAATTCTCAGTTTCGATTAAATAAATAGTTACAAATTGAACGACAGTTTATTTGATCTACCATTTAGGGAGAGTGGGTAGGTACAGAAAATTGATACTAGTATTTGCCTGTAGCTTCGTCTGAAGATTTCAGCCATGTGCATTATCAATTTTTTATTTATTTTTTCTTTCTTCACTTACAGCTCCCGAAACCGTGTTACGGTTCCAGGGTACCCAGCGGAAGACAAAGTCTCCCTCGTTTAGCCGATGGTATTTGTGAGGCTATACCTAACGAGTGGCTATTTCTGTTGAGGTATATTTAGACGGAAAAGCCTCTAAGTGTGGTTTGTTGGATTATGTACATAAGTTTTTAATTAAAAAACCTATTGGTACATAAGCAATATTGTATTATGCTTACAAATCTAATTGATTGACTTGATTTGCTCATTTGTTCGTTTGTTCTTCTTCCACGTCAAATTGGAGCAGCGAATCTATAAATTATTTTGTTATTTTTTTACACACTTTTTATCTCGAGGAAATGTCTCACTCCTTCGGGGAAAATCTTATTGGAATCTTTAATACAAAATTATGTCTGCGAAGTTATAGTAAGAAATTCATATACATATATATTATATATTAAAGTGTTCTTTGTTGGAAAAAACAAGAAATAATATGAAAATCTACATAAAACCTGTTAAATTAAACAAGATTAGTCTCTGCCCAACCCATTTGTATACAAGCGTGAATATATTTTACAGTTGTGTTGAAAGAACACGCCATATTGACGCTTCGAGCATCGCGCGGAAGTGGTAATGTGTTCTAAATATAAAATCTCTCATGTTCGGAGCAAGTTGGGATTTCAGGGTTGACTCTGACATCTGTACACTACTCCCATTATAAAAACACACCATCACGGTCTTTACATCTTGCGGCGTAGTCAGAATCATTGGGTTAGTGTGGGAACATAAATTATAACGTCATCAGGGCAGCATGACGTGGACTGCCATATAAACCATTTGTTTATGGCTGAAGGAAAAGGAAATGCTGGCAAAGGACGACCTAGGTGTACTTTTATTGAACATATTAATTAAAGTACGCACAAACGCCGACAATGTATGAAAAAGAAGCGATAGAGGTATGTAACTTATGTAAAGTTCGTAGCAAAAATGGCATTCGATTTTTTTTGCCTACCCCTCTTGGGATAAAAGGCGTGATGATGGATACATAGATAGATGGTTGTACAATATTTGAAATTATATGAGCTTCTCCCGTGCTGTGATGGTTGTGATTAGTCACTGATTAATAGGACATATCACGGCCGGCGGGAGCATTCTATAACGTCTATAATACTTGACATTGGAGGAATCATCAAAACCCTGATGGTGCCATTTAAAAAAAAATAGAATAGAATATGAGTTGTTGTTTTATAATTACTTTTGACATTGGTGAAATCATTTCATACTCGTACATTTGGATGGCCAGTTGGACATAAAACCTAGTCTTTCCGTTAGGTCGTCATGAGTCGAGCGTTCTTGCTATAGAAAGCTTCAATCAAAATAAATGCAGTAATACAACCGCACAGCGGGCCACGTAGCATACGCTTTGCCAATACGCATACGCCGCTCTATTGTTCCCCATTCCGCGCTGTATGCACAGCCCATAAGAAGCTCAATTTATGCATTTTAACTACTCACATACCGAAAAACAGCAACCGGACAAAACCTCAAGAAATTAGCTGATCGGCCAACAACTTCGCCATTTTTTTAGCGTTATCTACAGTATGGTCAGGCGCTAACTTTGCGTTTACGAAAGACGCTAATTGAAGACAAAATTACATAATTACGCTTCGTTTTCTACAAGGAGTTTACTTCAAGAAGTTTGTATACAAAAAGTATAGAAACTCCTTGGATTCGTCAGAGTGAAGGACAGTTTAGTTAGGTCACGTGGTTTTATTTCAGTCTGTCCTATACATTTAAAGTTATCTATTTTATTATTTTAGTTGTGCATTGTCTAAAGGCCGATTTAGACGTTACGAGTGTTTAGTAAAGTGCGTAGGTGGCACTCGAATGCCAGTGCATTAGTAGGTTTCCAGTGACGTTTATACTTCTTCCAGTAGATTGCCATTTTGTAGGCCAAAACACACATAACTCTCCTTGTCAACTTGTGCAAGTTACTAAAACTGACCGTTTAGACTACAGCGAGTAGCGAGTCAGGAACGAGCGGGGGGTTGAGCGGGCGCGGGAGGGTGTCACTTGAAACAAAAATAAAAAGCGATTCTATTTGATTCTAGTTGAAAGGCGAGTGGAACGTACTAGTACGAGTACTGGAAACTACCGTTTACATGTTTCAACTAATGTACTATCCTAACGCACTCTACTAACCACTAGAACCGTCTAAATCGGCCTTAAGCCACCAGCTGCCAGCTCCGCAAAGTCTGTTTACTTATCTTGTATATGGATTTAATATTTTTTCCTTGTGTGATCTTCCCGACAACCCTGCCATTTAGGGACGCACGCGCCGCTCGCGGATGCAAATGGCGTCACAACTAACTGTTTCCGTTATGGCAGACTGACAAGTGCATCCTATATATCGTGTTACAATTGGCAATTTAACACCCCGGAATTACATTACCTTACACAGTGATGGAACATCTGTGAAGATTTTCATGGCTTCTGCTTGTCTATAAGGGGACTAATGTCATTAGTAAAGAATACTGGTTAAAAAAAGGATTTTTAAAACAGAATTAAGTGCTTATTTTCACAAAAAATGTTACTTCATAATCCTGAAAAATAGCATGCGTTTATAGTAAGTATAGCGGGCCACTGATACAAAACCCAAAATTGTACTTAACTTTGGTAATTGACTGCATATGATTCGAAACAAAAACCTCTGCATTTAAAAAATGTTCCTCCATCATCTGGGTTTTGATCCCGGGAATTCTGTCAATCCACATTTCTCTTCTTACTTTCATTTCTTGTTACACACATGTTGTCGAGTTACTTTAGAGATGATTCAAAGCAAGTATTTATATCTAAATTAAGATAAACTCTCGGCTCGTAATAAGTTTTACTCTCTCCTACGAAGAACATAAATAGGCCGTGCACATTTTTATTGCATCGTCCACGTCGGGGTGGTCTAGTCAATGACTGAAGAAGTCGATTGATGATTTAATAATATGTGCTTTAACTGCTTCGGAGAACACGTCAAGCCGGCGTCAGACAACTAAAAATTACAGATACCTACTTATCTGTTAAATAATGTGATACATCTAATTTCATAAGTGAAGCAACATACTTGCCCATAATAACATAAATATGGTAAATATAACTTATATCATTTTACTAGCGGACCCGGCAGACGTTGTCCTGCCCAAACGTTGGCTTGCCTGCACTACCCCTACCTCTACCCCTACCCCTACCCCTACCCCTACCACAGTGGCGGCGCTAGACCAAATGTAGACGTCGGCGACATCAGCTTTGCGAGGCCCCTTTCATTTCTCAGTCAGAACAAAAACGATAAATAGATCTAGGTATTTCATCTCTTAAAATAGGCAAAAGTTTGTGAATCGTCCTTTTTTATAGCAAAAAATTCCTTCTTTTCTTCTTATGACTCCTAAGTCAAAATCGTTAATGACTTTTTTCCACTAAGAGTAGTCTTCTCTTACGGTAAGATAATTATTACCTTGTTGTCTGTGAAGGAAAGCAGGAGAGTGCGAATTTTGTAAATTTTTAAACTTTTTTGCGAGGCCACCACAGGCGCGAGGCTAACTTTGGATATTGTTCATACAAAAATACCAAAATCACGATTAAAAAATGGGGGGTGGGGATAGGAGGGTAAAAAATAGTTTACGACCTATTCTCAGACCTACCGAATATAGGTACACAAAGAAATATTAAAAGTACACGCAATCTCCGAGCATGTATGAAAGGTATGATGAATATAAAAGATGCGAAAGGGATATGTCAGGACCGTAGCAAATGGCATTTGATTGTCTCTGCAATTCTGCATACCCCTCTTGGGGTAAAAGGCGTGATGATAGATATAATAAGTATGTACATGAATTTGGACGAAGAAAACCTGTGTCAAGATAGTATCCTAGGAGGTCGTTAGCAAATATTATGTAAACTTAATAAAATACATGTTTGAGATGATAATAAATGAAACACAATTATCTAAAGTTTAAACTTTAAACAATTCAAATTGATCAAATTGTTTAATCAAGTGATCGACCTGGTGGTCTCAGTAAACATAAAGTTTTATTTACGTATCTATCATCACGCCTTTTATCACAGGGCTAGGCAGATACAATCGAATATCATTTGCTACGATCGATACATATATTTGATTACATCTCTCATACATACACGGTGATGAGTTCGAACATTGCCCTCAACCAGCAAGTTTTTAATGTGTTCAATGAAACGACGTCCTCACGTCCTTCTGGTAAATTCTTGTAGTCAAACTTTGTGTTTGTTTGTTCGTCCTTCTTTTCTTTGACACATTTTAAAAAAATTCACGGACGAAGTCGAGGCGGAAAACTAGCTAGTGGTAGATATATTCCAAAATATTTTGGCAATGCACTTCGATACAAATTAAATTAATTCACGAAAGAGAATTTTTCAATTAACTACGATGTTGTTACATCGGTTAGCGAATCGATTACTTTACATTGAATAATTGAGCATTATTTACGATACCGATTGCATTGTTCCGTTCTTGAATCATGTCGGTTTTTATAGTATCGATAGAATGTAGTTAAAATATTACATTCGATACCACATATCGAATTTCTTGTTTCGGAGGACCACATACTTTAGGAATGCCTCCAACACGCTAAGAAAAGGCCCTTGATGCAAACAGTCGCTCAAATGTATGAATTTATCCCTCGTCGACTACCTATATACAATCAGGATGCATCGGATGCTGATTATAACTCAAGAAATCTTGATGATCCGCGACAGGTTTTTTCGTTTACTCGATCGAATCTCTCAGTAAAGTTCTATTTAATAAACGTCTATGTCGTTGCTAGCTCTCTCGAAGTTCAAACCCAAGACCCCGTGTAGTTGATTGCATTCCGAACAACTAGGTTTCCTAGCGGGTCGGAGGGATTCCTGATGAACTTAGTCTGAGTATAGTATATTATCTATGGTCTGAGTCTTAAGCTGATATTTATTCTGAAAAATCTATTTCTAAAGTCTATTTAAAAAGTGGCAGCTTTTTATGTGAACACTGTTAGATACCATATTTGTGTTTGATGTGTGAGAAAAATCCCTAATAAATAAATAAATAAAAATGTTTAGGAGCTGAGCAATAACAGTATTAGTGAATCAAGTCGGGGAAAAAAATAGTTCCAGCGCGTTTTCATGGCGTATCCTGTCTAACCCGTCCGATATATTATTATAACAAAATGATGTAGGAAAGAAATGTATGGAATAAAATGATCTACAAAACAGCCTGCCTATAGTACCTATATATATATCTCTAATATAATTTGTCGCTAGAAAATAAATAATTTGAAACAAAATTCCAGTGAAATTAATGATCACGGGTAATACGAGTATCTATAATAACTTTCATTCTCAGCAAGGTAGCGCCACACCAACATTAAAGAGTAAAAGTCAATAAAGCTTCATGGAGCATGGCACTTGGCAGTTTAAAATTATTTTTACGCATTTCACCCCTCTGTCGTGGAGTACGTAGACTGTGAACTTGCTATTCTCGATGGTTGTGCGTAAAGATTAAGAGATATTACATTTCTTGTAACGTAGGGTGGCCAAACTGACCGCGTAATTATGTAACTATGGGAATTTTATCTCCTGTTTGTAAACTTATTTGTATTGTAATTACCTACCTGCTTACAATTAAAGACAGACATCTGAAATTTAATTAAAATCTTGAAGAATCTGGATAAAACGGTTAAATTGTATGTAGTTTATCAGGTCTAGCACAATATTAACGAAAAATTTTCCCAGGTTGTAAACCTGTCGCTGTCACTGAACTTTATGGAACTGAAGCTGAGACTTCGGCTTTAGATGCCCTTCGAAGCACGATATAATAAAACATCATTTTTTTCTAGGGCAGTCGGGTAAAAATGCTCCTTTAGTTTCTTTGCTCCTCGGTTTCAGAATTAATTCTCAGCTCCTAAACATGACAGGTACATGTTTAATACTCGTAAACCTTTCCGGTGAATCATTCTATCTAATAGTGTAAACCGCAACAAAATCTGTTTTTGCGAGAATAGGACAAAGACTGATAGACCAGGCTAAGGGACTTTGTTTTTAAGCGATCTTCAAAAAAGAAGGAGGTGGTTCTCAATTCGTCTGAATCTTAATTTTTTTTATGTATGTTGCCAAATTAGAAACAAATTAGTTCCCAAATTCACTAATCTAGACAATTCGTTAGCACCTACGATCATCAGTACACAAACATACCTAATATTGAAAAGATCTTTATCTTCTTAGATGTTTACTTAATTTTGTATCCTAATTTGGCACCAACCGTCTTCAAATTCTACGACGAAATATTTATTATTTCTTACTTTTCAGTGCAAAATTTTGAAGTTGGTACACTTTTTTTTGTAAAGTTAATTTATACAATAATGTGAATGATCATAGTGATTATAGGATTTCATAACATAAACCACGGGAGAAGACGGGGTGGAAAACTAGTTTTAAATGTTTCGAATGATAGATGATTGTCATTTGCCTTGGGTACTCCATAGCACCTTACGTCAAGCGTCAAAGTAGTAAAATTGTTTGTGAACAATACAAAGTGCATAGTTGACCTACTTGTCAAGTCGTAACTCTTCATTGAATTGCATCTAGTCAAGATCTCGTTTACTGTGTGGCTTCTAAATATAGACTCAAGGAGATTATTTGTAACTTGTAAACTGTAGAATTTGTTATTAGGGTTCCGAACTTCTCCGATGAAAAAACGGACATCCTTATATAGGATCACTCACGTCTGTCTGTCCGTCTGTCACAGCCTATTTTCTCCGAATCTCCTGGATGAAAAATGTTGATGATGATGAGGGTTAGTTTTTGGGGAAAAATTAAAACGTAAATAAAAATCAAATGAAACAGTTCGTTAAAAGGAATACAAATATATATTATCCTAATCAAACATACGCCTTTTTTATTATATTAGTGCAATTTGAACGTAGCCGAAAAGGGAAATGACAAGGGCTCTTTATAGTCAGGGAGCTGTGCCTGATTTTATAGAAAGGTAACGAATCAGTCTGCTCTGTGTGAAATATAAATGTTAGTGATGCCCCGCACCGTCTCATCACATTTGGAAGTTTTTCTTTTATTGTGGTTTTACGAATGTTAATCGATGATTTGTGTCGTACGTACTGCCAAAAAGTGGAACGAACTTCCGAACTTCTACAACCTGGCTGGGATCCTTCAAGCGAAGCGTGAAAAAGCATCTCTACGGTATTATGATCTGCCAGTCGCGCGCATTCATGGACCAGCCACCTATGCTTACTAATCAGGCGGTGGCAAAGTCACATGTCGTCATCTCTATAAAAAAAATTGCCGATTAATCGGTATCTAAGATGCTCCTGGCGACCTATCACAGCGCGGAAGCTATTAAACTGGATTCTCCATCATGTCACGACGGGACGCGTGCGTTGGTCGCCATGATATGACGTAGAATCCTCATTTGTAAGATTTTGAAGTATAGTATTTATAGAGTCGGTTTTCAAAAGGTACGGTAACCGTCTGCTTTTTTAACCAAACGATGCGTCCCTAATATTCTCTGCCTACCCCACTGGTATATATAAGCATGGGTATTCAACTAGTATGCATGGTTTTCCACATGCAACGTGTGTCAGAAAAAGTTACATACTTTTAAATTTGTATTTAATAGACGCGAGAGAAATGTAATGATAGGGAAGGTCTCCCTAGCATGTCTCGCAAGTAGTAATTACTTACCTAAGCTTGTCTTCCGCAAACTTGGCTAGAATTTCTTAATAGAAAATGTAAAAACTGGCTAACTGCGTGTTTCGTTAAGGGATTTACAGTTGTATTTATTTCCTATGAATTTATCCCGAAGGATTTCAGGGATAAAAAGAAGCCTAGGTATCAGCGGCGAAGAGTCAATACAACTTGATTACATTCGGCTAACTAACGACATTTTATAAAATAATATCAATAAAAATGTATTTTATCTTTCTAAACGTACTCTATAAGTCTATTTTGCTAATCGCCTGCCCGATATTAGCAACATAAGCCGATATAATACAGCGTATAGTACTTTTCTTCATACTAAGTAACTGTCTCTTTCAATTGTATTGAAATCTGTTCCGTTTCGTTTTAACACGCGGAAACTGACCGATAAATAAGCCAAAGAATTGCGGGTTATGAAAGAATAAAGAAAAACTTGGATCTTGCAGCATTAGCTATTTATTTCTTTCCTTCGCCACTGCTAGGTATGTCACTTCAATTATCTATTTGCAAAAAAATCACGTCGATCAGCTAATTTGCAACTAATCAGTTGCGCGACGGCAATGTCCTAATTGCAAACACCTAGTAATGAAGTTGCTCGCAAGTAAATGACATTTTCTAGTATAAAAATAAGTGTCAATGTCATCAAAAACAGTTTTATTTATTAATTTCTTAATTCCTTAGTTGTTCGGTAAGGGTGCTAGCGTCAGTTGTGAGTTTAGTTCGTTTAGATGCATTTTGACAGCACTTCCGTCCCTTTTCACGAAATCACTCCCACAGATTTGCAGGTAAGCGAGAGGAAAGATGTTACACATCAGAAAGTAGAGTTTTTTTATTTAATTTACATGATATCATCATATACATATATCATCTTTCCGTATCTAAAGTATAAATTTTAATTAATTCGTAGTAGGTACTAGTTTTCCGACCCCATATTAACATTATGGTCTTAAGTTCATACAAAAATTCCATAGAAAAAGTTTTTCAGTTTTTTCCGAATGTTCCAATTTTCCCTAAAAACCTGATTCGGAATAATGTAGCAACGAACACCATTTCATTTTTATTTATATTAGGTATAAGGGTTAAAAACGAAGGTCCAATAGTTTCTGAAAATAATGATTTTCTTGTAAAATAATGATATAGCTTTTCATATGCTACGGAACCCTCGTTACGCACTTGACCGGTCTTTTCTGTAGCCAAAATGGCTATGATAAAGCACAGACATTACTTACAAAGTCAAAATAGAAAATTGAGGGCACCTTCTTTAGCATTACATTTTTTTAATGTTGCTAATTTGTTAAGAAATCGTGTTGGTTTGGTACGGAAGCGTTAAGATTAGCTTTATTTAGTTTAGCTTACTTCCGTATTTAACTGGCAGATGGTTGCTTTAACGGTTGTTTAATACTTATCAAAATAACGTTTGAAAATATCATCGAGGCTTAGCCATGTAGAGTTTTTTGAATTTTGTTGAGATTCAACGATTTTTTGTAACTTTAGCTCTTTTGCCAATACATATATATTAAAATTGACTCGCAAACTTTCTCAGTAAAATGAAATGGAAATGATGTCACAAATCACCAACTAAGAAATTGTTTACATTCATATCATTGAGTAGTTCATCATACTTTGCTTTGAGTACTTCATTGGATATGTTCACATAGAAACATAGTACCTACTATGTTTGTGGAAAAATAATTACCTTTTGGCCTTACCACTAATAAGGAAAAACGTAAATGTACTTTTCTTTCTAACCTTTGTCGTTGCGCTGTGATTAAAATTAGATCACACTCCTTTGATGCATTGATGCATTGATTGTGCATGTGTCAGGTACGTAGCGTTTTAGATGTATGCAACTACAACTAACAATGACTCTGGTGTATTAATAAAGATTATTGATGTGTAATATCGTTCCTCTAGCTTTCCTGCAAATTGTGGGAGAGACTTCGTGAAAAGGGATGGACGCACCAGTGAGTTATAGTACTAGAGCAGACGCTACCCATCACTCCTATGTTCCATTCAATTGCGGCGATCGCGCTGCACTTCTTTCAGTCGCTTGCTAGCTGTTGAGCAGTTATATGCTAGTGATTGTTTTTAATCGAAAAAATTTGAAAGTCATAAAATATGCCTTGGTGTGTGTTGAGATATTGCACTAATAATTCAAGGAATACGGCGAAGTGTAAAGGAATAACTTTCCACCGGTAAGTAACTAGGTATAATCATTTTAAAATTAAATACGAACATAAAATTTATAAGACGCCTGTTGTGTCATTAGACATAGACTAAAAACATTCAGAAGTGAAAATATGTAAAATTAGTTGACGTTCCCGTATATAGCGGAAAATAATACAATATATTTTTTACGCAGATATTATTGTTTGTGTAATGTGTTATCTACACTTCTACACTAAGAGAAAAATTTTTTATACGTCGATGCATTCAACTTTACCAAGTTTAATTCAATCAATAATAGTGCTACTCACAACACTTTAGATTAAACACTCTAAAGGGCCTCTACGTGTTGGACCTATGTCCCCATGCAAGCCTTACAAAGGACCGGGTATTATGCCAGTGAATTTAGAGAATGTATGAAACTAGCGGCTTGCCCCGACTAGGGGTAGGAGTAGGGGTAGGGGTAGGAGTAGTGGTAGGGGTAGGGGTAAGAGTAGGCTTAGGGGTAGGGGGTTGGAATAGGGGTAGGGATAGTGGTAGGGGTTGGAGTAGAGGTAGGGGTAGTGGGAGTAGTAGTAGTACATAAGTTATGTTGTGTAGTGCGCGAGTTGCAAGCAACTCTCGAGGTTTCAGTGTGGGAACATACTGCTGCCCACACGAAAGAAGACATGCTACAAGTCAGCGATAAGCCCGCCACCTATCACGTCAAAACTATTCCGACTCGTACCACAACTACTCCCACTACCCCTACCCCTATTCCAACCTCCTACCCCTACCCCTACCCTACTCCTACCCCTAGCCCTACTCCTACCCCTACCACTACCCCTACCCCTACCACTACCTCTACCCCTACCACTACCAAGGGGGTTTCGGTTTTTTGATAACTGACGCTTCTCCGGCCGATGCCGCGGCATCGCTCGCTTCGCTCGCGAGTTTAGAAAAAAATGTATGGGAGACGTGGGGGGGGGGGGGGTACGGGAAAAGTGGAAAGGGGTAGAAATCAAATCCCAGTCCATAGGAAAAAAAAAAGAAAAAATGTATGAAAATTTGTATGGGAGTTTTTTTTTGTATGGAAGAATATTTTTTTTAATGGATTCACTAATAGAAACAGATCCTGAACGTTATTAGTTTCGGCACTTTCCCCCTCTGATTTGTAGTTTCCGAGATAAAAAACAAAAAAAAATGTATGGGGGTTTTTTTTTTGTATGGAAGAACATTTTTTTTAATGGATTCGCTAATAAGAACAGATCCTAAACATTATTAGTTTCGACACCTACCCCATCCGATTTATACTTCTCTAAATATAAAAAAAAATAAGGGGGGCGAAAAAGGGGGGTTTCGGATTTTTCTGGTACTCACCGGGAGTCCCTCTATACGATCCCACCAAAAGTTTCCCCCCATCACAACTCTTTCTGGGAGAACAATGATGTGAGTGAGTGAGTGAGTCAGTGGTAATCGAGCTTTATATAGTATAATATAAAGTATAAAGTGTAATAATAATAATTATATATATATAGTATTCATTTAGAAATATTTTTTTTAATCAGTCCAGTAGTTTTGATTTTATTCATTACAAACAAAAATACAAATCTTGTACAAATGAAGCTTGTTAGGTATGTCTTTTCTGTAAGCGTAGTTAGTCTATATTAAGCATGTTGTTGTAGTACGTTGAACGAAATGCGTAAGCGCCACGAAATACACGGCGGTTTCGACCTTTTGGTCGCGAGAAAACTACATCCTAGAAGCGCTCTAGCGCTGTGTGTTTATACCGTTTGGTTACTCGACTAGCGACTAACAAGCGCTTCAGCGAACTTAAGTTTTATTTTTTATAGAAATGAAGCATGCCTTTTGTCTATTATAGCTCCTCTAGTACCTATATCTCAATGGGACGCACTGACTTATACTTATGGTCGCTACGAAGCCGGAAATGGCCGACCGTGCCCGAAGACAGCCGAGCGCATCCCGATTGTCAAACATTGGCCAGGGCCGCATTTTCATATTTCCGTACTACTTATATTAAATGTTCTTTGTTTTTGAATTTATATAGTTAATGTGCCATAGGTAGGTATTGGATGAAAAAGACTCGATATTGCCCACGGCTTCGCATGTCTGTATATCTGTATTCTGTACACACTAGAATAGAGACTTTGAACAATATGGAGAGGGGGGGGGGGGGCGATGGAGTGGAAAATAGTCGATATTGCCCAGACATGCGAAGCCGTGGGCAATATCGAGTCTTTCCATCCAATACCTACCTAATACCTATGGCACCACATAGGTACACTATAAAAATTTAAAAACAAAATTTTCATTCTTTTTTATTCGTAACAAACATACAAAAACATAAATTTTAGTAAATTAAAAACTAAACATCAATAAGAATATTTAAAAAAAAATCATTCTTAATTTCATTCTGAAACATCCTCGTGCTCATTCGTTTTTTTAATAATTCTGTCAGTTTCTGTTATCTAAATTTTGCCGATTAATCGGTCGTTGGAACAAGTACTGATGGAAAAAGTAAAATTCGTAAGGAATTTTATTACTATATCTGCATTGGATGTTAACTATCACTACCAAAATAAAACAATAATTTTTTATGATTACTCATGACAACCCTGTCCAGAAAACACTGTGTAGACAATATCAAGGATGTGGCCTAATTATCTTTATACTGTGGTTTAAATGTGAACGTAGCCTACAGTTCATAATAATTTATTGATACCCCGTTGACAGACAAAGGTATTTGCTAAACATCCGAAGTGGATCGCAGCAGTCGGACGTGAGTGTATCATAACATTAATAACTCGGGGTCGTGCACTTCTGTTGATGTTTTAAATTATATGAACAATATTATTATTATCTATTTTAATGTGAAAATTGGCGTGTGTTGTGAAAAATAGATAGCCATTTCCAGATCTAGCCTAATCCGCTCAGCTGTTAATCATACTGTAATATTAAAAAATAGGTCTGCTATTGAACTAACTGCTTTACTCTCGAATATATATTTAACAAATCGTGTTATGGCCTCTGTATTACCGAGCTGTACCGAGCTACAATGTACCATGGAGTTATGTCTGAGTAGAATTTCAATAAAATCGGTACAGCCGAAACATGCAAACCTTATGTGGCATTAATATCATCATCATCACTACATATTATAAAACAAAGTCCCTCGACGCGTCTGTCTGTCTGTGACCTTTTCACGCAAAAACTACTGAACGGATTTTTTTGTGGTTTTCGCTATTAGATACGTTGATTCACCGGGAAGGTTTACTAATATTAAATATGAACCTATCATGTTTAGGAGCTGACAGCTGAGCATTAACAGTATATAAGTAAATCAAGTCGGGGAAGAAGTTAGCCCCAGCGAGTTTTCAAGGCGTTTGCTGTCTAATCCATCAGAGATATAACAAAATGATTTAAAAAATAATGGGGTATAATAACATCTACAAAAATATTGAATTAACTTAATGAACCCTTCTAAGATTCTCAATATATTCAAGATTCTAATAAAATTGTATTTGTATTAACGTTGTATTTCTTTGTTACAGATAAAAAATGAGTCGCAGAATATCACCCAATCGAAGTAGTAGAGCTAGAAAATGCCTTTTCCCCAACTCGAACACAGAAAGCTCTATAGAGAACGAAACAAACAAAATTAAAGAAGACTTAACCCGAGAACGGAAACATATGTCCCAAAAATGGGGATTCGATTTTGAAAACGATGTGCCGTTGGACGGTGATTATGAATGGATTCCATGCGATGGTTCATTCGCATGGATTGGTGAACGAAAAAATGGCAACAAACGTGATAAAACAGAAGATTTGGATGAAGAATTAGTTGTAAAAGAAGACGATGTTTCTATGAAAATAAGAAATGAAATGACTCCAAATCCCAGTAAAGAGGAAATTGACACAAATTTATTGGTCAGGAAAAGAAGAATGGAAGATGGGAGCACTGCTGTTGATAATACTATTAGACGTAAAATTTCATTTTGATTTTCGTTCAGACAAAGTTATTATTATTTAGTAGACCCGAAAAATTCATACAATTGTAATAGTCATTTAAAATATATAGTAAAATAATTTATTAATAAAAAATACGATACAAAGGAGTCAATAACAGCTATTATATTATATAACATAATTATAATTGTTACACGTGTACAAAATTGAATCTTAGCTATGGAAGAATAAGAAGTATGCTAGTAAGAAAGAAGAATGAATGATGTTGTGTCTAAAATTAAAAGGGGAATAGGATGTGTGGATGTAAAAGAAGTAAGAGGATTATGCATTGATCTAGACTAGAAGTAGAGAGTTATATGTATTTAAAAGTAAATTGTGTTACGCTTATATTTATTATTTACATAGGTACCTACAATTATTTTTATTTAATTACTGAAGGCTGACGAGAACCGAATTCGGTATGAAAAGTAAAAACTAAGGTATGTTTTTATTTCAAGGATTAATCTATTTTATGAAACTAATTTAAATAATTTTGATTTCCATGCAGTATTTATTTATGCTTTACTTTTTACTTTACATTATCGGACTCAAGTCTGGGTACCCATAAGAAAATATAAGTTATCTTCATTATAATGTTTATTTAGAAGTGACTAACTCCATTGAGGATAAATTCGAAGGCCTCATAGTGTTTTTATACACCGTGTTAAAAACGTATATGCCCATCAACGAACCTAGGTTACATGAGAGTAGATATATATATATATATATAGACTTCAAAAGAAAAGTTAAAAAAAATCGAATGCATATTTATCCACCCTTATTCACTTGGGTACCACTCGATACCAGAATAATCGAAAATTTCCAATTTAGAAACACTCTTTCCAAAAACTTAGGGGTTGAATTTCAAATGGAAACATTGTTTTTCTTATAACATTCCATTTCTAGAAATGTTCAGTTTTCCATACTCTACAAAATTCCGACGGAATTACCTAATACACTGCATTTTCCACACATTAGTAATAAAAATTAAATTAACAAAAAGCAAAAAACACGTGCAAATGCTAAGATTTGTATATGAGATTATTAACACGGTGTATAGACATTTTATTTAATCAATTATTATTATTTAAGACTGTATGTACTTTTATAATTTATTTGTATACTTAATATTTTATTTAAATATTATTTCATCTCTTTTAAATATAAAATTTGTATAGTAGTTGGTTTATATTATTTAACAATGAACTGATTGAATACGATCTCTTGTAAATTACGTGTAATTGTAGGTATTATTGATACGGAGCCGTTTATTCAACGAGGGACTCTATGACTGCCTAGTTTTCTAGAAAAAAAAAGAGCTGGATTCTACAAAAGAAGAGGTTCACACAAGGCCGGATTTAAATTAATAAATTGAATAATTTACAGTCTGTAATTTTTTTTATTATGAATGGGATATATAAACGTTAAATGTGAAAAATTTTTCAGCACAATCTTCTTTTTAAAGCATTTTCGATAACGCGAAAAATATTTTTTTTCTTACGCTCCGAATTTTGCCGGCCCTGGAAATTTATAGCTCTGGGCACTAGCCCCTAGTGTAATGCAGCGCTATGTTCATATCACTTCTAGAAAAGTAAGCTGCCATAGAGTCTCTCGTTAAATAAAATACTCTGTATCTTTCGAATTAATGGACGAGCAAAATCACCTACTATTTATAATGACATCAAAGCAGAATGAAAGGTAGTCCAAGACGTACATTTTCAAGTAGGTACGCAAGTAAACATGTATGAAAAGTGTGGATGGAAAAGTATGCATGTAATGATATAATGCGTCATATTGATACAAGCTTTCCGCCCCATTTTTTAAATGTGTCAGATGTGACCATAGCCGTGTCTAGGGAGGGGTTTAGAGGTTCAAACCCCCCGAAATCCCGACTTTTTAGAAAGCCAGGTTAACTATTTTTTAAAGTTGAATAAAGTAAATTAAATTCTTGGGTACGGCCTTGAGTGTGACAAATGTGACTTTATGCCGAAGGATTTCCGAGATAAAATGTACCTAGCCCATAATATCACTCTCGACCGGCCTCCACGTGGCTCTGATTTGACGTGAAATAAAGACAAACAAACAAACAAATTAGTTAGGATTATTTATTATAATTATTTATGTGTGGCCGTTTATAGAGCATTAATTGTAAAATTACTAACACTTTAAAATTATTCATAATTAGATTACTTATGTAAAGATTTTTACCCATATAATGAAAAAGCAGCTATATCCCAAAGTAAACGTAGCTATTTATACATACATACTTACCTAGAACTTATTATAAAATTTTTAATTATTAAAAGTTTTCATTCCGTTTGAATACTTTTTTTCCATTCCAACTTGTTTTTTTATTAGATATATTTATTCGCATACAAAAAATTATTAAAAATGCTTACAAAATTAGTAACCTTGTCAAATTAAAAGGATATTAATTTATTTATACAATTTGTGTTCGTATTTATGTTTTATACATTTGATTTATATACATTTATGATTAGGATATTTTAAGATTCTCACCCGTAGTTGTGTTTTCTAAGTTCGCTGCGTAGTTGTAGTATGAAGGCGCTCTACTAGATTCGTAACGTCGCGATTATAGAACGAGACCAAAAAATGTATATATTTATGCGTGACAAATGTGTTATTCTGTGGATTTTTCATCTTAGATGACCTGCAGTGTATGCAGGATTTACTGTTAGTGCCGCCCTGGGGCACCGTGAAAAATTACTTAAATCCTACATAAAAAAATGTTATTTTTGTATGGGTATTAATATATATGTTAATTTTGTCTTTTTTATTATAAATGGGATAAATAAACGTTAAATGTGCAAATGTTGTCAATATAATCATACGTTTTAAAGTATTTTCGATAACGCGAAAAATTTTTTTTCTCTCTTTTCGAATTTTGCCGCCCGTGGAAATTTGCCGCCCTGGGCACTGGCCCCTGTGGCCCCTAGTGTAAATCCAGGCCCGAGTGTAATTAATCACGTCTACTAAACACTAAAATATAGGTACTATAAAACAGGATATTTTACTAAAATAAGCGAAATTACGAATGACGCAAGGCTGTTGTCTATCTCTGTCTAACATACGCGTAACTATGTGTTTTCGCTTTTGCCTTGCCAATCTAGTAGAGCGCGATTATACTAAATCTATGTTCTCACCAATAAATATAATTATGCAAATGATTTTATATATTTTATACTTTTTTGACTATTATTTGCCAGAGCATAAAATATAAAGTATATTATGTAATTTTGATACATTAATTTAAACATTTTGTACATAAAATATGTTATTTATATTTATATAATTAAATTATTGATATAATTCATTTTCGTTTTATTTGTTTCAGTATAAAAAATGTTTGTTCCGAAACGGCTGAATGATTTAATAAAATTTTAAATTGCTCTATAATGGAAAATATATGACTAAATTAGTTTCCCTTTCGCAGACACCTGTTCTGTTTAATATAAGTAACTCTCTAAGTATGGACACTGTTACCATGGTGTGTATTATACCACTCCGGTTTAAAGTAAAGGCCAAGTAATGAAAGTTCCACTTGACATCAAGCGTCATAGATCTTCTATATCGTGCTTCGATAAAATAAAAGAATCCTGTCTCCACGCACCGTGACATCGTGATTTCATCTCCTAGGCACCTTCCCATGGGAACTGGTCAAATTCCAACTTCAACCGGATACGAAGAATGTAGGGTGCATACATTACTCGCTTATATCCTGAATTCACGCCTACTACACATGGGGGTAGGTAGAGAGGAAAATCTTTACTAAAATATTAATTAAACATCAGATTTAATTATGAACCCCATTTATTTACACTTTAGTGGTCCGAGCGTGGGAAATGAAATATAAATTAAATTTAAATAGGTATATTTTACTATATTATTTTACTTACTAGCTGGGTGGGTTCACGCTTGCTTCGTATCAAATTTCATCAAAATTGGTTCAGTGGTTTGGTCGTGAAAGCTTAACAGATAGACAGAGTTACTTTTGCATTTACAATATTAGTATGAACGACTTTAAGCAACGCGGTCCTGAAATTTTTAAATACATAAATGGTTAAACCATACGTTTTTAGAGCTACATTAATATGATGTATTTCTTGTGTAAGCCATATAAGCGCTCTCCGCTCTAAAGCAGCTTTTCTGAGACTTGATTACGAAATGTAATTAAATTTAAAATGTGTCCCCAATGATTTATCGGAGTAAAAAGTAGCCTCCAACTACTCTGTGGTTTTTTGTAATGTGACATAAAAATGTATCCTGAATAATTTCTGAAAAACAAACAAACAATCTCACTTTCGCATTTATTTTATATATAATAGGTATCTACCTATATAGTTAAATTCATTGAAATAGACACGCAGAGGCAACTGAAAAAATGACAATTGAATAACAACCGTAAAAACAATTAGGGAAGCTATAAAGTAAAATCCTGAGGGCATGATATTGTATCTCTAATTGAATTTAATATTGCAACAGGCCAAGCTCACGTTGTCTGTCAATGAAAAATACATAAAATGTCGTATTTATGACTGTGCGTTTGTAAATTTGTTACTTCATTAACTATATATATACGGGTTCCTAAAGTAGGCCACACATTGGTCCGGCATCGCATCGAAAATTTACCATTCCGGCCGCCGGCGCCGGATGATGATGATTTAGCTAGGCGGACTGTTCGTTACAGAATTGGACGAGTCTGTGGTCGTAGTGGACGGTGTACAACGTCAAAATGGCTCAAATCCCATACAAAAAATTTATGACGTCATTAAGAACTGCCACTCAAAATGATTGTTTTAACCTAAAGTACCTGTGGGCCCGTACATCTACCCTGTACATCGATTTGCTGTTTTTTTACATAGGCCGTCTACTATCGGTTTCGGTGGACCGTACGGTGAAGCGCCGGGGAGTAGATGAATATGCGACCACCTTTAGGGATCCAGCGGAAGACAAATCTCCTTGAGGTATTCTAGATTTCCGCGTAATCATATCGAAATGAAACAAAACTCAGTTTCTAAATCTAAATGCCCATTCTGATGAAAGTTTCATCAAAATCCATTCAGCCAATTCAAATTTAGCATAGTTTTGTCATGATTTAAACCCAAAAGCTATGAGCGTGTCTGTAATCATTTTACAAAATGCATTTTAAAAATAGATAATCCACAACTAAAAGGGAAGATGAGCGAATCGAATCGTTTTCATATGGGTCAGAAGAATTCAACCCTAAAGGTAAGACACAATGGATCAACATGGCGCTTAATGAAGTATTAGGGTCGCGATACAATGCTCGAGTGATAAAGGTCTGTCTCTGTTGATTGATTATGATAAATTGAAAGAGTTTATTTTCTGCCCCGGCTTCACCCGTGGATTTTTTTTCCGGCTCATAAAGCAAAATCTACCAACAAAGCTTTCGCGGTATAAAAAGTAGTATATGTCATTCTCTGACCCATAAACTACCACTATGCAAAAAATCATGTCGATCCCGTGAAAAACAAAAACAAATCTATCCCACGGGAACCATACATTTTTCTGGGCTAAAAAGTAGCCTATGTGCTATTCCAGACTATAATCTATCTCTGTGCCAAATTTCATCCAGATCCGTTCAGCCGTTCTGGCGTGATTGAGTAACAAATATACATACATCCATACAAACGTTTGCGCGTTTATAATATTAGTGCGATATAAAAATTGTAATTTGTTTATTTGTTCGTGTTCCATAGACTCAAAAACTACTATACCGATTTGAAAAAATATGTTTGCATTTAATAGCCCAATTCTTGGGGAAGTTTATTGAGGCTATTTAATATCACGCTACCTATCTAAGGGGGTGACTTGTATTCCTAATACAACGCGTACAAGTAGCGAGAAATCAGCTAGTTCAAAATAACTTTTGATAGCGATATCCTATTTTGAAAGTCTGGTCAAAGTTAATCAGATATTACTTAAATAACAACTGTCGAACTGGAACTCTAGATCAGTGGTTTAAAACCTATTGCATGAAAGGTACCTGTATTACTTACTTGTATAGTTTTGACAGTTGTCATTTAACTAATCTCCCAACTTGCAGAAACTGTGCATTAGAGATCGCTATCAAGCAGACATTTACTACAATGGTGAATCTTATGATAGATATATATCTAGGAATTAAGATAGACTCAAGGCTGGATGGAAATATGGATGAAGGCAAACTCTTCCATTTCTCTATAATACGATACATTATTTTGTATACTTCGAAAAAAGATGATAAATAACCCAAAAAATGTCTCTCTAGCCAAATGAGGTTACGAAGTTACGACAGACACTCGTCGTACCTACTATTTCGTGTTTGTTGAAATAACAAAGAGGAAAGCTTTGTTGGTATTAGGGATTCACCCAAAACCTACTGCTGACCCGATTGAGATGGAATAGGTATTAGTAGAGAGAGTAGATACTTTATTAGGTCATTATGAGGGCTCGGACATTGTCATTATTATTTATTTATTTTATTAGAAAAATTACTGACACATCTAGGTCAATGAAGTGCAGCAACAGAATCTGTCTCTGGCCACACCAGGTATAGCGTATAGGTAGGTATAGCGTATACCCTAATTTACGAAGATATGAAATGAATTCAGACTATATAACTTTTTTTAAATATATTTTAATAATTATATTGTCAAATTGGGCAAATTTAAATTTTATTATTCCTCAAAAAATGTAGCACGTAGCGCCATCTGTTAACAAGTAGCAAAACATTCAAAATTATAACCCAACGGTTACAATTCAAACACAGAGTCGTAGACGATAGGATAATAAAATACGCCACGAATTAGGGTGTGGCATTTTTTAAAACCACCCCTATATCTCTCAGAATATACCCCTATACTTAGAAATCTAAAGCCCCTTACAGAATTGTGGTTACGCTTATTTGGTGCTTTTTTACTTATTAATTTTTAAGATGAAACATTAATAAGTATGAGGGCTTTTAAAGGGGCGTATAATTTAATAGGAGATTGATTAATTCTACTAATATTATAAACGAGAAAGATTGTGAGGATGGATGGATGTTTGTTACTCCTTCACGAAAAAACTACTGGACGGAGTTTGATGAAACTTTACAATGTTATAGCTTATACATCAGAATATTACATAGGCTATAATAGACAAAAAAGTGCGAAGCCGGGGGCGGGTCACTAGTATTCATATAAAAACATCTAAGTACCTATGTAATGTAATACTACTTATACCTAGCTAAAATATTTAAAATTAAAGAAAGAAGATTACTATACAAGTTAAAAAGAATTTGCTTTATAAATTATTGATTTGAATTTGAATCTATATAAAATACGGCGGATTTTTAAATTTCGGAAGCTGAACTATTTTCAGAATTATTAACCAAAAAGCAATTATTATACTACTTTGAGGGTTGTATTTCTAAATGCCATAATTATAATTATTCGGACGTTACCCAAAAATGACTGCATTAGCCCTCAACAAATATCCATGACCGCCCTTAGGCCAACCTTATCCTATATCTTGAGCAGTCATCGCAACGTATGGCACCACGATGTCATGCTAATTAACTGAATTTTGACCATTTCGTGACGCGTGCCCAGAAAGAATGCGTCGGCGGGCAGGAGGGGCACTTAATTAATTCAGCGCGTGGCCACCAGGTGTCGTGGCAGATGCGTAAGCGCATCTCGTTGAGGGTGGATTGCTTGATAGCTTAAAACTATATGGATATATGGGGGTCAGTAATTGTTGTCATCTATATTTAAATTATGTTTTCAATGTTAATTTTCGTAGCATGTAATTTAGATATTGTTTTTAAAATAATAAAAAATGGTGAAATGTTTAAAATATTTTTTTATCTTTCATTATATTTTCAAATACTCATACAAAATTTACACGCTTATTTAAATTTTTAATCTCCCATAGCTTGAATATACTATAACACTTAACGGACTCCTAGCGCTTCAATATTTCCATAGCCTCTTGAATCCCGATACTGATACATACGATATGATTGCGAAAATATTTAACTTCTATAAAAATTAAATATAAACAGGACATTTTAGCACTTTTATGCAAATATAGTGGTATGATTTCTGTGAAATTTATATACAACTGACCTAATTTTATAATTGTTTTTTTTTTTTTTTTTTTTCTTCACGGGTTGCTTTACAGCTCCCGAAACCGTGTTACGGTTCCAGGGTACCCAGCGGAAGACCAAGTCTCCCTCGTTTAGCCGATGGTATTTGTAAGGCTATATCTAACCAGTGGCTAGTTCTGTTGAGATATATTTATAATTGTTATCTAGTATTATAACCTTTATAGTACTTAGGTATATTATGCCGATTAACCGGTATCTAAGATGATCCCGCCGACTGTGGTATGTCTAACTAATCTAATCACAATCACAACTATCACAGCGCGTACGGGATTAAACTGGATTCCCCGTGATGTGACGTCGATGTTGCCATTTAAAAAAAAATGAAACATAACAAAATCTACCCTATATCCTCATCGTACTTATAAAAATAATTACCTCTATATCTATTATAACAATCGTTGTAAGCCAGGTGTACTTGACTACGTTACCGATTCCTTTGCATCTGGAGCATAGACCTAAATATTGTTAGAACTCTATCAGAGCAACGGATCGATGTGATTTTGTGAAGGTATTGTTGGAGGGCCGAAGAGTGACATAAGCTAACTTTTTATCCTGGATATCTTTCGGGATGAGTTCTTGTCACATTTCATGAATTTCCACGGGCCGGATAGCTAGTCTATATATTATAAATATTTAGGTCGGATTATGTACATACGTTTTGAATCATAAAAAAATGCATTGGTTGTAGTTGTAGGTCATGCCATGTAGGTCGGGAGCGAACCATGGTCCAAACCACTCTTAGAGGCTTTTCCATTTTAAAGAGTGCAGAATATTATGTTTGTTTTGGAACTTATAGCACAGGTTATCCTAATTTAGGACCACATTAATTTAATGCCTATGTATGGATGTTTGTAAATATATTTTTTTAATGTTTGTCACAAAAGTTAATTTAAGAAAGGAAACAATCTCGATAAAAAATACGATTTGCACTCTGGTAGGAGGACGATATAAGGTTGAATATGGCGTGGCATAATTTATGTGTAGGTACATGCAACTACACTTATATTAAAACTATTTTATTCTAAAAAAAAAAAGTACATATATGTTGTTGCGCAAAATATTGTGTATTTTATAATTTATTTTACCGTAGACCAAAATAATACGTTTTGAAATGTCTATGAGGTTAAAAATGTATATAGTATTGTTAGTTGTCAACTGTATTTTATTTGAGATTTAATTTGATTCCTGACACTTCAAACTAAGCGTCGAAAAATGCCATTTTTAGTAGATATCGTGTGTTCAGCCTTTTTCAATATTAATTCTAACAACGTCTGACTGAGACTTTTAGTTTAGTTGTTGTAAAAATTAAATGAAACGAAAACTCTTCTGCAAATTTTAGCTCTATGGCAAGAAGGTAACTTCATTAGTTAAAAGTGGAGGTTTCTTAAAGGGTCATGACTTGGTAAATTAGCTTTTTTACCCAATTTAAACATCTGGTCAAAACGTTTCCTCCAAGTTTTTTATTGAATTGATTATATTACGGATAAAGTTCATAGTGGTCAACACCTTTTGTTCACTATTAGATTATGCCCACGGCTTCGTTCGTATTATTTAGATACAACTTCTACTATGGCCGCTGAACGTTTCATCAAATTAATTCAGTCGTTTCTGACCCTATTAACATTCCTAGAGACAAAACGATAAAATCTATTATTGTTATTTTTTTGTAAATAACATATCTTTTGCATATCTAGGATTTTAATATAATTAAAAAATTTAAACCTATACTTGATAAGTATATAAGTAATAGATCGAAATCTGTGTACTTAACACATTTTATAGACAACATTTTTCACTAAAATAAAAATGGGACCAATCCGGAAGAATTCTCTATCGATCAAAATTGGTTCACAACCAGCGAAGATACACATAAATATAAATTCAGCCGAATTCAGAACCTCGTATTTTTCAAAGTCAGGTAAAAAACGAATCTATCATCATGCCTTTTATCCCTCGACAATCGAATGTCATTTGCTACATACCTCTTTTCTTTTATATTCATCATACCGTTTATACAAGCTCGGCGATTGTGTGTACTTTTAACAATTTAATCTAATCTTATATAATTTGATCTTTCTGTTTGCTGTCTTAAAATACAGTTTCAGCAATGAGGTCAAAACAAATGGTAATATACCACAAAATGACTACACCACATAATGACCTCATAAATATGTTTGTTAGGGTCACCTCCCCTGCAAGACTTGGTGCGTTAAATTTATGCGACACTTATGTTGCGGTTGTAACTGAGGAAATGAAGATGCTCACTCAACTATATTTTATTCTAACTGCAGCATTGTCCATGTGGAAAAAGTCGGAAAAATATGCCGAAAATATGAATAATGTGATTGAGTAATTCAAATCTCACCATGGTTGCTGAGTGGGACGTCTGGTAGTTCGATTCCGGATCCCGGCCATGAACCAATGGGTTTTTAAATTAAAAACTTATGTACATAACTTAGAGGCTTTTCCATCTAAATATACCTCAATAGAACTGGCCACTCGTTAGATATAGCCCTACAAATACCATCGGCTAAACGAGGAATACTTGGTTGGAGCTGTAAGAAAAGTATTTTATTCCTCGTTACTAGCTTTTGCCACTTCGTATGATTACGAATGTTTGCTTAGAGACTAATCGAACTTTGTCTTTTAATCTTTTAAGGATGACGAAATTATAGATGCGATTAAAACAAACATGCAACACTCATATTGTATTACCCACTTCCTATATACACATCACAACAGGAGGTAATTTTATTATTGTTAAAAAATGTACTTTTTATTAGAGAGTGCAGCTGTTCATTGATATTAATGGAAGTTCTTAAAAATACATTAGTTACAATTTTATACAGATAATAGGTTATTTTCATCTTAGAAAGGCTAATTTAAGTGTAGGTAGTAGAAGTATAAAACATGAAGCAAATCTAACTAGTATTAAAACCCCCTTGACCGTCGGCCCTTAATTAGTGAATATAAATTTTATTTGTAGATTTTTTTAATATACTCGTAAATCATGATTCTTGTATTATAGACCTGAGGTCAGTGTTGCTAAACAACTTCTTGCAATAACACACACAATATGGACTTAATAGGCTCATTGTATGTAAATTCGGGACTCGTGCCCTATAATATAGGATCTTCACCAACCCGCATATTTAGTAATAAAACATCTTTTTTTGTACATTGATATGGACAGATGACCATTAGTTTTATAGTATTGTAACGAATAGGTACTTAAATCGCACAAATAAATACCTAAACACATCAAGGTCGATAGACGTCTCTAGAAACATCCAGAGAGAATCAAGTACAAACGAAAATGGACCGTATGTGCCTAGCCATAGGTACCAAAATCGGGCGCGGTCTGTGTGTAGGTATTTGGCGCCGAGTCGCATCGAGACGCGTCTACGGCTTTGTACAACGGTCTCGGCGTTTCTCGAATGTTCGGAGGGCAATATAAACAGAGGATCGTCGATGGGAGAAGACAGTGCGAAACACAGTGCGAATAAGAGCGATCAAAGCGAAACAGTGAAGTGGAATTTAGTGCGAATAAGTGTTATTCTATAGTGTTCATTTATTTAACTGTATTTTTTGTGGTGTTTAAGTAAAGTTTGTCTATTCAATCGGTATTTTAAATCTCTTCGAACCCTAGCTCGTAACAAATTGGTGTCAGAAGTGGGATTCAAAAATGCCGATTACACCACGTGACTCGTCGTCATCACGGCGACCCAAAACACGACAAACTACTGCTGGACATCACGGCGAGGAGGTCGACGTGGCTGCTGCTGCTGGAGCCGCTGCTGGTGCTGCTGGGACTGCTGCTGGTGGTGCCGGAGCTGCTGCTGGTGGTGCTGGAGCTGCGGCTGGAGTCGATACGGGTGCTGCGGGTTCTGCGGGTGCTCCCCAGGCATTCGATATGGGAATGCTGGTTCGGCTGATGGAGGAGCAGACCAGACGTCAGGAGGAGCAGACTCGGCAGCTGTTGGAGGAGCAGGCCCGACGACAAGAGGAGGAGGCCAGACTTCGGGAGGAGCAGACTTGCCGGCTGTTAAAGGAGCAGTCTGCTACCCTTAAGAAGCTGCTTTCAGAATCACTGGGAAAGGTGACTATGGAGGTGAAACAGCTACAGAAGGTTACAGACATGCACGAGGAGAGAATCGAAGACCTTGACATCCGTTACGAAGACCTCCAACAGCACTATAAGAATCTCCATAAGGAAATACAGACAAAGATGAGCGGAGAAGTGGATGCAAGACTTAACGACCGCTACGGAGAGTTGGACAGCCGATGCGAGAGGCTTCAGAATGAAGTGAGAAAACTGAAGCTGACCGCTCCTGTTTCTGGAGGCGTCGTCGTCTCCGGCCCTCGAGTTAAGGTGCCGCCGTACGACGGGACTACGTCCTGGACAGCGTACAAATTGCAGTTCCAAACGGTCGCCTCTGCCAACGGCTGGACAGACGAGCAATCTCTGACCGCCTTGACAGTGGCTTTAAGAGGCCGCGCACTGTCTGTTTTGGAAGCCTCTCCAGACAGCTGCACCACGTACGGGAACCTGATCGAGGCAATGGACTCCAGGTACGGCGACAAACACCTGGAGCACGTCTACCGAGCGCAGCTGAGGGACAGGACGCAACATGCTGGTGAGAATCTGCAACAATGGGCTCTGGAGATCGAGAAGATCGTGAGGAAGGCGTACCCATCTGCCGGACAAGAGTTCATTGCTGCGAACCTCGTTCAAGCATTCATCGACGGCATCCGCAGCATGGAGGTCAGAGCTGCAGTTCGACTGGGCCACCACAGCGCCCTGAAAGATGCACTGGCCCATGCCCTAGAGGTGGAAGCCGTGAGACAGGAGCCTCGTTCTCAGCGATTGCGACAAGTGGCGGAGGAGGCTACTCCAACAACGACACCTGTAGCAGAGAGGCGTAGCTACTTACCCCGCTGCTTCTACTGCCACAAGCTGGGGCACCTTAAAGCAAGCTGCCCGGCGCTTAAACGACAAGGCGCGGATCAACGAGTGCCGAAACGGGACGTCGAAGCTGATGTCCGTGCAGTAACTACGGAGCTTCCGGGAAACGAGTAACAGCCAGAGCCGCGGGGCAGGTACTGGCTGCTCGTGACACAGCCCCCAAAGTTACCATCCAACAAGTTTTCGACGGGAACAGTCTGGTGATCGCCGGCGAGGTCAACGGGACGCCATGTGAGATGACGATCGACACAGGAGCAACGCGTACGGTTGTGAGACCTCAGTTGTTGGGACGATCTACGAGCAGAACCAGACGTCCATCTTCCTGTCTAAAACTCTTTACGGCAACCGGTCAGCCAATACCCGCATACGACGAGCTGCCGGTGACACTCAAGGTGGGTGACGGGGAGTACCCACACACCGTCATCGTGGCCGACATTATAGACGACTGCATTCTCGGACTCGACTTTATGAAGCGGTTCCAGTTTGGCATCGACTTGCGCAACGGTGTACTGCAGTGCGGCCAGGAACAGGTATTTTTGAAAGGTGGTTATGCTGGCTATGTGCGCTGTGCCAAGGACGTCAAACTGAACCCATATTCGGAGACGCTTGTCGATGTGGAGTTACCAACTAATGGGGACCCCTCCAATACGAGGTGCTCTATCATCGACCACCTGGAACGTTCTAAACATAAAGGCTGGTTACTCACTCCAACTTTAGTAAACAGCCAGAGTGGACGAGCTGTAGTAAGGGTGACCAACTTCAATGGCGCTCCTGTCACTCTCAATAAGGATCAAGTCGTGGCGAAGTGCGACGAGGCGAATTGGATGCGGAGCTGCACCCAGGGGAAGCTGTCGGCGATGAAAAATAACAGTGCAAACCCCTTGGAACTCGTCGACATTTCGAAGAAGGACTTGTCAATCTCCGAGTACAAACGAGCGAAGGAGATGCTCACTCGTTACATTGACATCTTTAGTGACAGAGATGGGCATCTCGGCAGGACGTCATTGGTGAAACACACCATCAACACAGGAAACGAGTTACCTATACGTCAACGTGCTCGACGAATCCCAGTTGGAAGAGAAGCAGAAGTACAGTGCATGCTGGAAGACATGAAGAAGGCTAATGTCATCGAACCTTCTTTGAGCCCATGGTGTTCTCCGGTTGTGCTAGTTAAGAAGAAGGATGGCAGCACTCGCTTCTGTGTGGATTATCGTCGACTGAACGACGTAACCAGAAAGGACAGCTACCCTCTACCCCGGATTGACGACACCTTGGACAAGTTGAGTGGGAACCAGTGGTTCTCAACACTGGATTTGAAGAGTGGATACTGGCAAGTGGAGATCGATCCCAAGGACAAGGAAAAGACTGCTTTCTCGACCGGAAATGGACTGTGGCAGTTCAACGTCATGCCTTTCGGGTTATGCAATGCTCCTGCTACGTTCGAAAGGCTGATGGAAGTTGTGCTTGCGGATCTCGTTGGAAAAGCTTGCCTAGTCTACCTGGATGACGTCATCATCATGGGACGCGACTTCAACGAGCACCTGGGGAATTTAGAAAGAGTGTTTGCCAAGTTGAAGCTCGCGAACCTGAAATTGCATGCCAAGAAGTGTAGCTTCTTCAAGAAACGTGTAAATTACCTCGGGCATGTAATTACAAAGGATGGCGTAGAAACCGACCCTGTAAAGACAGTAGCTGTACGAGAATGGCCCACCCCACGGAACAAAACAGATGTTCGGGCGTTTCTTGGTCTGTGCTCATACTACCGCCGCTTCGTATACGACTTCGCGGGAGTAGCCAAGCCCCTACATCGACTGACGGAGGACAAGCGTTCGTTTCAGTGGACTGAGGACTGTGAGAAGTCGTTCCAGGAACTGAAACAACGACTGTGTGAAACACCTGTATTGGGCTACCCGGACCAAGTCGGCGAGTTTGTGGTGGACACAGACGCAAGCAACATCGCCATTGGAGGTGTGCTGTCACAACGGAAGGGGGACAAGGAAGTTGTGATAGCGTATTTCAGCAAGGCTCTGTCGAAACCAGAAAGGAACTACTGTGTAACCAGACGCGAACTTCTGGCCGTAGTGAAGACAGTACGACACTTCAACAAGTATCTCATCGGAAGGAAGTTCAAGCTACGGACAGACCATGCGGCGTTGAAATGGTTACTTCAATTCAAGGATCCTGAAGGACAAGTCGCTCGGTGGATCGAGCAGTTACAAGAATTCGATTTCACGATCGAACATCGACGAGGACGGACGCATGGCAACGCTGACGCACTGTCACGCAGGCCGTGCCCTGAAGATTGTAAACACTGCTCGAGGCGTGAAATCGGTGATTCTGTCATCAAAGTCATTACGACTAACAACCTTAGTGACGAATGGGCGAACGAGACGACGAGAGACGAGCAACTCAAAGATAACAACTTGGCGCCGATAATGGAATGGAAGACGCAGAATGTTCCAAGGCCCGGCTGGAATGTTGTATCAGCCATGAGTTCCACCACGAAAAGCTACTGGGCTCAGTGGGAAAGTCTAGTGCTGCACAACGGGTTGCTGTACCGCAAGTGGGAGTCGCCCAGTGGACAGGAGACATTGATGCAGCTGGTCGTGCCTAGGTCAAAGGTGCGCGCAGTGCTTGAGTCCGTGCACGATGGATCCTCGGGAGGACATCTGGGCATGAATCGAACCCTGGCGAAAATCAGGAAACGATTTTATTGGGTTCATTGCCGGCAAGATGTCGAGGATTGGTGTCGCAAGTGCACAGTATGTGCGGCCGTGAAGGGACCTACGACACGTACGAGGGGACGTATGCAGCTGTACAATGTTGGCGCTCCATGGGAACGAATTGCGGTGGACGTTGCTGGACCGTTCCCGGTCACTGAAGACGGGAACAAGTACTTCATGGTCGTGATGGACTACTTCACGAAGTGGCCGGAGGTCTTCGCAATTCCCAACCAGGAAGCGACAACAGTGGCGACTAAGTTGGTCAACGAAGTATTCTGCAGGTTCGGGCTACCAATGGAGATACATTCTGATCAAGGGCGTAACTTTGAGTCGCAGTTGTTCCAGGAAGTATGCCGTCTCCTGGGAATAAATAAAACGAGGACTACGGCGTATCATCCACAGTCCGACGGAATGGTTGAAAGGTTCAACCGCACTTTGGAGACTCATTTGGCGAAACTGGTTGAGGATCACCAGAGGGACTGGGACCGATATATTCCCTTGTTCTTGCTCTCATATCGATCCGCAGAGCATGAAAGCATAAAGGTGACTCCTGCTTATGCCAACTTTGGGAGAGAACTCCGACTACCAGTTGATCTCCTGACCGGCGGACCTCCGGATGCGCCGCAACCTGTAAGTGACTACGTATCGAACCTGAAAAACAAGATGTGCGACATACATGACCAGATTCGTCAGAGCAGTCTTGTGGCCAGTACAAAGATGAAGACCAGGTACGATAGAAACTTCAATAGTAACGGTTTTGACGAGGGATCGTTGGTGTGGCTGCACAACCCGAAACGCCGAAAAGGCAAATCTCCCAAGCTGCAGAACCGCTGGGAAGGCCCGTATAAGGTCATCACGAGGATCAATGACGTGACCTATCGGATCCAACGATGCCCGCGTGGGCAGTTAAAGGTTGTTCATATTGATCGACTGGCTCCTTACAAAGGCTCGAATATTGCTCGGGACGAGCAAGTCTAAGCGGGGGGCAGTGTAACGAATAGGTACTTAAATCGCACAAATAAATACCTAAACACATCAAGGTCGATAGACGTCTCTAGAAACATCCAGAGAGAATCAAGTACAAACGAAAATGGACCGTATGTGCCTAGCCATAGGTACCAAAATCGGGCGCGGTCTGTGTGTAGGTATTTGGCGCCGAGTCGCATCGAGACGCGTCTACGGCTTTGTACAACGGTCTCGGCGTTTCTCGAATGTTCGGAGGGCAATATAAACAGAGGATCGTCGATGGGAGAAGACAGTGCGAAACACAGTGCGAATAAGAGCGATCAAAGCGAAACAGTGAAGTGGAATTTAGTGCGAATAAGTGTTATTCTATAGTGTTCATTTATTTAACTGTATTTTTTGTGGTGTTTAAGTAAAGTTTGTCTATTCAATCGGTATTTTAAATCTCTTCGAACCCTAGCTCGTAACAGTATTAAGGTGCACGGTTTATGTAACAATATTATTTTGTCAAATGATTATTTCTTTTCATGAAAATAAATTCTTCAAATAAGGCATGATAGTAAATTATTTATAGCTTTCGATTCGATATATTTGGTTTTGTATTATGAATTTCTTAAGAAACTACCAATATTATAAAAGTAATAAGTACCTACTTATTACATTGTAATTTTTGTTATGTAACTGTTGTTATGCAGTGTGCCATAGTATTTTTAAATAACAGTTTAAAGAATATGATTATTAGTTTTGCAAATATAAAATAAGTTAAAAATGTTATGTAAAATATTTGTATTAAGACTTTTGGCAACATATTTTTAAAAAATATGCATAATTTGTTAACCAAATAAGACAAGACAAGAAAAATGAACTGTAATAATAGCAAAATTTAATAAAAAACTGGAAAAAAACTTCTATTTGTCCAATTCATGCGATATCATATTTTGAAAACTTGCCCGGAAAATTCGGGAAAAAGTTAAAGTGCTTTTTTGTATGAACTCAAGAAAATTAACGGGCGAAGCCGGGGCGGAAAGCTAATAGATTATGAAAATCTTGATCTTATCTATACTTCAGTAACTTGAAATGACAGTTACAGACAGGCAAACGAACAAAAATTGTATACTGGTACCTTCATTCTACAATATTATTCGCTAGGGGTTGATCATTTTAACAACTATTTAATTTATCTGACATGCGCGCTCGTGTTTATAGATGTTATCAAAAACATCTGTTGTTACAAGCCACCATCTATCACGTTGTTTCAAATTTTTATATTGATAGAAATATTATTGTATCTTTATTATTTTTGTCAACGGCATTTATTAGATTTTGATACGTGTCTTATCTTTGATCTAATTATCAATGCACAATGTATAAGTAAAGTAGGTCCGTGTTTTAAATTCATTTTTTTTGTTCTGTTTACCTGTCTACACTGTGCAGTCTATTATAATTTGAGAATAATTTAAGAGTTGTTCATTCTGGCCTGTCAAGTTGAAATAGAAAAGTTCTGAAATCCCAGAAATACTTATAGATAGGTAAGGGTATTACCTATGGAGAAGACATGTATGAAAAAAAATTACATCGGGTCCAAGAGTGTGAGTTTTTTTGTCTTTTGTTCGTTCGTTTGTTTGGAATGTGTATAGACTGTAGAGGTGCCCTAAGAAAGGACTTTTCGAAAATCAAACCCTAAGGGGTGAAATGAGGTGTACCCAAACATTTCAACTTCTACCAAATTAAACGGGGTAACTACGGGGGTAAAAAAAATAAATGAAGCGAAAACTCTTTGCGTATTTATATAAATTACATACGAAGAAATAAACTCGATTACTACTGGGCCAATATGTTATGAGCAAGTACCTATGTGTTTAATGTTTTCTAAAAAAGATATATACTTAGGTAAAATAAAACCGGCTAAAAACGACAAAAAGGACGAAAAACCATGTGTGAAGCCGGCGTGGAACAACACACGGAAAAAGCAAGATGGATTAAAAATTTTAAAACATTTTTAAAACCTGTCTTGAAGTGACATCTAGTGGAGAATAGTAGAAGTGTCCTACACTTAGCGCCATCTAGTGTTCAGTAGTCAATGAAACTAGATGAAAATAAACTTTCATCAAAATTCATTTAGCCATAGGTATACAGAAACAAAAATTCTAAAAACTGAATCAGAGTGTAAAATTAATTAATTAATAATAGGTACCAAACAGGCTATGTGCACTTTTTTGGAAGCCAAGTTCCCAATTACAATTACATGCAGCATCTTATATCATATTTAAAGTATTATTTTTAGGGTTCCTAAGGTTTCGCTGTCCGTCTGTCTGTCACAGGGCTGTATCTTTTACAGAGTGTAATACTACTATGACTATGGCCGCTATAACAACAAATAATAAAAATAAAATAAAGTTTAAAATTAAAGGGGGTCCCTATATATCCCTTATAAGAAACGAGTTTTATTCGACGTTTCTTATGGCAATAATAGCAATACATACAAACTTCTAACTAATGGTCGGACTTTTTTCAATAACTACCTACCTACATACACTTTGCTAGTATCATCCAGTTTCAAAAGTTACAGATGTGTCTGCATCTGCTTTACAGCAATGCACCAAACAATAGACAATCAAAAACCCGTCCACACACGTCATTCATACACGTTCCATACAATTTTTAAGTGAAAAATACCCCGTTGAGCCAATTAGCGGCACTTGTGCGCGCATGCTCACAATATTATTATGTAATCTTATTATTTTGCATACATATGCGAAGATAATAACCTCAATAACAGTACAATTACGTTTAATTTTACTTTTTGGTTGGACAGGTTTTTCAGTTGCAATATTTGATATTCATTGTTGTAGCCGCGTGCTTGTGAAAGGATATCATTTATAATACTTGATAGGTAACAATAAAAATATGCACAATGAAAGACTGGACAACTTCGAGTTGGATTCTCGGATAATTCTTTTGTAGACATTGTAAAAAATGCATTGAAACGCCTTAAGAAGTGTGACTTTTAGCCTTTGAACTTCTTTAAGGCGTTACTATTATCTAAGTCATTCTAAGTACCTATATAAATAAAATTTCAATTATTTTCGTTCGTAAGCGCATCACTTGAGAACGATTGGTAAGAAAAATTGGAAACTGAAAGTGCTTTTTTCTATGGGCTTTTCGAGCGAAGCCGGGGCGGGAAGCTAGTCTATAGTATTAAAACGTAGGAGTTAGGGCTTATTAGGTTTCTTAAGGTTATTTTTAGGCCCATACTTTCTCAAAGATTAAAATCGGGTAAAAAGCTTTGATAAAATAAAAATAATAGAATGTGAGGGCTCATAGATTGTCCGTCGTATTCATCAACGGTGTCGTTGCACACGTACGCCACTGAGTGAAATCATAAATTTATAGACGATTAATATACTTAATTAAAATGACATCTTATGTGTTTCGCGGGTGCACAAATAACATAACTAAATTAGTGTGGTCTAGCTGCGACGGACCGGATTTTTTGTTTTATTTTATCAAAGGTAAAAAGATATTTTTTTACTAGTACTAGTTATATTAGAATAAAATTTCCTTTTTGGATTGCTATACTTACTTATTTTCTGTGCTAAGTAGGAGCCATTTTTAATATTTAAATTTGAATATAATTAATAATAAAACATTTTATTTAATTACCTTTCAGCTACATTCATAATATCACTAAAATCCCAACTAATATTATAAAAACGCTAAAGTGAGTTAATACAGAGCAACAAATCCACGTGATTTTTTGCACAGAGATTACTGGATGGCCGGAGAATGATAAAGATAGGCCACTTTTTATCCCGGAAATTATTTAGGGTGCGTCGGTGGCCGAGTGGTTAACACAGATCACGGGTTCGATCCCAGATCCCGGCCATGTACTAATGGGTTTTTTAATTAAAAACATACTTTACAAACCAAGAGGCTTTTCCATGTAAATATACCGCAACAGAACTGGCCACTCGGTAGGATAGGTTGATTCACCGGCAATTCGGGGAAAAGTTAGCCCCAGCGAGTTTTCATGGCGATTGCTGTCTAATCCGTCAGATATACTTATAACAAAATTATGTAAGTAGATAAATATCTATCTCTAATAGATAAGTTGTTATAAGCGTATTTATGTAGGAATTCAAATTGTTGTAAACCATATTGTATTGTGGGTCGCTAGTAAAAAAATAAAAATATAACAGAAACGGGGAATGTATGCGCTGTACCCTGGCCCTCCTCTCCTCTTAAATTGTGATGAAATAACAACATGGTATTTTACGGCGTGGGAGACTTGTGACTCATACCTACAATAAATAAAATTCCGACAAGGAATCCCTTAGAAACTTTCAAACAATTTAACCTGATCGCGGTAGAATGTCTTCTTTATAACCTGTTTCTAAACTTTTGACATGTAAAATTAATTTAATCGCATAATACTCGAAAGATCGTAGGAAACTCACTAAGTACATAAACCCACTGGATTTTGTGAAAATTAAACTCGTTCAGTTTTATACAAAACGATTTAGCGATTGTGGATATGTCACCTTATACATAGTAAATAACGAATCAGCTCTAAATTAAGCCTAATTTTAAAATCTTCGACCACATACAGGCCACCATCTTGATGTCTTTCAACGGGAATTTAATTTGCCTAAGCTGGTTTGTATTATGTACCTATATTATTTTCTGAATCTCTAATCTCTACTCGCCTTCCACTCGATTGGTAAGTAATTTCAAAAATACTTGATCGTCGCATTTCGGAAATTCATGACTCCTATTAGCTGAAGATATTTGTAAAACGCATTATTGACAAGAAGTTAGTTAGAAATAAAATGGATTAGGGCAATATAAAAGAACAAAACATAATATTTATACTTTTTATTATTTCATTATTCACAGAAGCGTATTCAAAGTATTTCTTAATAATAAAAAATTAGCTATATCAAAACCAAAACCCGTTATAATTTAAATAATAAATTTTAACAAACTACCCTATTTAATTAGTAAAACTAAGTTTAGAAGCGTTTTTAAATATTTCCTTTCATTATTAGATGTTTTTAAATCCAATAATATGAAATATACTTAATTATTCTTAAATATAATTTAAATAAAAATACTAAAGGACAGATTGTTAGGAAGCAAATTTGACTTTAGTACTTAATAGAAAAAAATAGAATATAATAATTATTGCAGAGATCACAGACTAGATTAAAACATACATTTTTCTTACATATTAATTCTCAACAATGACTGCATATTACAAGTATAATAATATACATTAATTAATACGTAATGTTAAAACCCCTTTCTGCATAATTTTAAGACAACAAAATAAATGGAAAGGGATTGTTTACTTCTTCATCATAAAGGCACAACAAGAGCAGTTGAAAATACAGAACAAACCAGAAAATGTATGCGCACTGAATAATATTTAAAAAAATACTAGACTTTCCGCACCTGTCATATTTCTCGTCACGATTTACCATTTTGGGATAAAATCTTATTATCAAGAGATAGGATAGTATTAATAAAAAATAACACCTATTCTATGTTCTTATTAATTTATCTTATATAGTATTTTTATCAGGTATACAACAACCGGGAACACTACTCTAGTATACTAATTTTAGCCTCAGTTTGAAGAATTTAAGCGGATTCTGGTTTATTCTGTATTCTGAGATTGAATAATATAAAAATATTAAATAGATTTGGAACCTCGGCAAAATTGCAATCAAAGTGCGATCCACGCATCTTTTCTAATACAATTCAAAGTTTGAATAAGAAACAAAACGTGAGGTCCTCAACATAAATAATATCTTATTATATAAACTATGTGTGAGTTGTAGGTTACACAAACCTATTTAAAAATACATACAATTTTACTTTGTATATAGAAGGTGTTCCGTTTTTTTACAATAATAATTGTGTTTTTTTATGAATTATGTTTAAGTACATACCTACATAATAATACAATGTGACAAAAAGCCTCTATAATAATTTATTTTTATAACATTAACACAATCAGAGTTTGAGCTATTTATTTTAGAAACATCTTAAAGTATAAATTATGGTAACAATATGAACATTGTTTTATGTTAAAGTACTATACAATGTATATTTTCTACTAATTTAACTTCAAAATATGTATAGATACGCTTAATGCATGTGACATCGTTTTGAAAAGTTTTCAGAAACAATAATTAACAAAAAAGTACCTATAAGAATAAAAAATTGAAGTAAATAAATAAAATTAAATAGGTACTTATATAACTTAGTCTATTTAGCATATGGGCGTTTATAAAGACAGAACATAAAACATTAGTTAATTTAATGAAAGCACCACTTGTTATATTTTATTTCATTATTCAAAAAAGTATTTCGTAAGTTTTATTTTTTTGTTAAATAATCTAAAATAATATATATTATTTTATAAAACACCCTATGTTTAATATAATTCATAAGATAAGTGACACGTTGTCATATTAAATCGCTAAGCTGGCATATTTTCATTTTTATTGGTTCTTACAGCCATAAAATATATTCCACATTGCGGGAATCAGTTTTCTTTATCGCTTGACGCCGACTCTGTTCGTTTCCGAACTGTCCAGTAATCTGTGAAAGAAGAAAAACATTCATTAATTTCGGTATAAGTAAATAATAAAAATAATTGGGGTAGAAAAGTAATCATTTTACACTCTGCCCGTTGGGTCCATAATTTAATACCCTATTATACCCGCTTGTGGGGAGGTGGATTTAAAAAAAAGTAGCTTATGTGCTTCCTTAGGGTTCAAGCTTTCTCCGTATCAAACCAAATACATAGTATAGAAAACATTACATCTCAGGAATGAAAAAAATCACCAATGAAATGAGAAAGTCACAAAAAATCGTTATGTGGTGTTCCTAATACAAGTTTTAAGTTAAAAAAATAAAATGAAGTGAATACGGTCGTATTTATTCAGTTTGAGTTTTAGCTACCTGAGTTACGCGTCACTTTTTTCATACATTGTATATTTGTATGTATACTAAAATAAATCAGTTGCGGCGAACCGTGTCGTGTTCTTTTAAGGACTTTTGAGTTTATTTTTCAAAAAGTACTTACAACTTCGTTCTTTTAAATTTATTTTTAAACGGGCAGACAGATTGCTCGATTTTATACATTTGAATTTACATTGACAATATTAGGTAGGTAGACATAGTGTTTTAATAAGAATATATATAAGCTTCTTACTTTTCCTATTTCAATACAATTTTAGATCCATACTTTTACTCACAGAACATAATATCGAAATAGAAGTAGCAAGTGGGCGTAACCACTGCAACATAATACATTCTTCACGGGTTGCCTTACAGCTCCCGAAACCATTTTACGGTTCCAGGGTATACCCAGCGGAAGACCAAGAAAAAAAGGCCATGTACCAATGGGATTTTTAATTAAAAACTTATGTAGGTTCATAATGCGACAAACCACACTTATACTTTGCCATCTTTTACCTCAACAGAACTGGCCAATCGTTAGGTATAGCCTCACAAATACCATCGGCTAAACGATGGGTACCCTGATTTCCGTACATCTTCAGAATTTCCGCTAAAATATAGAATAAAACAATTTTGTGCTATAAATATAGTAAGTAGGTACATACATTATAACCGCTCAAATAATGTGTCTAAAGATAGTATAATATACCATATTAACTAGACTAGTTTTTCACAACATTGTCATTCACAAACCCCAGTGTTCATATAAATTATGCTATTATTCTACTTCTACTTTCTTTATATTGTTCTGTGCTTTTACACGTCTACGTTAGAATGAATATTTAATTAATATAAGTACATCCGTTTAGGCGTATATAAATAGAGATAACTTTTATTTCGTACCCTCCGAATAATTTTTAGGGTTCCGTACCCAAAGGGTAAAAATGGAAACCCTATTACTAAGACTCTGTTCGTCTATCGTGATAGTTAGACAGTTGAAATTTTCACAAATGATGTATTTCTGTTGCCGCTATAACAACAAATACTAAAAAACAGAATAAAACAAATATTTAAGGGGGGCTCCCATACAACAAACGTGATTTTTTGCCTATTTTATAGATAATGGTACGGAATCCTTCGTGCGCGAGTCCGACTCGCACTTGGCCGGTTGTTTTCTGCATTTTTTTTAATGGGTTCTATACTACTATTGAGTACATAGATATTTACTTAGAATCTACATATTAAGATACGCATTTATAAGCAAAATGTAAATCATGAGAACTTAACACCTGTGTCATATCATATTTCTGCAGTGTGAAATAGTGTAAAGGAATTAATTGAAATTGCAGAAACTACATAAATTATCAAGAAGTTTTTTTTTTGATAATATTAGAATAGAACCCATTATATCCTTACTTAGGTGTTTTTCAGTATCAACACACTGAACTTAAACATACTTACTAAAAAAAATAAGAACAACTTGCAAAGGGGGCATCCATTAATTACGTGAGCAATTTTTCGTTAAATTTACACTCCCCCCTCCCCCTTGGTGAGATTGAGTGAGATTTAGTGGTACCCCCCCCCCCTTCCCCCATACGTGAGATTTCTGCTACAATTGTTAAAAAAACTACATTTATTTTTATCATAGACTTACGATTTTTATAAAATTTAATTTTTTATAATATATAAAATATATACCTTTTTTTTTCTTTTAAAACTCTAAATGTTTCTTTTTTTTACTTTTTTTCTTACTCTTAAAATAAATGTTTTTAATCATGAGATGTTTGAGCGAGTAAAATGGGACATTTCAAGTGAAGATAAAAAAATTGTTGACGTGAGATTTTCTATTATACCCCCTCCGTTTAAGTGAGATATTATGAAATTTTACTGGACCCCTCCCCTCCCCATTTCCAAGAACTGCGGATCCCACTATGTATCGAAAAATTAAAAGGCATTCAAAATTACAATTCAAGCGATTTAATGAATATGATACGGTAATTTTTATACTTAATGGCTAAATTGATTTATCGCAGATCGAAGAGATTAATTATGATCAAGTTATCGTACTAGGCTTTGATCTTCAGCGAGGTTATTCGCACCAACGCAACATTGCGAGTATGCACCTTGAAACCGGAGGACCCGCTTCAGAGAGCACGTAAAGCTGGTGTTTTTGTGCGTATCTTTTTTACATAGGCTAGCTAAATTTCGCACGGTTAGTTCAAGTAATCTCCAACAGATGGCGTTATTATTTATAATTTTTCGTATTTAGAGGGGAAAATAATATTCAAAATGGCGTATCAAACACACATTTTGGACAAAAAATACACTTGAGATATAATATAAGAAATTAAAGACCTCCGCTACAAAATAAAGAGAGTATAACCCGCTCTAGTACTTACCTACCTTATACCTGACCTATATGTCTCAATTTAAGTGGCATTTCTATCGTTTATTGCTATACTAAGCTGAAGGTAAATAAAAAAATTAAAATCACGTGTGCAAACATTAAAATAAAATATACATACAGAGTTGTTCGGTTATTCACCCGTCGACGTAACGGGACTCTGACGTAAACTTTAAATCTTACAAAGTAATTTCCTCGGGGCAGATAAATAGACTAAAATAGGTATTAGGTATTGATATCCTTTCTAACTTCCCATCCCACTAATATTATAAACGCGGAAGTTTGTATGGATGTATGTTTGTTACTCAATCACGACAGAGCGGCTGAACGGATCTGGATAAAATTTGGCACAGAGATAGATTATAGTTATATTATAGGGATATATTTGTTTTTGTTTTTCACGGGATCGACATGATTTTTTGCATAGTGGTAGTTTAGGGGTCAGAGAATGACATATACTTCTTTTTATACCGCGAAATCGGGCAGGGGAGGGGCAAATTACAGCCACGGGATTATTTCTTTTTGTATCTATTTCCATGCGGGTGAAACCACGGACAGAAACCTGAATATTATAAATGCGAAAGTATGTTTGTTTGTTTGTCCTTCTTTCACGTCACAACAGAGCAACAGATCGATATGATTTTTTGCACAGAGATTGTTGGAGGGACCGGAGAGTGACATCATAGGCTATTTTTTATTTCTAAAATCTTCTTCTTTCTTGTGTGTGACATAAATTTTAAAAAATACACGGGCGAAGCCCGCCAGGATATATAGCTATAGACAGTCATAATGAATATAAAATCGTTTTGAAAAATTCTTTGAACGGATTTAGATTAAAATTGGAGGATAAATGGTTTATCCTGGTTTAGTACAGAGTTACTTTAAAGTTTACTAGTGACCCCAATGTAGAAAATTGTTTATCAAAAATTAAATTTTCCAGGGAAGAAAGAGACATTTTCCAGGGATAAAATTTATGCCTCCGACCCTTCAACTATCCCTGTGCACAAATCATGTCGATGTCGTTTAGCCATTAAAGAAGGACAACCAAGCAAACACTTTAGCATTTATAATATTGGTTAGGATTCTAGTGTAAACCTTGTACATAAAAGTACAATTGGTGGGATCCATTTTCCACGCGACTCTTCAAAATGACGAATGATCATTATCTGTTCTGAGCCTAAGGTTAAGTACGAGTATTTCTCAAGAATATTGTATTTCTTTTGCAATATAAACATTTTACACAACCTGAGGCCAAATGATTCAAAGATTTATAGGTATCTGAAAGATTTTTACGATTTATTACAGTAGGTATTTACCCCATTTCTGCGATGAAAGTTCGAAGATGTGGTGTGGCCAGATAAGTTACAGGAGAAAAACGAGTCAGTTCCTAACTAATATTATAAAAGCGAAAGACGTGTCTTTGTTTGTTTATTTGTTTGTTTCTTTCACGCCAAAATCGAGCCGATGTGATTTTCTGCACACTTGCATTCACTAGAACGAAACTACAAGAAGAAAATACACATACTTATCCACCGAACTTGTAAACACATATTTCAAAGCTCGGTGTACTTATCTATACTAATTGTTACGAACTCTTTTCGTACATATAGTTTAGAAGAAAATGTCATTATTTTAGTTTTTGATTTGTCGCTGTCTAATAATTTGTTTAATAGTTTTTGCTCCATGTTTTTCTTCCTTCTAAATAGTATACCTACTAATTTTCCACACCGGTGCCTTTTCTTTTTATACAGTCTATTACAGCCAACAACACTAATATTATAAAGATGGAAAGGTTTTAAGTTTGGATTTACTTAAACAACTGAACTGATTCTGAAAAAAATTTCACAACTAGAAAGCTACGATATCCCTGAGTAAATATAAGCTATGTTTTATTTTGTTATAAAATATTTGGGCGAAGCCGGGGGCGGAAAGTTAGTTATAAAGTAGCATGTACTAACTACAAACTGATTCATCATCGCCGAACCGAAATTGTTAGTAGATGTTCTGATTAGAAGAAAGGATAGTCTTTACTTGAATTTAGCCCAATACTACTAAATAATGAAACAATTTTATTTATCAGGGGACTAACCAAATAAATAGATGTTCACATTTTCAAAACTTATAGTCGTGAAGACATTATGTCTGTTATTTAAAGTGCAAACAAAGGAAAAATATTTGTACACTGTGTTTTACATTGACTTAGTTCTTTCTGTATCGAAGAGAAATTGTAGAGGAAATAAAGTACACATACAAATCAGGTGAACAACCTGATAAGAGTGCTTTGATCCTTTGCTTGCACAGCGTATAGGGATCTAGCCAGTATTTACTTTGCAGCCTATAGAAAGTTTATAGAAAACATTTGAGTTCGTGAAGACAATAAAATAGATAAAAGCGCACGAAGAAATGCCTACCTAAAACAAGTCGAAAATTCCAAAACAACGACTTCATACGTATTTTTATTTATTTATCCACCGATACACACGTCATATTTCAAAGCTCGGTGCAGTCATCAAAATCCAATTTTTAATCAAATTTTTCAAAAAACCAGCAGCCTAATTGCGTAACTTTGATAGTGATCCAATCACTATAATTTTTTTACAGATAAAGGTCGAATTTAGCCCCGCACTTTTCGAAATGTGTATTTTCGTTAATTGTGCTACATTGTGCTGCGTTTGTGCCGTACTGTGCCGCAAAAATTAGCTCAATATCTCAAACCGCTCCCGCTGTGTCTGTCTGTCTGTTGATGTTTTACATGTTTAGGTGATTAAAATCGGGGGAAAAGTAAGCCTCAGCGACTTTTCATGGCGTATGCTGTCTAAACCGTCTGAGATATAACAGAAAGATGAAGGAAAGAATTGTGTAGAATAAAATTATCTACAAAAAAGTCCGCGGTAGCATATATCTATCTATAATAGGTAAGTGCGAAACCGGGGGCGGAGTCGCTAGTATACCTATAAATCCTATAATAATCATGGATTTAGTCCTTGATAATACGAATAATCTATCAATCTATCTAATAATAAAGCTGAAGAGTTTGTTTGTTTGACACGCGCTTATCTCTGGAACTATCAGCTATATAACATCACGCTACGACCCAAACTAGCTGAGCACTAACCATTAACGGGAGTGCAACCGCAAGGCACAGCTAATAGCATAAAATATAAGCAAGGTAATACTAATAATTTAACTTGTTTCTAATGCAAGATAGATCAGGCGAAAATGGGCGAGATGAGAATTTACCTACTTTATGGCAAATTTTTTTCCTATCAAATATTTTATTAGTATGCAACATCGATGGTAAGATGGTACCTATGCACTATGCGGTATGTAACGGTAAGTCCCGAACTCCCGACATTCCTTGAATATTAAATTCGGTTAATATCGCAATATTGCGTGACAGAAGCAGTTCTACATCTTTGAACGAAGATTGATGCAAATACTTCTCTATAGAATTAAAATTCCAGGATTTTTTTTAAATATTATAAACTTTTGCTCGTGGCTGTAATTTGCCCCTCCCCCGCCCGCTTTCGCGGTATAGAAAGTAGTATATCATTCTCTGACCCGTAAACTATCACTATGCAAAAAATCATGTCGATCACGTGAAAAACAAAAACATATCTATCCCACGAGAACCATACATGTTTCCGGGATAAAAAATCGCCTATGTGCTATTTCAGATTATAATCTATCTTTGTGCCAAATTTCATCCAGATCCGTTCAGCTGTTCTGGCGTGATTGAGTAACAAGCATACATAGATCCATACAAACTTTCGCATTTATAATATTAGTGGGATGCGAAAGTACATTTGTTTGTTTGTCTTTATCTCAACTACAAACTGAGCTAGACTCGTGGATAGCTCGAGAACTGACAGTGACATAATTATATAGGCTGTATTTTTATCCCAGGAAAATGTTTCGTTCTCTCGGAAACATTGAATTTTTCATATAAAAACCTTATATATATATCCGTGCGAAGCCGGGTGGGTAGCTATTGCAATAAAAAGTTTTGTGCGACTAAATAATATTCTGGATTAGCGCAACAAAGGATACCTCTCATCATGGAAAGGCGGGCGCAATTTTATTACTTATCCAATTATTTTTATCCTCTTGCATGTCAGGTTTACATACATGGTCTAGAAATCGGTTAAAAATTACAGATACTTTTTCTAACATGGCCAGGTAGCGTTCATAGGGCACGCTCATTGGTTTTGAGGGGGAGGAACGCTTGTTGCTAAGCGGCTCTTTGATGAATGAATTTAGATTTTATTGTAAAAGGTTTAGGTGTCAGTTTTATTTAAACATTTATGTGGTTACATTCGAGCGCTTTCCATGCTACGGTTCATATGGGCCCAATTTTATACCACATATCTAGCATCTAGAAGTAAAGGCTAATATTATATAACTAGAAAGGTGTGGACGGAACCACTGCTAACAATGTCTTCTTTCAGCAAGATTGTACGGATCTAAAGTCTTTATCCTGGATTTTTTTTAATTGGTGCTTGCTTAGCTTGTTTATGCAAAGTACAAGTTATTAAGTAATGCTATAAAAGAAGAATGTCTCATGAAGTATATACTAAAAAAAACATGAGAGGTTATTAACTGTACCTAGATGATAGAAGCTCGGTATCATTACAAACTAGTTTTCTCGCAATATTGGATCATTTTTTTCTTTAATCTGTAGTACATATTTTTAGGGTTCGGTAATAAATAGGTAAAAAGTTTGTGAAAAACTCTAACTTTCTGGGCAAAAATTTCGGTCATTCTCCAGAACCAATTCCATATTATTTTAGCCATAAGTAAATGAAATCTAGGTATTTATTAATATGTAGGTATGTATATTTTTGATCTGTCTGGTTGGATGTTTGAAACATGAGAAAGGAAAATGAATTTTGTTGTATCTTTCAACGTGAATCATCGCGATTTTTATTTTATAGTTTCACGGTTCTGCTGACGCGGAAGAAAGTTGTTTAGCCATAATACTTTTGGTAGGTACTGTAAGATTTCTGTAGAATTGCATTTTTGTAAGTGAATATTTAACACACTATGTATATAAGTCCTTTATTGCCTTAAACACAGGAGCAACCTAGCTCAGGCACTTGTATTATTGTTTATAACTTTATTATTATCGTCTATGTTATTCTATCACTTAAGTTTTTCAATAAAGATTTTATTATTTAGTATTACATATTATGATGTATTATTTTTTATATTCGAATATGAACTTTTTAAATGCTTCAGATAGAAAATTTCAGCAAATCACTTTACGGTTTGATTTTACATATTCGATAAAAACTTTTTATTTGATTGCAAAGTTGTTTTCGTGTCTTATCTATATTCCTTTACCTTCACCATTACATTCTATCTAAACCTTGCGAAATACCAAGCCAATACCATGTGTATAAAAATGTTCAAATTTAGCGTTATATCTTTTATTTTCAGTGGATTAAAGCACTATTTTGAAAGAAAATTGGTAGTTTGGCTCGACTAATATACGAATAATACTCGATAATTAGGAAATTGTTTTTAATATGAACCGAATTTGAGTTCATATATTGTAAAAATAAATAAAAATAACCATTCTACGGAACCAAAATCTTTGAAGCATGCAGGACCTTTTTTATGACGTCACCTATTCGGTCACCGACCGCCAAAACAGCCTTTGCTGTGCTTTGGGGTCTGTATGAATCACAATGAGTCGACCATTGAAATAGAAACTTAAAACTGCTAGATAGAAAGGTCATTTTCATTAAATTTTGAAATCTTTCTTTGTTTCAATAGGCTTTCAAGTTACGACCTGCGAAGTTCCGATTTTGAATTATCTTTTATTCATTTGGATTGGACCAAACTTCCGTCGAGTGGCGTCAGTCGGCGTCATGGAATTGAATTTATTTTTTTAATATTAAAAGTTTAAGATTTTCGTTCTTTAGCCTAGGTATTTAGATTCATTTCCCGGATACGTTCCTTTTACCAAAGATGACTTTTTTATACTAAATGTCATGCTAGGATTTATCGCTTGCTCGAATAAACAATATATAGGTAGCTTTCAAAGTTTTCAATAGGTTTTCACAGTTTTTAGGGCATCGTGAAGCCATGACGCGGTGTCTATTAATTATAATGTTATTGTAAAATGTTGAAAAATATGTTGTTTATCTGTCAAAACTTGAATTTCATCATAATAAAAGAAAAGTGACCCCTTGTAAATACAGTGCAAGGTGCACAGGTTTTCTTTCATGAAACCTACCTACTGAAAATTTTAAAATTTATTACTTATTTATTTTAAAATCCCATGTTTTTCTATCCAATATGGGTTATCATTATCAGTTTGACGATCGACATTACTCAACCTCTTTAGAACTCAACTCAAGTGGGATTATCAATATTTACACTAATATTAAACTATAATATTTGTATGACGACGAACGAACTGTATAAATAGCACATATTTTTGAAATGAATGTAGGTACAAACTTAACTATAAACCTAATCCAGAGGTTTTGGATTCGATACCAGACAGTAGCAATGGTATTAAACATGACAGGAAGCAACCTATCTATATAAACTTTAGATAGAAGAATGTTCTAAGACATGCGGATATCTACTGGAAAATTCACCTAAAAAATATTTCTTTTTGAAATAATATGTTAGATCTATCATTCACTACACAAAACAAGTTGACTATTAGGAACAAATTGGTAAGATATAGGATCTAGATTGACGCCAGAAAAAAAAATTGTTCCAAAAATTGTACTGACCTGTCATATGCAGCTGCCGACGAGACGCGGGTGTGCGGGGAGTCCGGGGAGTGCGAGGAGCTCGGGGTGTACGGGGGGTGCGGGGTGAGTGGGGAGATCCACCAACGCTCCTCCTGGAAGGTGACCCCAGAATCCTCAAATCCGTATTCCCAACATCCGCCAAAGCTTCCAACCCCAAATCATCATCCCCTAATAATTTTACAGGCGAATCCATCTTAGCGATTTTACACGGTCTCTCAGATTCAATATCGAATTGAAATCTTCTTATAAATCGCTTCCTGTCCCTCGAATACTGCTCAGCCATCAATAACGCTGTTTCATCTCTATCTGGAACTCCAAATAAACACTTGCAGCTGGATCGACGTCTTCTCGCGTGTCTCGGAGACATTTCGTTTCTTCGTTTGGGAGTTCGATCAGCAGCCATAACTCAAATGAAAGACCGGTCCGCGAGAAACATCTGACTATAATAATCTCCCGAACAGCTGTTTCGACAGGTTGGTGGGGGAATTACACCTGGCTATCCCGCCAATTCTAACCTATAGCAGCGTGCGTCCGTGAGCGCGAGTCTTTACCAACTGTGCCGAATAGCCGAGTACCCGAACGCCGCCGACGCGATACGATGCTAGCTGAATTCCCGCGCTTTTCACGCACCGATTTTGGCACTCGCTTGGCGCGCAAACTTCAACAATAGTCCCCAAGGACGCTTTTTGTTAACAGGTGGTAAAGGGGAGCAAGGAATAATGCATTACGTCCTATACAATTTATTCTTATATTATCTACCCGAGATGTAAAGACGGCATGGTCAGGTTATTATTAGAATATGCGTTATCTCTTTTAAGATAAAATTGTAATAACCATAAATATCCAAAATCAACCTACAGTTTTTTTCATAAAAACACTACCTACCTAGATTTTTTTTTCTATCTATCTATCATCACGCCTTTTATCCCAAGAGGTAGGATTTGTTACCTCTTTCGCTTCTTTTATATTCATAATACCTACCTTTCATACATGCTCGGCGATTGTGTGTAGGTACTTTTAATACCTATTGCCTTTTTTTTCTTTTCATTATGATTTTTTTAACTGTATACAATTTCCAATTTTAATTCTCCAAAAAGAGAGTAAAGTACTAACCTCGAATTTGCACGTGCAAAATTTAAATTTTTGGCTCTTGTTCATCTTTGGTATAGTTATATATGTTACAATAAATTAGACTGATATAAAATATGCCAGTGTGTATTTCGCTTGCAGCTTCTGCGCTCCGCAAACAGGTTCTTTATCATGTCGGCTAAAGGAAATGGATTAAAAAAACATAGTAGCAAAGGTATATAAATTGTTGTGCCATATTATGTCTATCACACAAAAATCTGCTCTTACATGCCTTCATTCACAGTGCAATCACATTATCTTCACGCCTGTTGCCTATCCTAAGGGGTAGGGTATAGCCATCAATTATTATATAAAAGAACAGAAACGTGTCTGTTTGTCTGTGTATATTTTTAATCTGTGAGGGTACTTTTTTTAACTACAGTAAGTACCTATTAGTCAGTGTTCTTAGGTACCTATCATGACATGATTTTCTAGGGAGCCTAAATACTCGTGAATAGGTTAGCTGGAATTTCGCTTCGCACGGATACAAAATTGGTTTTACAATTTGAATACCTATATAAATACGCTTATAACTAAGTACTTATCAATTTTGGATAGATATAATATACTACCGCGAACTTTTTCATAGATCATTTTATTTTTTACACAAGACTACTTTGGAAATAATAAGACAAATTTTATTAACCTCTAACGGAGTAGATACCTACGCCATGAAAACTCACAGGGGCTAACACTGTCCCCTGACTTGATTTACTTATACTACTAATAGTGCTCAGCTCCTATACATGATAGGTCCACGTTTAATACTACTTTCCCGGTGAATCAACCTTTAAAACGGCAACAAAATCCGTTTAGTCGGGGAAATTTTGATTTATAATATTTAGTGATGAGTGATGAATTGATGATGATAAAACACATTACACATGCAAAATTTGTATTTGTTGTTATCTTTGTAGGAAAGTAATTTGCTTTGTTGAAGAAGGGAAAAAAAATCGATAAAACAAAATCATGTAGAAAGTCTTGAAAAAGTCCGTAAAATTCAGTAGGTAGGTACATATTACATAATTATATATCATTGCATTTTTCAAAATACATACTTTTAAATTATAGCTGTAAGATTTATAATAGAATATACCTAATTTTATATTTGTATCAAATTACCGCGAAAACTATGATGACGTCACATCTTGCGCAAACCAACAAAATGATGGTCACAGATTAGATAAAATAGATACCAAGAAAATAAGTTAGTCAGTGACATTATAAGTGGAAGTGACGTCACTTCTCGTTTGCGGTCACGTGACCGGAAGTATGGATTAAAGATTTTTCATTTCTTAAAAATGAAACAAATAAATACATATTATTTTCAGTGATTATACGGTTAAACTTTATCTTTGTTGTTTAGGGGTCAGAGAATAACATAATACTACTTTTTATACTGCGAAAGCGGGCGGAGGAGGGGCAAATTACAGGATCTATTTCAACGCGGGTGAAACCACGGACAGAAGCTTATAAAGAATATTATTGTGTATTTATTTTCTTTCACTGTCAACACCCCTTATTATTTCCCGAGACATACCTACCTGCCTACCAAAAAATATTTAAGAATTTCATAACCACTATATCCAAACAATGACTCATAAAAGGCATGACCCGTACGCACCTAGACAGCACTTTGTAACCGCCATGTCTCCTTCTAATATTACGAATTACGATGATGTAATGCTATAAAAACCACATGAAAACTTAAAAAAAACACTCCCAACACCGATATAAAAATATTATATCATCACGGCTTTTATCCCAAGACGTGTAAGGCAGAGACAATCGAATGCCGTTTATTTGACCTGCAACTTTTCTTTCGCCTCCTGTATCATCACACATCAACACTGCCCTCAATCATCAAGGAAGAGTGTCAAAGTTCGTTTGTTTGTCATGTCAAAACAGATTGACTTAATTTTCGATTCCACGTCATGTCATGGCGACCAACGGACGCGTCCCGTAGTGACGTGAAGGGCCGTGATAGTTGTGATTAATCATGTGATTAACGGTCGGCAAGATCGGCTTTATACACTATTTTCATTGGTGGAGTCATAACAAAAAAATAAGAAGAAGACTTAATTTTCGTTCATAAATTGAGTAAAAAATTAAATAAATAAGCTACGACTAGATATACAACATATAGACGGATCACGGATGAAAGTGGCGTTAATATAAAGTAAATTTTAATGTTATTTGGCTACCTACTGAACCCTACAACCTACAAACGATAAAGGTCAATATGACTGTAGGCTATGCAATTTTTAACAACTCATAGTCCCCCAAAATTATAGATAATTTGTTTATCATATTATACTCAATCTATAGGTAGTTTTTAGGGTTCCGTACCCAAAGGGTAAAAACGGAAACCCTATTACTAAGATTCCGCTGTCCGTCCGTCTGTCTGTCCGTCCGTCGCCAGGCTGTATCTCTGCATGAACCGTGGTAGTAAGACAGTTGAAATTTTCACAGAATCTGTGAAAATATGATGTATTTCTGTTGCCGCTATAACAAAAAATACTAAAAAACAGAATAAAATAAATATTTAAGGGGGCTCCCATACTTACAACAAACGTGTTTTTTTTTCCTCTTTTATAGGTAATGGTACGGAAACCTTCGTGCGCGAGTCCGACATGCACTTGGTCGGTTTTTACGTATTTATATGCTAATTTTATTTTTATGTTAGTCTGTCTGCTTTTCTGTGTGTAGACTCCGAAATGTTTAGAACTACATAGTTTCTGAAATAGGGGCATTTTCAGTTCAAATCATTGGAAATAGATTAAATAGATTTGTTGTGGTATGCACAATAGAAAAACATTTGTACTTATGTAACCTAAATCTACCTATGCTTATACATAAAATAATAATTCATGTAAGTACCTAGTTTAAAAAAAATAAAAAACACACTTTTGTCAGTAGAACGCATATTTGCGCAAACCAAATGAGCCCAAACCATAGATTAAATAATATGGCCCCAGGGTAGCCAGCAGAAGACTACCTCTTCCTCATTTAGCCGAAGATTTTTTTGAGGCTATTTTATCGTACCCCTGACTTCTCAGTTGTGAGCCGACGTTTTACCCACTCGACCACTGACGCCCCTGATAAATTATTGTATTGTCATCCGAATTACATACCTATACTCGCAAAGTCACAAATCGATACGACAATCCACAACATTTCAAAATTTTAACACCTTAATTTTATTAGCCTATATGAAAGTTTTCTAAAATTTTAACTTTAACACTCTTAAATTAATTTTTAAATATTGCATTTTTAGAAAAATCCGATGACGGCTAAAAGTATCAGGTGTCTATGCGTATTCTGTATTTAAAAAAAAAGAAATTACATGAGCTGCGTGCTTTCGTTCGTTTCAATCGTTCAATAGTTCGTTCATGGTTCTTTTGTTTCATTCATTATTGTTTATTTTTAGTTTATTATTTTAAAATTAAATTTTATTCACTTTCATCAACAAAGATGGGTAGAGAAGCACGTAAATTAAATTCCCTTGTATCAATTCTATTCTATTTTTTCGTGTTATGGCTCCATCAGTAGTCCCCTTGTATCCTGTTTTGTTTTTACAACTACAACTAATACTTTTTATTACCAGTTTCCCTTGAAGGCAGAGAGTATAGTAGCTTTGACCCGTACTCGTTACACAGTGTAGTTTTTTCAAAATATCTCTTAAACCACTGAACAAAAAAATAAATAAATATGTGTATCGTGTTAAGCAAAGGAAGATCTCCAAACGGATTTTTAATTTTGGTACTTAACGAAAAATGAAATGTTGTGAATTAGAAGTTGTTTACATATACATACCTAGTTATAAAGTTATACCTGTAGGTAGGTGAAACTAATAAAAGCGTGATAATTATTAAAAATAGAGCTAGAATATAAATGCACTTTCTAATCATTGATCAAATTAACTTATTATACAAATACACGAATAAATAACTAAAAAATGAAAGAAACTCAAGAATAGAAAACTAATACAGGAAAAAATAATATAGTTAGGTACCTAAAAAAAATTAAAAACCCAGATAAAGTTAAACAGGTAAAGCTACATTTAATTACGAGGAACCGAAAATACCTTTTTAAATGAAGTGAACCTTCTGTCGAAAATGTCAACTTGGTTACCTTACCATGCTATATAACCAGCTCATTGCTGCATGCATATGCTATTGCTACAATCAAAACATAAGCATATGTTCATGTACAATATTAGCTATTTCATTAGCAAACTATAATTTCATCACCCCACGTGCTGTTAGTTAATTTCCTATAGGAAATCATTATTTTGACAATTGAAAATTCGCTGCAAATAGCTGCAATCAACCCTATAGTGCGTGAAATTGGGGTTGTAGGTTGTAGGTGACTATTAATTGAATTTGGGGTCAGGTGGCCACTCTGAAATAATTTAAGGGTAAGTATATTTACCTACATCTATAAAAATATTATGATAAAACGTGTTTGTCTGTGACATAGAATCAATGAATAAATTAATTTGTGTGTTCTACCGTCACGTAACTGCCTACTATTTTTTAAATATTTAAAAGCAATACTTAGTCTTTAATTTCCAGAACACGTCAACTTTTTTGTATTTTTTAAAGACTTGAGGAAACCATTTTCTATTATGTTATCAATAGTTATCATATATTATGATTATTTTTATTTTGTTATCATGGCGTTTAAAAAATCATCGGCTAAATGAGGAGACTTTGTCTTCCACTGGGTATCCTGGGGCCGGTAACAGTTCCCGGGAGCTGTAAGGTAACCTGTGAAGAATGTAAGCCGTTTATTTGACTAGAGAGTACTTTTATTCCTTGTTTGACAGTTTAGACTCTACCATAGATAATATACTATCTCCACGCGACACATGACAGCATGAACACATCAAAATCTCACTGCAAAGATCAAAGATAAGATAAAATCTCAATTAGAAAGAGAAACATAGATAAAGTTCCAGCAGATAAAGCAAGACAAAATGTAGCGTCGCTTTTATATCTTTCTCTTTTAACTGAGATTGAGATTCAGTCTTCTCAGTATGATCGCGGGCTCGCGGGGCTGATGTGGCTATTTGTGGCTATTCTAGGTTCAAGGCTAGTGCATCTTATACTCAAAGATTTACCTAGAAAGTGTGTTACTAATATTTGAAATAAAATAGTTCAATATCAATCTTAACATCGAACCCATAATGTAACGGAAACGAGCACTATACTCCAATACGATGGCCTCTTTTCCGGTACAGTTAAACAAATAATCCTTACTATAATATTATAAATGCGAAAGTAACTCTGTCTGTGTGTTACCCTTTCACGGCTAAACCACTGAACCGATTTTGATGAAATTTGATACGGAGATAGCTTGAACCCTAGGGAAGGACATAGGCTACTTTTTTTTAATCCACCCCCCTAAGGGGATCTAATAAGTGATGGAAGTAAGTACGGGCCCAAAGGGGCGAACAGCTGTATATATATTATATATGTACTTATATACAATCTCCAAAGTTAGTGATAGTGGTAGGGGTAGTGATAGTGGTAGGGGTAGGGGTAGGGATAGGGGTAGTGCAGGCAAGCCATTATCTATGAGTGCTATAAGGTATATTTTATTTTGTTCGAAAATATCCACGGGCGAAGCCGGGGGCGGACAGCTAGTATTTATATATTTAGGGGCATATTTAACTTAATGCGAATTTTAATTATTGATGAGGATTGTGAAACGATCTCATGGTGTCGTCGTCTTGCAGGGTGTGCAAGTTATAGGTCACTTAGTTGTATTTGGGCAGATAAATTATTTTTTTATTTACCATTATTATCTGGTTGTTTCAATATACTTTAGAAGATTTTTGTTTGTATATATGTGTTGTGTTTTGTCCTAGATGGGGCCTGGAATCTTTTGCATATTTGGATTTTGTTTTGAGATTCATACCGACCGGTCATTCTCTAACGTGTCTCTCTCAATTCTACGGATATTGAGGGAATACTAAGTATCAATTTAACACTGGGGGAAGCCAAGTAAAATGCAAAGAAGGTAAATAAATTATTTTGTTTAATCCTTGGAGATATGTAGGTAAGTAATTAAAAAATAATTAAAAGAATAATTATTCGAAAGTAACGAAAAGGTAAGACTTTAGCTGTCCCAACTCTCAAGCCACGAATCAAAATGTACTTATTACTATATACTGTTTGAACGAGCTAATCTCTAGAACTACCAGTCGGATTTGAAAAAAAAAATGCTTTTGATAGCCCAATTCTTGAGGAAGGTTATAGGCTACATAACATCACGCTAAGGAGCGGAGCAGTAACTATTAACGCGCGGGTGCTAACCGCAATACACAGCTAGTCTTATATATTTGTTCAAGTTTAATATTTAATATGAAAGAATTTACTTACATGATTCCAGGGTATTGATTCACTTTGCTTACTAGGAACCGCTACCTATCACCACAATAAACAATCACGGTTGATGACAATTTAATTTTAGAACATTAACTTGAGCACGCTCCGTTGCTCTATCCTCTAATATCACAACTACCCTTCATCCGTTCTTACTTCCCTCCTCCCTCCATTTTCTTCTTTTAATTATCAGTGTTGCCATCTGATAATTCTCTTCTTCTTTTCTTGTCTTTACGATAATTCTCCACTTTTGATAGAAGACAATAAAATTGAGGGATAAAGGATTAAATTAAAATATGTTGAAAAAACACTTTTCATAGACTTCGGTAAAATTATTGACATTGTACCCTGCGATTGTACCCAAGACAAAATTATTTTTAAAAACATTTGAAACTGACAGCATTAAATTGTGGCTCAGAGAGGTGTGTAGGTAATTGTTGACGTTGCAAACGTGATTTATAAAACGTATTATATTTGAGTTATTGAAATGAAATGCATTTGGCTCTTCATTTTGCATGCATTTGGTTATCGCAAATTAGTCGTAATAATTTCACTACCTACTTCGAAATTTAATTATTTATTTTTTGGCAAGAAAAACGCTAATTATTTATAACGCGACTGTACTTTTAGTTACCTGTAAATGCCGCTATAGGAAGTAAGAACCCACGTAGCCCCATTGTCTCAGTTTGCCGACACTCCTGTATCCCGCAAACATAATGGGGTTTTTATTTTTACTTCAAGATGTCATTGTACCGAAATGTTTTTGCTATATGACACGAATAAAATGGCCCTTTGTTCATAATGTAGAATGTAGGATATAAATAAAAATTGGTTGTCGCAAAAATGACACGTGTTAAAATGAAAGTGGTGATAACTGATCACATACGATGGAATTTAAAAAATATGTTTTTTGTCGGTATATGTTTCATACTCACAGTTAATGTTTGATACGGCATTTGGAAGATAATTTTCCCTCTAATGATGAAAAAAAAAATCAAAACATTACATTGATCAAAATATTTTTTATATGTTCAATAAAAGTACGGCATTCTACAGTCCTCTTCCTATCCTTTTATTCTATTATTCACCTATAGAAACTCCCTTTGTCGCTGATACTAGATATCACCTTAAAAACCAAACTTCGCATTCTAATTTTTCCGAGTATTTTACACTAACTTGATTACTTCATAATGCATTTAGTTTACTTCACCTGGTTTCAAAGGGCGCGTTTATGTCCTTCCTTCCGCTTTCTAAGCACATCCGACACAATACATTACAATATAATCTGATAATAAATTACGAGCAATTTGTAGTGGCCCCCATTCATGAATCATTCAAAATCAATACATCCGTAAGTGCTTATACTTAGAATTATTTGCAGATGGTTTGAGCACTTTTGAGCCCTTTATGCTTATACCTAGAGTTATTGCACCTTTTCCATACGTTTTCTAAGCCGCAATTTTGAGTTATCAACCTTGAAAAAAAAAAGTTTTGGATCATTTCGAGGGTGTACTGCAGGTAATTAAATATTATACTTACAGGGTATTTTTACGAAAATTACAGATTTTTACGCTCTTTCTACTAGTATAAAAATAAAAACCCTATTGGTTGGTGTCGTGGTATGTAAAAAAATGGTATGAAATTTGTTTCAGGATGAAGACATTCTAATATTTCTAACACAAAAGAAAAATACATTTTATTATGTAGGTACTTACTGGAATAACATGCTATGTACACTGCCACGCCGCTCTCAGATCAAGCGTTTAGCAAGCTGCGGATATTTTCATAAATTGCAGAAGAATTTACGGACGCCGCTTGGCATTTTTATTTGCACTATTTAGCTTTTTTTGGCCTTGTAAGGATCAAAGTCCAATCTGGGTCGAGCAAATACCTATTTCTCCACTATTCTGCAGTCATTTATTGTTGTCATTGCCTTTATGCGATAAAAAATAAACAATTTAACAAATTATATAACATGAAATGATTTCACAACATGTCACCTGCTAATAAAAACACGTGTTTTAAGTTATCATAATTTTACCACCCGTCCAGCCGTGTCCGGTTAAACAAGTAGGCCATTATGCCTCGACCACATCCACTCGTCAATCATGCAAGTTGCTATTAATTTTTCGAATTTCCGAACGAAGCCATTGGCAATTTAATGACAGCTCGGCACACGACAGCTGGATACATCATTAGTGAGGGTGACAATAATTTAATTATGGTAGGTAGGTACTGGTACATACTAGAAAACCTTAGATATTATACTTATGATCACAAAAATCACCTCCTTACTTACTACCTACTACAAGGGTGCACGTTATGTCATCGAAACTCATGACATCGGAATTCATATCATTAATGCACTTTTAAAAAATGCACTAAACTTAAATGCATGATACAAAAAGAATTTTTAAAAAAGGGCACGAATCATCGAATATTCATTTCTAAAATCGTTTAATTTAATTCGTTAAAAAAAACTGTGAAAATTCTTAGTATTTTTTGACAAAAAAAATGACATGTTATGGAAAAGTAATCAAGCATTGAAATTTATAAAAAAAAACGGCCAAGTGCGAGTCGAACCCGAATACTTATTAATTTTATTTTGTAGGTATATAACTAAATATTCTGGACTATTTCAAGCGTCTACCTGTTGCCGTTATCAATATCGACGAGCAAAAACGAGCAAAAAAATAACGTTTGTTATATGGGAGCCCCCTTAAATATTTATTTTATACTGTTTTTTAGTATTTGTTGTTATAGCGGCAATAGAAATAGTACTTCATCTATGAAAATTTCAACTGTCTAACTATCACGGTTCATGAGATACAGCCTGGTGACAGACAGACGGACAGCGGAGCCTTAATAATAGGGTTTCCGTTTTTACCCTTTGGGTACGGAACCCTAAAAAACTATCACATACATTGGCAGAAACATATGTGCTCGGAAACTAACAAGAGCCATACTTATATATACATGTAATCAAAATAGAGAAAGGAACAATCTTTCTCACCGACCACTCCTTTTCACAAGTAAAAATTTGTTGAAACTTGACATTGGCAAATCATCGTCCACCACACTGATGGAGCCATAAAGAAGAAGAAAAAACTATTTTTGCAAATTGATACACATAACATTTTAGATGGGATTTCATGTCACGCCTTGGTGACCAACGCACGTGCCCGCCGAGACGTGATGGGGAATCCAGTTTAATCCTGTCCGTGCTGTGATGGTTGTGATTAGCCGACGACTAATAAGACATATCACGGTCGGCGGGATTATCTTAAATTAATCGGCTATAATCACCGATGAACATAATAAAGGAAGAAGAAGAAGAAGTACATTTTAGGTGAAACAAACATTTTTATCTTGAGGTTTTAAAAATAATATTTGATCTCTTCAGTATTTTGGAATTTTTTTTTTGAATCGTGCCTTTTTTAAATTCAGATTTTTAGTACCTAATAGTTTTCGATTTAATGACCTAATAACCCTACTACAGACAAACGGAATCCACTCAATTACTGTATATCAACATTAAATCAGATCTAAGTAGATATCTGTGAACTCTTTCATCATCATCATCACCATCATCATCAACCTTTTAAGATCCACTGCTGGATCATGGTCTCCCTCTAAGGCACCATTTTAGTGGTGCTCATTGAGAAGAATTGCCATAGTCACCACGCTTGGCAGGCGGGTTGGTGACCGGACGCCGGCTTTACGTGCCTTCCGAAACACGAGGAGTCGATTTAAGCACATATTCTTAAAGAAAATTGGTGCTTAGCATTTTGGCAGCGAGTAGGAATCGAACCCGGGACCTCCGGTTTCAAGTCCACCGTCCTACCAATTAGGCTATCGACTACCTGAACTCTTTACATAGCCGTAAACATCGATATAAATAAAAGAAGACCTTAAAGAATGTGTAAAATGGTTGATTATTATTTCAGTTATGGCGCGACAAAAATTACACGTAAAATTACAAGTTAAAGGGTTGGGCCGCAGAATCAACCAATTTTACGGGCCATTCGTATAATATTATTTCTAAAATTTGGCCCGGCTGCTGAAAACATTGGTCCACCTTGACCTACCTGCTATAAAAGTTAGTATTATGTAATAATAAAGTTAAATCAGTGCACCTACTTTTAACAACTATTTTATGGTCACCCTAGAAAAATATATGAAAGTAATTTTTATTAAATAGTAAAGGTTTACGTTGTCCAGTCCAGGTGCACTTTGAATACCTAGGTAATAATGAATGAATCGGCAAATTTTTCATCATCGATCATACAAACAACATAACACATAACAGTTACAGTAGGGTCGTAGGTAGTTTTATAAGTAATACGATGTTCTTTCTATCTAATACTGTTCTATGCATAATATTTAGCACATGTCTATCTATCTATCTATCATCACGCGCCTTTTATCCCAAGAGGGGTAAAGAGAGAACAGAGACAATCGAATGCCATTTGCTACCATAGATTAGAGTAGATCAGCGATTGTGTGTAGGTACTTTTAACATTGCCTTCGATCAATACTTTTTTTATATGTTCAATAAAATAGCAAAATAATTTAGGTATCATGACTTGTTCGTAAAACTTCTGGCTTCTGAATCAATGTAGGTCAAATGGATTGGTCTAGCTAGTGGTATCCGAGTCTCCGAGGTCTCATATATTATTATAATATATAGTCATTAAATTTTTTCTCTTCAAATATTTACGTTAAAATTATGGACCAATTGTTATTCTTCTTACCTTTTCGTGTAAGGTCCAGCCAGAATGTAATACATATTCATAATTTAACAAAATGTAGCTGTACCAGTATATTTCATTGCCTATTCAGTTAAGTAACAGAAATAACCTTTGTCCTCTATTGGTCTCGAACTAAGAATGGCCCCTACGTCGTCATACAAAATCTTAGGTCTCAAACAATGAAGACATGGGTGTATGGTTTACATAGACCTTTGCCTTTTCCTCGGCAAGAAGATTACTTCCTCAAAAAGAAGACTAGGTAGGTACCTACCAAAAAAATAATACATAAAAAAAATAACAAGATGACTTGGCTGTATGGGAAAACCCCTTTGCCTTCCATTAAAATGGAGAATGGGGAGTGGGGAGAATGCTACGAGAATGAGGGAGAATGCTCCTTGCAGTGGGTGGTCACTTCCATACTAAATAAAAATCTGGTGACATTGTACTTGAATATGAACACTATTGTTGAAGCTTTAAGGTTCATTTCTAATCAATCAGTTATTTATGAAAAAGTACGCAAAGAAGTACCAACTTGACAAAATCAAATTTCTATTTCCATGTTGGTGAAATTGGTCAAACATGCGTTCCCCCCATTCTGACTTCGCGTTGTTTACTTGTTGTTTACAAGTTGTTTGATATTGTAAAATTGAAAACTTCTGCTGAAAATACGTCGAGTCGAGTTCTGCTCCTCCGTATTTTCCATTCTCTTTGCCATCGTACTTTTTATCTCCCTGTGTTTATTAATTTAGTTTTTTTTGCCATCGTACTTTTTATCTACTTGTGTTCATTAATTTAGTAGTATATTCCTTGATTTAGTGTTTTGCCATCGTGATCGGATGAGAGTAGTATATTCCTTGATCGTGATTGTAGTGACGTATGGTTATATTCTCTTTGGCTCCTTGCTCATGAGAAACAAAAAAAAAAGTAACAGAAATCAGAAATAAAAGTAAACAAACACTACAAACAGACATTTGGTTTAAAAAAAAAACATAACCTACAATTTTCGCGTGTTCTGTGTGCGTGTTATTCTTGTTTATATTATTATTTGTTTTAACGTGTTTTATTGTTCAGAATTTTGTTGAAAATGGATGAAAATGATTACAAAGAGTTCTTGGAGTTAGGAGTGAAGCCTTGGCTCATCAAACAACTTCATTCTTTAGGTTTGTAATTTATTTTGATGTCTACAATCAAAACCCAGATTTATCAATAATTTTAATATTCTAACAATATTTTAGGTATTAAACAGCCTACACCAATTCAAAAAGGCTGCATAAATAGTATACTTGGTGGAAATGATTGTATTGGTGCTGCGAAAACTGGTTCAGGAAAAACATTCGCATTTGCTTTACCAATACTTCAACATTTGGCTGAGGATCCATATGGTATATTTGCTTTGGTGTTGACTCCTACACATGAACTGGCATACCAGGTATTTAAGATGTTTATAAATGTAAAAAGAAAATATCTTATAAATTTATTTATTTATTTATTTAAATAAATAAATCTTATAAATTTATATTTTTTTATAGAATGAGGAGTTTGCCTAAGTTTATTAAATTATAATATACTATTAAGTACTTTCTTAACAAATTGATATATGTAAGTTCATACAATATATTTATCATCACGCTTTTTATCCAAAGAGGGATAGGCAATGGAATGTACATTTGCTTCTTTTCAAATTCAAATTACCAGCATTTCTGCCCTAAGTATTTTTTTTTCTTCATGTTCATACAAATATCCAATCACACTTCCACAAGAAATATTCATAGAATGAGACACTAATGCATTTTATTTTTAAGATTGCAGATCAGTTCAGTATTCTCGGACAGCCTCTTAACCTCCGGGTATCCATAGTTACAGGTGGCTCAGACCAATTGGAAGAATCTTTAAAGTTAGCTCGAAGACCTCATATAGTGGTAGCCATGCCTGGTAGATTAGCTGATCATATAACTGGATGTGATACATTCTCGTTGAAGAAGATTAAATATTTAGTTCTGGATGAAGCTGACAGGTAAAATCTATAATGTATATAGAAATCTATATAGACTCAACAACTACTGGACCGATTTTGTTACTGTATTGCTGGTTTTCATATAATTTTCCTATTTGTACAGCATCAAAATAGAGATTGTAAATTCCTCATTTTGCCAAATAAATGTGCAGTTTTAAGAACATTTATTTATCTAATTTGTTTATTACAAATATTCATACAATGTTTAAGCAAAAAGGTGGATATTCACCAGGAATGTAACAGTTGGGGTTCGAGAATTACATCAGAATTGAACTAGCTTGTAATTTGTAATATTTATCAAAATCCAATTTCAAAATGTTACATTACATGCAAATGTTTCGCCACAGTTTCCCCCCGTGGAATTAGAATATCTCGTAATGCCTAAGAAAGAAAATGGCAATAGTTGATGATGTTAATGTTAATGGTGATAATTGTTAATATATAGCCTAGATGTCCATTCTTAGTATTGGTGAAAGAATTTCTAAAATTGAATGAGTAGTTTTGGAAATTACCTTCTATTCATCCATTTTATTAAATTATTAATTACACATAAATTATCCAAAATAATTACAGATTGTTTGGTGAGTCCTTCCAAGAAGATTTGGAGACAATATTTAATGTCCTACCACAAAAGAGACAGAATCTTCTGTTCTCGGCCACCATTACTGAAGATGTACATGAATCTAAAGTTCTGCCTCTTAAAAGGGATGTAAGTAATGTTTATAATATTTTTATTACATATTATAAATTAGCTGCAACTTCTATTTATTCACAAGGTTCACAAGTACAGAATAACTGCAAATATCACAATATTACTTAAGGCGACGCATCACAGCGCAACGAATTCAGTTCGCGCGGCTTATTTTGTCCTTAGAAAGATGAGCTGAGATGAGAGATGTAAGCGAGTTGGACTACTATTAAAATCGATAAGGTAACCAAGGATAAGATAAGATAGACCAATATTCACGTACTAGACACTGAGAAAGTACGATTTCTCAACAAAATCGGTATTTCGAAAAACACGAAAAAGACTTCGGCTTTTCTATGTTTTTACAAAAACTATTAGAACTATTATATTAAATCTATCTTTTAATGTCGAGAAAATTGTAAATTAGTAAATATATTAAGAGAACTCAAGTCCGCAAACTTGACTGAAATATGCTTGAAATTGAGGATTTTCAAGGCTTCATAAAACTTAGATGTAACTGATTTTGGTTAGTTTCTTTCCATGAGAAACTTTAGAATATATTTATCTTTGAAAAGCAATTTTAATTTTGAGCCTAGCACATACATACAGTTATCGCGTAAAACTGGAAAAACGAAACATCTGATTTGTATGGGACAAAAATCATGAGGTGCTCCTTAATAGGATAAGACACTTGTTATCAGTGGCGGCTCATCCTAGTGCTCCGCTGGTGCATTGTTTGCAATATTCAGTACAAAATTCAATAAGTGTGAAAGAGAGGGTTTCACAAATTCCATTATGGTTTTATACAGGTGGTAATATTTCTGATGTTATCTAGCCTGATATAAACTAATATGCTCTTGCACATACTAGTAAAGTATATTTATTTATTTCCAGAGCCTTCTAATATGGACAGAGAATGACACCCAGTTGACAGTATCCACTTTAGACCAACGCTATGTGGTGTGTCCAGCTTACGCCCGCGATGTGTATATGGTGCAAACTCTTCGTACTTACAGGGAGTCCAATCCCAGTGGGCATGTCATTATATTTACTGATACCAAAAAGTAAGTATGAAAGCTGATTAATTAAAAATGTGATGTTCTGTATATTTACACTCTGTGACTATTCTATTCTATTTTTTTCAAAATGGCTTTTGAGGTTTTGATGATTCCGCCAATGTCAAGTAATATAGACGTCACAGTAACAATAAGCCGATTGATCGGTAGGTAGAATGCTCCCGCCGGCCGTAATATGTCCTATTAATCACTGACTAATCACAACTATTACAGCGCGGGCGGGATTAAACTGGATTCCCCATGACGTCCTGGTGGACGCGTGTGTATATCACAAAGGCGTCACGTGGAATCCTCTGTGACTATTACTAAACTGTGGCGAGTGGCGCCCTCTGTGGTGTGTGGGAAGGGCATCTGTCACTTGATATACCGCTACGATGGCTGCCGTCATGCGGTGCGACGTTTGTGTATTTAATTATAATACAACATTTTCCATCTAAATATACTTGAACAGAACTGGCCACTCGTTAGCCTCACAATTACTATTGGCTAAAATAGTGAGACTTGGTCTTTTGCTGGGTACTCTGAGACCGATAACACGGTTTCGGGAGCTGCAAAGCAACCCGTAAAGGAAAAAAATATTTTGAAATAACTTTTTTACGTAAGTTTTTAAACTTATATAAAGTTCTCGATTATAGTCAAATTATAATTTAGGTTGTACAATGCAAGCCTGCTTGCGATCAGTCGTCGCGTTCATGACAAAGAAAAAAAGATAGATTAATAAATACACACACACGCACGCTTTGTTTGTCTGAGAAGTCGCCACTGAATGCTTGACAGAAGTTTTTAAAACAGCATATTTCTCATTAAAAATACTAGCTGTGCCTTGCAGTTGCACCCGCGTTAATAGTTACTGATCCACTCCTTTGGGTCGTAGCGTGATATTATATAACCATCCTAAAATCCTGAATTAAATTTCCTTCAGTGGCAATTTTATTTCAATCGAGTAGCATATGAGACAACTTATTTAAATACAATTCAATGTTAGTAAAATTGTCGCTACCGTCGCCATCGCAACCCAAGAATTACCCCCTGGTGTCCGAAAAGGCGAGAACCTGGTCACCTCTATTGCCACAGCCCTTAATCAGGCAGAGAATCGCAATTAAGGAAATTAGTTGAGGAGAAGCTGTCGGAGTCACGATCCTCAGTAATAAGGAACCGACTACGGACGAGGAGAAAAATTAAAAGCAATTAAATTATTTTTCAGAGACTGTCAAGTGCTATCTATGATGCTGAACGCGATCGGCTTGGACAATGTATGTCTGCACGGTTACATGCGGCAGAAGGAGCGTGTGGCAGCCCTAACTCAGTTCAGGAGTAACCTTAAAAGTACATTAGTGGCGACCAATGTTGCTGCCAGAGGGCTGGATATACCTACTGTCAATTTGGTGATCAATCATAAGTTACCTTTGGAGCCGAAGGAGTATATTCATAGGTAAGTCTATATTTTAAGGTTTCTTCTCGTGCTGCGGAGGGCACGTAAAGCCGGGGAACTGTCTAAAAATCATACATTGACACATCTAAAAGTGCCAAAAATTGGATACTAGTACTGGTGTCTCTGGCTCCACCGCAAGGTATTAAGGCCGCGAAGATGTGTTTTTTAAGGGTCCGTCACCGTAGTCAAATGGCGATATTGAGCCCTTAGTTCGCCATGTTTGTCCGTATGTCACGAACTCATCTATACTAATATTATAAAGAGGAAAGATTTGTATTTTTGTGTGTATGTTTGTTATGAATAAACTCAAAAACTACTGTGCCTTACTAAACTTACTAAAACTCCAATAATGTAACCCAAGGTGTAAAAAAATGACCTAAGAAATTCCTTACATCGCGTGCGCTGCGAAAACTATTGATGATATAGAGGTAGTGGTAGTGGTAGAGGGTAAGGGTAGGAGTAGAAGTAGGGGTACGGGTAGGGGTGGGGGTAAGGGTAGGGGTAGGTATAGGGTATATTTTATTTTGTACGTAAATATCCACTGGCGAAGCCGGGGGCGGAATGCTAGTAACTTTATATTTCTATCAATTCCATCGATAATTTACATACAGTACAGTATTTTTTATTCTTATTTCCCCCTCAAGCTTTCTTTGCAACCAGTTTTGTAACTAGTGATGTAGGTACATAATAGGAAATCTGCTTTTCTTGTTGCAACATACAGATGATAAACACAACACTTGGCTTGACGTGTGGTTAGATGGTTTCTTTAAGTTTTTTGATTGTAGGGTTGGCCGAACTGCCCGTGCGGGAAGAGCCGGCATGGCTATATCAGTGATAACTCCGTACGATCTGGTGAGGCTGGGCGAAATTGAGTCGAAAATCAATACTAAACTAAGTGAATATAAGATTGATGGTAAGTTTCTTTGAACCAAACATGTCAAGCGACTATAATATGAATAATTAGCTGGGCTCGCGACCTACTGGCGTTGCGTAGTTGAGGGCAGGGGGTGGGGGGCATGGCACCGGGGGCAGTTGGCAAAATTCTAGAACCATGTCATTGCTTCAATAAATGTCTGGTGCGAACCACGCTTAAAAACTAGGAATGTGGGATCATACGCGAAATATTATCCGCTAAACTCTTTGAAGTGTTTTCAAAAGCCACCGGCCGGGCGATAATGCTTGCTCTATCGCCACGCAGCTCGATGGTTCGTAATGCATGCCGATAACCACATCCCACATCTGCGTTTATCGAGAAATTGGACGAATCTTCGTGAATTATTTTATACTTATTATTCCGTTTTAAAAACATGGTATGGCTAACAAGGGTACCCTGGCACCGATAACACGGTTCCGGGAGCCGCAAGGCAACCCGTCAAGATAAAATATTAATTTTATTTACAATTTTTTTTCTTTATATCACAGACGACGAAGCCGTGAAGGTTTTCACGACAGTGAGCGTGACGAAGCGAGAACAAGAAGCCCAGTTGGATAACGAGGAGTTTGAGCAACGTAAGAAAAACTATCGCATCAAGAGGTGGATACAAGCCGGCGTGGACCCTGAGATGATGGAGCAAGGGTGAATAATATAATAAAATATATATAATTTGTAACGAAAGTTGTTTGTTTATCCCTTATATACTCAAAAACTACTAGACCGATCTTGTTACTGTTTGCGAGTAAGGTCTAGGTAAGCAGTACTTAACTAATAATGTCATGTTCCTTATTGGACGTGTTAATGTTATCGGGTAGGCGGAAAGCTAGTAAAAAATAAATAATATTCCCTGTATGTTGCCTTTTTTCTAAATATTTGTTGTAAATGCTATTATATGAGATTAAACATGTAATTGCCTCTCGCTCGCACTGATAAAATCGCACGATGCAGGAGCGAGAGGCAATTATAATTTTAATCGCATTTGAACAACAATTGTAACCTGCTATTAAAATTATATCTGCCTCTCGCTCATCTGCCATTATGTCAAGAGCGAGACAAATAGATGTTTAAATCCCCTCTTTAAATAGTGGGCATTGTACAGAGAGATACGAAAGGATCTATTAGATTGGCTCTCGGTACTGTTACCATACCGTCCAGTCCAATGTTTGTTAAGAACACCGAGCGTCATTATTATATGCGCAAATACTTTTGGTTGCTTTCAATATCACGTGACGAACCTGCGCGCAGTAGCAAAATTTTATAATCTGCGCAGATACACGTCAAAGGGTAAAAACGGAAACCCTATTACTAAGACTCTGCTGTCCGTCCGTCCTGTCTGTCTATCTGTCCGTCTGTCACCAGGCTATATCTCATGAACCGTGATAGATAGTTAGACAGTTGAAATTTTCACAGAATATGATGTATTTTTGTTGCCGCTATAACAACAAATACTAAAAAACTGAATAAAATAAATATTTAAGGGGGCTCCCATACAACAAACGTGATTTTTATGCCGTTTTTATAGAAAATGGTACGGAACCCTTCGTGCGCGAGTCCGACTCGCACTTGGCCGGTTTTTTTATCTTCTTTGTTGTCGATCCCCTCTAGCTTCGATATTGAAGGCTAACACCTAGCATACATTCTGAAAAGTAATTCAACCATTTATTTCACAACTTTTGCAGGTTTGAAGAAATGCGTCGGAAGCGTGTTAAAGCCGCTAAGAAAGCAAAATTGGCTAAAATACAACAGCTACGAGGGGACGCGAACGCGGAAACTTCATCCCGGATTGACGATAGTTTAAGACATGATGAAAACAAAGACCAGTCTGAAGAGGATTTGGATAGCAATATTAAAGATGGCGTTAAAAAGGTTAATAGAAAAATAATGAAGAAAGATGATCGGTTTAAAAACTTTATAGGAAAAATTAGTACAATTAAGAGAAAAGCTGACAAAGTTAAAGTTGATAGTAGTGAGGGTATAAAACAAAGAAAGAAAAAAGGGTCTGTTAAATAAATATTTTTAATATATATTTTTGATTTATCTATCAAATCGTGTGGTTCCTAGATAGATGTGGTTTTTCTTGTTAAGTAAATCCCGGACTTAAAAAAATACAAGTGTTTTAAGAAGCAGAAGTCTCATAAAGTCATGATTAATTTTGGTCAACTGGCTAAATATGGACATTGCTACCTGTGCTTAGATCATGTGATAAAATATAGAGCCTTTGATGGTACAAGCTCTTAAAATTAGCGTACGAAGGAGTCGTCGCAAAGTGAGCATTTTACGATTTTTGCCTTTGTAGTACATTTGGTGTGTTTCCTATTTCTATGCAAAGTGGAGCCAGCCTTACTTAAGAATAATTATTGTCCCATAAAAATTACATACGACTTCTTAAATTACGCGATAACTATGTCTTAGTTTCGAAGTTTAAATAGGTACCTTTGGAAAGATAAATATATTTGACACAGTATGAATTTAAAAAAAAAAGAAAAAAACACAAGTTTTATGAAGCCCAGAAAGTCGTCAATTTCACGCGTATTTTCAACCGATTTTGCGACTAGAGTACTCTTAATATATTTACTAATGTACCATTTACTCGTATTTATAGATAATTTCACATAGGTACTTTATGAAAACATTTACTACAACTTGCTATTTCTAATAGTTTTTCTATAATACTGAAAGAGCATATGTCCGTTTTATTTGTGTATATTTAAATACAACCGATTTTTTGTGAAATCGTTCTTTCTCATGTTTCTGGTACGTGAATCTTGCCCTATATTATATTATCCTTGGTTATTTTTAAATATTTATAAACACAAAAACAATTTATAATTGGTTATAATAATATATTAATATCCGTAAAATTACATTTAAATAGGTACAACAATTGAATAGAAGCGAAATTGCACCAATGCAAATAAATTTGGCACAAAATTTAGCTAAAAGCAAAAATGCTAACATATAACGAAAGAACGATTGTTTATAATAGTTTAAACGAATACATAATACATCATTACATAAAATGCAAATTTCATTAAAACATTTATAGGATTGTACTAAAATTACATGTGTACATAAACACCTAAATGCAATGTCTTCTATTAACAATACAACTAAATTAATAAAGCAATAACAATCAAAGTAAAAAGTTCTGAATAGTATACCTTTTTTCCAACTCAGAAAAAAATTGGATTGATCTCAGATTTATAGAGTACAAATAGTTTGTGGCGGTGAAGTTAGCCGCAAATGGCTGCGCAATGACTAATTTTAGCAGTGTGGTTCGAATTGACAACGATATCACACAGAGTTAGAAGACATGCATATTTCGACATTTGCTTTACAGAACGCTCACAGTGTAATCGATCAAGAAAGTTAGAACCGACTCTGTTTTCGATAATATTGATATCGACTCAATTCGGACCACGCTGTATGTCGAACGAATCGTGCCTAACTTCACTCAACCACCAAGATTATCATTCATTCAAGCATTTAAAAATTACAGTTCAAAACATTTTGACAGAAGTTATTGTTTTTCTTTTTCTTATTTGAGTAATTTTCACATTTTTTTCCTGCTCAATTGTTAGTTGTATTGTAAATGGAAGGCAAATCTACTTTAATCTACATTTGTCTTTGAAACATTTCAAACAATGCTAATACAATAACAAAGTTTCCTGAATCATATAGAAATTAATAACTCAGTCAATAATTTAATATTTCTTGTTCTTTCTAGTTTCTTTATACAGTGTACTTAAGAAAATTGGGGCAGTTCTTTGAAATTCTCATGAAATCCTGTTTTTAAAACCCAAAAGTCATGCCCGGTGACACCTATATTATATCTATCCATTTAATGTGCTAAGGTAACTTATATAACATTCGAATTATCCAATAAATAAATAACATAAATGTTTACAATATTTTACATACAATTTGTATGGCAAAGTATGGACTTGATTTTCAATTTCTGTAAAGTCTAAGTAAAAATATACATCGTTGACATAGTTCACATTGAGCAAATTAAAAAGTAAGCGATTTAGTTCTATGGAATGCCACAATTTTACTACACTATTTTATTAGTCACAAATTAAAATTTAGCCATAATATGCTGATGATTTTTTTAATATCCCAGAAGTTAGGTATAGTTTCGTATAGGACTCATAGCGAGAGTTGAGACAAATACGCTAAGGTTTGTGTCAATTAATTACTTATACTAATAGTAAAATGCTTCTGCGCGGCCTATAACAGGAAATAATTTATTTTTTAAACCATCAGAAATAATATTAAGTATAAATTAATTTAAGTTGTAGTGAAACATCACTAATATGATTATTAATATATCTAACAAGCCTAACTTTCTGAAATGTGATCGATAATAGTGCTAAAACATTGTAATTTATATTAAAGTACTATAGATTTAAGACAAGTAAAACTTTAAGTTTTCATAATAATTATCACTTTACAAGACAATATATTTTTGACAAGAAATATAATATGAACTTTAATTATGAGTTTTAATATTACATTTAATTACTCCGACATTTGTAATAGCGAGTTAATGGCGGCATCTTTGTTTCCATTGTTCGCTTCTAAAACCGACTTGATAACCTCCTTGTCGATACTCGGGAATATTTCCTCAATCTGAAAAATAAACATGGTTCAATCAATTTAGAAGTACTAATATTATACAAATTAGGTATTATTATTATTAGGCAAACTACTAATTTTTTTACGAACAGAAAGCTACGATGTCCATGTGTAATATAAGCTATACTCTACTATATATTTTGTTCGAAAATATTCACGAGCGAAGCCAGGGGCGAAAAGCTAGTATGGTTATAAAATGAGTGGAAGAAGCTACCTTTTTATTTAATGATCTGACTATGGATTTGGCCTACTAGCCGACTAACTGGCCCCAAAATGGCCGGCCGACTAGAACTCTCGGCCTGTCATATATACTAATCTGTGGATAGTTACCAACCAACCCCTTTTTTGTTAGCAACAGTGTGGAAAGGGGGATCGAGCGAGCAGTGATATCAAAATACATACTACGAACAAAGTCATGGTAGTATTTTATTTTCTTCCAAGGGTTGCCTTACAGCTCCCTGAATTGTGTTATCAGTCTCAAGGTACACATAGCTGAAGACCAAGTCTCCCTCTTTTATAATATAGCCTTTTTTCTTTCTAAGCTTTACAAAATAAAACTAAATTAAACCCTAATCTCAGTGTGCCTTTTGGCATAGGCTCCATTTGTTTACTTTGCACCACACAGCATGTCCAGTCCATCTCCACTTTCTCGAGTCTATGCTGGCAAGAATGTCTGTGATTCTGGTCCTTGATCTAATTACTGAACTACTGATTTTATCTATTAGCTTCAGCCCTAGCATGCTAGGCAGTCTCCCTCTTTTAGCTGATGGTATTTTTGTGAGGCTATACCTAACTAGTGGCCAGTTCTGTCAAGGTATATTTAGATGGAACAGCCTCTAATGTACATAAGTTTTCAATTATATATATTTCATCATACACTGACCTGCTTAAGTGTTTCCTCCGTAATTTGAGGGGAAGGTGGGGGCACGGCGGGCGGCGGGGTGGGCATCGGTCCCGCGGGGTAGACAGGCATGGCTGTGTAGCCCATACCGGTGTGCGGCACCATCATTACGGGGGGATAGCGGGCCATTGGCAATGGTGCTCCTACCTGAAAAAAAAATATTCAGAATAATAAATTTGTGCTCAATATGACTCTTTATCGAATTTCGTAGAGGACTGCCATAGGTACAATTTGGCAAACTAGGTCGCTAATTTGTACCGCTAGTATTACAAATACGATGTGGCATTTTTCGACGCTTATTTGTGTCGAGAATCAAATTCAATTAAAAAAAAATCAACAATACTTTACTCGCATATATTTTTCTAAAGTGTTTTGGTCTACCGTAAAAAAATGCAAAATACCTCTATAAAAAAACTTTTGTTCGCAAGTTCACAATATTTTGCGCGACAACTATATACTTTTTTTAGAATAAAATAGCTTGAATATTCTATTAAAACTTGAACCGTTTACTTTTGAATAGATTTTTTTTCACAAAATTTGAAAAATCGACAAAATTTGCCAAACAATATTCAACCTTATATCGTCCTACATAAGCATCCGCCCACCGGAGTGCCAATCGTATTTTTTACTGAGGTTGTTCCCTGCCTTAAATCGTACCACCTATATCCTTATAACATTTTTGTAATTGACAATAATTATCTTAATATCCATGCATAATAAGTTCTAATACAAAAATACTCACTCCATAACTGAGCACTAAGTTGATCATGCCCTCCACGCCGTCACCTTGTTTACCATTCAATTGATACCAATCTTCATGAGTTTCACCCTGAAAAAATAATAAAAATTCAAAATACATAAATATTTGAAATTAGCTTAAAACATCCAGATCTGAAACAGGGGGGGGGGGGGTATACGTCTAGTACTAGCCCCTGTACCACTGTATTTTTCTGTCGTGTCGCAACGGATTTTACGTTGACGTCCTAGATCGCCTTTCCCATTTAAAACATCACAATTAGCTATTTTCCTAGAGCTCTGTCTCGCGACACAAAACGATACCAACGAAATCTAAGGTAACTTATTAATGGTCAGTTTAACTGGTCAAAGAGCAAAAAATTGGCGAAAGGGGGTGCCCGTCTATGGCCCCTCCATAGGCTTAGTACTCTATGGTCCCAGTATTTGAAAATTTAAAAAGAAACTTACACTTATAACAGCCGCAGGTATGCTAATATGGGCCCAGGCTATCAGCTCGTCCATTGTGAACGAGCACTCGTCAAATATCTCCAAGTAGACCGTGTTCACACCTGGCGGCAACAAGCTGTAATACAAATTATGTGTTCATTAGCACATACACTTTAGGTGGATTAACAAGTGCTGGCGTCAATCAAACATTTATAAATTTGAGACTTAGCTAACAGCTGAATAAATTTGAATTAAATATAGTACAGAGAAAAACGGAGTAAATGAGTTGGTGTGGAGCGCATCAAGGCGGATTTTACCTCGACTTTTAAATCAGCACAAAAAACATCCGATTCCGATAGACTCAAAAACTACTGGACCAATTTAAAAACTCTTTTTGCATCTTATTGTTCACACGACAAAAAGACGTTTGAAGATAATGCGACGAGAGCACTCAAGGTTATTTCGATGACGAAAAATAACGCCAGCGCGGAGATATGGAGGTAGATCGGATACTTTTCGGACAGACCTCATACATAGAAAAGTGACGTCACATGACCGGAAGTATGAATTAAAGCTTTTCATTTAGATATTAAAAAGGATATGATAGGTTTGAAAAAAAATATTTTTTTGTGAGTGGTTTTGCAATTTTGGTAACTTATACTTACCAATGCACTACTTTGTTCCACCTGGGTGTCTTTCCACCACTTGGGTCTGTGTGTGTCTCGTAAATGCAGTGACCAACTCTCATACGAACATAGGGATCCATTCTTGTCAGACCTAAATACAACAAAAATAATTAATAATAATTCACACTAATATTTATGCAAGTTTGTTTGTTTGTAAGAAGTTAACTCGAAAACTGCCTTTCTAATGAACATAGGTTATGTTTAAATTAAAAAAGTAAAATAAAATTAAACTAGATTGCCCATGCGAAAAATTCGAACCATTTGTTCAAGTGATCTCCAACAGATGGCGTCTTTTACAAAATACATAAATTAGTCTAATTTAAAAAAAAACATTTAATTTTGATTTGATTGTTTTTCGTCATTAGAGGAGAAAATAATCTTCAAAATGGCCTATCAAACATTAATTTTGATGAAGTATTAAGAGAGATATGCCATACAGACAAAAAAAAACATCCTTGAGAAATAATATACATAGATAATTAAGTAAGAAAGATATAGCCATTCTTACCATAATTCTTCACAAGTTTTGCTTGAGCAATAGTCACACTCAATCTTCCAGTCTCGGGTACATGTGATGGAACATGCTGAAACATGTGAATATTGTACATTAATATATTTTTCTTTAAGAATGAATATTATGTCCTTTAATCTACTTGTCATGCTTCTAAGTTCATTAAGTCCTTGCCATCTGTTCTGTTTATCAAAGACAACTGGTGAAAAGTGGACACTGTCCCTGGCCCATATGGCAAGGTATAAAAGCCATGAACATGCAAGTATTTTGTAAATAGTTTTTTAATTGTTATTAGCTAACTACAGTAAACTCTCGATTATCTGTTGGCAGTTTATCGGCGGTGCGGTTAACATGACTTTTTAATAACCTACATGACATTAATTGAGTTTTGTTATCAGGTACCTACGTCCTTTTATTGTATAATAAACTTATTTAAAGCACTACTTGTGTGTTGTTTTTTAGTGCCTTCGGCCTTTGTTTAACCATTGATCGGCAATTTTGCGGCTTATCCGCGAAATTCGATTACCCGCGGTATCCACGCCAGTCAATCCCACAGATAATCGGGAGTTTACTGTATATATAAATTTGGCATTGCATGATTCAATTTCTTTGGCTGCACAATCATGATGTTCTAGTCTAATTATACCTAAACTAAAAAAAATAATTATACCTAATGATGTTACAATTCCATATTGTTTTCCCTGCCACTATAATTGATATGGATTATTAATCATTTGTATGAGATGTATCATAATAATAATTGCAAGTTACATTTTTGGTATCATTATTATATGAGTTAGTAGGGGCTTTCAAATGTGGTATCTTACGGTTTATAAAGATACAGGGTAGATATTGGTACCAGACTACAAGTAGGGTTGCAAGATGTGTTGTGAAAAAAAATTTGACAAGAAAATCTAGCAGAAATGATTTGCACAAAAAACACAAAAAGGGCCAGTTATCCTTTATCCAGTTTACCAGGATTTAACATTTTTTCAACTGGACAGATTTAAAAAAAGCATTAGAAAGGTTTTCTATAAAAATAAAGTAATAACATACAAAATGGTCTTACCCCATACATTTGTTGTTGTTCCAAAGCCATAGCAATTTGGTAGTCATTGTCAGCTGTGCGTCCAGTACCGCCTGCTTGTAGGAAACCAGCAGGGAGCGGACCAAGCAAAACCTACAAATTATATTACTGTGTATAGACACAACTTGATTCTTCCAAGGTAAGATCTTTGTTGATTGATTGATTTGTGGGTGCTGTGTAGTTTATATTAACCCACATTTGTGTTTCAACCCAACTGTTATAGCTAGCTGGACGAAGTAAATATGGGCACTAACTATTAGGTGTTGAATAGTAAGTAACACTGCACGAGTTAAGTAAATTAGTTTACTGTTATTTTACAAACAAGTGAAATTAAATAATTAAATTCAAGTAAGGTGTGACGACGGTCGGCGCCGGCTGGCAGGGAGCCCTAGGTACTCCGCTGCGTAAGGCTGTGGCCTCGAATTAAATTATTAAATAATAATATATTTAATGAGGTCGCCACAGTACTCCCTGGCCTTCTGCCGCTCTGCGTTTCGTTAGAAAAATTTTGATTTTGCACTTCCCTCATTAGGTACGCCGGTTTCAGCCTGTCGACACAGATTAAAGCTTCACACTAGGTGTGAGGGCCTAAATCAGACCTTGAGGAGTAGCTGCCTCTCGTGCCACTTCACCAGCACAAAGCCGTTTCCCAAACTATTTTTTGCCCTGGCCCAGTTTTTTTATGGTTCCCCTTTGTGACCCACCAATTTTTTATTATATCCTGGTGTATAAATAAATAGACAAAATAAAATCTATTTAAAAGTCTACATATACAAGTAATAATATAATCTAACCGTGAACTATAATATAATTAAAGCGTTAATGCTACTTGTTCATTTACAAGAAGATAATAAACGCAGTTGGAAACAATGCTGCGACCCGGTATTTATTTTCTGTGACCCGGTGCTGGGTAGCGAACCGCCATTTGGGAAACCCTGCCCTATGACATACCCCCACATAACCAATCATAATTCTTCAAGATAGTAATAAGTTAGTTTTAGTTCATGCATTAGGGCCTCATACTTTTTCTCTCATATTTCATTTAGACAAAAATAGCACAATTGGCCGGTATATTAAATAACAAACAAAGTGAATCTGTGAATAATTAATCTAATCAAAGAAGATGAATCAGCCAAACAACGAAATATTGCGTTTCATTGTGGAAGACTTACCCGCCGCCTTCTTTCTTCGTTTCGATCATTGGGTAACGTTGAAGTCATATTAATGTGCACAGTTTTTGCAATGAAATTCAAAATGTTTGAAATTTTATCAAGGAATGCTCAATGCAAAATTTTAATAATAAATGGAAAACAAGCAAGCAAATTGCATCGCAAGCGAAAATATTTTTTAGTTTGACACTTTGACTGACAGTAACAACTAACTGACTGACAAGAAACGGCTGAAAGCAAGTGACGGCAAGTGAGGTGACCAAGGAATAATATACTACTCTCTACCGAGAGGTGACTTTATTCTGTGAATGAACGATTCAAAGGTATCGTGCATCGTGCCGGCAAACTAAAACCACAAAATTGATAAGAGTTATACTTTATAATAATGTACGTTCCAGCACGGACACGGAATTGGCCATGCTAACTTTTTGAACAGGAACGAAGATCTCAAAACCGTTTCGAGATATAAGCTTTCAGTACAATTTCTATTTATCAGATTTTAAATTAAGTCTATACTTTTTAAGATATTCAATTCAAAACAATAACCTTAATTTGACGTCATCATAAGCAGTATGAAAAAAAAAACCTTTGCCTACCGTTGTCGGCCCCAGGGTACCCAGCGGAAGACAAAGTCTTCCTCAATTAGCCGATGATTTTTTGGGGCTATTATGAATACCTAACGATTGGCCATCGGATAATGTACATAGATTTTTTATTATAAAAACCCATTGGTACACGGTCGTATGCGGGGATCGAACCCCTGACTTCTCAGTTGTGAGCCGACGTCTTACCCAATCGACCACAGACGCTCTTTTTAAAGTTCTTTTCAGTTACAAAATAATATTAAAATTGCATTAAATTAATCTTGATTTTTAGGATTCTGTACATCTCCGATGAAAAAACGGAAACCCTTATAGAATTACTTTTGTGTCTGTCTGTCCATATGTCACAGCTCATTTTCTCCAAATCTATTGGAGGAAAAAAGTTGAAACGTTGATGACCCAATCATAGACGTATAGCGTAACCAATGATATACTATATAAACTGAGGTAGATGCGTGATTGACGCTCAAGCTGTAGCAAGGCAAATGAGAGGTAAGTGTCCCACTATAAATTTGGTCGCGCTCAGTCACGCACAATCCTACGACTAGTGTACATGTCTCTCTTGAGTAGAATAATCCGCAAAAACATCAAGAAAAATGACATCTTGTGTGTTCCGCTTTTGCAGAAATTATACTGCAACTGTAAAGGATAGAGATGATAACTCATTTCATTGGTAAGTACAGAAATTTTATAATTATGGACATAACAATATTTTATTAATAATAATGCGCTGTTGCCAGTTCGCCGCTTGCCTGAGCGAGACGAACGATGCATTTTGTATGAGAGTGATAGAGAAGACAAAACGAAATGGCCGCGACAGACTCAGTGACTGATTATGGGGATGGTTGGTAATATCGGACCTGTCAATAAATTACATGAACCTATTTAAAAAAATTATATATTTTATTAAATGTACGGAAAATGTATATACATAATTATATTTACATTATTATAAATTTGTATATTATATTATTGTTGTATGTATAGTATTATGATCTTATTGTATTTATTTATCTTTTAGTCTCCCTAGAAGCGGATTAATAAGAGAAAAATGGATAAGAGATAATCAGAACCCAAAGACGAGAATATGATTGGTTGCCAAGTTTTTACTCTAAGATTTAGACGTATGGTGCAACGATACAACCAGCAGTTTTGCGAAGTGGACATATTTTCACATTCTTTGTATATATTTAGGAAAAATATCTGTAACATTCTAAATAGTAGTTAATTGTAGTAAACTTTTTTTTGTATTATTTGTTATTTCTATATTTTTTGGAATTTGCATAAACATATCCTGTTTTGAATGTATGTATAAACAATACGTTTGTATAAACAAACGTCACTGACTATATGACAGTTATTTTTTTAATATGTATCTATGTTGTAGTAATCTTAGTTGTATAGTTGTTTGTTGTCCAGAATAAAAAAAAATTTAAAGACTTAATTTTAAATTACACTACATAATACATAAATAAGTAGCATACTTTCATTTAGAACTGTTCAGCCGTTTGAGCGTGATTGAAAGACAAATGGTCTATTTGTTGTAAAGTCATTGATTATTACATTATATTTATTAGTAAAATAAATTACATATTTTTAATTTTTAATTACATATTGTATATTTTATTATTCCAAAAATATTTCTAAGTAAAATATTGAGTGTTCCATTTAGACAATCTTCCCCTAGTTCCTCCGGAGAAGGTCACGCGTCGATGACGTGTCGCAACTTAAAACATATATTTATCTCTTTTTAACAAATGGATTTCGGTATTGAGCTGTGTTTCTCTATCCCTTTCATCGCTTGAATATATAAACGTAAGTAATTAATAGGTAGCTATAGTATTGTTCAAGCTGTTTATTATCTGCATTTAGTATGGGTATAACGTGTCTACTTATAGTACGTCATTGAGCGTAACTATTTGAGTTTCGATTTTGGGGGAAAAATTAAAACGTAAATAAACAAAGATAGTTCTTGGCACACAAATATATATTTTTTATAATTTTAAAATGCATAGTTTAATATAGTTAAGAAAATATACTGAATGCGACTGATATCGTAAATTGCCTGTTATTATGGGAAATAATTTTCCGATCACTGACATGAATAGGAGACGGGAAAAAATCTAACTCACTTAATACGCTCGGTCAAGCGAACTCTAATATCAAATTAATTTTCATACATAAACAGATAATGCTCACTAAATTTAACACAATATACCTATACACAATCTACGTATGTGGGCGAGTATATAAATATTATGTATTCTATTTTATTTTTTTTCAAAATGGCTCCATCAGGGTTTTAATGATTCCGCCAATGTCAAGTATTATAGACGTCACAATAACAATAAGCCGATTAATCGGTAGGTAGAATGCTCCCGCCGGCCGTGATATGTCCTATTAATCACTGACTAATCACAACCATCACAGCACGGGCGGGATTAAACTGCTGGGTTAGCATATATTTTGACAGCGACACTTTCGTTTCGGTCGAATGGCCTTGAACAGGCCAAAACGTTCATGTCCAACAAGGACCGGCCAGAGATAGCCCGGACCGGGCATGCCCTGCACAAGAATGCCGAGCAATTTGCTTGGCCGGACAAAGACAAGTACACAGAATTTTCCCGCACATTGTTGGGCCGGACCTCTCGGCCCCGGGCTATCTCTGGCCGGTCCTTGTTGGACATGAACGTTTTGGCCTGTTCAAGGTCATTCGACCGAAACGAAAGTGTCGCTGTCAAAATGTATGCTAACCCCACTGGATTCCCCAAGACGTCTTCGCGGCGCGTGTGCTATCCACCAAGGCGTGTCGTGGAATCTAATATTATGTATACATTTTATCGAGGGTGTGGTGCTAGTGCTAATGCTAGCCGAGAGAGCGCAAAGTGAACGTGACCGGTGGCCTTACAGTAATAATCACACACAACACTATGTGACACGGGGGCAAATGTCAAATATTGAAAATCATCAGTCATCTCATCAGTCAAGTTTGACTGAGCAGAACGAGTAGGAAAAAGTAAAATTTGCAAATTCTCAAAAATTCTGTTTTTATCGTTATTTGCATAAGATAATATTTTTTTAGTTCGTAATAGTTATCATCAACCGAGGACAGTTTATTTATTAGACCTGTGATTAATTTACATTATTATATTGAAAGTATATGGTGCTAATTTATTGATTTCTAATTGGAACTTTTAACTTTCTGCCATGGAGCCTGTGGATGACATCAAAACACCTAAGGTAAGCAATTTTATTACTTTCCATGAATATTTTAGTCTATAATTACCATAATTATAAGCAATTCAATAACAACTTATCTTCTATGGTGCATTTACTTGTACTGTGTTAGTAAGTACCAATTACCTATATGCATGCACATTGTTTGTTAGTAGACACTCAATAAGATAGCTTATCAATACTGCCATTAACATTGGTTTGGTATAGTTAGTAAACTTAAAAATACTACCTCTATCAATACAATTAACCACTTTTATTAAACCATGTCTATTTTCATTCTCCGGTTTCAAGTTTATAATCAAAACAAATACATAAGTACCTATATGATTCAATAACATGTAAATTAAAATTATTTACCACATAGTGTTTCTGAGGGCACATAAAGCTGGCATCTGCCCTTCTAAAAATAGGTATATAACTACTTATGTCTGTTAAAGAAGTTACACATTTGGGCCCATTAAGTGCAGTAACAGGCTTGCCACTTATTTTGTTTCTGCTGTCTCTGGCCACACCACAAGCTATAAAGGTCGTGAAGATGTGTGTGGTCTGTGTTGGAGGAGGATTGAGGATTTGTTTGAGAAGAGAGCTCAAACCCTTTGGGCACAAACCCATAGGCTTACCCCTTACCTGGATCCGCCACCACAGTGCACTGTTTTAAGCTATTAAAGTAAAAAAAATTTAATGCGGGGGCTTAATCTTCAAAATGCCTTCAATTTTGACTGGATTTTCACAGACATGTAGAGGAGTGACAGGAGTGTACAAAAACTTCAAATGGGTAAAATTTTATAGATGATGCACAGCCAAGACCAATGAAGATATTATCAAATATGAAATTTGGTAGAAATACTTATTATTGTTACAGGGTATAAGGTTTACTAAGAAAGTATTTTTTGAAAAACAACCTCTAAGGGGGTAAAATGGGGGGTGCAATGCAACACAGTGTTAAAAGTATGGGGAAAAATATGAATTGTTAAGGGTGAACATCTAGGTCCTAACACTATCTATTAGGAGCTTGTAAAACTAAATTATCTTCAGCCAATGGGTGCGGTAACAGATTCCGAGGCAAATTTGGGTATACATCTACCAAAATTATATTATACTTTATATAAAATTAACTATTATGGACTAGGAGGAGTTGAAATTTTCATTAGCATTTCATGTAGAAACGGAGCAACATGGAATCTTTAAATCATGTCTCTGTTTTGAAGAAGGACATGTAACCTGTGTTATTTAGAAGGTAATTGCTCATTTATACCCACTTATACTTACTGTACATCCGAAAAAAAAACGGGTAAGAGCATGAGATGTTTTCAGAGTCAGACCTCCCACAGACGACGTTTTTTCGGCATACTTTTGCAGTCGCAGTTACATTACTATCGCAGTTTTTATGCGCTGTATATAATTTGGTGTTCTATTTTCACGTGCAAAAATAATGTGTTCTGCTTTGAGAGTTCTCTTTCATTTTCATAAAAAAAATTATGCAAGTTGATTCACAAATGGCGGATTATTTTTATGGATAGCACGACATGTGACACACCATCCACTTGGTGGAAAGTAGCTATGGGAGTCCATGAATGGAGGTGACAAACAAGAGTGCATGCGTATCAGTCTTAGTCCTATGTTTGTATATACATAAATAAAAAAATACGCGTGAATTGAAACCTCTCTCTTTTTTTAAATCGGTTAAAATGACGTTGTCTGTGGGAGGCCGGAAGGCCATTAAAACTTAATTTCGACACGACACGTAGAGAACTGCTGGCAAGGCTTTTAGTTTAGAAGTTCGAAAGCTATTAAAACTTTTTCTTGTATACCAAATTAAATTATTTACTTTTTCGAACAAAAACAACGTAAACGTGTAAGTAATGAACTATGACGACTTTGTGCGTAACAAGTATTTTTTTATTATTTTTTGAAATTGTTTAAGTCTCTTCAAGCACGACTTTCTTGCGTCGTAGAATCGCCATTCTTGATCATATTTTTTATATACACGGGTGCCCTACGACCCCCGCAACCTCAAGGTACCCTGAGAAAGACAAGCCATGAAAGACAGGATTAAAAAAAATGCGTTTTAAAATCAGGAAATTGCACATTGTCAGTCTCGTTCTGCCCTGAAAATCTATCGCAATTCTGTCTTTCTTTATAACGCGCATGCTCTGTGATTTCATGGAACACTCTCAATCGAGAATGTTTTACCTTATTGCCTATCGCATAGAGTTCAAAATTAAGTATAATTTTAACAAGGATTTTGGGATTGTCTGTCAGATTCATTTTTTTGTTTGTACAAATTCACAGTTTGGTCCAGTCGAGGTTTTGCGGCGGAACATGTCGCGCGTTTTCCCGACCCCTTACATAACAGACGTACGAAAAATTTAAAGTTTAAATTGGATTTCAGGTTGTTTTTTTTTGTTTTTAAACATGGTATAAAGAGGCAGTTGCCCAATTGGTACTTTAAATTAAAATGGCATCGCATATGTTAGGAGAGTTGGGACGGTTCGCCAGTTGGTTGAAGGGTGATTGTGTCCAGTCTGAAGAGTATGCGGGGCTGTCTGTTACAGAGAAGGTAAATCATTACGCTTCATTATAAGCGGTTAAGCTATTTGTTGCGAGTCTAGACTAAGAATAGGTCTCAAAATATCTCAACGGAGCTGGTAACGGAGTTAGGTAGCTAACCTTAATAAATTGAGGTCTTCCGCTGCGTACCCTGAGGGCTTGTTACCATTTACCGTCTTACCAAAGTTTCTGGTAAAAGCCGACATTGAAATCGGCCCATCCGTTTGGAAACTACGTACGAATTAGGGCATGGACGGTATTCCAGTTTTTACAATACGCGTTTTCATTCGGTATTGGAAATTTAAATACCGGTATTTTTGATATTGAAATAAATAACATCATAAATACGTATCAAAAAGTATTATAACATGCAACTATGTAATCCAGCAGAAGACATAAAAGTGGCCAGCTTCGTTGAGGTATTTTGACCAGCGGTTAGACCTCAACCTCGATAAAAATACGATTTGCACTCTGGTGGGCGGATGCTTATGCAGGACAATATGAGTTTGAATATTGCTTGCTTAGCGTACTTTACGTGGTTATGCAGTACACTTGAAACTTCACTTATTTTGTCGAATTATCTTAAATTTTGTAAAAATAAATCAACCTATGAATGTAATCGGTTAAAGTTTTAATAGAGCTATTTTATTCTAAAACAATTATATACGCACAAAAGTTTTTTTATAGAGGTATTTTGCAATTTGTGCGGTGAAAAATTTTCTTGAGATTGAATTTGATTCCTGACACTTCAAACTGAGTTTCGAAAAATTCCACTAACCAAGGATCGATGGTTTTAGAGTATTTTTGATTATAATTGGTACCTACCTGTTTTGAAAGTTCCTGCAAGACTACCTATCTCTGTTGGGTTATGCAAATTGAAGTAAATATTGACATAGTAGGTACGTAGTTAAAATGTAATTTCGCAAAGTAGCTAGGTTCGGTGGGAGTGTTTCTTCTTTTCCTTTTAATACTAGCTTTCCGCCTCGGCTTCGTCCGTGAACATTTTTGAATAATGAAAAAGTAAAGTCCGTTATTGGGAACTTGCCTTATTTGGTAAAAAACCTTTCCATGTCTTTTTATTGTAATTTTTTTCAATAAAAAATGTAAAATTGTAAAAATGTTAAATAATAATCGAACATAGGTTTTTTGTTTTATTAAAAAAAAAATAAGGTTCATAAGATATATCCATATTTGTAACCTAGAACTGGAGAAAAACGACCGAATGAGCTAAAATAAGATTGAGTAAATAATTTTACATAATATTATTATTAAACATTTTTAACATATTCAGATTCTAAATATACCTCAAAAGAACTGGCCACTCGTTAAGTATAGCCTCACAAATACCATCGGCTAAAAGAGAGAGACCTGGTCTTCCGTTGGGTACCCTAAGACCGATAACTCGCTTTCGGGAGCTGAAGGCAACCCGTGAACAAAAAAAGCATATCTTTTTATTTTCAATCAGTCCAGGAGGTTGGTACTCCATAAGATCCAGTAGTTTTAGAGTTCACTTCGTACAAACAAACATTCTTAAAATATTTATTGACAAAGTGCTTGGAAAGCCGTCAAAGTCAACGCGGTATCTTAATTTACTCGTTTATGAAAATTTGTGATTATTGTTTGGTATTGCACAATAAGTTATTTGTTCGACATTATTATTCTATTATTTTTTGTGTTATGTCTCCATCAGGATTTTGATGATTCCGCTAATGTCAAGTATTATAGACGTTACAGTATCAATATGCCGATTAATCGGTATCTAAGATAATCCCGCCGACTGCGATATGTTCTATTAATCACAGACTAATCACAATTATCACAGCGCGGACGGGATTTAACCGGATTCCCCATCATGTCACGACGGAACGCGTGCGTCGGTTGCCATGACATGACGTAGAATCCGTTCGACACTCGTATAAAGGCATATCATTGACTTTGTTGACAGCTGTCACAGGTATCAAAAATTCTTCTTTTGATATATGGCAACAGTGCTGACTTTCGTCGCAATTCTGCCAGTCTCCAGTGTTTAATCTTTTGCAATAGTAAGCCGATAAATCGGTACCTAAGATTATCCCGCCGACTGTGATATGTCTTATTAATCACTGACTAATCACAACCATCACAGCGCGGCCGGGAATAAACCGGATTCCACATCACGCCATGACGAAAACGCGTGCGGTCGGCGCCATGACCGGATGTGGAATCTCAAAAATTGTTATATCATTGTTTTAAGTAGATACTATATTGAGTAGTGACCCGTCACTGAATATGACTGAAAATCCATACGGAACGCTTCATTTTCAGGGTTTTAACACGCACTTGACCGTTTTCCTCGGGTCGGGTACAATAAATCTCTCGGGTCCCGCATGCAATGGCAATAATAATGACTCCAGATTTACCTAAGGTTGGTCTAATGGAAAGGGTGAACGTTTTTCCTAATTGAACTTTATGGGCACGCAATATCATTCACTACCATAGAGTACTAAGCCTATGGAGGGGCCATAGACGGGCACCCCCTTTCGCCAATTTTTTCCCCTTTGACCAGTTAAACTGACCAGTTACCTTAAGATTTCGTTGGTATCGTTTTGTGTCGCGAGACAGAGCTCTAGGACGTCAAACTTAGTGTTTCCAATCATTAATTATAATTATTATGTTTGTATTTTAACATAATCATCATATAACGTAAAATCCGTTGCGACAATAAAACGACAGAAAAATACAGTGGTACAGGGGCTAGTACAACTTTACCCCCCCCCCTCCCCCCCCCCCCGCTAAAAATGGCAGAAAAAATTGTTCGGTGATTTATACGCTTCACGTCTCCTTTGGTATATACTCAAAAGTTCACTACATATTATAAAGAGTCCCCCGCCGCGTCTGTCGGTCTGTTTGTGACCTCTTCACGCAAAAACTGCTGTACGGATTTTGATGCGGTTTTCACTATTAGATAGGTTGTTTCACCGGGAAAGTTTACGAGCATTAAACATGGAAACCTACATAGGTTTTGGTACTTTTATCTCGGGAAAAAATGGGACGGGCTATTTTTAGCCAATACATTCTGAGAAACTTACTGACCCTTCAAGCAAGATATGTTCAGCTTAGTGGTTAGCTCTCGGGTCGCTTATTTTTTTCAAGACATAATAATTTCTCGACATTATCTCACAGACATATGACGAAAATCGGTTCACACGGGCCACCCACTGGCCACAGCCACAAAACGCATAAAAATCAGCCATGTAAATGTAAATTAAGTATTCAAAACACATGAGACACTACTGAGACCCCCAAGGTTTCATTCTTGTGAAAATAAGTTATGTCAGATCGCTCTGGGTTTTTTTTGGTATTTTGCTGTGCAATCAGTATTTTTGATGGGAAATGGGCATTTTTTGATTGTCAGTTAAATACCCATTTTTAAATGTTATCTAACAATTTATTCCAAAGGAATTCCGGAATAAAAAGTAGCTTATTATATTACCTATTAGATGTCACTCTCCAACTTTCTAAAAAATCACCTAGACCCATTGCTCTGTTTAAATGTGAAAGAACAACAAATAAACAAACAAACAAACAAACACACTTCGCATTTATAATATTAGTTAGGATTTAAATTTAATTGAATTGATATACCGAACGAAACAGTGGGCGATGTTTAGTTGCTTATCCGAATTTTCTTGAATGTGACCTAGAAAATTTCCACGCGTTCAGGAGGGATTATATTCTTTTGTTGTGTATTTTATCCTATACAAATATTTTATTCTGAAATAAGATTTTCTTATTTGACTGAAAAAAAACGGTGCATCTGCTCTACTCGTGGAAAATTCCACTCTGCATAAATATGAGCCTTGTAGTCTCTTAGGTAGGTAATGTAAGAGCCGGGGATTGCCTCACTAGAGAACTTTATAAGTCTAACTAGCGACCCCGCCCTCGGCTTCGCAAGGATACAATAATTTGAATACCTGCATAAATACGCTTATAACTACTTACCTATTAGAGTTACATATATGCTACCGCGGATTTTTTTGTGGATAATTTTATTATACACAATTCTTTTCTACATCATTTTGTTATATCTATGATGGGTTCGACAGCGTACGTCATGAAAACGCGCCGGAGATAACTTTTTCCACGACTTGATTTACTTATACTGTAAAAGCTCCTAAATATGATACGTCCATGTTTAATGCTCGTAAACCTCAGGAAGGTTTTTTAAGGTGAAACACAGGTTGTTTTATAATATGTAGTAATTGGTTGCTCGTGCTTTAAATGACAAGCAAAGCGGCGTCCGCATTTCTTCTGAAAATAATTGATAGGTACCTACTCTATGAAATTACAGCCTTGATCTTGTTGCCAGTAACACCGCAGGCGTAATGGCTGCTATGGTGCGTATAAAAGGGCCCAGACATTAAACATCTTGCTGAGCGTCCAAACCGTAGTAATCATCACTTTATAGTCTGTGGTCCGAGTGTACATAGAGTAAGCAATATTCATAATGCTGGATCCCGAGTGTAGACAGAGCATTATGTCTCTTGATTAATCTGTGTATGATTGACGCAAAGCAAGATGTGTAATCTGTGGGGGGTCAATACCTACGAGGCAAGAGTCTTTAATACCTAAATGCCAGTATCGCCGCAAATGACATTCGATTGTCTCTATCCCTCAACCCTCAACTGGATGAGTGGAGAAATATATATTTTTAACTAGCTTTCCGCCCCGGCTTCGCCCGTGGAGTCCGTATTAACTTTCGTCCCCTATTATGGTCTTGAGTTCATACAAAAATCTCATAGAAAAAAACCACTTTCAGTTTTTCCCGAACTTTCCAATTTTACAGGCAACTTTTCCAATTTTTCTTTCCCTAAACACTTTAGTCAGATTATTACGAACATTTAAAAATAGCTAAATCGGTCCATTTTTATTTATGAGAAGATTTGTAAACTTTTTAAGTGTTTTTCTCGATAAAACTTTTTTTGACATTTCCCTTGCTTCGTCCCAATTTTCATGGTTCGTTGAGTGGCTAACTTCCAGGTTGCTGCCTTAGAATCATGTAGGAAAAACTCTCGTGTTATTTATCCCTATAGTAATGTTCCCAATTTGTTCCACTGACATAATTTCTCACAAACGACTGTATTTCGCCGGGGTAGGCAGGATTTAATATGGTACTAATGACGAATATATAATATGTTAAAGTAATCAGTGTAATTTCTGAAAAACTACTCAAACAATTTTCTCCAAACAAAAATGGGACTAATCCGGAAGTATTCTCTATTAATCAAAAAAGAAACTATCAAAATCGGTTCACAATCAGCGAAGGTATCGCACCCGAATTGAGAACTCCTCTTTTGAAGTCCGTTAAAAATGGATGCGAATTTGTATGGATGTAGATAAAGCGAGAGAAGTATCAAAACAGAGCTATTACTAAAATAATTAATAGTTAAAAAAAAAACTAAAAACACGCTTTTGTCAGTAACGCACATTTGCGCAAACAATGCTCCATCATCAGATCAATGGTACCAAATTCTTGTATTGTCATCCGAATTACATACGAAATCTAATATAAAGCGTGTAATATTCGCCATTCAATTTCTATTTCTTTTGACATTTAGCCCAATGCGTTCGTAGGAGAAAAAAAAAGGTATTTTGACAGGTCCTTTGCTGTACAGTTTTAGGTAGCAAAAAATATAATAGGTAGGTACTTGAAAGGATTGATTTTATAAGCGGGCTAAGTTTGTTTGCTTCATTGATGAAAAAGTGTAGCCGAGATGCAGAGACCGATAAGAAGCTCTTCAGTGTGTTCTTATAAATATTCTCAATAGAAACGTGATGTAAAAAAGGTGGATTGAAAGGATGTTTTCAGTAAAAGAAAGTGTTTCCGATGGCTGAATAAAGGATGAATAGCGGGAGAATAAAAGGATTGACATGGCAGAAATACTCAGGGAAAGCTGGTGGAGGATGCACTCGATGTACTTTCTACATCACCACATTTTCACGCAAAAACTACTGAACGGATTTTGACGCGTTCTTCACGAGTAGATCGGTTAATTCAGGAAGCTTAAACATGGACCTATAACTTTTAGGAGCTGAGTGAATGAAGTCGGGAAAATACTTAGCAGCGGCCTAAGGCATCTAAATACAATTTTAATTGATCTTTACAAAAACACTCGGGGGATATTACAAAAGTTTGAATAGGAATTAATAACTCGGCTCAAAATCGAACATTCTACCAATTGGCAATTTGTCTGAGTAAATATAAACAAAGCTAAATTTTAATGGCCATCGAGCGCGGAGGCTTTTTTCATACTAGTTTTCTGCTCCGACTTCGCCCGTGAAAAATTTTGGAAATGTGACATTTTAAGAATGTATCCCTAGGTATGTCACTAGGTATGTGCGAAAAAATCACGTCGATCTCCAGGGTACCCAGCAGAAGACAACGGAGACGAACTGAGTATGTCATGTTGAGGTACTATGAGATCGCAATACATCGGTCTGGGAATAACTGAAACATTTTCTTTTTCAATTTGAATTTCTCTTTTTGTAATCGTAACCAGAAAGTCACCAATTTGTTTTACGAATGCCAGAAGCGAAATAGATATCTTTATTGTTAGCAATTTATGTTCGCGAGAAATTATTTTCGAGTTACTATACCAATTCCCGTTCCCAAATTCCTTTTAAGTCGGTGCTGGGGATGTTTTACGAGCGCTTTCATGAAAATTCTGTGTGAAAACGTTGAAACATTAAATTGTGTTTATAAAGTGTAATGCTGAATCGTGTATGCCATATTTTATTTGGGTCGGGTACGAATGTTGGTTATGATAAAGTATATTTATTTGAATCTAAAAAGTACTTAAGAATATTATATTTTATAGAAATCACGCGTTGTCAGAGTTTAAATCGGTGGGCTAATAGTATGAAATCTCTTTGTATCAACTTATCTCCATTATCAAAATGTTCCATGGACTCCTTTTTTAGGGTTCCGTACCCAAAGGGTGACATCGCAAACCTTATTACTAAGGCTCCGCCGCGTTGTCCGCCCGTCTGTCTTTTGAACCGTAATGGGAAGACACTTGAAATGTTCACAGAGTGTGTATTTATTATTACTGTGGCCGCTATACAATAATAATAATAAAATAAAATAAAGAATTTAACACAAGAAACGTGTTTTATTCGGCTCGATCTTAATAATGGCAATACATATAAACGTCTAAGTAGTATAACTATAATGGATGTGTGAGTCGGACTGGTGCTAATTTGTTCCTGCGCCATACAGGGGCGTCAAACTTTGTCTGACCTTAATGCATACTATTGAGTGTACGGAACCCTTCGTGTGCAAGTCCAACTCGCACTTGGCCGGTTTTTTACAATTCCAAACCCTATACTACTAGTAGGTGACAGCCACAGAACTTCTGTGACAGCTAAGGTGATAAAATTCAAACAATTGGAATTTCGCAAGGAAATTAAATTCAAGATTTTAGGATTTAAAATTGAAGTCGTCACGTCACCAACGCGTCTCTTCTTTTCTTGCGTCATGAATTGAGCTTTTTTCTATGGGAACCTTGCAGAACAATAACGTGCAGTGAAATTCCTATTGAAATTGACCAGATAACGAAGACTATACGACGACGGAAAATTATTTTTAGCTGCCAGGCATTATATGAACCCCTAAAAAAATCTAAATTTAGCAGGCTCATTTTACTAACAAGATCGTAACTAGATTCTCAATTTCATAATAAGTGGTTTGCAAACTATCTCGGCAGTTCAGACACAAGGGGCCACTTCAGACCCAGTTTCCGTGGAATGCGCTGGCTTTGAGTCGCTTGGGAATTTAGCGAATGCAAAGTAGTATACAAGGTAGGTATTAACCCTCTTTATATTATAGTCTGCCTACTAGATTTTGATTTAAACCCGTTCACCCGTATCAAATTGAAAAAAGAAACAACTATTCCCCCCGATTTTTAGGCCCATAATCCCGTACCTGTTATATTTTGCATCCGAGAAAAGCAAATTTTTTGCCGTTGTTGAATTTTTTTTGCAGAAGATTCTATTGTCCTGTTTTTCGTGGTAAAAAGGATGTCACTGTCTGGCCCTTCAACAATATGTGTACAGAAAATCACGTCGATCCGTATCTACTTTTGACTAGAAAGAAAGAGAAAAAAACAATGAAACACATGCACGCTGATATTATAAAGAGGTAAAAATTGTAAGTTTGGATGTAGGGGATAATCTCTCAAACTACTGAACCGATTCTGAAAATTCTTTCATTAATAGAAAGCTACATAATCCCTGAGTATAGGGCTATATTTTATTTTGTTCGAAAATATCCACGGGCGAAGTCGGAAGCGGAAATCTAGTATTAGTAGTAAATGGAGTATCACTTCTCTCGATCTTTCTTGCTCCATCTATCTTTCAAAAAAAATCCTTCTATTTCCCACAAAACCAGATAAAATATGGTTTCCACCGCCACACTCGGTCTAAGTAAAAGGTTAATAAATATTAAATGTAAGTACATTCCTGCATATAAATAAGAAATTGTAGATGTGAGTTTCATTTTGCAAGGTGAAACCCTCGGGAGCTTTATGTATTGTGTTCCGAATACAACAACATTCATTATTTTCAGCTTTTATGTATCCAAAATTATTTCTTACGCAACGAGGACGCGATTGGCATAATATATCGGCTACTAAATAACAAAACCATTGTCTAATTGTCTCTGTAAAAGGATATGGATAAAGGTTAAAACCATACATATATAAAAGTACATATATGTCGGGATTAATGCATCAATTAAGAAATTAATTAGAAAATTATTCGAGGCTATACCTACCTAACGAGTGGCCAGTTCTGTTGAGGTATATTTAGATGCAAAAGCCTCTAAGTGTGGTTTGTCGGAGTATTTGTATAAGTTTTAATTAAAAACATGGTCGGGATCCGGGATCGAACTCGTGGTTTGCCTAGTTAATATCAGATGTCTTAACCACTCAGCCACCGACGCACAATAAACTTTTGTCCAAGGCATATTACAATATTTTAGACGATTATTTGAAGGATGGAAAATCTTGGGACTTGTTATAAAATAATTTTAATTTCTTTATTTGATTTGGCGTTGATAAGAAATCTATGGATTCTACATCAATATTACATATATATATTTGATTTGATTTAATTAAAACCGTGACAATCCCGGTCAAACCGGGAAGTAAAAGCCTCTTTAGGACTCCCATAGCTGCTTTTCACCTAGTGGATGCCGAGTCACGCGTCGTGCTATCTATAAAAAAAAGTCTGGTGAATACTTCGGCTCGCCCAAATATTTCTTGACAATCACGTTATTATGAAATGATAATCAAAATAATACCTGTCCTATATATGTGAGTGTATCTTGAACTGACATTACGACCCTTCAAGGCTTGTCCTTTTCTGCTAAGGCCAGTTCATACCCCTTACCATATGATTGCTCTACCTAGAAGTCGTCAAATCAAATTAGGGAAGGGCCGAACTAATATTAGACCAAATAAAGCTATGTAAACCGAAACGGTCAATTATCACTAGATTTCTCATTTGAATTGTGGTACCTGGATTTAATAATAATACTCTACCGGATGGGTTGTCTGAAAGGTCGAAAGGTCATCCGTCAATTAAACACGAACAATTTTGTATCCTGTGGAAGTAGAACGAGTTCTACAGGGAACATATTAATTGTATACTAGTTTCCCGCCCGCTTCACCCATGAAATGCGAAAAAATATGAACCCTGGGATGGGAGTATGAACCGCGATCGGTCCCCTACCAAATGACTGACCTCATTACATCTGTGACGAAGTACTCCATCAATGAATGTTCCAGTGCGGCGGCAGAGAGAAAGGAGTATGAAATGATTTTTAGGTTTCTGAACATCTACGATAAAAAAACGGAATTAGGATCACTCTATTACATTATCACAGCTTTAACTTTTACAAAAAATCAAACTCACTCTTTATAATATTCCTCAAACAAAATACCCTAGGTAGGTATACAAAATCAAGAAAAATAATACCATTTCCGACAGAAGTACCATTGAGTAGTGGTACAACTGGCACCAACATGGATCAAAATATTTTTTTTATCATGAGTATGGCTCCACTGACATTTTATTAATAGTTCCTACGGTCCTAATTAAATTGTATACAACCTTCTTTTGAGAACTGTAGAGACAAGTGGATGTGAAAATGGCATTTTCCTGAAGTGTACTTGTCGCAACCGACCGGTAGAGACTAGTGGAATAAAAGTGAATTGTCTCTACCGAGGATTTGTCGTAAACGTGTCCGGTGGTGACAAGTGTAGTAAAAAGTGGACTTTACTGGGGGAGACAACAGTAGAGACAAGTGGACGAACTGATCACTAGTACTGTCAAGTACAAGTGTAGTGGTACAAAAATACTTTGCCGGATGTACGCTTGGCCTGAAAGATACCCTTTCACATAGCCCCCCCCCCCCCAGTTAGCTCCTATGTTTATTTAACCTACAAACTTCCGCAATAATTTTCAGGAACTTCGGCCTTTTATTGTTTGATGTTGATTTTGCAAACGTATAACGAACGTTTCATTTTGTGTCTTGAGATATTTATTGAAATTATGATATGAATATTAAACTTATTTCAATCTCATTTTATTAAAACTTATTCATATTAATGTATGAACGGTATGATATAGGCTCGTTAGGTATAGGCTCACAAATGCAATCGCGCGGCTAAAAGAGAGAGACTTTGTCTTCCGCTGGGTACTCTGGGACCTATAACATGAGGTTCGGGAACCGTAAGGCAACCCGTGAGGAAAAAATATAGAAAAAGGTATGTCAGTCAGAAACATAGGAATGTGGCATTTGATTGTCTCCTAGCTTTCATGGGATAAAATGTGCTAAGCAATACATTATATTTTGTTTATCTTTGAAACTCTTTCTAGGTTTTCATGAAATTCCGTCATTTCGAAACCCATTCTGGTTCTGGATAAATATTCAGGCAGTCTAAAGACATTTTTTTTCTGTAATCTGAGGTATAAGCACAGCATATTTTTGTAACGATAAACGGTAATTTTGGGAGCAGTCATAATCATTCAAACGTTCATTTAACTTCACATAGTTGAATGAAGTGACAGATCTTTTTCGTAGTAACATAATTTTGTTTTGTCCTCTAGGTAGTAGATATCGATTACCCATTCAGAACTTGTTACAGTATAAAATACTTTCCTGGGATTATTATCGTCGCGAAGTTGTTCAGCTCGAGATCTAAATCTTTTTCCAATATCTTTATTAAGAGATTCTCGAGTGTCGGGGAATTGGAACATCTCGGTTTAAGGACGGGTTGCTAAGAGAGAAAATGTCAGAGATTTTTTATGGAATTTTATAGGTTTGCTCTATTAAATCAGATAGAAAATGGACCAAGCGTGTCGGAAAAATTGTAGATATTTTTTAAGTATTTTTACAGTACGATATAATTAAATACAAGGATATTTTATACTTTATCTGCTTTCTTCGGCAATAAAGAAGGGAACACACATCTCGGCTTGCTTGTAGGACCAACCTGTAGGATTTTTCTACATGCACACCCCCGCACTATATAGGATTGCTTCATTCCCTCCCAGCTAGCAAATAAAAGAATGAGGCAGTTGTATATTAGTGATATGAGCAGTCATATACACATGATAGAAACGTTTCTATCATTGCAAAGTGGCCCCAGTTTTACAGCTGTTCGATGATATATTGTGTGTATTTTAGCATCGGTTATTACTATTTTGTTACATATCCGTGATAATCTTGATCACAATATCAATAAATGATGATATAATAGCTACCGCGACGCTTATATTCAGCTATTTGTTGTTATTTTGGTGATTGCGATTCTCTTTTATTACATAACATAACTTCGAATCGCGTACGTGCTTGACTAAGCGTGCGTTCTTTAAATTAATATTAATTTCAGACGAAACATTAATAAAAACAAAGTAAATAAGTACAAAATATTGGAAAGTAATTATTTTTCATTTCGCTGAAGGTATATTTATTATGTGCGGTGAATTTCTCTTGCGCTCACAACTTTATTGGTGAATTAATATCACATTATAGGTATTTATTTCATGCCCCCCTCGAATTTATATTATTTGATTAATTAAAAATAATTTAAAATATTGAATTATTTTGAAGTCACCACAATATATCCAATAAGTGTTTCGGTTACTGATATACCGCCACGAGACCCGCCATGACCAAAGTTTAGGGTTCCTCGAGAAATCAGCGAGCATAAACTTTCCCCAAAAGAGTTATTTCAGCTATTATACGCCTTTTTAGCGTTATATAGTGGCAAAAAATATGTATATGTAACTGCGTGGTGATATAAGGGTCTTGCAGAAGCATATTTACAACTTCTTAGTGTTATTGTAGATCCATTATCACGTTTATAGTTATACGATATATTTGATGCTTATTAGTTACGGAGTGTTCTTTTATATCACAGATTAGATCCATGCGTGCCAGACATATCACCAGCGATAATTAAGCAACTTTGAAACTACAATACCATACCATTTAAACCTGTTGCACAACATGTTTGCTCTAAATCGGTGTTATGAGAATTTTTTTTATATTTTTGATATATGTGCTGTACAAAGCGGTCGAGTAAACGTTTATGTCATCATTTATTTATTTATTTATTTTATTTATTTATAAAATATAACATCTTGCACTAACATTTTAATACACACATGCAAGATTTAGTCAAGACAAACTATACCTAGCACATTTTCCATCTAACACAATTATTAAAAAAAAAATTAAACCATCACTACACTACATCGTACCAGAATATAAACAAATTACTTATATAATAAGATAAGGACGATATCAATTAGGTAATATACAATGTAGAATAGAAACATATTATTGACATATTCCAAATACAATTAAATTTGGCATCAGTTACCAGACTCCAATATGCACCCCGCTGTTGCCAAGAGTCTCAGCTCGGGGTCAAAAAATATATCTGCATCAGTCGTGTCCACAATCCTGTTAACAATGGACAGGGCCTGATGCAGAGGTGAATGCGACAACGCTCTGGTGCGTGACATTGGCACCGCGAAGAGAGGATGTCGACGCCCGCGCAGGACCCGTCTCCGGATAGGCGGAATAAATAAAGGCATTTGGGAGAGGAGTGAGGGGTTATATAGCCGGCCGCGGAACAGCCGAATAAAATATTTTATAAGTGCCAGTTTCCGTCTCACCTCAAGCGATCTATACTCCACCATACCTAGAAGATTATACCTACCTAGAAGAGTTTCATATACCATGGACCAGTCGGTCTCAAATATCATACCATATAGAAGTGAGAAGTCAGCTTTACGGTAATTTCTAGCTCTCACTGAATCAATGACTTGTTCCCCACGATTATTATCACGATTTGGCTGTTAAAGCTAAAACAGCTAGATACTGTTATGAACACCAATATGGAGCAACGCTTAGAAAAGCAGTCACTAAATGACTCTTATAACACTATTTAGTGTTAATAAATTTTCTTTTATCATTATTTTGCTAGCTGGGCTGTATCTCGGATTATGCAATTTTATTACTTGCGCGATACAGTATTTGAACTTGCATATTCCACACAGGGAGGTAACTCTTGACGTACAATCCTGATCCTAAAGTCCTGAGTTTAATTTCGTTGCGATGGCGCAGTAGCGACAGTTTTATTGTAATTTAATTATTGTGTTTAAATAAGTTGTCTCATGCTACTTGATTTAAATCAAATTGTGACTGTTGTCCAAGACCGTATTCGCAAAGAAATTAAATTTAGGATTTTAGGATTTAAATTTTAAATCTATGTCAAGAGTAAGAACCCTGACTGAACTCAAGAACTTATTGATTTTTTTTTAACTGGTCTATCGATATTTGGATATTCCATATACATAATTACTGTTCATATGTATTAAATGGAATGAAAATGGTTGTGTGAGTATGGCAAGAATTTCAATCTATTGATAATGCGTCGACCGGCCATTGTAGGGATGGTAATGGCTTCCCTTGTCTTTGTTCTATTGTCTAACACGGACAATAGTATTATATAAGTATTATGTTTGTTGGAGACCCGCGATTCTTTCACATTTTTTTCATCTTCATGATATAATCTTCCGAAACAAGAAAGTTTTCTGTCTCCTTCCATTTTACTGATCAATGTTTATACGTCGGTAATACAACCTAATCTTTCTAGATTTTTGAATATTGAACTTTATTTTGTTTTGGAATCATCATATTATGATATCAAATGGATCAGAGCTTTCAGACCTTCAAATTCTCTCTTGATGTAATTACTTCTTTTTATTATTTTTAATGTTCTATTTTATATCAAATTCAATTTTATAATTTAATATCTCAAATATTGTTATAATATTTATACCTTAAGAAATCTTCAGCGACATTGCGAAAGTTATAGGTCCATAAACAGTACCCATTTCAAATTCCGGTCAGATTCTCCCCGGATCACGTACGGCCGGGATTATCTACATTATTTTTTGCTTTTTATGCGAGTATACTTTCTCGATAAATGAAAAAATGCCTGAGTCGGCTCTAAACAATGGCGAATTTTAGGGATTTGATTTAGGAAAGTTTTTAACGGATGATTGATTCTCCCATCCGTTTTTTTTGCCGTTTGTAGGATTTGAATATTGCGAAATAGACATGGCCAGAAAGAATCTCTCTAAGCTAAGTAGACAAAATCTCAGTTAGAAAGAGAAATACATATATAATTTCCTGTAGTGACAAAGCAGGATAATAGTAGCGTTTTAACATGAGCGATAGGTAGGTATCATGTAGTACGAAAATCGTGATGTCGTGAGATTTAACAAAGAGTTTTGCAAATTATCTCACAATGGCGGGCGAATAAACATTTTTTTTATACACTAAAATTTAGTTCGACATTGTGATTTGACCCGCTTCGGGCTACACTAGACATCAAAAGGTGTTTGTTTATTTCCGCAAATATATGTAAATTATTCAATTGAAATGCCTCCTAAGATGGCACGTACAATCGGCAACGAAAGCCCACCTCCAATGTTAAATGCTGCTAATTTTATAAATGTGTATGTTTGTTACTCAATTATGTCCAACAAAAAAAAATCTAGTGTTGCTCTACCAGCCTTCTTATCCTCAGTAAACAGTGTTTAAGAACTTTCCTTAAAAAAATCCAAAATTAGTGAAATGAACTATGTTTCTGAGGCTATAGAAGCCTGGGAATTAACTTTTCCTAAAGAAGGTGTCTCGAAGGAAATAAATGGACAAAAACTTTGGGACCTCCATTATTACAACTAACACAAACATTAAGCAAAAACTAACTAGTGATCAAGACCGCGCTCGGCGTCTAGCTTCATCTGAAAAGGAATCTGGTCACTGGTTACACGCCCTTCCATTTCGAAACGTCGGTACATTTTTGGATAACGAAAATTTTAGAATTAGTATAGTCCTAAGGTTATAGGAGCACCATTATGTTACGAACAAGGTAGATGTAGAAAGAAAGTTGATCAGTTTGGAACTCACGGACTTTTCTCCATAAAAAGTACAGGCAGGCTTTCTCGCCACAGCTCCCTGAATAATACCATCAAAAGGGCTCTTGCTAGAGCCAACGGGAATAATCCGGGAAGACAGCAAGAGACCCGATGGAATGACTGATTCCCTGGGAGCGAGGTCGGGCCCTTGTATGGGATGCTACGTTCGTGGACACATTAGCCCCGTCTCATCTCGGGGAAACAGCAATCAAAGCGAGAGCTGCGGCGGAAATCGCAGAGTCTAACAAACGGCGCAAATATAGTTCAATTATTGAAAACTGCAAATTTGTGCCGTTTGATGTAGAAACTCTAGGTCCGTGGGGTTCAAATGCCAAAAAGTTTATTAAAGATATACTCCCTCGACTGATTTTCGTCATTTAGATATGAAAAAGTGGTATTTCAGATGTGTTCAGCGACTTGATACATTCAAAACTGTGTGTATATTATACTAGACCACAATACTCCAATTACGTATTCGTGTATAACAAAAGTATCAAATGTGATTCGTATCGTTTACCTATTTTATTGGATAACAATATGTCTCTTTTATGTTGACATAGATATTATATATCTACTGCTTCAAAATAATTAATCAAAACATTCCCAGTGTCGATAGCGCAATGATTAGAGCGTTGGACTTGAAACCGGATGTTCCGGCTTCATTCCTTACTCGAGCTAAAAAATTGAACTTCCTTCGAAGGGCACGTAAGTACGGACAGCACTTTATCTGAAAATATAAAGATACTTCTTTAGTGTTGCGTGCTAAAAGTAACAAAACGACTTATGAAATTACTGATATTCGGTGTCCGTCTGTTTTTTTATATTCAAGGTAAATATATAGGTAGTGTTGCGGCCAAATTAAACGTGAAATATAAAAAGTGGAATTTTGACTATGGGGTTCTAGGTGTAAATTACGAAATGGTAAATTGACTGGGTTTTCTCTAGTCTGTGTCAGTGAAATTAATATCTATACTAATAATAAAGTTGAAGAGTTTTTTTGTTTGATCGCGTTAATCTCTGTCACTACCAGTCAAATTAGAAAAAATCTAATTTGTATTTGATAGCCTAATTCTTGAGGAATCTACATCCATAGGAGCGGAGCAGTAACCATTAGCGCGGGTGCCACCGCAGTGCACAGCTAGTAGAGTAATAAAATAGTGAAATGAAAGGTAGATGGCAAGTTAAAACATTAATTAACCCTGGCGTGCCTGCTGTCTTTATTTTATTGTCGTTTCACCGCACAGTAGCGTAGCTCCAGTCGACTATAAAATTACTAAGTATATCTGGTTCTGGTTATCGGGCTCGGTCTCCGCAACTCGACGTCTTAGCGCCTATTTTGCGTGAGGCGGGAATTTAGTTACTCCTGCCATCCCAGTTCCTCCAGGAAGCCGATCAGCCCCTTGATGTTGCTACATGCCTCCTGAAGGGTCCTCGGGGCACCGAGATGAGCAGCCCTGTATTCTGTCAAACCTACACACTCCAGAAGGATGTGGGTGACCGTTTCTTCAGTCTCCATGCATGCTCTGCATAGTGGACTATCTGTAATGCCGATATTAAAAAGGTGTTTATTAAAGGGCCCATGTCCTGTAATGACTTGTGTCATTTGTCTCAAATGGTTCCTTTTAAGGTTAATTAGTCTTTGTGTTAATCGAGAGTTTAGGGATGGGAGCGCTAGTTTTGATTGTCTGCAACTCTCAAGTTTGACCCATTCTGATTCATGTTTTTGAGTGGTTATTTTTCTGAGTTGTGCACGGATCCAGTCTCTAGGCAGTGGTATATATGGTTCAGGACCCACAGCCACCTTACCTGATCCTCTCCTTGCAAGTTCATCAGCCGCATCATTACCGCGGGAGTTACTATGCCCTTTAATCCACTGAAGGGTTATGTTATTATTTAGTTCGTTACAAACCTTATTTAATGCTTGATGACATTCAAGCACCAATCCTGATTTGATTGAGTTGCTTCCGAGAGAAAGCAGCACTGACTTACTGTCCGATAGTATTCGGATGGATTGCTTGCTTACTCCTCTCGATGTTATGGCCGAAGCTGCCAGGCGGATCGCCATGCATTCAGCTTGGAAGACTGTGTTGTGAACGCCCAATGGTGTTGATATGTTGATGTTTAAGTCCTCCGAGAATATGCCAGATCCAGTACCTGACTTTGTTTTGGAACCATCCGTGAAGATTCTAAGTTCTCCAAGGTTTAGCCCCTCGTAGGTCTCTTCGGTAAGTTGGATTTTGTATTTCTTGTCAAAAGTATATGTTAGGGGTATTCTATCGTTGGCAGCTGTCGCCAACGGTAGTTCCCTCATAGTTAAGTTAGTAATTCTTGTATGTGGATTTCCTGTTTGGTCCCAAAGACCAAGGGATTGTAGTCTGAATGCTGTTGCACCTGCTTCTTGTTGTATGAATAGGTGCAACGGAGTTAGATTCAACATGACCTCCAGAGCCGCTGTAGGTGTTGTTCTCATGCATCCTGTTGTTGCCATGCAAGGTAGTCTTTGGAAACGTTGTAGTTTGTTGATAACCGTTGCTTGGTTTGTTTTGGGCCACCACACAGCTGCTCCATAACTTACCATGGGTCTGATCACAGCCGTGTACAGCCAAAGAGAAATTTTGGGGGACAGACCCCAGTTTTTCCCCATCATTCTGCGGCATTGCCAGAATGTGATGCTGGCCTTGTTTAATTTGTTATCCATATGTTTATTCCAGGTGAGTTTGTTATCTAGGATAACACCTAGATACTTTACTTCCGTGGACAGTTGAATTTCTGTTTTAAATAAGGTGGGTAGTTTGTACTTACCCAAATTCCTCTTATTTGTGAACATTACCAGCTCCGTCTTTGCAGGATTGACTGACAGTTCGTGGGTTTTGCACCATTTTTCCACTAGGAGCAGTGCTGTTTGCATGACATCACAGATGACGTTAGTAAACTTACCTGATATTAGGATGGTTAGGTCATCTGCGTATCCAATTGTATAGTAGTTGTTGTTGTTAAGGGTACTTTTGAGATCGTTGACTACGAGATTCCAGAGGAGTGGAGAGAGGACTCCACCCTGAGGGCAGCCTTTGACCACAATGGCACCTTTTTGTTTACTATCTTCTGTTCTGATAATTCTTTTGCTAAGCATGTTGACAATCCAGTCGGCTAGGACAGGTTCTACTTTATGGTTGTCCATTGCCTTCCTTATACTGGAGAAGTTTGTTTTGTCGAAGGCCCCCTCAATATCAATAAAGGTACCTAGACAAATGCTTTTGTTATTGATCATTTCCTCTATTTTACTGACTACTTTGTGAAGAGCTGATTCTGTTGATTTACCAGAGCTATAAGCATGTTGATTTATATGCATTGGTATGTTCTGTAAGGCAGTTTCTCTCAAGTCTCTATCAATTAGCCTCTCTAAAGTTTTGAGAAGAAATGATGTGAGACTAATAGGTCTGTACGATTTGGCGTTGGTATAGTCGGTCTTACCTGGTTTGGGAATGAAGATAACTTTTACTTCCCTCCACATGTGTGGTATGTACCTGTGTAGTAGACATAGTCTGAAAATGTTGGTTAGGCGGTTGTTTAGCTGTTCCCCTCCCCACTGCAGGAGTGCTGGGAAAATCCCATCCATACCTGCCGCTTTGAAAGGTTTAAAGCTGTTAATTGCCCATTTTGTTTTTGTTGGGTTTATGATTCTGCTGGTGGTGTTCCAGCATTCTATGGTTGGGTATACCATATTATCAACCCAATGTATGTTACTTACTGTTTTGCAGTCTGGGAAGTGTGTCTCAAGGAGGACCCTTTGGGCTTCCTCGATACAGTTTGTTAATGTGTTGTCAGTTTTACGTAAGGTACCTACTTTCTGATCTGAATGACTGCTTAGGATTTTCCTTACTCTGTTTGCTTGTTCGTTAGATTCCACATCTTCGCAGAACTTGCGCCAAGCAGCGCTTTTTCTGAATCTGATGCGTTTTTTGTAAAGTTGTTTAGCTGTGTAGTACAGGTCCCAGTCCTGATCACGGCATGTGTTCATTGCCCTATTGTATAATCTCCTGACTTTTTTCCTGAGTCTTTCTAGCTCAGGGCCCCACCATTGTTGTTTATTGGTGCTAGTGTCTTTTGGGTAGGTCAGAGGGCATGTTACTTGGTAGCAGTCAGTTATGGTGTTAGTTAGCACTGTTACCTGTTCTTCAATGTTATCAATGTTTGCATCATTTACTGGCAGCTCCTGCATTTGTTCCAGCCTGCTTGTAAGTAAGCTGGTGAACTTGGATCTGTCTGTTTTGCGAGGGTTTCTTTTCGGTGTATTGTTAATTGAATTTACCTTTATGTCAAAGCGTATCCATCTGTGATCGGAGCATGAGGTCTCATTGGATACATGCCAGTCCCAGATAAGATGCGCGGCTTGGCTCGTAGCTAGAGTAAGGTCAATTATGGTTTTGCTTCGTCTGGTGACGAATGTTGGTTCTGAGCCTATGTTAAGTATATCTAATGTGGTAGTTGATAGGTATTCGGTTAACGTTATACCTCGGTTGTTACAACTTTCGCTACCCCACAGAGTGTGGTGAGCGTTGGAGTCGGTTGCAATGATAAGTTCTAGCTTACCGTTTTCACAGTAGTTGATGAGTCGCACCAATTCTGGTGGCGGAGGTTCCTCGTGCTCTGGCATGTACACCGATGCCAATACCAGATCGTGAGTTGACTCCACTTGTGTAGATGGAAGTCTCACTGCGCACAGGTCTCTAGTACAAAATTCAGTTAAAGGTAGTGTTATAACGTTTTTAGTAACAAAGATACAGGCTCTAGGTAAAGAATGCAGATTCGCTAAGATCTTACCTTCGGTGTTAGTGAGTCCTTGTATTCTTCCTGATTTGCTAATCCACGGCTCCTGAATTAGCACAATCGCTGTTTTGTTTACCTCAAGCCATTTCCGTAGTTGAGCCGTTGCGGTCATCGAATGGTTGAGGTTTGTTTGCAATATTTTGCATTCATTGGTGGGTAGTTCTTTTATGGAGCCCCCGACCCTTCTGTAAGGTCTATCTTCCCCAGTCCTCCTATCCACTCATCTCCGCTATCCAGGTCCCGTAAGGGGAGCTCTTCCAACGTTTCTGGAAGATTGGGTGGGATTGGAGAGCTTGTCGAGGTGTTGACAAGCTGTTCTGGAGGTGGCGCTGGGGCAGCAGTTGTTTCTAACTGTTTTGTGACCAATTGATCCATGTTATCTTTGGGTTTTTGTTGGGGTGCATCATAGTATTGCCTCCCTGGTCCTTGGAAGCGTATATATGCGGCCCCCAGTAAATATACCAGCCGCCGTTTCCTCCTGATGATCTCCTCCACCAGTGTCTCCGGAATAGAGAACACTATAAACATAGCATTCTCACTCCGAGTGCACGCTAGGAGTTGCCATGAGGGGATGTCGGCCCAGGGATTTTGTTCGTCCAGGTTGTTTCCTAGTTGTTTAGTGGTAGTGTTGTGGTGGATTAGCATGCCACAAACAACTCGTGGTATCAGATCGTTTGGTTTGACGACCCTTAGTTTTATGTCTGGCGGGAGGGTGATGCTCTCAACCGCTCCAGTGACCCATGTTAAGGTATGTAAATCCTCGCAGAGCAGCTGAAGAGCCCCGTTCGAGAAGGTGGGCCTCCCCGTGAAGAGGATGGGGGCTTGTCTTGCGGATGGGTTGCTGGCTCTCAAAGCGCGGCCTTTGTTATTGTGCTCACATAGAACTTCCATCAGGGCTTGTTCAGTGAGTTCCGCCTGTTGCTTGCTGAGTGTCAGCGCATTGGCTGTAACAACGCAGGCCACTAGCTTTTCTTTAAGAGCGTTTGCGTAATCGGTTGGTTGTTGCCGGACAAGATTTTCGATCCTGGGTTTCTTCCTTTCTCCCCTAGGGGAGTGGCTGTCGTCCAGTCTTGGCCGTTTGGTATTGGGTTGCCCCGCTGTATGATCTTGACGACCACTGCTGTCCTCCAGCCGAACAGGATTTCTGCTCGTTGGCTGTACATAGCCACTGGGGCCAGGCTGTGGTTCGTCAGATTCCGTAATTCTTCTTTCCCTTCTGCGTCTTCTCAGGCGTGAACTGGGGTTGAATTTCCTCGGGTGTTTGTTGTGCGTTTCCCTCTTATTATGATGGTAGGTACTCTGCCTCTGTTTGTGTCCTACAAGTGTCCAACCTTCTTCCTGTGGGTCTGGTGGTTGGGCCGCCTGTGTAGGTTTGTTGGTTGGTGTTGTTATTGGGGTGCCAAGGGATGGTTGTGTTGGTCTCCCCGAAGTTTGTAGGTCTGTATGGCTTGCAAAGGAAGATCCACCCTTGGGTTTCACTCCAGTCACAGGCCTGATTGGTACTTTCTGCACCGCGGCGCAGGGGAGGCCAGTGGGTAAACCCGGTGTCCGATCCCCTTGTGCTTTGGCGCTAGGTTTCCCTTTGTTTTTGGCGGGTTTCCCCGCGCTTGTTTTTGTCGTAGTGGTGGTGGCTGAATCCCCCCCAGCCACCGTAGCGCTGATGGTAACGCTTTCCCCTATACCTTTATTCTGTTCCATTAGTGTAAAGATTGTAAGTTCGTCGGTCTAGCTTCCCACCCTCCACGGAGCCCGCAACTGGGAATGCCTTAGCATTAGGATTACTAAACCGATATAGTTGTGGAGGTTGGTGGATCAGCGCGACATCAGGAGCTCGGAATAAACTGCAGAGACGGACCGGTATGCTGTCTGCCAGTGCTACGTTCACCCTCGCCCCCTCAGCATGGCCTACCCCCATCCTCGCCGACCTCCGAGTCGATCGACGCAGACCCTCTCACAGCTCGCCTGTGCCCCTCTGATGGGGTACTTGACCATTTCTTCCCCGATGGCTAGTCGAAGAAGCTACCGTTTAGCTTGAAATTAGGGTAAAGAGGGCGTGTTGCCTCCGGGGGGACGCATCCCCCTTTCGGCTCAACCCCCCAGGATCCCGTCATCCCAGCATGCGGCGTTCAACTGCACAGGTTCTAGTCACCCTTACACATCCCAGACCAGGTTTGTCGGGCCACATATTGTGAGCCATATATACATATAATAATTTAGAAAAAGAACAAACACAAAGAGGGATATAATAATATACTAATATGAATATATATAGATGTAACATGAAGATGGGATGGGATGGATTGGTTGTGGTGTAAGTAGAGGTGGGTTGGGAGTAGTAGGAACAATAGGTGAGGAGCGATTGGGGGGATGAGAGGAGGGGAGGCGCCAAGCTGTTTTAGTTTTACCTATTTCGGAGGGAATTAGGCCAATAACAGGCAGCAACCACGTGAAGGATAACGCTTGACTTGCTCTGGGAAAGTGTGAGGCACTGATTCCCAGGGCCATATGCCAGATTACCCATTGGGATTATGAGTAAAATAGGTGCAGACCCATTCCATTCTTAGTCTAAGTTGGTATGGCCCTACCCCCGCCCTACTAAGTATATTAATTATTATTAATTAATCTAGCTGTTTCCAAGTTAATTCTCAACTGACAAAAAATCTAAAAGCAGTTTATAATTAAGCTTTAATAAAGTTTTGTCCCCCTTAGTAATTGTTATTAATATAAAAAACACTTTATCATTAGTGGCATTACATTTCTTTCGCGGCATTAATTTCGTCGTTAGTTTCGCTTGTGTTTTTGTGGGGTGGGCAGAGGTGAACATGACAAAAGCTATGTATGAAGTGTATGTTTGCCAACATTCTGAACTAGTCACGTACGAAGTCGTGGGAAACAGCTAGTATAGAATAAGTAACTATGTATTACAGTGACACAGGTGGATTATTTACAGATAAATTGGGAATAGTTATCCCCTATACAAATTATGGATGGATGGAGGATGGTGTATTAACTTTGAATCTCTTTTGTCGATAGTACACACACAGTATCGATTTTACAGGATTCTCTAGCATTGTCTGCCTCGATTTGTGTTTTATTGTACGCATTTGTATCAATTTGTGAGACTGGCATATGTGGTGGGTGGGTCCTTTTAGGGTTACGTAGCCAACTAATGGTGGTAATAGGTAACATAGCTGAATTAAGTCTACCTAATAATCTCTATTATTTCTCAAGGGTTTTTTGTCGGTATCAAATATTTCTCTTAATACTGTATCATAGTTAATGTTTGATACGCCATTTTGAAGATTATTACAAGATAATCAAAATTAAATGTTTCTTTTCATTTTTTTTTTTTTTTTTTTTTTTTTTGTAAAAGACGCCATCTATTGGAGATCAGTTGAACTATGACAACAATATTAACAAACGGGTAAAAGCGCTATCTAACATAAAAAACTAATGAACTAAATTAATAAACTAAACTAATAAATTACTTACGTAACTGACCACTAACGGTGCGAAGTATTCGCACGGGTCATCTAGTATACTTAATTAGCTTTTTTTGTTTCCTAAAATCTCTATGATTTTTACAAAACCATCTGTCATAGAGAAAATCATAAAGGAAATACAATTTGTCTTCGTTAAAATTTGAGACACCGCATATTGTTATATAGTTTATTACCTACATCATGTAACCACACGTTTGTTTGTATATTGGGATATGACTCATATTCATATTCTGTTTCACTAGCAGTTGCCCACGGCTTCGATTGCATTATTTAAAAATAAATACTTATTTTTAATAGTAATTATAAAAATTAAGGGCGGTCGTAGGTCGTAGTCTAGTGAATCTCGTGTGAAGCCGTTAACAGTGGTTCAGCAGCGTACAAACGCCTGGGTAACACGATTCTTAGGAGCTGTGATGGTTTTCTGTTTGATCAAAATGTTTTTAAATTATTTTGTAGAATATTTATGCTAAGTTTCAAGTAAATCTGACTAGAAAAATAATGTTACCCATACAAACTTTGCCATCCCCTTTATCCCATAAGGGGTTGAATTTTGAGAAAGAGCATTAATACCAAGTTTCAAATAAGTCTGACCAGAAAAAAATCCCCACCCCTTTCTCCCTCAGGTAATTACTTAATCGTTATCCCTTCAGGCCTGAAAGAAATGTTGGTCACCCCTTTATGTTATTAACAAACGAATCCACACATTGTTGGGCCAAAGTTTTCTTTGACACAGTTGTTTAATCAAACCCTTACTAAACTCGCTCTTATTAAACTGAGTATGTAATATTCCCATTAACTACGCGTCGGGATCTTTGCAACTATGATATTCTACTTGAAACCAAATCCAAAAACGTAATTTATCTTTAATAGTTAAAATTGTATAAAATTGACGTTTACGCGATGTTATAGCTGGTATTTTTCTGCAAATTTTAAAAACAATTTTTTTTCTCACCGACCTTCTGGAGCTAAGATTTTTTTTTTGCTTGAAAAAAATCCTGTGGCGCCGTTTTTTAATATTATCAGCTAAAATTTATATGAGTTAAAGTTCATTATTTATAGTTGAAATAAAAAAATACGAGGACTCCATCGGCCGTCGCTGAGCACTGCAAAATTAATCACACGGAGCTTAGCGCCGTGGTACCATACTTCAGCTCTAGCGGTGGAGAAGGGGGGGAGAGCCGACCGAGGTCGCATGCATATGAGCGACTGTCGCGACGCGGTTCCTGCATTTTACCGAAAAATACCCATTTTTCGACCGATATTATGCATATTAGCGATCAGTTAATGAAGCGCGCAATACTCGCACATGTTACGGCAACTATTAAAGAAAATTTTAAGCATAGACACGATTATAAAAAGTCACGGGTTTATGAGTTATAGGAATTTAAAAAAAACACTTTTTTTTCGAAAAATCAAATTTCTGCAAGATATTTTTAATATTTTTAAAATTTGAAAATACGCTCTTTTTTGGCTTGTCAAGAGCTACATTTTCACTATTTTTCGGTTTCAAAAATATTTTTTTCAAAGAGATACGGGCGTTTTAAAATAATGCTATTTTTTTTACGGTTTTTTTTAAATAAATAATATATTTTACAATTTATTGACATCGGACCGGACTAGACCGATCCGAAATAAATAGTTCCACAACTTGTGTATTAAACTTTTTTTAAATAAAGCCTTTTTTTTTTTAAAACGAAATAAAGTGTTTTTTACCATATTTGGCCGCCATTTTCTATAAGTTCCCCTAATGTCAGTTGTTTTAAAAATAGTGCATTGAATTCTACGGAATATTTCCGATTTTTTACATATCTTCGTTTGCTGTATAACGGTTACGAAAAATTTCCATACAGCTCAAAATAGCCAGACTGGCCTAATTAGTGAAAGTGGTTACCCCCTACATCCAAACATACAAACTTTACATCTTTATAATATTAGTCTATTTACTACAGACAATTTTTTGGCAAATATTTTGCTTTGATTCAAACAGATGGAAACCGTCTGAATTCTGGACGGAAGAATATTTGATAATATATTTTTAATTTTAATAATGTCATGTCGTTTAACAATGTCAATTAAGATGATGTATTTCGCTATGACCAAGCAATTTTGTTCATTATTTGTTTCTCTCAGAATTTTTCTCAGGATATTACTAAAATAAATATGAAAGGCAGATTTTACTATACCCATTTATACCTATTTCTAAAATGGAACTACTGAACCGATTCTAAAAATATTTCGCAACTGAGAAATAAGACCGAGTAATATTGGGTATATTTTATTAAAACGGGCGAAGGACGAAATCACGGGCAACGGTAATGAACTCTTAAATAGACCAGTACTGGAACGGAAAATTTGGTCATAAAGTGAAATACTTAATTAAAAAAAAGTTTATTCTTTTACAGATAGAATCTGCATCTCTAAAATGTAAATGTTTATCTATGATAATGTGCAATGGGCGAATGGTGTAATTTGTGCAACAAACATGATACTGGAGAAATAATCAACTCTAATATTATTAACGCACCGGTCTGATTTGTTATAATTTGATTTCAAGCATCAGTAAATGCTACATACCAATAACCGTCCTTTTTTAAGACTATGTTGCCATGAAATGTATCTTTACTTGTCTAAAAAGGGTTTTAGTAAAACAAGAAGCGCTGTAGGTCTTAATTAAAAGTTTCAATTTTTGCTAATGAACACAACTAACGCCATCCCACCATCTTTCAGAAAGTTTGATTTGCTTTTGAAGTTCGTAGAATTCTTAGAGTAGGTTAGATACTTCATTTATTATCTAAGAGTAGCTTCGTTATAAATTTTAAAGTGGATACCGCAAAAGTTAAGAGTGTCTTGAAATAGGAAGTTTCGGGTTCGATCCCCGCAAAATCTAAGCACTAATTATAGCGGAGTGGGTGCAAATGAACTGTATGTGTGAAACATCCAAATACTATAGGAAACAGGAAAACAACAACCCAAATATTAATAAAATCAAGTGCCAAAAATAGTTTTCCTTCAAAATTTTTTTATTATTATGTTAGCCACGTGGTCATAAAGGCCACCCCAATCGTGCTTCGGAAGGTATGAATAGCTGATGTCAGCAAAGATGTGATCTCACCAGCTCAACTCGCTAAATGTGGACATTGTTACGTTAACCTCATAATAAATCCTAATGACGTGATTTTTTTTGTAATTTCCAGTTGGAGAACGTACAACTACTCGACAAATACAACGTGAGGAACCCTTCGAAGGGGACGCTGTACTATGCCACCACTCACTTGATATTCGTAGATCATGAAATGAAGAAAGAAACATGGGTAGGTATTATCTTAATATTTAAAAACTGCCTGAACAGATGAATGGATGGGGATGAAATTACCAATATCTAATATATAAAATTCCCGTGTCACAAGTTACTTGACCGATTTTTATGAATTTTTTTGAGTATATTCGGTAGGATTCCCTGATCTGAGGTAGGGCCCACGATCGGATCGTAGGGGTAGGGGTAGGGGTAGGGGTAGGGGTAGGGGTAGGGGTAGAGGTAGGAATAGGAGTAGTGCAGGCAAGCCAACGTTTGGGCAGGACAACGTCTGCCGGGTCCGCTAGTTTAAATATAAAGGTGACTCTATACTTTCTCTGAGTTTCATGAAAGGTGTACTTTGTCTGTCTGTCTGTTTGACACAGGTACTACTAATAGGGGTGTTGACATTGAAAGAAAATAAATACACAATAATATTCTTTATATAGTCTATAACGTATAATCACTGAAAATAATGTTTATTTATTGGTTTAATAAATTTAATTGAAAAATCTTTAATCTAAGTTTCAAATAAATAACCACAGACTGCTAACACTGACTAAGTTGTGAGTTTCATGTCCTTTGTTTGTTGTATTAAAAAACATTGCTTATTTCCACAAAAATCTACGAAAAATGTTTATTTTGTATGATCTTCTGGCAACCACTTTACATCGCTCTTTTTTTTTACAGATTCTTCTTACCCACGTTTCAACAGTGGAGAGGTTACCCATAACTACTACAGGGTCGCCTTTGCTAGTACGCACAAAGAATTTCCAGTCTGTATTCTTTGTGATACCTCGGGAGAGGGACTGCCATGAGATGTATCAAACTTTACTGCGGCTCAGTCAACCTGGTTGGTATCTCCTATATCAGAGGTTCTCAAAGTTTTTAACCGATTTAAACACACTTAGCCACTGAGGTGTAGCCTCACAAATACCATCGGCTAAAAGAGGGAGACTGGTCTTCCGCTGGGTACCTTCGGACCGATAACACGGTTACACGGTAAGGTAACCCGTAAAAAACCGGCCAAGTGCGAGTCGGAATCGCGCACGAAGGGTTCCGTATTATCTATAAAAACGGCAAAAAATCAGGTTTGTTGTATGGGAGCCCCCCTTAAATATTAATTTTAATTTAATTATTTTTTATATTTATTAATATGTCTATTTATTAACCTGTTGCCGTTATCAATATCGAGCAAAACATCACGTTTGTTGTATGGAAGACCTCTTATATATTTATTTTATTCTGTTTTTAGTATTTGTTGTTATAGCGGCAATAACAGAAATACATCATCTGTGAAAATTTCAACTGTCTAACTATCACGGTTCATGAGATACAGCCTGGTGACAGACAGGCGGACGGACGGACAGCGGAGCCTTAGTAATAGGGTTTCCGTTTTTACCTTTGGGAACGGAACCCTAAAAAAGGAGGTTCTATATTCGACGCGTATGTTTTTTATGTATCTTCACCGATTTCTCGGAAAGGGCTTGACCGATTTTGATTGTCTGAGAATTCTTCCGGATTCGTCTCATTTTTTATTTGGGTTCAGTAATTTAGAAATTTTGTTCTGGGCCAGTTATATATAAAGAGCACCTTTCACTTAAAAGGGAAAAATAATAAACTGTAAAAAAACTATACCGATTTAAAGAATTGTTCACTGAAAAGCAAGACATAGGTAATTAAATATTTTGTCGTTGGCGCCAACCGTTCCTTCAACGACAACATGCCTCTGGCCATTTGCTAAATGATATACCTCTATTATTTTTTCTCCGGTTGTATTTCCAAATATTATTTTACCGAACTCTAATTTGTTTAAATAAAGCAGCCTATGTCCATCTGGAATATAATAGTGCAATATTTTTTTCATATTTGTCCAGTAGTTTTAGAGTACCTACATAATATTGTTTATTATTTTTACAGTTAACATCGAGGAATTGTACTGTTTCTTCTACCAGTCAACTCCTGAGGATTTGCCCAAGTCAGCAGGGTGGAACTATTTTGACATTCAAACTGAATACCAGCGGATGAACGTGCCAAATGAAGATTGGGTACTGTGCAATGGCAACAAATACTATGAGGTTAGACTTAAATTGATACATGGCATAGATACCTTAAGAGCAAGCTTATTAGCGCAATGAACTCAGTAAACCGCGTGGCTATTGTTAGAGAGATACAGTGCAAAAAATATCGATAAAATAACTAAAGATAAGATAGGCCAAGATTTCACGTACCAGGAACATGAGAAAGAACGATTTCACAAAAAATCGGTCTTGTAAGTTAAGTGTGTGCGATATTATGGTTCTAAAACGACTGAAGGGCAGGCGTCGTCTATGATGAGAGCGCCCTGCCTAATGATTCATATCGTAGCTGCTGAATGACAAAGCACTTTCAGTTTCAGCACTTTACTATTATTAGTCATGCAACGATTTCAGTGCACCATCTAACCGTCAAAAACCTTGACTCATTGTCGTTGCACTTCAACATGACAGTGTATATAAAATGTATCTCAATAAATAAATAAAATATAATTTATTTCTCTCACATCAATTAAAACTTATATAATGATACTTAAAATATATACTAGGTGAGAGCTGGTGCCTGTAGTAGGACAAAAAGCCTGTATCTCAGGCCACCAGGCTCCCTCTCCGGTCTGCAATACGGAGTCATACATAGATAGATAGATAGAATTTACAAAAAAAAATTAGAAATTAGTGAAAATAGTTTAAAATTCTGCTATAAGGTGTTATACAATTACTATGTTACTATACTACACTGATTAGTGACTCTGTTTCATAATATTATGTTCTGTAAAATGTTCTGTTCTGCTGCCACTCCACCACCAAACGTCAATACGAAGACTAAATATTAATTAGAAAGAGAAAGAGATAATCTCCCTTAGTGTAAAACAAGACAAAAAAACCGGCCAAGTGCAAGTCGGACTCGCGCACGAAGGGTTCCGTACCATTATATTATATAAAAACGGCAAAAAAAAATCACGTTTGTTGTATGGGAGCCCTCTTAAATATTTATTTTATTCTGTTTTTTAGTATTTGTTGTTATAGCGGCAACAGAAATACATCTTCTGTGAAAATTTCAACAGTCTAACTATCACGGTTCATGAGATACAGCCTGGTGACAGACGGACAGACAAACAGACATACAGACGGACGGACAGCGTTGTCTTAGTAATAGAGTTTCCGTTTTTACCCTTTGGGTACGGAACCCTAAAAAAGACCGCTTTCCGCGAAGTTACACACAGTCGTGTTCAGGGGGCTAAATGACAGATGTGTGTCGGCACAAGTTCTAGTGTTTATGATTACATTTCCAGCTCTGCGACACATACCCTAGCGAGATCTACGTGCCAGCGCGTGCGACGTCCGCTATACTGTTGGGCAGCGCCAGCTTCCGGTCCCGCGGTCGGCTGCCGGTGTTGGCGTATTTGCATCACAATAAAGCGGCCATAGCGAGGTGCAGTCAGCCGTTGAGCGGGTTTTCAGCCAGGTAATAGTCGCCCGCCAATGTGTAACATCTAAAGAACCTCATAAATTCGAATATTAAAATAATTTACCCAGCAAAAACACTACTCAACCGGCCCCGGGTCATCCTCATTGGACCGAACATTTCTCACTAACGAGTAACCAATGCTTTTGAGGTATTTTGAGATCGAAAAGTCTTATTGTTCTCAGAGGAAGTGCGTGACCGCCGAAGCACGAATCCACAACATTTCAAAATTTTAACACCCTAATTTTATTAGCTTATATGAAAGTAGGTGAAAAATTAAGGTACCCGTATTTTTTGTTTTTCTAAAATTTTAACTTTAACACTCTTAAATTAATTTTTAAATATTGCATTTTTAGAAAAAGCCGATAACGGCTAAAAGTATCAGGTGTCTATGCGTATTCTGTATTAAAAAAAAAAGAAATGACATGAGCTGCGTGCGTTCGTTTGTTTCATTCGTTCAATAGTTCGTTCATGGTTCTTTTGTTTCATTCATTATTGTTTATTTTTGAGTTTATTAATTTAAAATTAAATTTTATTAACTTTCATTAACAAAGATGGGTAGAGAAGCACGTAAATTAAATTCCCTTGTATCTATTCTATTCTATTTTTTCGTGTTATGGCTCCATCAGTAGTCCCCTTGTATCCTGTTTTGTTTTTACAACTACAACTAATACTTTTTAATGCCAGTTTCCCTTGAAGGCAGAGAGTATAGTAGCTTTGAGCGGTACAATGTAGTTTTTTCAAAATATCTCCTAAACCACTTAATAAAAAAAAAATTAAATATGTGTATCGTGTTAAGCAAAGGAAGAACTCCAAACGGATTTTTAATTTTGGTACAACGAAAAATGAAATGTTGTGAATTGTCGAATAAATTTATTATTAAGGATATTTTAGCTTAAGTGAGGGTTGAACGATTTTTTGAAACTTATTTCTCATATTACAATTTGTACCTAATAAAATGACAACTATAATAAATAATAGGAAAAGATTTCATATTTTGTATTGAAAAAATAAATATTTTCAGATGCATGGAAGATGAACAAATGTTGGATATGATTCGGCGTGCCAACCCTAATTGTGGTTATATGTATGTAGTGGACACACGTCCTCGGGTACGTAATTTATGCTTATTCTATTAATATATCAATTTTAAAACATGAAAATGGGACCGTGCAATATGGGTTTACAACAATTTGAATACCTACATAACTACTTATGTATTAGAGATAGATATGCTACCGCGGACTTTTTTGTAGTTATTTTATTCTAAACAATTCTTTCCTACATCATTTTGTTATATCTCTGACGGATTAGACAGTATACGCCATGAAAACTCTCTGGGGCTTAATTTTTCCCCACATGATTTACTTATACTGTTAATACTCAGCTCCCAAACATAATTTAATACTCGTAAACTTTCCCGGGGAATCAACCTATCCAATAGTGAAAACCACAACAAAATCCGTTCAGTAGTTTTTGCGTGAAAAGATCACAGACAGACAGACAGACGCGGCGGTGGACTTTTTTTATAATATACTAGCTGTTTCCCACGACTTCGTACGTGACTATTTCAGAATGTTGGCAAACATACACTTCATACATAGCTTTTGTCATGTTCACCTCTGCCCACCCCGTTCCCGTCGTCATGCCGTGATGGTATATAGCCTATGTTACTCAGGGATAATGAAGCATTCCAATGGTGAAATAAAATTTATATTCCGTCCAGTAGTTTTTGAGTTTATTAGTAACAAACATACACACATACAAAAATACAAATCTTTCCTCTTTATAATATTAGTATAGATTAGTATTAGTATAGATAGTGATTCAGACATCGTTTTGTTCCATAGTCAAATTTATGTAGTACACAATAACAAGTAGGCCTCCTTGAAAAGCACCTGGTATGGCCCCAGTATAAGGAAATCACAAGTTAACTGCCATAGAAAAGTTCCTAATTTATTTTGCATTCTTATTGTAAGAAATCCATTACAAACTTTAATTTTATTTAACGATATGGCAGATGATCATATTATCATGAAATTACTCAATTCTGCAATTGACCCACGCCATATACCTACATAAATAACTACTGATCTACAGGTGGGATACAATCATGGAATCACCATGTCATCAAATGTCATGGATTATTTTTCTATCTTCATAGTTTAGCCTACGGCTCCCGAAACCGTATTATCGGTCTCAGGATACTCATCGGAAGACCAAGTCGATGGTCTTTGTGAGACTATACCTAACGAGTAGCCAGTTCATTTGAGGTATATTTAGATGGAAAAGCCCCTGTGTGGTTTGTCCGATATGTACATAAGTATTTAAATTATAAAAACCCATTGGTATATGGCCGGGATCCGGGATCGAACCCGTGCCAGACGACTTAACCACTCGGCCACCGACTTATTATTATAAATGCGAAAGTTTGTTTGTTTTTTGTTCTTCTTTCAAGCAACGGATTACGGGGTCACAGTTAAAAAATTCCACATGCCGCCGGGGCGGAAAGCTGTCCTGGACCAAAATTGACAATGGTCGGTAGACCATCAGGTATTCACATATGTATCTAAGAATATGAGCAATATTCTGATGGTCCATTGAACGTTGTTTATAACTACTTTTATGCAATTCTCTTTCGTTTTTTTTGTGAAACATTTCTTATCGCATATACTATTTTCTTTAAAGGGGATGATTTCATAATTATATTGTACTCCGTACCAAAACCAAGAAAGTTTTTTTCTTTCTTTACGGGTTGCCTTACAGCTCCCGAAACCGTGTTAGGGTTCCAGGGTACCCAGCGGAAGACCAAGTCTCCCTCGTTTAGCCGATGGTATTTGTGAGGCTATACCTAACGAGTTGCTAGTTCTGTTGAGGTATATTTAGTTGGAAAAGCCTCTAAGTGTGGTTTGTCGGATTATGTACATAAGGTACATGGCCGGGATCCGGAATCGAACCCGGGGTCTGCCTAGTTAATACCAGACGTTTTAACCACTCGGCCACCGACGGCACCATCAAGAAATGTGATAATTAAAATTTGGCATTCTATAGATAAATGCAATGGTGAACCGCGCGGCCGGCAAGGGATACGAAAACGAAGCCTTCTACGAGAATATCAAGTTTCAGTTCATGGGTATTGGCAACATACACGTGATGCGCAAGAGTTTACAGAAGGTCGTGGAAACGTGCGAACAAAACTCGCCTACTATGTCATCATTCCTTAGCGGGCTTGAGTCCTCTGGCTGGCTGAAACATATCAAGTAAGTGCCAGTGAAAATTATTATTTAATAGTCAATTAGCGACATATCCCCGGCAACGCACGGGTAAAATATTGGCTTACAACTATTTGAATTCCTACACAATACTTAATTCAAATTATAAATATTCTTATTTCTTCTTCTTAGTCGTGGTGCTCGTGACAGAGCAGTCGTGGTCAATCATGGCGATCCACAGCGCGACGCACCTATTATTGACTCGCCATGGTTAACTTTCTTGGGAAGAATAGTGCAGTGGTATCCCCTTGCCTTCTGCACCAGACATTTTGAGACTATTTAGGTCTCAGGCTCGCTGTAGCCTCTTCCAGCCAGGTGTATGGTTATACCGCCATTGCTCGGTGGCCAGAGCCGCGTTTGTTGAATATGCTTATTACTACTTATCTATTAAATATATGCTACCGCGTAGTACGGATTAGACAGCGAAAGCGCGCAGACGCTAACTTTTCTCCCGACTTCATTCACTAATACAGTTAATTCTCAGCTCCTTTTAAGTTCCGTAGTTTCGGAGTTAATCAAGCACAAACAGACAGACGTGGCGGATACTTCATATATGTTGTGATTTCTGGATGCCCATTGTCTGCTCTAAAAGGTAAAATCTAAAGGAAAATCATTTTAAAAAAAAGAAGAAAGTCTAGTGTTGGGGGATATAGGACTGACCTTGTTTCCTTCGCTGCGTGGAAGCTTCGGTTAAAAATCCACTGTAGATGTCCTGGGTAAGGAAGGAATTTCAAAGGGAAGTGTGTTATGCTAGATCGAGGCCGCATATTTGAACCCCCAAAAACGTGCTAGATTGTGTGATGTACATATATTAAAACATCTAGAATTGGGGAATATGGAGGGTTCGAAAATAATTGTTATGTCACATTTCAAAGCTAGTAAAATATACCTCTATAAAAAAATTCCAGATCTATATTGGACACGTCTTGGTGGATAGCTAACGCTGTTGACAGCGGGGTTAGTGTGTGCGTGCATTGCAGCGACGGATGGGACAGGACGGCTCAAGTTTGTTCACTCGCTGCTGTCATGCTAGACCCGCACTATAGGACTATTAACGGGTATCAGGTATGTTAATCTATCACTAAGGCCTTTTTTCCACTACGCAAGACACGACACGGTTAATAACGGTGACGATTCGGAGCGCCACACGTTTATACGGACCGGTTTTTCACGTAACGATACCGCACGATAATTTGGCTATATCTACGCCGTGATGATTTGTCAAGATTCTATTAGTTTCTCTCGATCTGACAGGAGACTTCACACAATGGTTGTTGTCAAACAATAAATCTACTTTAGGATTCCACATCCGGTCATGGCGCCGTACACACGCGTTTTCGTCATGGCGTGATGTGGAATCCGGTTTATTCCCGGCCGCGCTGTGATGGTTGTGATTAGTCAGTGATTAACAAGACATATCACAGTCGGCGGGTAAATCTTAGCTACCGATTTATCGGCTTACTATTGCACAAGATTAAACACTGGAGACTGGCAGAATTGCGACGAAAGTCAGCACTGTTGCCATATATCAAAAGAAGAAGAAGAAGAAGAAATTTACTTTAACATTGACAACTCAAAGTCCATTTGACATCTCACGTCTTTATTCGCGTTATAATTATAATATTTTTAGCGTTCCGCTAGACAATCTGGTGTAACATTAATAAAATACTTTTTAGAAAAGTATACCAACTTCAAAAGTTGTTCACTGAAAAGCAAGAAATAACTAAATATTTTGTCGTTAAATTTGAAGACGTTTGGCGTCAAATTAGGATACAAAATTTTAAAATTGTTCAATGTTTGTACCAGTAGGTACCTAATTAATTGTTTAAATTAGTGAAATTTGGAGCTAGGTAGATTCTAATTTAGCACCAACCGTCTTCAAATTCCACGACGAAATATTTAGTTATTTCTTGTTAACTTGTGTACTCGTACGCTGCTTTAAAAAAAACTCTAATTACAGGCGCTTATAGAAAAGGACTGGCTGACATTCGGCCACAAGTTCACGGCGCGTTGCGGCCACATTGCCTGCGATGGCCGCGAGAGGTCGCCAGTGTTCACCCAGTTACTGGACTGTACTTGGCAACTACTCAGGCAAACCCCGGAGGCGTTCCAGTTTAACGAGCGGTTTTTACTAATTCTTCATGATCATGCGCACGCCTGCCAATATGGAACTTTCGTTGGGAATTGTCAAAAGGATCGCAGGGATTTGAGGTCAGTGAAAGTCTAATAGTACGACAGCCCGTTACCAAAATGTCCTGTTATTACGCCTTCATCTAGTCAATGACTAATCACTAGATTATTAAAAAATAAAAAGTTCACTCGAGCAAAAAAGTTCGGCAACGCTGCGCTTACCCGTCAGAGTGATTTTAGTCCGTAAGAATGCAAATCGTATTTTTGTTAATACGCCTTGTCCGTCTTTGATGAAATCATATTAAAAATATAAAAGTTGCCTTAATTTTATGTTGACCCGATTTGCATGTAAGCAATATTTACCTGACAATACTTTATATTGCTGCAGTATTGCCGGCCGTTTAGTGCAATAATAACAGGCTACACACATATGTTGCACGTGGCTCTTAAAACAGAAACCGTGATTTTGTCAAGCCGCAGAAGTTAACGCTCCGAACTGTTTAATGCAGCGGCGTTCTAAAGGGAAGGAGTTTTTGGAAACGGTAAAGGGGGCTGTCTAGGGGTGGGAGTCCAGCCATATTGGCAGTATTCTGTACTGACAATATGAGTGGACTACCGCCCTGATTGCATCGACACCAACACTCCGAATTGCAGCGGCGTCCTAAAGGGAAGGAGTTTTTGGAAGCGGTAAAGGGGGCTGTCTAGGGGTGGGAGTCAAGCCATATTGGCAGTATTCTGTACTGCCAATATAAGTGGACTACCACCCTAATTGCGTCTACACCAACGCTCCGAATTGCAGCGGCGTCATAAAGGGAAGGAGTTTTTGGAAGCGGTGAAGGGGGCTGTCTAGGGGTGGGAGTCCAGCCATATTGGCAGTATTCTGTACTGACAATATGAGTGGAATACCGCCCTGATTGCATCGACACCAACACTCCGAATTGCAGCGGCGTCCGAATTGCAGCGGCGTCCTAAAGGGAAGGAGTTTTTGGAAGCGGTAAAGGGGGCTGTCTAGAAGTGGGAGTCAAGCCATATTGGCAGTATTCCGTACTGCCAATATAAGTGGACTACCACCCTAATTGCATCTACACCAACGCTCGAAATTGCAGCGGCGTCATAAAGGGAAGGAGTTTTTGGAAGCGGTGAAGAGGGCTTTCTAGGGGTGGGAATCTACTTGTGGTGTGGACTACCGCCCTGATTGAATCTACAGCCCGTCGCGTTTATTGTTCAAACCTAATTTTTAGTCACAGTGTTTAATGTTTTTCAAGTACGATACGATACGCCGTGCTTCTGTTTGTTCCGTATATAAATCACATTGTTTTTGAATTTGAGGTTTTGTTGGTTCTTAAATAATTTTCATTATTCTTTTTAAATCCCGATAGCTGTAATACAATTCTTGAGCAACAATCGTATTCCAATCTTTTTCGCGTCAATTTTCACATTTCTAACAAGTGGCCATTTCTTCAACATGTTCCTGGCCTGTAAATTGGCTAAGAGTGATTCCATTGATTTAAAAAGTATTGAGCCAGTCGCAGAGTTACGTGGCAATTGCTTTACTGTCCGATATTGAGCAAGGGCTACATTGCGTTTTTTATTGCGACAGAATGCTGAATCCAGGACCAGATGGTTGATCCAGACAACTGCAGTTCAATTTTTATCCAGTTATATTTCATTTACTTGAAAATTCCACAAGAAACCCACAAACCAACAAAAAAAAACTCAAAGACTCAAAATGGTTTTGCTAAAAAATACGTGTGTAAAAATGGCAGATTTTTACGATGTTACCTATATTTTCAGGTTATCTGAGCGCACTTTTTCACTGTGGGGCTACATGGCGAATCACCTGAATGAATACAAAAATCCACTGTACAATCCCAAGGCGTACACAGATGTATTGAAGCCAGATCTAAGTGCACAAAATATAAGGTAAATATGAATCTAAATGTAATAAAATATATATTTAATAAAAGTGAGAAATCGCCTATACTTATTATTAAATTTTCTAGGGCATTTGGCAATATTATGTGATTTGCGTTTTTCTCAGGCGATTGGGTTTGTAAAGTAGAAACTTAAGGCTCAGCTATATCCATAATTTTTCTGTGTCACTGTAATTTAGCATATAGTTACTTATTCAATATAATTATCTAAGTGCAATAGCTGTTATTTTTTCAATGAGTTTTATTGAATAAGAAATATGGGTGGTTAAACTTTGCCCCCGTTTTCTCTTTCATAAACTACCTATAAGAAAGCTCTTAATTTTTTTAAAGCGCTGTTATACCATTTTGACCAATAAAAAAAAATCATAAAATAATTTTTATTTTGGATTTTCAATAAGCTACCAAATAACGCAAGACGTTAAATTCAAGGGTAACGGTTAAACAGCGCTTTAAAAAAATTAAGAGCTAAAGAGAAAACGGGGGCAAAATAATCATTTATTTTACCACCCATATTTCCTATTAAATAAAACCAATTGGCCATGCTACATATTTATGATATACTTTTTTTATAATTTATTTTGAAAATATAGCCCATTTTAAGAAACTAATTTCGATATTTTTGTTTTTTGTCCATTGCGTCTATTTTTAATATATTTTACAAATTTTACCCGCGAAAAGTAAACGTGACGTCACAAGAATTTGCAACAGGATTATAATCTTGGCCACTACACATAAAAAAGTGACAGTCAATCTAATTAACGTCAAGCAAACGTCAGTCAAGGTCGACTAACCTAAAAATTACTCTTGTTTATATAGGTACTCGTGTTTATAATTATTTAAATTGAATAGTTTTATACAATGGCAAGTAAATAGTGTTTTATCCCGTCATGTCCTAATAACAAAGAAAATAATTACACGTAAAATATAAATTTATAAAGACCCTTTTTTGTAGGCAAAGGTATTTTTTTTCATACTGCTTATGATGACGTCATACATCGGTCAAATGAAAGTTATTGTTTTTTATTGAATATCTTAAAAAGTATAGACTTAATTTAAAATCTGATAAATAGAAATTGTACTGAAAGCTTATATCTCGAAACGGTTTCGAGATCTTCGTTCCTGCTCAAAAAGTTAGCATGGCCAATTGAAAAAATAACTACTATTTCACTTAGATATATTTATATATATTTCACTTAGATATATTGAATATTTCAATGATTCTTTCAGTGATCTTTCACGTCTTATGTCTTTTTAAGGTTCTGGCGCGGTATGTATTGTCGACATGAAAGTGGCGTGCATCCGAGGGAATCCCTAGCCGACTTGTTGCCCGCTTCTGTGGAACACAGCTCAGCATTACAGCACCATATATCTTATTTAACTAAGGTATGTAACTTTTAACGCTTCCATTTAAATATACCTCAACAGAACTGGCCACTCGTTAGGTATAGCTTCACAAATACCATCGGCTGGGTACCCTGGGACCGATAACACGGTTTCGGGAGCTGTAAAGTGTAATGCAACCATTGAAAAAAAAAAATGGTAACTTATATCCAACGACCAACTAAACGAACCAAAAGACGCGTAAATGAATGCAAGCGAGGCGAGATAAATAATGTAAACAAAATTATTCTATTATGGCTCAATCATTTGCCAATGCCAAGTAGTATAGACGTTACAGTAACAATAGCTGATTAATCGGTAGCTAAGTTGTTCCTAATTTTGTGTATTTAATAGTGAAAACCGCATCAAAATTCGTTCAGTAGTTTTTGAATAAAAAGGTTAACAGACAGACAGACGCAGCGGGGGGCTTTGTTTTATAATATTATTATGTAGTGATTAACATATCAGACTTCTAATCTAAGGGCCGTAATATCAATCAGAGTTTAAACTTTGAAATCTAGTTTAAACCTTCCTTGTCGATTATTTCATAAGATCAATGCCGGTTTAACGGTTCATTCTTAGTTTAATCTACACTTTTTTCTAACCCGTCAACATCGGGCAGATAAACTATGGTTAGCGATTAAAAATGGCGCTCGCTTGGTGATCAGCTGATTTTTTAATTATCATCGTCAATTAAAGTATAAGTCGGTGGTCAATTATATCAAAAATTTGGCTCTCTCTTATTGTCTTTAGACATTTTTCCGTAAATAAAATAAAAACTAAACTAAACAAACTGAATAAACAATGAAGCACAAAAAATATAAATAATAATAGTTAGGATGGTGTTGATACAAAAGACATTGACTGACAAATAGTTTACTTTTTTTTTGTCAAAGAATCAAAATAATATGAAAAATGAGTGAATGAAGATGCACGAAACATAGAATGTTGCTATCTGCTAAGGACTGATCGAAGATTTCGTAATCTGTGTCTGTTTTGCTATTAATCTTACGAGGAAGGTTTAATCCATGGATTAAGTTAAACTTTACATTACAAAATCTTTAGTTTAAACGCTGATTGATATTACGGCCCTAGTACTTTATGATATGTGAGGCTTGGACGGCTTATTTTTTAAATTCCCCTTTTAATCTTAAAATGACAAAGTTATAAGTATGAAATGCCACTATGTATAACATAATTAGTCAATTTAAGTACTTATTCTATTATTTACAGAGGATATCGACTTTCAAGAACTTGCTGTCAAGCAAAATGTTGGAAAGCAAAAAGGAGCCCGTCAAAGTGAACTATCAAAACGGTAATATAGATACTGTGGAGATTGAGTCAAAAACAGAGGCTTTACAAATTGATAATAAGTAAGTTCTATGCTGTGTCACATATATTTTTTATCAATGTCTGTATATCTCGATGTGTTTTTATTATATCTCTTAGTTTTCTTAGCTTTGGCTCGTGGAAAATTTTGATCTCACGTCGATCCGTTGCTCCGTTTTGGCGTAAAACGCTTTCGCATTTATAATATTACTAGTTTGGACACGTTGAAAGAATGAAGGATGAAAGATTGACTAATAGTAGTTTATGATACGGGATCATAATAGGGGTAATTAAAGCACATTGTGGAATTTAAAAAAATGAGGCGCAGCCGAATTTTTTAAAAGCATCCATGAGTGTTTTAATTCCAAGTTATGTGCCCGTTGATACACTACTTTATCTAATCCCATGCAATAGTGCAAAACAAATTGAACAAATATATTTTTCTTAATCGACAAATTGGCGGCAAACCGCGGTTACCTACCTACTGCGCACTGCGCATCCGCGTTAACTGTCAAGTTACTCGGACATGCGCGTTTAAAGTGGCTGTATAAAAAAATCCTCTGCCCTTTCTGCATTTAAAAAAAAACAAAACATTACGATATCGTTTTGTATGAAAACTTCGGTACTATAATACATTATAGTCTCGAAGTTTGACATATTACAGACGCGTGTAAATAAAACATATCATTATGAAGTATAATTCGATTTTGTAATAGAGACTTTACGATATAAGAGTAGATAAAAAGGTTTATATGGCTGAAGTGAAAGGAAATGCTGGCATATAAAAAATGTATTAATCGATGGAAATATTAAAAGTACACACAATCGCCGAGCATGTATGAAAGGTATGATGAATATAAAAGAAGCGAAAGAGGTATGTCAGGATCGTAACAAATGGCATTCGATTGTCTCTGCCTACCCCTCTTGGGATAAAAGGCGTGATAATATTACATACTAGCTTTCCGTTTGTATATATTTTAGAATAAAATAAAATATAGTCTATATTAATCAGGGATATCGTAGCTTTCTATTCGTGAAATAATTTTTAGAATAGTTTTAGTAGTTTGTGAGATTACACACAACATCCAAACTTACAAACTTTACCTCTTCATAATATTAGTATAGATTTAGCAGCTTTTCACATTGAAAGGCACAGTTATAAAAGTTGTAGAATTTCACCGCATCTACTTCCAGTGCAATAGTTTCAGGGAATCGGTCATAGTTTTTATGGACAAAACTTTACTAGGAAGCCTAGTTATTTTATCTCAAAATATTGTTACGAACGTATTGGGATCGTTTGATAGAATTAATGAAATAATATTCACAAGTTACTTCCTCATTTATAACTCGAACGTCTGACTCCCGAACGGAGCTGCCCGCATCTTGAAGTGTCCTTTACTATATACTAGAATGTTCGATGCCGTGATGTTCCGTTCAAAAGATCCCAGAGATTTCTTGAACTGACAGAATAGTCAAGCAATATTGTTAATATAAATATTAATATATAAAAATAAGTTAATGTTGACAACACAAAGTCCATTTGACCTCTCGCTCATTTAATCTATTATGTAGCATGCCGCAGGGCAATCAGTTGTAACAATATATTGATTCTACGTTATGTTATAGCGACCACCGCATGCGTCTCGTCGTGACATGATGGGGAATTCTGTTTAATCCCGTCCGGGCTGTGATAGTTGTGATTAGTCAGTGATTAAGACCTAAACTCGTGGTTCGGGCCCATGAGTGGTTCGAGCGCAACGATCACGTCATGCAAGAAAACGACGGCGTTTTGTCCGTTCTTGCTGCAGAAGTGAGAAGGGCATAATGTGTCGCTTCTCGGAATAAATGACTTAAGCGGCACATTACAAATAAATAATTTATTAAAAAACGATCACATGCAGGGAAAAATCTTCTTAATCAATACTAGGTATTGAAATTACCTACAGATTCGTATAAAATTTAAACGTAAATCCCTTTAGAGTATGGTCGTATGACTAAAAAGGTGTTTTTGAAGAGGTGATTTTAAAAATTTAAGTTATCGAGAAAATTTTCACCAATCATGTTTTCATCCTACACAATACTAGATAAAATCCTCTAGTTTTCGATGCCCAAATTGTATGTTCATAGCATTCGTAAAATTCGGGAATTTCAGTTCAGCAATCAACCAAAATTATTCGCTCCTCTTCTTAATAGGGCGTATCACGGTGGCGAGAACATCTTACCTACCGATAAATCGGCATATTGTTAGTGTGACGTCTATATACTTGACATTGGTGGAATCATCAAACCCTGATGAAGCCATAATAAAAAAAAAATAGAAATAGAACAATATATTTAACGGATGTTTTCGACCCTTCCATTCTCATCTGCTCTTTAATTAAATATCGTATTAAAAAATAATAAATTTACAGATTACTATACGAAACAAGCGGAGGTTTGTCAGAATTGGAGTGTGCGAACCATGATCACCCCTTGAAGGACACCGCTGCCGTAAAAACTATTAAATCCGAGGTATAATGAAATGTTTTTTATCTTCATGGCTGCCTTGAGGTTCCCGTAACCGTGTTACCAGCTCCAGGATACCCAATTCTTTCTGTCGAGGTATTTTAAGATCAAAAGGCAGTTTGTCAGATTATGTACATAAGTTTTTAGAAACATATCTTTAAATATGCTGTCCTAGTATTGTTTGTCATATATATTTTATTTTATTATTCATACTTCTATACTAATATATAAAGCTGAATTGTTAGTATGTTTGACCGCTCTAATATCGGGAACTACTAGTAGCCAGTTTATTGAGGAAGGTTATATAACATTACATTACGACCTAAAAGAGCGGAGTAACCAATCAAAAAAGGCATACGCTTTTATATGGGGACTGCCGACGTATAATAACGCCAACTAGAGCGCCACTTAAGAAGTTCTCAATTTAAAAAAAACTCGGTCCGGACTGAAAATTACCGGCCAGAAATGCGCAGCCAAAAACGCGTCATGACCCAGGCGTACGTGAAAGCCTGTATACGAATTCTTGTCCGTACATTCCATGGTTTTGTGCCGAAAACATGTCGCGAACGCAGGTCTCGAATCCATAAGATCCTACCAAAAATTACTCAACGCGCCTAAAGAAGTTTTCACTTCAAAAATTTCATGGGCGAGGCCGGGGCGGATAGAATCTAGAGGAAAAATATGAATATTGCTTTGTTTTTATCAGAGAGTGAAGTCGTCAAATGAAGGAGTGCCTGAGAGTATGGACCAGTTGGAAGCTGAAGTCAATACTGTTGCACTGGATTGGAAAAGTTTGAAAAATGTCACCGAGTGCTCATGTTCTACGCCGTTCGACCACTTTAGTAGAAAGGTAAATATATAATAAAAATATAAAAAGTCTAGTGTTTGCATGGTTTGTTAATCCGGTGTCTAAACGTTAAACAGGATTTACATTACGAAACTACTTGCATGCATAGTGAAATTAATTTGTTGGAAAATTACATAAAATATACGTATCGACGATTGTTTTTAAAAGTAAGAAAATTTATTGACATTATAAAATATAGCTGTTTCCCACGACTTCGTACGTGACTATTTCAGAATGTTGGCAGACATACACTTCATACATAGCTTTTGTCATGTTCACCTCTGCCCACCCCGTTCCCGTCGTCATGTCGTGATGGTATATAGCCTATGTTACTCAGGGATAATGTAGCATTCCAATGGTGAAAGAATGATCAAAATCCGTCCAGTAGTTTTTGAGTTTATTCGTAACAAACATACAAAAATACAAATCTTTCCTCTTTATAATATTAGTATAGATATAGATTGACAAAACATAGCTAACAGTGATTGGCGTAATTTAATATTTTGTTTGGTGTGTCGCAGTGGTCTGTGAGTTGAGTTTCATTGGTAGTGAATTTGATTCTTCGTTCGTGTTATGTGGGCGTGTGTACGTGTGGGTGAGGTGTCATTGGAAATTTGGTATCTCAGGAAACCGAGAATGTGGGGGAGATGAGTGCCTCACAGCTCTCATAAGTTAGAGCAATGAGCCAGGGCCACATTGCATTTTGAATACGGTAGATGACAGGGTAAATAAAAATATTATTCTATTTAGTCCGTCATTTAGATTATCAAAAAATATTGGACACGTATTTTTTCTTTTGTTAATCAAACAAAAAATGACAGAGATAAAGCGCGTCAAAGTTTGGGAGTGGGGGCTGGTGACGTCACGCCTTGCTAAAAATTGTAGTAAGGCGTGACGTCACGCGGAACTTTAGCGGGCTGTATCTTCGTAATTTTTTGTTTAATTGACAAAAGAAAAAATACGTGTCCAATATTTTCTGATAATCTATCTGACGGACTAATTAGAATTTTTTAATCATCATGCCTATTGCATAATGTTGTTGCACACATGGTTATGTACAAGATAAAGAAAATATTTGTCATTTTCGACGTAAAACTCTGAAATACAAGATACAAGCCCGCTAAGCGCATGCGCTTTAGCTACTAGTTTACATGTGAAAATATGTGTAACTAATGTCATGAAACAAATTTTGCGCAACTAGGTTTGTAATGTAAACCCGGCTTCAAAGTATTTAAAATTTGCCAGTTTTTAAGGGAATTTAACCTTAAACAGAATATAACAAATCTTATTTGTACATTTATTATTAAAAATAATATTTTGGGATATTTCGTAAACCGGACTGTTTTTTTCTTCACATACTGTTTATTGTTACAGCACCATTGTTGGGGATGCGGTCGTGCTATATGCACTCGGTGTGTGTGCGGGAAGGCCCCCCTGCCGGCCCTCGCCTCGCCGCGACCGGCGCCTTTATGTGCCGCTTGTACACCTCCGGCTTAATGTGAGAAAATATTTTGTTGTCACAGCGTATCACGACTGTCTCCCAAACGCATAGGCAGAGAGGATGTAGCGCCACTTCTCTCGGTCTTTGCATACTTCTCTTGCTTCATCCACCTACATCAAATTTATGTCGTTTCATATATGCACGTCTATTTTTAGTATTGCGTACTTGACCTTATTTAAGAGGGTTAACGACTACAGTTTGTGAGTTTTTATTATGTCCACCTGCATGGACTGCATGTGTTTGTGTGCGTAAATAATGTATTTTCTGTCATTATAGTCGGACTGGACTAACCAATTTTGTCCCCAGTATGATAAAGGTTCAATTTCAAAATAAAACACATCGCGCGCTGATTTTAATAGTACTTTTAAAAATATAAAAAACATACTATAATTGTAATTTTAACGCTTAAGTTTTTAAATAAGATGGTGTTTTATTACAATAAATAATTATCATTTAAAATGAAGTGAGATTTATTGAGAAAATAACTATTTTATGGGCTATAATTTTTAGTTTTTTTAATATGATTGTGATTTTAATTTCTGAAGAAAAGAACCAAAATATTAATATATTTATTGATAACTATTTTCCTGAGGATATTTATAGTCTAATAATATTTTTTTATTGTGAGATCGGCAAGTGATTTCAGATATTAGAAGTTTGAAACTTGATTATGAAACCGAAATTAAGAAAAGCCGTCTCAATTATCTTGTTATAATTCAAAAAATCTTTATTAATTTAAAAGTTTTCTTAATTAACTTTTTAGATAACAATATTCTCTATAATGTGGCTAAATAACAGGTAATTTCTTCAAGTACTCCATGGAAATTATACTGTTCAAAAAGTACAGTTTTTGATCCAAAAGTACGGTTTACTCTTAAAGGCTCTTAAGAACATCAGATATTTGGTTAACGTGTTGGTCGTCCTTTCTTAATTGGCTCTTTCGGTACTGCAGCCTTATATGTTTGTTTCGTGGTTCTTTCATCACACATTCGTTCAACATATCCAGACCCTCACCATTTCCTTTCACTTCAGCCATATAAACCTTTTTAGTCAATCTTTCATCCAACCTTTCAATTACTAAAGGCTCAATTTGTTTTACAGAAATAGCAGCATCAAGACATTGAAAGACATTCTACTCTCAATCGAAGAGATAATTATTTATATATGTGATATGATTAAAATCAATAAGCTGAAGTTTATAAATGTATAATGCCTATTAAAAAGCTCGAAACAGTTTTAGTAAATACTACGGCTTTCGTAAACTAAATGTCGCATTGAAATTTTAAGCTTCCATCAATTTAATTTCATTATTATGATGGTGTAATTTTCATGAGAAATTCCTGAAAGCTCTAAAAAGTCTTAAAATTAAATGCTCGCTCTATGACAAGACTGTGATTCAAAATTATAGAGAGATATAAAACATTTTAAGTAAAACTTAGTTTAACTATGTTTATTAAGGGGCGGTGATCAAGGTCATCTTGTATCTGTCAAAAATATGGCAAATCTCAGTTAGCCATATTTTCATTATTAAGAGTTCTAAATAGCCATAATTTCCAAAACACAAAAGCAATGCTCATTTTGGAAATTATGGCTATTTAGAACCCTAAATCATAAAAATATGGCTCAATCCAATTTAAAATAAGAACTATCAATTGTGTGCTAAGGAAATGTTGTATAAATAAACTCACCTTTCCAGGATTAACTGAGTTTTGCCATATTTTTGACAGATACAAGATGACAAAGTATGTATAAAAGAAAAGAGCCATAATAAATAAAATTTATAAAGTAGAAAATTTTAATAATGTGACATTATTGCAAACAAAATAAATGTATTATTTAGGTATTATAACTCGCGTACAAAATAACCGATGGGCATCTTCCCCACTACTAGCGCTCTATCTGGCTCAAAATATTTAGCGCGGTCTGTGCCTGTCTTTCGTACCAAGAGGGGTAGGCAGAGACAATCGAATGCCATTTGTTACGATCATGGCATACCTCTTTCGTTTCTTTTATATTCATCATACCTTTCAAATTTGCCCGGCGATTGTGTGTACTTTTAACATTGCCTTCGATCATTATTTTTTCCATAAAAGTACACCTAGGTCGTCCTCTGCCAGCATTTCCTTTCGTTTCTGCCATATAAACCTTTTAAGGACCCGTGGCTCTCAGTCATCTTGTATCTGTCAAAAATATGGCAAATCTAAGTTAATCCTGGAAACGTGAGATAACAATCCTTTTGGGGTGAGGAAATGTTGTATAAATAAACTCACTTTTCCAGGATTAACTTATATTTGCCATATTTTTGACAGATACAAAATGACCTTGACTACTTTCTTTCATCCTTCATTCTTTCAAATTTCAAATTCTGGTAATTGTTGCTGATTGCTCATGCTATTTATGTAATACTGTAGTAGGTACCTATTTGTTCGTAAAGTATATTGTTGTAATTTGTCTTTTCGAAGATCTTGGTGTCTATTTTAGCTTTTAAGTGATTTATTTTTTATTTTTGAGCTTCCATGATTTTTTTCTTATGAATATTTTGAATAAGCAATTAATTTTTTTATTGATGTCATTAAAACTTTCTAAAATGTGAGATGTAAGAAAGAAATAACGCATTTGCCTTCCAGTGCACAAATAGATGAGCGGAGGCACTTGTTATATAGGTTAGTTAACAAGAGTTGGCGTAAACATTCAATGTATGAAAAATTTTATTATCGACCTATAATCAAATTAGTAAAGAAAAGCTGAATTTTTCCAGTACAAAATAAAAAAAGAGAAGAAATATTTATCTATAGTTTTTTTATTTCAATAGAAGTGCAATCGTATATAATAATATTGTACCTATGTATATGCGACCAAATTGATTCCTGGGGCACCTAGAGTAGTTTTTACATTCCAAAGCAATTAGGTAGATTTTTAGTTACGACTTTTTTAAACGAAATGTCTTGGGAATCAATTTGGCACTGTACCTACACACGGGGACACTGTTCGTGGCGATTGAGGTAATTAAACCGGTAAAATATGTAACAAAAAATAATAATAATATTAAATGAGTTGATAGCCTAGATGGTAGGGCGTTGGACTTGAAACCGGTTCAATTTCTACTCTTGTCAAAAATTCCAAGCATCATATTTTTTAAAGCATATGTGCTTTGAATCGCGGATCACGTAAAGCCGACACTTCTAAAAAGCACAGATAAATTAAAGAAGTGACACATCTAGGTCAGTTCTGTTCAATAAGGACAACTTCCACATCGTGGACACTGTTACTGGTGACTCTGGCTACACCGCAAGATATTAAAACCGTGAAGATGTGTTTTTGTTTGATAGTAAAATAAATAAATAATATATTTTTGTTCTTATTATCTAAAGTTACACTTATTTATATCATTCTAGACCGTCACGAACGTTTAGTTTAATAGTTTATATAGAAAGCATGTACAAATTATAATTTTGCATAGAATTTGTTTGATTTGTATATTATTGAAAAGTTATAGAAAATATGTTACCTACTGAAACTGTAAGCTATTAGTGAAATAAATAATTATTTAATTTACTTTGATTACTTTATTGATAACCTTTTAATTCCCTACTTAAAATATACACTTACAGCGAAATTTGATTCTGTTTTGGACATGTTGAACCTCTTTGTTTCTAGGTAACGTCCGAGTTCCTAATTTACTCTAAGATTTACTTACACTCCCGAAACCATCTTATCAGTCCCAGGGTACCCAGCGGAAGATCAAGTCTTCCTCTTTTAGCCGATGGTATTTGTGAGGCTATACCTAACGAGTGGCCAGTTCTGTTAAAGTATATTAAAATGGAAAAGCGTGGTTTGTCGGATTACGTACATAAGTTTTTAATTATAAAAACTCATTGGTACTTGGCTGGGATCAAACCGTGGTTCTCCTAGTTAATACCGGACATCTTAACCACTCGGCCACCGACGCACCTTATTCACTTTCCGGTCCCGGTTTCGCCGTAGCTTTCTATTCGTGAAATAATTTTTGCAATCGGTTCAGTAGTTTATTATTATTATTAGTATTAAGATATGGTTTCTCTGGTCATGCCACAATACATAAAAGGCGTTAATATTTTATTAACAACTACAATAAAATTATTTTTGCGAAGCAATAACTCATATTAATTGGTCGTAATATGACTATAAAAATATAACATGAAAAAGGAAAAATACTTGCAGGTTAATACTCGATAAAGTAAAAATATGATGTCTAAATTGCCAATTATTTTGTTCCTGAATATATCTTTGTTCCTCTTTGTTCAATGTAATTATAATAATAACGACAAAGTGTTAGGTATTCAAACAGCGAAAAAAATTAAAATTGATAAGGATACTATAATAAATAGCCATTTGAAACTTCAAAGCAAGAATCGGAATCAAAACTGTAAGTATTGTGGTTATTCTTCTTCTTTTATTATGGCTTAAGTAATGTTAATCGGTCAAGTATAGTGTATAAAGCCGATTAATCGGTATTTAAGATGATCCCGCCGACCGTGATATGCCCTATTAATCCAGTGATTAATTATCGCACTGGATTCCCCATCACATCACAGCGGGACGCGTGCGTTGTTTGCCATGACATGACGTAGAATCGTGGTTAAATTTTAGAAAAAAAAATATTTAACTAATATTGAAGCAGGTATTTTTTTTACTGTTTTGAAAGATAAGTAGGTAGGTTAGGTATCTATTTATTGCGTGATTTTATCTTTAAAATGAACTTTCCTTGGTACTTTCAGGCTAAGGACCTCATTAAGTTTAATAAACCTTTTGTTAGCTTAGTTAGACCATTTAGTAAAATTTAAGGGACTTTTTTTATTTTATACCGGTTTAGTACTAAGTTTTTTGGTTTTTAGTTGCTTTAACTAAAATATTTATTTAATTTAGGTACCTACTATGATATTTTTTAACAAGGTAGGTAAATTTAACAGATTATTTAAACGATTTTTTTTAAGCAATCGACGAAACCGATCCCGATTGGTCCTACGAACCAATACCGAGCGACAGAGAGCAAGATGTGTTTGATTTTAAACGGAACATGTCATTATGCATTAAAGAAGCCAGTAGTAAACCAAAAAAAGTTACCCGATTGTCACCTAAATATGAATCTCCAATCCATGAAAGATGTGTGACGGCGTGTTTTTTCAAAAAAGCTGGCGTTATTGAAGATAACAAAATTAATAAAGGTAGGTAAGGTAGTTGAAAGGCTGCAGGGTAGAGTCGCCATACGCCATGTGGCTTGCTTAGCACATAATTTCAAAAGAGGATGAATGAGGTTAGCACATTTAGAACTGCGATATCTTTCGTTTCGATTAGAAGGCCAAAATTAACGCGTCCGCACAGGGCCAGCCTAGGAATGCATGGCTCAAGAATGTCCAACACTAGAATGCCGAGAAAATTGCTGGGTCGGGTTACACAGATTTGCTCGGAAATAAAAATCTTCGTAAAACTTAGGGTTTACAAGAAATAGCGAGAAATAGAGTTTGCTTAATTAATCGATCTATCTATCTATCATCACGCCTTTTATCTCAAGAGGGATAGACAGAGTCAATCGAATGCTTTGCTACGATCCTGGTATACCTCTTTCGCTTTTTTTTTATTCATCATACCTTTCATACATGCTCGGCGATTGTGTATTGCTTTCGATTAATATTTTTATATTTATGTTCAATAAAAGTTCACCTAGATCGTCCTTTCCTTTCACTTCAGCCAATAAACCTTTTTAGTCAATATTTCATCCTTCATTATTTCTACGTGTCCAACATTATTTCTACGTGTCCAACATTATTTCTACGTGTCCAACATTATTTCTACGTGTCCAACATTATTTCTACGTGTCCAAACCAGCGTAAATTACTTTTCTTAATTTTAGTCACAATAAACATCTTTAATTCCCTTTATATCACACATTCTACTTAAGAGGATCGTGTAGCTCAGCGTACGCAGCGAAATAGGTATTTAGAAAATCATATTTTGTCTCAAGCGCGCTCTTCCCACGGGCATCAGTGCGACAGAGAACACTGCAGCTCGTGAGTGTTCGTAGGTATGTTCTTCGTGGAAAATTGCGTTTTGGGGGAAAACGATTTACACCTACTAAACTATAACGAAACCTTATAATTTTGGTGTCAAACGTTTTAGCAGATTATAATCTACGTACGTACGTTTTGCTTTTTTTGCTCAAATCTCGGTTTTTTTGGTCCATAACTTGCTGGTAATAAACAGTCTGTATTTGAGAAACAAAGCAAAATTTCAAAAAAACAAAACGTACGTACGTAGATTATAATCTGCTAAAACGTTTGACACCAAAATTATAAGGTTTCGTTATAGTTTAGTAGGTGTAAATCGTTTTCCCCCAAAACGCAATTTTCAACGAAGAACATACCTACAAACACTCACGAGCTGCAGTGTTCTCTGTCGCACTGATGCCCGGGGGAAGAGCGCGCTTGAGACAGAATATGATTTTCTAAATACCTATTTCGCTGCGTACGCTGAGCTACACGATCCTCTTAAATACCTCATCTCCACTGCATTTATCCATATAGTTGCATGCTTCTTATTCCATACACATGTCTCGCTTCCATAAGTACCTAAGTAAAGGAACTAAAACAGCATTGTTTATATTAATTTTACTTTTAGTTTTAAGTTTACCAAACACCAACCAAGGATCTGTTTATAATATACAGATACTTTTTCAATCATACTAACTGCAACTAAACCTGTCATAAAGATTTTGCACAATTATTTTTTTTCTTTTTTTTTTCTTCACGGGTTGGTGAATGGTATTTGTGAGGCTATACCTAACCAGTGGCCAGTTCTGTTGATGTGTATTGTTAATCACAGTTGCTAGTTTATTATAACAATATTTTTCAGGAAATCTACTCAATTTGGTTGACAAATTCTTCGCAAAAGATAGAAAGATGATGAAGAAACTTACAAATAACATAGATCGTTGTATCGAGATCAGCACTCGAGTGAAAGACGAGTGCGACATAGCTGCTCGACTAAACGACTGTACTAACGACTTAATGGCGGGAAATAAGCACACATTGTCAATAGAAGTTGGTGAAAAATGAAATATTTTTCGGAAGTCCGTTAATAAAGTACTTTATTCATGCAATTTTGTTTTAATCCTATACTAGATTTCCGCCCGGCTTCGCTCGTGGATTGTGACAGTGGAGTGGATTGAGGCGCTTTTAAAAGAAAAAAAACCTCTCCTACCAGCTGGCAGAAAATGAGTGAACAGCATTTGTGGGGACCTCTCGGTTGTAACAAAAATATTTTCTGCCAATTTACTACCTGCAGCGACTTGCAAAAGGGTCCTATATTGGGAATTTTTCTGGGATAAACTATTCCCAATTTCTCTGTAAATAATCCACCTGTGTCACTGTAATTTAGCACATAGTTACTTATTGAATATATCTAAGTGAAATAGTTCTTATTTTTTCAATGGGTTTTATTGAATAGGAAATATGGGTAGTTTAACTTTGCCCCAGCTGTCTCTTTCATAATCTATCACAAAACTCTATTTTTTTTTAAAAGCACTGTTATACCATTACCCTTCAATTATATATGTCGAATTTTTTTGGTAGCTTATTGAAAATTTAAAATAATAATTATTTTATTATTTTTGCCAAATTAAAAAATCATAAAATATTTTTTTTTTGAATTTTCAATAAGCTACAAAAAAAAGCGATATATATAATTGAAGAATAATGGTATAAGAGCACTTTAAAAAAAAATTAGAGTTTTGTGATAGATTATGAAAGAAACAGAAGGGGCAGAATAATCCTTTATTCTACCACCCATATTTCCTATTAAATAAAACCAATTGAAAAAATAACGACTATTTCACTTAGATATACTGAATAAGTAACTATATGCTAAATTACAGTGACACAGGTGGAGTATTTACAGAGAAATTCGGAATAGTAATATCTCCATACAAATTCCCAGTATAGGACCCTTAAAAAAAAAACAAAAAAAGAATTTAAAAAAAACTGCATGGAGGAAATTGGCAGAAAATATTTTTCCTACAACCGAGAGCCCCCCCCCAGCAAATGCTGTTCACTCATTTCCTGCCAGCTGGTCTGCCAGGTTTCTTTTCTCTTAAAGCGCCTCAGCGGCGTACCGACAACCGCTGGACCCTACTCAAGAATAAGAATTTGTAGAGGGGGGCTCAGACCACACGAAAAAGAGGTTTTCTGCCGGCTAGTGCTTACAACCACTTTCTGTCATCATCTTTCTACCTATCACTTTCTGGCCCTCTAACTATCTCTGTGCAAAATCACGTCGATCCGTTGCTCTCAACAAAGAAACACTCTTTCCAATTTATAATATTAGATATTGATCGAAGAATATTAATAACTAACTAGTGAAATAATTTTCAGAGATTACTCCCTACATCCAAACTTACATTTACGTCTGTTAAAGAAGTGACACATCTAAGGAATGTATCTTCTAGTCTTTTGTATCTTTCTATATAGGGGAGTCGCCATACCTACGCAGGCGTTCCCAAAGAATAATACTGTACCAATCCACAACAAATGAAACCTTTTAAAAAAAGTGTACCGACTTCAAGAATTTGCACTGAAAAGTAAGAAATAATAAATATTTCGTCGTAGAATTTGAAGACGGTTGGTGCATCGGAGCCTTAGTAATAAGGTTTCTGTTGTCACCCTTTTGGGTAACATAAACTACATTCTTATTCATTTTTTAATTATTATCATCAAATCAAGAAATACAACCACCTATTTTAACTATTTTAGTGTACTATTTTTAGCCTCAGTTTGAAGAATTTATGCTGATTTTGTATTCTGAAATGTTTAAACCTCCAAAGAACAGTCCGTAACACTTAAACTCGTAGCACCTAAACGTATTATTCGTAGCACTTATACCTACGCGAACTCGTAGCACGTGACGCATAGCACTCGTATGCGTAGCAGTTATGCTCGTAGCTCCTAAAGTCGTAGAATGCGCGTAGCATTTAAACTCGTAGCAACTTTGAAAACGCTACAATCGTAATCCTAATATGCGAAACTGAGTTTGATTGTTTGTCCTTCTTTTTAACCGAACTTGAAAAAAGGAGGAGGTTTACAATTTGTCGGATACTTTTATGTTTTTTTATGTCTGTTCCCTGATTACCGATTTGGTTTTTTTTTATTTGAAAGGGTATACTTTCCAGGTCCCATTGGAGAAATCAAGAACTCTTTAAATTGAAGCGATTTGGGTATTTTTTTATAGTGACTTGTGCATTTGCTTTAGGAAAGCACATTTTGGTTTTGAAGGCGGTTTTCTTTTCTTCATCAAAACAGAGCACCGGATCGACGCTGCACATGTTTATCGCTGAAATCCTTTGAAAGTTTCCACGGGCGAAGCCAGGGCGGAATGCTAGCAGAAGATAATTTGGTACTCGAGACAACGCTGAAAAAATTAAGATTAAAAAAAAAGCAATCCATTCTCGCTACAGTAGCTCTAATCAGTGATCATGTAAAGGAAAAGTTTAGCTGTATCCGTTGAGATAGAATACGATATTTCATTCATTTCTTCAGTTAGCGCGGGAAAGCCAACGCGAACAGATGCTTCGCAAACACTTGCGCGTACATAATAAACAACTGACTTAGCTTACTTTTAAAATGTTAAAATAAATAAAAAATAATGGAGAATTCTCTACGACACAATGAAACTATAGATCACTTTTATCACCGATGCAATAATTTATCGGTTTTTAATTGCAGTGAAAATGAAATGCTTTGGTGGTTGATGGGTTCAAAACGGTTACCTTTAAAAGAAATTATACCAATGAGTGTGTTTTTAATTGTTATTTTTTTAACTGGAGTAATAGGAAATGTATCTGTGTGCATTGTCATTGCAAGGCATCCTGCTATGCATACTGCGACTAATTATTATTTATTTAGTTTAGCTCTCAGTGATTTATTATTGCTATTATTTGGTGAGTTAACGCAATTTTTTATTGTTTTTAGTATCCCGGAAAGACTAGTTACTGGCCCAGGGACACACAGCCGACAAGTACCCTGTTGTTAGCAGAAGACATTTTTGATCATGGTGACACCCAACGAGTCGCCAAGCTACATTTGTTTAGTTTGGACCCTGAAGTGCATCGGCAGCCGAGTGGTTAAGACGTCTGGTATAACCAGGGTTCGATTCTGGCCATGTTTCCATTTAAATATACCTCAACAGAACTGGCCACTCACCCCACAAATACCATAAAATAGGGGAGACTTTGTCTTCAGCTGATGACACTCTCGGACCCGTCGATTTTGACCTTCGAGTCGAAACGAAAGATGTCGCGGTCCTAAGTATGCTGACCCGACTGCCACGAATTCGCCCGTGGAATTTAAATTTCACTGCCTCGTCGAATAAGGAACATTGCCAAGGTTACTGCAATGCTCCTTCCTCCCTTGCGAAACAGTCTATATATTTAGTTAGTGAAAGCCGTATCAAAATCTTTACTACAGTAGTTTTTGAGTCTATTAATATCAGATATACGAACATCCATTTATTTAACATTCGCTAATGATGTGTAACATCTAAAGAACCTAAAAAACATTTAATTAAAAACTTATGTACCTACATAATCCGAACCACACTTAGAGGCTATTCCATCTAAATATACCTCAACAGAACTAGCCACTCGTTAGGTATAGCTTCACAAATACCATCGGCTAAAAGAGGGAGACTTCGTCTTACCCTGAAACCGATAACACCGTTTCGGGAGCCGTAAGGCGACCCTTAAAAAAAAGAAAGGAAAATGAATATAATTTAGAATTTCTTCTATGCTACGTTCTTGAATCAAAGATGCTCTCCATTTATTATTGATCCCTTTTTGGCGAATGTTTCAACAATACTAATGATTTTGAAGTGATAAATGATGAAGCGAATATATAAATAAAAGGGCAGTATAAATGACGTTACATCGAGCGTGTCTCTGTACAGTACTAAGTGATTGTTAGGTACACGTCAAAACCCTATTACTAAGACTCAGCTGTCCGTCCGTCTGTATCTCATGAACCGTGATTGTTAGACAGTTGAAATTTTCACAGATGATGTATTTTTGTTGCCGCTATAACAATAAATACTAAAAAAAACAGAATAAAATACTTATTTAAGGGGCTCCCATACAACAAACGCGTTTTTTTTTTGCCGCTTTTATAGATAATGGTACGGAACCCTTTGTGCGCGAATCCGACTCGCACTTGGCCGGTTTGGCTATTTTTTATATGTTCGTAGATATAATAGTCTGAATAAGGTTTTAAGGAAAGAACAATTGGAAAAGTTGCCATGATAATTTTATTGGAAAATTCGGGACAAACTGAAAGGGGTTTTCTCTATGGGATTTTTGTGTGACCTCAAGACCATAGGGATGAAACCCGCTGGAGAAGCCTGGGCGGAAAACTATTTAAAAATAAAAGTATTTTATTCTCAAAAGAAGGTCACTCGTTATTATTAATTTTATTGTCACTTTGTGATTTTTTTCTGAATTGCGCAGGAAATATTGTCTAAATTAATTACTTAGTTGTTAGTAAAGAAACGAAAATAAATGGGCTGTCCTTTGGTCTAAATAAAAATTAATTTGGTTTAATTAAGTTTTAAGAAGAATATCATATGAGACAACAAAAAGTTGCATGTCAATCACGTCATATAATATAATTGTACATCGGAATTACATGTCTTTCACATTTAGTTAAATGAAATTTCTTGTGATTTTGAGATCGATTTACAGTTTTTCAAAATAAAAACACGACCATTATACTTTGCGGTGCAGTCCATATAAACAGAATAGTATGTTGGTATATATGAGATTAATAGACTCAAAAACTGTAGTACTGATTTTGATACGGTTTTCACTAATAGATAGACTGATTCAGAAGGAAGGAAGGAAGGAGCAGTAACCTTGGCAATGAGGCAGTTTAATTTAGGTTCCACGGGCGAATCCGGGGCAGTCGACTTTCGTTTCGACTCGAAGGTCAAAATCGACGGATGACCAATGACCACCCGGTCCGAGAATGTCCAACCCTAGAATTGGCTTTCGAGTCAAAACTTAGTCGCTAGTAGTATCTATATATTTTGAAACTAGAGATGCCTTGCGGCTGCACCCGCGTTAATGGTTACTGCTCCGCTCCTTTGGGTCGTAACGTGATGTTATATAATTGGGCTATCAAATGCAAATGGAATTTTTCAAATCCGACTGGTAAATCTAGAGATAAGCGCGTTCAAACCTAATTATTTACCTTGCCCTTTGTTTCAGGTTTACCAAACGACTTATCTGTGTATTGGCATCAATACCCTTATAGTTTGGGAGTGGTGTTTTGTAAACTTCGAGCACTTATATCCGAAGCGTAAGTAAAATTTATATTGATGGCCGGTAGAGGGCGCTTTCGATATATTTATTTCTTTCTTCACGGGTTTCCTTACAGCTTCCGAAGCCGTGTTGCGGTCCTAGGGTACCCATTTTTTTTTTTTTTTTTAAGTTCTTAACTTTCCGTGATATCGTTTTAGAAAAATAGTTAATTGTTCTAAATGTGGACATTAAATTTTCGGGAAAATAGTGTCTCCTAACATTATTTACTCTAAATCCACGGGCTCAATGTCCGGTCCTTGGTAAGGCTTATACAACAATTATATACAAATAATTTAAAATCGGGCTATTGTTTTGGAGTGTTAAATGGATTGGTTGTCAGAGCAGTCGTGGTCAATCATAGCGACGCACTGTGTATTGACTCGCCATGGTTAACTTTTTTGGGAAGAATAGTGCAGTGGTTTCCCCGTGCCTTCTGCACCAGGCATTTTGAGCTGTAGCCTCTTCCAGTCAGTTACCTAGCTAGGTGTATGGTTATACAGCCATTGCTCGGTCGCCAGAGCCTCGTTTGTTATCTAGCAGAGGGTACCAAGCGTGCAGGTGACGATGACATTTGGGGTCGGATTAAATTTTATTCCGAGACTTCTATACTTTACTATAATATTATAAAGTTAGGGATCCTTACTAAAACTCCAATAATGTAACCCAAGGTGAAAAAAAATTACAAAATAAAAAAAGAGGGTAGGAGTAGAAGTAGGGGTAGGGGTAGGGGTACGGGTAGCGGTGGGGGTAGGGGTAGAGGTAGGGATAAGGGTAGGGGTAGGTATAGGGTATGTTTTGTTTTGTTCGTAAATATCCACGGGCGAAGCCGGGGGCGGAATGCTAGTATATTAAAAGGTAATTTTTTTAAGTTTGTAACTTTGGATGTAGGGGGTAACCTCAGAAACCACTAATCCGATTCTGAAAATTCTTTCACGAATAGGAAGCTACGTTATTCCTGAGTGCTATATCCACGGAAGCCGGGGGGTGAAAAATTTGTATAATATATTACATATTAATACCTATTATTGCAAGATGGTTGCTACAGATTTCTCAGAAAGATATTACTTGGAACACAATCAAAATTCTGTAAATGTTGAGTTTTCATTACCTATATACCATTCCATATTCCTTCGGGATCATAAAATTAAACTGATACCGCTTTTAACTGGGCCAGTATAAATTCTAATTACACGAACCATGTGTTAATGTAATTATTTGTATGGTTAACGTTACATTTGACGTTAAAATCATTTTACTTCCCATTAATATTCGTAATATTTTTAGTATGATATCTCACGATAATAGACTGGAAATGTAATGTAGGTAATTGTTAGACGTGAAACGATTAAAGAATGTACCTATATTTGTTATTTTATTGCTTAAAAAAAGTTTGGGAAATATTACTTAGAATGACAACGTTATTTTATTTCCTTTGGAAACACTGGCATACTGGCCAGTTGGATTGCTTAATTTTTTATTATATTTTATTAAACTAGCTTTCGTGAAGACCATATTAACTTAAATTCTCTATTATGGCATGAGTCCGTACAAAAATCCTATAGAAAAAAGCTATTTAAGTATTTCCCGAATTTTCCAAATTTTTGGGCAACTTTTAAAATGTTTCTTTTCCTAAAACCTTATTCAGACTATTACGGACATTAAAAAAAATTTGCCAAATCGATCCAGCCGTTTTATTTAAACGATTTGAATATTTTGAATAAACGAACAATTTGTTCATATTCATATTTCATCGCAAAGTAGCCGGGCCCGATACATAGTTCCCGTTGTAAGCTAACAAGGGATACCTAGATATGACAACAAGATATTTGCGGCCGAAATGTTCCTTTATAATAATTTTCGCTACGAGATGAATATGTGAAATGTAAGTGGCAGCTCATCTCAAAGCTTATTTGGACGCCCCATATTCCCTAAATGTTAAAGAACATATTTAATATTTGACTGTTTGCATATAGCGACCTAAATCTTGATGCTCACGGCTTCGTTCGACGGAGATTTAAACTTTATGACTCATTTTATGTTAAGTATTTCAAAATTCTATTAAAAAAATCAAAAATAGAAATATTAAAAGTACACACAATCGCCTAGGATGTATGAAAGGTATGATGAATATAAAAGAAGCGAAAGAGCTATGTCAGGATCGTAACTATACCGATTTGTCTCTGCCTACCCCTCTCGGTATAAAATACGTGATGATAGATAGATAGATTAACAGAGAGCCATTATTTTAGTAGGTACAAACCGCGCTAAATATGTAGAGCCAGACAGAGCGCTAGTAGTGGAGAAGACATCGGTTATTTTGTACGCGAGTTATAATTTGTGTCGCGGGACACGCGTTTGGAACGAAGTCCCTTTCGTATGTTGGCATAATTATTCATTCAAAAACACTTCTGCATTTATAATATTAGGTAGGATTCGGATTTGCAGTTACAATTATGAAAATCTATCACTTAGGATAAATACAAAATTTTATCAACCCGCGTGCGAACTAGTAAAATCTAATATATAAAAATAAATATTTGTTCGTTTGTTCGTACTCCCTGTAAAACCGTGGACCGATTTGAACAAATATTTTTAATATTGCTCGCACTTGCATGAAGGTTATATGCTATTTAACATCATACATACATACATACATAACAGATCTTTTTCTTTTACTTTTCTTACATAGGCCACGATGGGAATATTTAGAAGAATGAGACCGTCTAACTTTTACTTGAATAAAGTAGAAAATGCTTTCATATTCTATATAAAGTGGTCGAGTGACTTACTGAGTGAAAAGTTGGTTCAAGGTTGTGGAAAATTAGTAATGCAATGTATGTACTGAAGCAAGTATTAAAGAGATTCGATCTCAAAAAAGTCCTCAGTTTCAGAATGACAACTTTCTCAAAATGATAACTTTTCCCTAAATTCAACTTTTTTTTAACAAACATATTAGCTTCCTGTAACTATGTAATTGTCGTGTCGATTTGAGACTTTGCAAGTGTATGAAATTCGGATGACAATACAATAATTTGGTACCATAGATCTGATCTGATGATGGAGCCAGGAGGTGGATAGTGAAACTCTGTAACGAAACTACGTAATTCCAGTTTGTTTTAATTGCCTTCACAAGTACTCTGGTCCTATATGATGTCCAGGGTACTGATGATGGAGCCAGAAAGTGGCCACAGGAACTCTGTAACTGAATATTTATTTATATATATTAGATTAATTAGATCATCGGAGATTTATGGAACCCTAAAAACATGTAACGTTTGTTTACCAAATAAGACAAGACTTATACCAAAACTTATGTACATATATAATCCGACAAACCACACTTATATTAAGATTTAGATCATGTCCAGGGTACTGATGGTGGAGCCAGAAAGTGGCTACAGGAACTCTGTAACTGAATATTTGTTTATATATAATGACTGAGATGACAAACCGCTTATCAGATTAATAACAATACTATATGTAAATAAAACTAAGGCCCGTTTATCTAGTATTGTCTTATTTGGCAAAGAAACTTTGCATAAAAAATTATATTAGTTTTGCAAATGTAAAATAGATTAAAAATTATTATATGAAATTGTTAATATAAGTATTTAAAATGAATACTTCATTATAAATAATTGGCTAAGTTACTAGTACGACTCGCGCGTTGAGGGTCCCGTACCATTTTTCGTTCAGGATTTTCGTTTAGGTTTTTCTGTAAATTATAAGAAAGGCCCATATTCCCTATCTTTAAAAAAATTTAGTCTCAGTACTTTCGGAGAATAGGGGAGGGGGGAACGGTCAATTTTCGTATATTTTCTTTCCAGTAGATTCGGAGAAAATAAGCTCAGACAGACACATGACTTAGACAGATACCACACTTGAGGCTTTTCCACCTAAATATACCTCAACAGAACTGGCCGCTCGTTAGGCATAGCCTCACAAATACCATCGACTAAAAGAGGGAGACTTGGTCTTCAGCTGGGTACCCTCGGACCGATAACACAGTTTCGGAAGCTGTAAGGCAATCCGTGAAGAAAATAAATAAATAAATAATATCTCTACACTCACTCGCAAAGCTCAATAAAATCATTATCGTCTAATTAGAAAGACTTTTCCATTTGGGTACTGGGAACAGTAACATGAAAATAAAAAAAAAAAATTATGGGTGCCTAATAAAATTACATAAATTACATTCGTACATTAATATATCAGGATTCCTCGTTGGTTGCGTGACGTTTTTATGAAAATTTCAGAAAAAGATGATTTACATGAAAATTGTAGAGCTACATTTCATAAATTAATTCCAGAACATAATACTTAGAAGATTTTAAATTCTTGAACACGTGATACACATCACACGTCGTTCTCAATTACTTTCTACCACCATATCAAAGTACAAGAAAAAAATCAGATTTCTCTAAAGGTGCCCACTCATTCGTCCAATCCTACGACTAAGGAGTCGTAGGTCCAATCGCCGGCGCGCCGCCATACGGTCCACCGAAATCGACCACAGACTCGTCCAATTCTTGTAACGAACGGTCCGCCATCCGTTTTCAAATCGTTGTATTTGTGGTTGATTTCGATGGCCGGAGACGATCTGTCACACACACACATATCCACACGCCTTTGTTTAATCGAATCTTGTGTGTTTGTGTGAGTGAGTGACTGGCATGTGATGTATATCGCATGATTTACATCGATAATGTGTGGCCTGTGTTCAATCTCGAACACACGGCTGGCCGGACCGAAAATTATCGGTGAGATACCGGACCAGTGCGTCGGCTACTTAAAGCCAAAAGGGGTTTTTTGTAACGGATCGACTTGAGTTTTTGTACAGGGATACTTAGTTGGAGTTGTTGGAGGGCCAGAAATCCTTCAGGGTAAATTCTTGCTTTGTAGAAACAATCGAATCTGATACTAAATACTAATATTATAAGGAGGTAATGTTTCAAGTATGTTTAAAAAATATTTCACTTATACTTAGAATGGATCTTCAGGGTAAACTAGGCTATATATTATCCCGTTATAATAGAAGGACATTTAGTGGAGACCAATTTTTTATTAAGTATATAAAAAAGCGCCTACTAAAAATAGCAACGTCACCTATTGCTTTTATCTCTCTCAGGCGTTACGGTATATTGTATAGGTCGCGCAACGTAAGATGAGCACAATATAGTACCCACACTAATGAATTTTAGAAATATACGGACCGATTTTCGGATTTGGTTATTGACAATTTTGGGTTACAATATCGGCCGATGAAATTACGTGTTGTTACTCATTGGTCAAATCATAAAGCGCGCTTCTTGTTGCACACTTCCGTCCCTTTTTACGAAATCACTCCCACAGATTGCAGAAAGCAAGAGGAAAGATGTTACACATCAATAAAGCAAAAAGGATACTAAGCGCGATTTTGAAAGTGAAGAAAACAATCATAATCGTTAGTTTCGAATTTAGCTTTTACATTAGAAATTAAAAATATATCTCGAAATGAAATATAATATTCAACTTATTTTCATTGTAATGAATTGTTGAATTCAAAATAATCTTCGCACACTTTCTAACTTATTTCGCCCGTAAACAAGTTTTCAACAGACGAAAATTTAATCGTAGTTAAGTCTGTAGGTAAAATTGATTTTCATCAAAAGAACGCCCGTATTCGGACGGTTAATCTTGTTTACTTTGAATCAAATCTATTGGAATAATCATTTACATTGAAGTTTTCTTACGTAGGTAGACTTTGTATTGGTATTTAGCTATTTAAATAATTACCTCATGTATTTGCCTCGACTTTGTTTTAGCTGGTTTTCAAATAAAACAAATCTAAATATATGTAACTGACAATCAATGTACAGCCTAAACCACTGAAGATATAAACATGAAACTTGGAATTCCTTGACTATAAAAGTGTGCATTATGGATAGCCCTTAGGACATTGATACTTGATATCCTGCCTACAAAAGTGCATGAATCTCCTGTAATCACTGAAACAAAATGGCGGTCGTATTTCTTTATCACCACAAGCTTTTCCAGGTTGTTGCCCTCTCTTCGTGCAATATATCTAATATACTACAGAAGTCGTCTCATGCACACAGTGGAGAGCCGTAGCTTAGACCTTAGCTAAATTACATACGTGCGTCTATGGCCGACTGATTAAGGCGTCTGGTATTAACTAGGGAGACCACGGGTTCGATCCCGGATCGCGGCTATGTACCAATGGGTTTTTATAATTAAAAACTTACAAACCATATATACTTAGAGGCTTTCACATCTAAACAGAACTGGCCACTCGTTAGGTATAGCCTCACAAATATCATCGCCTAAAAAGGGATACTTGGTCTTCCGCTGCGTACCCTTAAATCGTAACACGGTTTCGGAAGCTGTAAGGCAACCCGTGACGAAAGAAAAAAAGTTTCATTATACTCTATTCATCCGTGAAGGTGTGATTGGCTAACAAACATTTAACTTTGACCCATAGAGTACTAAGCCAATGGAGGGGCCATAGACGGGCTCCCCCTTTCGCCAATTTTTTGCCCTTTGACCAGTTAAACTGACCTTAGATTTCGTTGGTATCGTTTTGTGTCGCGAGACAGAGCTCTAGGAAAATTGTTAATTGTGATGTTTTAAATGGGAAAGGCGATCTAGGACGTCAAACTTGCGGGAACATAGTGTTTCCAATCATTAATTATAATTATTATGTTTGTATTTTAACATAATCATCATATAACGTAAAATCCGTTACGACAATAAAACGACAGTACAGGGGCTAGTATGTACTAGGCGTTTACCTTCCCCCCCTCCCCGCCAAAAGTGGCAGAAAAAATTGTTCGGTGATTTACACGCTACACGTCTCCTTTGGTATATACTCAAAGCTTTGACCAGACAATTGTGTAGGTAATTTTTCAATCTAACGCCTGTGATTTCTATGAAGCCAATACAACAATTTGGGGTCTTATTTGTATAGGTAGGTACGTAAGAAGATGTTTACACAGGCATGCATGTAACTATAGATGGTTATCCCTCCAACTTCGATCAGTATCGAATTATTCGACATTACACAATATATTACATAACTTAATCGTTTGGGGTTGAATAATGTTATTTAGAGCTGTAATACCTATATTTCAAATCTCACTCCTGGCAAAAAATATATTTTTAGAAATAACAGATTTTATTACGTCTGCTAGATTCTAGTTCCATTGCATTAAATTCAGTAACAGGCTCGCCACCGGTTCTGTTTAATATGGGCAAAAAGTGGACACTGTTACTGATGTCTCTGGCCACATCGTAAAGTATAAATTCCGTGAAGATGTGTTTGTGTCATAGGTACCTATATACTTAACCTATCCTGTGCTTTCATAAGATTTTCGTTAACAAGACAAACATTCAGATTATGAATGAAATTGTATTCTGCAGCTGTATGTAAATTACACAATAACTATATTTTTTGACTTCAAATTTAAAATTTATTTTTAAAGATTGATATATTAAACATGACATAAACGTTTTTTTTTAAATCAGTTAAACATAAGTTTTATGAAGCCCTGAAAGTCCTTAATTTTATTTGCGTATTTTTAACCGACTTTGCGACTCAAGTTCTTTTAATATACCTACCTACTGATTAACGTACAAATCTTATTTCGTTTATTTAATATATTTCAAGGAAACATTAACTACAACTTGCTTATTCTAATAGTTTTTCTATGATGCTCATAGAAATTATACAGCCGAAGTCTGTTTCGTGTATTATCGCAAAAGAGAGGTTTTGTTGAGAAATCGTACTTTCTTATGTTTCTGGTACGTGAATCTTCATGGTCTATCTTATCTTATCCTTGGTTATCTTATAGATTTTAAAAACATTCCATCTCGCTTACTAAAGAAATATGGACAAAATAAGTCGCGCGTAAAACTGAGGTCGTTGCGCAGTAATTACAACCGGCCGTCTGTCTGCATACTAACTCAAGACAGGAATAGATGTTATCATATCAATAACCTAACTTATTGTCTTCTACTAGGTTCGCCTGGGGCTGGTAACAGTTCTTGGAAGCCGTAATTTTTGTAAAGAATTTAATGAATATTTATGGCAGCCCTTAAATTCAAGTCAATATTGCCATATAGACCGGCGCGCACCATTAATTACATGTCAGCCATTGTTTCTTACTGAATACTGATTGATACTCAGAAATATTAAACTTTGCATACCAAAATTAAAGTAAATTTAAATTAATGGCCTCAACATATCACAATTGTTTCGTTGTGTTATATATTCTACTAAAATTATTTTACGAATAGAAAGCTACGATATACCTGAGTAATATAGGCTTTATTTAATTTTGTTTGAAAATATCAACGGGCGAAGCCTGGGGCGGAAAGAAGGGCGGTACTAATACTAATAAAATCATGTTGATTTACAGCATTTATTAGTAAAACGATTTTAGAATCGACTAAAGTTTAGATCTAAGTATCTATCATCACGACTTTTATTCCAAGAGAGGTAGGCACTAGTAGGCAAAGACAATCGAATGCCATTTATTACGATCCTGACCTACCTCTTTCGCTTCTTTTATATTCATCATAAGTCTCGGCGATTGTTACATGCACTTTTAATATTTTCATCGATCAATACATTTTTTATATGTTCAATAGAAGTACACCTAGGTAGTCCTCTGCCAGCATCTCCTTTCACTTCAGCCATATAAACATTTTTAGTCAATAGTTCATCCTTATTCTTTCAAGGTGTCCAAACCAGCGTAAACTACTTTTCTTCACTTTAGTCACAACATCATCTTTCACTCCTCATTCTTCTCTAATGACATCCTTTCCGAATGCTGTCAATGCGCTTTATATCACACATAGGTACTACGTAAAGAACGCATTTTCATTAAATTTATCTTGCTTTGATACATGATAACGTAATTTACCATTTCCAAATTCCCAAAGCCCTTTGATAAATGTACTGCATACAACTGCAAACTTCTTTGAGAGATTTCCTGAAATCCCAACTTTTGTTCTTCAGTACTTGGAGCCATATATTTTCTAAGAACGACTTTTGTATGAAAAGACGAAATGCGAGCTACTTCCAGGAAATTTGAGATTTATTTATTCAATTACTGGCTTACCTACATGTCTTTGTTTATTTATATATTAAATTTTTAACCAACATCAAAAAAGGAGGAGGTACTAAATTGGATTGTATTTTTATATGATATTACCTCCAAATGTGAATCAATTTAAATATTTTTTAGGGTTCCGTACATCTTAAACGGAAACCCATATAAACCTTGTGTCTGTCTGTCCGTCTGTCACCGCTTATTTTCTCCGAGTCTACTGGACGAAAAAAAATTAAATTTGGTACATATAGATATAGAGTTTGATGACCCAATCACGGACGTATAACCCCCCCCCCCCTATCTCCAAAACTACTAACTAAATTACCGAGAATAAAATTTTGAAAAAATAGAAAATATATAAGGCCTCTCGACCTAAACCTAAACGAAAATCCTGTCTAAAGTTCGAGCCTAAACTTTCAGTTCAGTTCAAGTTCAACTTGGCTAAATATATTTTCCGGAACATCCCGATCACTCGCACTGATTCAGATATCTCATGAAAATCAGTTCAGTAATATTTCATTCAGTAATTTGAGTAGGTATATCTCCGCCAGTTATTGTTTATTTTTGAAAATATGTAAATATGAGAAAGACAAGTAGTCCTTAACGCTGAAGTTTTGCTCGATATATTTTACAAAACAAATCCAAACATTTTATCTCAATTAATATCATGTTGGGAACATTTCCGCTCCATGATTTTGTTCTTTTCTTTGCCTCCTCTCTATTCATCATACATCTCAACTATTGTGAATTATTCAATCATCACAGGCCCTCAAACTTCAAGAAATTATAATATTCATGTCATGAAGATGGAGATTCGAGATATGACAATTCGTCATTTGACTTTTGACTGAAATTTTAGATTTATTCCATAATGGACACAGTGTAAATTGGACAAAAGTCCACATTAACAAAATTTACTAGCTTTCCGCCCCCGGCTGCGCTCGTGGATGTTTTCGAAAAAAAAACCAAGCACACTGGAATATCTAAGCTATTCGTAAAAAAATTTTAGAATGGGTTCAGTAGTTTGAAATATCTGTACCAATCTAGAATGGGTTCAAAAACGGCTTAATTCTTTTTGATAAAACTTTCAATAACTGCTGTAATGATAAGTAGATAATTAACAAACAAACCTAGTCCAAAAACTAGTATTAACCCAAAATCTTTAATTTCAGAGCAACCTATGGGTCCGTGCTGACAATCACTGCGTTCTCTCTGGAGAGGTACTTGGCCATATGTCATCCACTCCATTTATACGCTATGGCCGGTTTAAGAAGAGCATTCAGAATCATTATATTGCTGTGGATGGTGTCAATATTGTGTGCTTCACCGTTTGCTGTTTACTCAGACATCAGCTACATTGAATATCCACCAAGTAAGTACATACGTCAAATTATTAAAATGACATTACCTGGCCGAGTGGTTAAGATGTCTGGTACGATCCCGGCCATGACCAATGGGTTTTTTATAATTAAAAAACTTATGTACCTACATAAACCGACACACCACACTTTCCATCTAAATATGTTAGATATAGCCAATGACTTGGTATAGCCTCAAAAAAAGGGTAAAAGACGGACACTTGGTCTTCCGCTGGGTACCCTATGACCGATAACATGGTTTCGGGAGCCATAAGGCAAATAATGGCCCTTACCTAATGCCAAAGTCCACATTTACCTAGGGAGGATTGTAAAGAATAGATGGATAAAGAAGTTTGGATATGGTCTGGTAAAATACAAAAAAACTGTATGGCACAGGAACCAATTAGCGCGAGTCCGACTCACACTTTGCCGGTTTTTTTTAATTAAATTTATTTTTATTATTTGCTGTTATAGCGACACTTTGTGAAAGTTTAAAGTCTCTACCTGTTACGGTTCAAAAGAGTTCAAAAGATACAGCCCTGTGACAGACTGACGGACGGATTTTTTTGCACAGAGATAACATTGGAGGGTCGGGAGGTTAGAAAGGTCTTCTGCTGGGTACCCTGGAACCGTAGGACCGTTTCAGGAGCTGTAATGTAACCCGTGAAGAAAAAAACCGGCCAAGTGCGAGTCGGACTCGCGCACGAAACGTTCCGTACCATTATCTATAAAAACGGCAAAAAAAATCACGTTTGTTGTATGGGAGCCCCCCTTAAATATTAATTTTATTTTAATTTAATTATTTATTTTGAAAGTGAATATATAACTAAATATTATGTGATTATTTCAAGCGTCTACCTGTTGCCGTTATTAATATCGAGCAAAAACGAGCAAAAAATCAGGTTTGTTGTATGGAAGCCCCCTTAAATATTTATTTTATTCTGTTTTTTAGTATTTGTTGTTATAGCGGAAACAGAAATACATCATCTGTGAAAATTTCAACTGTCTAACTATCACGGTTCATGAGATACAGCCTGGTGACAGACAGACGGACGGAAGGACAGCGGAGCCTTAGTAATAGGGTGTCCGTTTTTACCCTTGGGTACGGAACCCTAAAAAGGAATAAATACAGATATCACTTCCACGGGCAAAACCGGGGCGGTGCAGAAAGTAATTAATTCATCATAATAAAGACGTCTAATTATAATGAAACGAATGGAGAAAGACATAATGTTTGTGAGACAAGAAAATTATCTTTATCATTTACAAACGGCAAGCAACATTAGTATAAGATGGGCCATATTTCACAGCTAGTACTTACATACATCTGAATATCGTTTTCACGATTTGTTGAGAAATATTGTACATTTGTGGCAATATAATAAACCTAAGAATGCCGAAAATACTGTAGGTGGGATTTGTACCACTTTCTAATGATTGTGATGTTGACGTAAATTTCAATCATAATCCTAAAATCCCAAGTTCAATTTCGTTGTGATGGCGGCAGTAACGACAATTTTATTAAAATTGAAATGTGTCTCGATTTAAATAAAATTGTCACTGCAATCATCGTCGCAACGAAATTAAATTCTGGATTTTAGGATTTAAATTGGAAATCTAAGTCAAGAGTAAGTATTTTATCAATTATTATATTGTAAAGAGAGGAAACTAAACACGAAAACTACTGGACCAACTCGAAAAATTATTTTATTGTTACAAAGCTACGTAATCCAGATGGACATAGGCTATGCTTTTTGTAATTAAACTTGTTGTTGTTGTTATTTATTGGATTACAAAAATTTTCACAATAACTATATGGACATCTAGAAATTTTCTATTATTATCCCATCTATAGGTACATTTTTTAAACACTTTTTTATTTTTATTTTATACACAACAAACCTTAACTATAATCTAAACATTAAATCAAATCTAAAGATTAAAAATAACTAAATAAACCAGGTCCGCGTGGATTAGTGGCGAGAATACTGGCTGCATTTCCCCGCTGAATCGCGATGCTGATTCGTTGAGCGAGGAAGGAGCCAGCCCTCTTGTCACCAGAAGAGATTTCAATAATTGAACTAGATGAGTATTTGCGCCGTTTGTTGGACTCTGCGATTTCCGCCGCAGCTCCCGCTTTGATTACTGTTTCCCTGAGGATATTTACACAAACTTTCTTTGAGAATCAATTTATATGTAACCAAATCCGCTCAGCACTTGCACACGGACTGACTCGGCAGGGAGATTTGTTTCATAATTTAGTGAAACAGTAGACACGTTTTTTTCTTCACGGGTTGCCTTGCAGCTCCCGAAACAGTCTTTACGGTTCCAGAGTACCCAGCGGAAGGCCAAGTCTCCCTCTTTCAGCCCATGGTATTTGTGAGGTTATACCTAACGAGTGGCCAGTTCTGTTGAGGTATGAGATGGAAAAGCCTCTGTGTGGTGTGTCGGATTATGTACATAAGTTTTTAATTATTTATAAAAAATCCATTGGTACATGGCCGAGATATTTTCTTTTACAAAACCCATTATTGAACCTTTAACTTTAAAAGTAAATAATAATTTGTTACGCATCACTTCATACAATTTGTAAGGCAACAGCAACGTCGGCAACTTTTTAATATATGATAATAAGTAGATATACATGGAGTTTTGCAAAGTTGCTTTTATTTATGAAAGTATCGTAGCAATTTGTTTGAAGAGTTTTTCTTTAAATGGAGATCTATTGGATATTGGAAAAATATAGACAAAACAAAATTTAAAAATATTTGTTCTATCTATCTATGAAAAATAAAAGTAAAAATGAAATTTAACGGGTGAAGCCGGTACGAGTCGCTTGCTAGTTACATAATGTAATCGAGTGGTTATCTATAAATATAAAAAGAGAAGTTCCGATTCACTGACTCATCAATGCCCAGCCCAAACCCTTTGACCTAGGAAGCTGACATTTTGCACAGGGGGAACCAACATTACTTATTATGTAACCAAGGAATAAGGAATTAAATTTCGATATTAAACCCCTAAGGGGGTCAAATGGGGTAAATACGTTTGTATGTAAAATCTTATTTCCTTCGTGAATCAACTTGAAATTTGGTTAAAATATTCTTCGAACCAAAACCTTAAGGAGGGGTGTAATGAGGTGTAAAAGTTTGTATAGGGAAATCGTATTACCTGCGTGTATCAACTTAAAACTTGGTACAAATATTCTTCAAAACAAATAATAAAACACGTATTTTTGTATTTTTAAAAACGACCCTTAAGGAGAGATGCAATGGGGTGTAAAATTTTGTATAGGGAAATCGTATTACCTGCGTGTATTAACTTGAAACTTGGTACAAATATTCTTCAAAACAAATAATAAAACACGTATTTTTAGATTTTCAAAAACGACCCTTAAGGAGGGGTGCAACGAGGTGTAGCAGTTGGTACAAATATTCTTCAAAACAAATAATAAAACACCAATTTTTAGATTTTTAAATATGACCCTTACAGAGGGGTGCAACGGGGTGTAGAGGTTTGTATGGGGAAATCGTATTACCTGCGTGTATCAACTTGAAACTTGGTACAAATATTCTTCAAAACAAATAATAAAACACGTATTTTTGGATTTTTTAAAACGACACTTAGGAGGGGTGCAACGGGGTGTAGAAGTTTGTATGGGGAAAAATGTTGTTTTGGTCGAATCTACTTGAAACTTAGCTAGAGAACATAGGAGTTGACCTAAAAGATTTTTTAAAACAACCCTTAAGAAATTGTTAAATTGGGCATGGGGGAAATATTTTTACGGGACTGGGATTTTACGGGGATAAAAGATAAAATTAAGGGAAATCTCTGCGTATTTACATAATTACGTCATTATTCCTAATTCTACGCGAACGAAGTCGCCGGCAAAAGCTAGTCTTATTATAGTTAGGTCGTAAAATCGAACGATATTTTGAGGTTAGTTTGCCGCCACAACTAAATGTGAAACCAAGAGGATTAGATCCTTGTCTGAGAATTATGTGAGTGATTATGTGGATACGATATATTTGAACGCGCTAATCTCTGGAAATACCAGATATTTTTTGCAATATAACATCATGCTATGACCAAAGGAGCCATTTACACGGCCAAATCTAGGACGAGCATCTAGTATAAACTAACAAGCGACCTGTTCCGGATTCTCACAGATCTAATTCAGTTTTATAACGATTTGTAAACGCATTGCCTAAACGCGCTTTTTGTCTGTTAGAGAATAGATATAATATAAGCAAACGTGGCCATTTTTGTAGAAAAAAATATTCTACATAACTCTTTCCTACATGGACTTGTTCTATCTCTAATGGAAGGCACAGCATGAAAGCGCACTAAAGCTAACTTTTTCTCCGACTGATTAACTATTACGTTAGTCCTCAGCTCCTATGACTAAAAGAATCCATTTAGTAAGTTAAGTTCTTTCTAGTCTTGTCTTATTTGGTAAACACTTTTTTAAATAAGTTTTTCTTCTTCTTCTTTTATTATGGCTCCACCAGTGTTTATCGGTGATTTGCCAATGTCAAGTATTATAGACGATATAGCCGATAGTGTTTATAGATGGTTTATAGCCGATTAATCGGTATTTAAGATAATGCCGCCGACCGCGATATAATGTCAATAAGACATAATAAGTCGTCAACTAATCACAACCATCACAGCACGAACAGGATTAAACTGGATTCCACATCACGCCATGACGAAAACGCAAGCGATCGCCGCCATCTTTAAATAAATTGTCATTTCAAATTCTTAAAAGACGTTATACTAATAATTTTACATATTAATTCTCTATTAATTAACTTCTATTCTATTCTATTTTTTAAGTAATGGCTCCATCAGGGTTTTGATGATTCCGCCAATGTCAAGTATTATAGACGTCACAGTAACAATATCCAGATGTCTTATTAATCGTCGCCTAATCACAACTATCACAGCGCGGACATGATTAAACTGGATTCTTTATCATGTCACGTTGTTCGCCATGACATGACGTAGAATCCATATTAATTACCATTTTTTACCTATTTTACATTTTGCAAAACAAATAATCATATTTTTAAAACTGTTATTTAATTAAAGTTATTGCATTAAAAAGACATACGAAGTTGGTTTACCAAGTAACTTTGGACCTAGAGTTGTTACTTCTTTGATAAAGTACTATTATGCTTGAATTGCGGATGACTGCTTCACGTGCCATCCGAAACACGAGAGATCCCATACTATAAATTATTATCTATCTGAATTTGTAAAGTAGGTGTACAAAAATCGTATCATAAATTCACGTGGGCAGGAAAGCGTGTTTTCATTTTTCAAGTTTTATTCACTTCACATTTTCTTTGGATAATAAAATTTCATAGACGCACGCTATGTATCGATCTGAAGATAACTTTGACAACATAAATATTGTTGTGAGTAACTTTCAGGGTTCCGTAGATGAGTTGGTTTTACTTTGTTGTTTGTCTAATATATCCCGTCTCGTTTTACGGGTCAAATATTCCAATGGGTTTTTTAATTAAAAACTTATGTACAAAATCCGACAAACCACCTTAGAGGTTTTCCATCTAAATATACCTCAACAGAACTGGCCACTCGTTAGGTATAGCCTTACAAATACGATCGGCTAAACGAGGGAGACTTGGTCTTCCGCTGGGTACCCTGGAACCGTAACACGGTTTCGAGAGCTGTAAAGCAACCCGTGAAAAAAAAATTAAATGAATCCTTTGTTAATCTAGGATACAAATGTTTCCTCCGAAATTTCATCAATATCCGTTCAGCCGTTTAAGTAATTAAACAAACGAATACTGTTTAAAAGGTATGGTACACCTACTGGGTTATACGAAACAATGCCCGAATTTTTACATTTTTCGATCGCTTCTGTCGGGGCCCCTTTTTCAGTAAAAGTGCGACATCTCCGGAAGTTGTAGGCTTTGACGATTTTTTAATTAGTCGTGTAATTTTTGACGATTTTAAGAAGGGCAATAATATCTTGAAAACCACTAACTTTAGACTGGTCGTATCTTTACCAAATGAAAGGTCTCGATGAGATCTTCATTTAGGATGACAGCTGTCAAAATATACAAGTTCGTTTTCTATTTAGAAAATCGAAGTTAATTTCCAATGCTGTTTGAAGTATTGGTGCATGAGTTCTGTGAATATTTCGATACAAATATTTTGTTTGACATCTGTCTCGTTGATAAGAAGTATAATTGGATAGAAGCCCTTATCATTTTAATTGATTTCAGATATTCAGATCAGTATTCTAGGATTGCTGAAATTTTCATCAAAATTAATGTAGCCGTCTTGGAGCTTATCCAGTAGGTATTGGGACAGGCAAACAAAAAATGTATAACCCTATGTATTATCACTAATGATGTGCCGGATATCCGTATCCGTATCCGCGGATATCCGAGGGAGAAGAAAGATCCGTATCCGTATCCGTTAGTTTTTGGCGGATCTTTTACGGATCTTTTACCTTATTAAATTTTAATTCATAGATGAATTTTATATATTAGGTATTAGGTAACAATGAAAATCTGTTAAATTCCATTCAGATTATCGTTTTAAGGTCTCGCGCACCGACAACGATTAAGTACAGTACGATTGTCTCTTTCCAAAGGTCGATGTGCAATATTTACGGAACGCGGAGTACGCGACTCTAAGGAAGTTAAGATCCGTATTCGTATCCGTATTCGCGGATCTTGAGACCAAATATCCGTATTCAGATCCGTATCCGCGGATATACATTTTTAACGATCCGGCACATCACTAATTATCACACAGAGCAAAGTGTATCCCGGAACAACTCGGATAAAAAATGGGTTTTTTAATTAAAAACTTATGAGGCATTTCCATCTACAGAACTGACCACTCGTTAGGTATGTTTCACAAATACCATCGGCTAAACGATGGAGACTTGGTTTTCCGCTGGGTACCCTGGAACCATAACACGGTTTCGGGAGCTGTAAGGCAGCCCGTGAAAAAAGAAGTGTGCTTTGAGATCATTTTTATATTCAAGGTAATAAAAAATAATTTGCTTTATTTACTTTGCTCCTCTCTCTTAACTAAATTTCGTATTGTCTAAGTTTGTTTTTAAAGTATTTTAGAGTTAATCTAATATAAAATAGGAACAAAAGGTACGTAGGACGAGCAACTTTACAAATTCAATTCGATGTTAATTGTGTTATCTCCCAATTGTTTCAAGTTTAAGAAAATCCTTTTAAATTCAAGGATCATTGCAAGCTTTTTAAATACAACCGGTACAAACATTATTGTAAATTTGACAATTTTTAGGGTAGGTGTGACCCGTTACATCAGTAACAGGTCCCACTTTTTGTCAGTTGTCCAAATTAAAGTTGGCAAGCCTCATAGAAAAAGTGCAGACTCATGGTCTCCCATGGGTTAGCATTTTTAGTTTCGACTCGAAAGCCAAAAACGACGGGTCAAAAAACGCCGAGCAAATTGCTGATCATTGCAAAGACAGTACACGGATTTTTCCGGACATTATAGAGTTGGATATTCTGAGGCCGTGTATTCTTGGGCTGGCCATTGGTTTTCGAGTCAAAATGATGTGGCGGTCTCAAGTATACTAACCCCACGGTTCTGTTCTATATAGACAACTGGCAACAAGTGGCCACTGTTACGGTATAGGGGTGTGTGTAATGTGAGGTAAGTTTTATTTGAAGAAATAGCCATATATATTAATTACTAGGTGTGCCTTGTTACACTCGCGTTAATGGTTACTGCTTCATTCCATTGGGTCGTATCGTGATGTTATATAGCCTATAACCTTCCTCAAGAATTGGGCTATCAAATGCAAAAACAAACAAACAAACAAACTCTTAATTCAGCTCCGATTATGTTTTGTAGAAACCAAGTTATTAGGGAACGGTCTGTAGGTGTAGTTTACCTTTGTGCCTAGGTGTTAGGTGTCATGTTGGTTACTAGGTCATTGCTGTAAAGATTTTAGTACCTACCTAAATACTGAAAATTTGTTCGAAACGCGATATTATTTTATCACATGACGCCATTTTCAACGTGTAACTGAATCTTAACGAATTACAGCAGCTTATTCTCAGAACAGATAATAACTGTGCGTCCTTCCTTGGTGTATTTAAAATATGAACAATAAAAATACTAAATAAAAAAAAAATTCGGCTAAGTGAGGAAGACTTAGTCTTCCGCTGGGTACCCTGGGGCCGGCAACCCGTGAAGAAAAAGAAAAATAAATAAAAAAAGTAATATATCTACGTCTCTCATATTTAGATGTAAAAACACATCTATTGGCGCTCTTTGCCAAGACCGACTCGTATGCTGTGTCGGAAAACTGCGTCATGCCCCCTCTCCCCCGCCGCTCTCTGCTCCCCCTCTCCGCCTGCCGCCGCTAGAGAGTAAAGACTCCCTTGTGTGTGCGTGGCGGGTATACTATATACATTGTTGCTTTTCCGAGTAAGCGTGCGCTGCGACACTCACACGCCTGTTTCTCTATTCGACTACAGCACAGTAAATATTTACGAATACAGTATACTTGACGCGTCAATTTCGATGTCTGTGACGGCCACCTTTTTTTTTTACAATATTATCATTAAAATAATTTAAAAAAAATGTTTTGAAAGTTATTGCTTACATGCTCTCAATCAACATATTTTTTATATGTTCAATAAATCGTCCTCTGCCAGCATTATATATAAATAAACCTTTTTGGAAATTAGAAAAACTATATGGAAATACGGAAGAATTATAGTGACGAAATTATATCTCATTTCTCGGGATTTTTAAAAATTTTTCAATTTTCTACCCGCTTTTAATCTTATATTTCTTAGTCTATTACCTATTCTGGGAGCTTATATCTTTACACGTAGGTAATATAAATGCCGGTCGATCGTACCGTTTGTCTTTACCTGTGTTGAGCTCCTTCATGCGAGAAAGGAAACTTGGTAAAGTATCTAGTTTCTGCTGTCACAATTTATTTACTTCTTTATGTAAAGCCCAGTTCAGACTATAACGCTATAGTATTATGTTATACTTATAGTATAGAATTTAGGGTCCTTGGCAGTCGGCCATCTTAATGCTGTCAAAAATATGGCAAATCTCAATTAAACCTACAAAAATCTTAATATATTACTTATATAGAAAAATGCGTATATTTATTTTGTTTATAACAGGTTTGGTCAAGCTGTTTCTCATATTTTCAATTTAAAAAAAACAAGCAAGCCGTGTTACGGTTCCAGGGTACCCAGGGGAAGACCAAGTCTCCCTTAGCCGATGGTATTGTGAGGCTTTACCTAACGAGTGGCTAGTTCTGTTGAGTTCTCCTTCTCTATTTCCCTTTCTCTTTCTCGTCACACAACCTCTCGGAAAATGGGTTGGTACCATCTGACGGCCAAATCTAATAAATCAAATAGAGCAAGCTTCCCCGGCTTCCTGTTACACACTTCCGTCCCCTTTCACCAAATCACTCCCACAGATTGCAGGCAAGCGAGAGAAAAGATGCTACACATCAAAAATCTTTGAATGGAGTTTTACTTACTTTAAAAAATAAAGGAATGTTTCCAATGAGTAAGTTTTCCATACACCGCCTTATTTTTCACCTGTATATTGCATCATAATACAACTATTTAGTATATTTGTATGGCAAGTTTATAGCGTATAGCAACATTGAGTTTTATTCTCGCTTTCATGTAACCTCAACAAGAGATCAAACTCTTTGGGATACTATGTGAAGTTGGTCTGTAAACCCCTGAAAAAATTTATTCCTGAATAATGGCGGTAATAAGTCAAATTAATGTAGTAGTTATACCGAAGTTAGAAAGTAGAACAAAAAGAGCGACCCCAATATGAAGATACCTTTATAACAAAGTTTTGTTTCTAACTTCGTGTTGATCGAGGTTCTATAGAAGATTACGTTTTGGAAGTCACTTATTTGTCATGTTTTAGTTAGGTGGCTTTAAATACAAGGGTCCAAACCACAGAACATAGAAGTAGCAAGTGGGCGTTTCCCCGCGTAATCACACATATGCATTATGATTTTCGCACATCTTCAAAATTTCACCTGAAATTTCAAAAAAATCGTCCAAATACATTTTGTGTTATATTTCAGTGCAAAAATCATATTTAACTAGGACTTATATTTCACAATAATTTGATTCCATCGGTTTTTATAAAACAATGCTAACATAATGTTTTCTGGTCCAAACTACACGATGCCTTTCTATTGAGAACTAAACACTGAAGAAGAAAACACAAATTTAGACACAAATAAAAACACATTTCACGATCTTGCAACTTTTTGCCATTGTTGGCAAAGCTGTTGCTGCATTGCATTGTGCCACTTCTTTACTGACTAACTGATCATCCTGATTATTCTCGCGTTGTGCTGAGGCGGTGAAACACGTGGAGCGACCACTCCTCGGGGTCTGAGAGAAGCCAGGGCGCCTATTTCCTTTTTTTATGAAATTTTATAAGACAAGGAGCCATCGTTGCGTTCTTTCTTTACGCCAGACACCTTAAAATTGTGGCCTTGTTTCCTAAGTGCAATCTTACAAAGTTCACTTCAGTTTCCACCGTGTACCACACGTTTTATGTTTAGATTAGAAGAAATGCGAACTGCTGATTTTAATACACCTAAACGGCTCGACGTGATATATTTGCACAGAGATAGTTGGAAATCCTTCAAGATAAATTAAATCTAGTATTTGCACAAAATAACTTCAAGCAACGGGGTGACAAAAATGCACAGATGAAAAAAAATAACAAAACACTGCACTCCCAGTCATCGATCCGTATATCATCTAGTATTTCAGATGGAGTACTGAAAACCAGGCTTAATGAATGTAGTTAATAAAAATCTCAATAATGCAAGTATGATAACAAATACAAGAATACATAGCAATCAATGGCCCCCCTCTACACGAATTTCATGAATAATAAATATCAAATAAGCAACAAAAACATCAAGACCAAAACCCTCCAAAGAAAATAAGAAGAACCATTGATCTTATAAGGATCAATGAGAAAAACAAACAAATCTTAAGAAAAAAATTTAAGTGACTCTTAAGTCTGTCGCATCATTAGAAAGTTTTTAAAACTCCCGAAGCATGAAAGGAAGTTCTTACTGATATTTTTATTACAAGTTTTAATAAACTTTCCCTGTTATAGTATGTGTGGGCCAAACCAATTCGACCCAAACGATTGAGCTGAAAGTTTGCACATAATTTCGGTGTTGGTGACAATGCAATCATAATTCTGACTAATATTATGAACTAGCTATTAATATATTGAATAGAATCGCGTAGAATCTATTGTGCACAGGTTTGAGGAATATATTGCGTAATCTTGAAACCAACCAAAGAAATGTCAAGACTTTTTCAAACGACAGTACTGGCATAGACAATGGATTCGCTTCCTTTTGGCTCGAAATTCGAACTTGCGATTTTGTTTTGCTTACTATACAAAAATTACATACTGTTTTTCGCGATCCCCGAGATGAAGGAATCGAAATACAGACAAATTTCTGAAAAGGAGTACGCCGTTTGGGGGAAACGTGTCAATAAAGTTTCGTAGAGCGCCATCCTGCTCTGTCTCGTTTTTTATCTCGTTCTGGTTTTTTTATATAATATATAAAAATTTTATTATATAGATGCGAAAGTGTGTTTGTTTGTAAGTTTGATTGCGGGCAATTAGTAACTTTACCCAGGTTCGGTGTGCTCGCCACATACATAATCCGACTTATCCATCTTTTCCATCTAGATATACCTCAACAGAACTGGCCACACATTAGGTATATCCTCACAAAAAAGAGGAAGATCCATCTTACACGGTTCCGGAAGCTGTAAGGCAATCGGTGAATATATAAAACTCCCTAAAATTCAATATCCCAATGTATAGATATTGTTATTTTATCGTTATTGTACGCCTTAATAGGCAGCACATGACGCAATTTCAAACTAACACCGGAAATATATGTATTTGCAGTACTATGTGAAACAATAAATATATTTTGAATTTGAATTTGACCTTAGGTCTAATTTTCATCACTTTGTTTCAGATTCAGGAAACATATCAACCCAGTCTGCTTTCTGTGCGTTGCTAGCACCATCCCCACTTCTAGAACTAAGCAGTATATTTTTTTTCTTCTTGCCAGCTTTCTTCATACTGTGGCTATACGTGAGGATGGGTCTTCATATAAGGTAAATTGTCTTTATCATTTAAATCTATATAAAAATAAAATTAATGCCCGAAACAGCTAAATGGATTTTGATGAAATTTTCAGGCATAGTTGAGGGTAGGCAGAGACCACTGTTGTCTCTTGCCACGCGTAATAGTGTGTATTATTTCTGTAGTGGCAAAACATCATATTATTATTAAAAATATTTTAGTTTGTAATTGAAAAGAAACGAACCGTTTATACAGTAGATTTGAAAGATTTTCCTTTAATTAACTTTACCTAATGGAAATCTAAATGATTAATGTAATTTAAGCAATCAACACCAGATTTTTTAGGATTCCTTAAGGCGAGGATAGGAAATTCGTATGTGAGATTTGTAAGTTGAGTAAAGATAAGAGATTTTGGCGGACGAATAAATCGTTATTTTTAATGGTTTTTATTTATTTACAGAAAACAGGGCATTTAATAAAAATGTAGTAGATAAAGTGTTTAATTCAATAATAGACAATTCATAATATTTAAGATTTACTAAAAAAGATAAGATAAGAATAAATCGAGGCAAACTTTTTTTTTCTTTCTTCACGTGTTGCCCTACAGCTCCCGAAACCGTGTTGTTATGCGGAAGACTTTTCTTTCGGAGTTTTTGCACATGATAGAGATAGTTGGAGGGCCGAGAAGTGCTTTGGCTTCTTTCCATCCCGGAAAAAATCTTATTGGAATTACATTATTCCAGATATTCCCTGGAAGAAATAACAACTCAACTCCAAAACCTAAATATAATTACGATCATTGTACTATTGTGAAACGGAACCCTTTTTGAGCAAATCAATCTCGCACTTGGCAGTTTTTTTTTCATTTTCGCCTTGTTCTGTTTCTATGTAATAATACTTTTTTCCTAAGCCGATTCACAGCTGCTATTGTAATTTATTATCACGATTATTTGGATTGAAAGATATTAGTCATAATCTTAGTGAACACTTAGCTAAGCGAACTAAATATTCGTAATAACAAGGCCCAAGCCCAAAAATCACTTAATATTAAACGGATTTTTCTTATTCTTTCTTTTTATTAGATAATATTTAAATAACACAAATGTGTTGGATTGTCATTTAAATACTTCTTGATAATGCACTGTGTTTATTATTAATGATTGTACAATATTTACTTATTTTATAATCTTCTTCTTCCTCTTTTATTGTTAATCGAGAATTTGTCAATGTCAAGTATTATAGCCATTATAGTATCAATATGCCGATTAATAGCTAAGATGATCCCGCATCACGGCGCGGGCGGGATTAAATCATTAAACTGGATTCCCCACGTTGTCACAACGAAACGCGTGCTTTGGTTGCCATGACATGACGTATAATCCCTTTTTTCAAAGTTATAGTCTATCAAACTCTAGTCTGATCAAGTGTATTGATTGAGAGTGGTCACAGAGTAATATTATGGCGTTGATTTAATTAAATCAATGCATTATGGTAATGTTGCTGTAGAGGTCTTATACTAAATAAATAATTAAATGTTTTCGACAGTACTTTTTAAGTTAATGATTTTATACACGATTGTACAAATGTTAGTTTATGTTCTGATAAGAGTAAATTATTTCTGTTTCGAGGTGTAAAGCTCATTTAAATGAAGGCCTCACACATATTATTTGTTCCCATATAAATTAATATATTTTATTACCATAGTGTGAAATGAGGACCTCACACATTATCGTGGGAATACATTTTCTAGTAAATAAATAGAAGTTTTTGGGGCCTCCTACCACACTGTCACATTGCCCTTGGAACCTAGCTAGGTTTGGTCCACATAATATGGAGTACGTCATATAGCAGATATAGGCTACTCGCATATAGATAGACCAACGTAATCGCATATCCTTTACATATGGATTCCCGCAGTGACAGTCACCCGTGAAAGTTGTTAATTATATATTAGTTAGGATATACGCAGAATATCTTAATTATAGTATTAAATTCAGTGACTCTCCCAACAACCACAACACACAATTATTAACTACACAGCCCACCTGCGTTTAAATTGCTACGTCATAAAATATATTGAAGAACAACTGTATAAAAAAATAGTGCTTGCGAGATAGAAGTGAAAATTCGTAAAAAAGGAACGTTCGGATAGCCTAAACTATGTATATACAATATACCTATAGTTTGCTCTTTTTCTCCTTCTCTCTACAATGTAGAGTCTATACATTCTACATCTTATTCTTCTCTCTCATGTAAAGAAATGTGCCTAAACGTGACGCGTCCTGGAAATTACCATGCGCAATTATCGAATCGCCGCCTAAAGAGTTTCACTTTATTATTGAAAATCGCGGCGGGGATGAGCTTGCAAATGAAATTTCGTGCCGTTCTCGAGTTCCTCTATTAATAATGCAGTCTGTACAGATCTAAAAAATATATAGCTGTAGTGTATTTCCGTAATTATTTAATTTAGAAGAGAATACAGAAATAAATACACAAACACATCTTCACGGCATTTATACCTTGAGGTATGGCCAGAGACACCTGTAGCGGTGTCCACTTTTTGCCAGTTGTCCATATTAAACATAACAGGTTTGCTGCACTTAATGAACCTACATGTGTCACTGTCAACTGACGTAAATTATTTTTAGAAGAAGTGCGGACGCCTGCTTCACCTGCCCTCCGATGCACGAAAACTTGAGGAATTTGGTGCGAATGACTTCTCAGTTTCTGTTCTTAGATATAATAAGGTTTCTACAATCAAATCGTAGTCTATTCTATTCTTATAATATGCTGAATTTACTATTTAATTTTCTAAGAATGCAATGTAAAAGTTGCACAAAACACGAGATGAAGGGAAAGTTGGTAATTAAATTGAACAGTCCCGGAACTAGAAAAGACAAAGAGAGCTGTGTCTTATCAGACATCGAAAACAGGCGAACTGTAGATGAAATACTTCAGAAGTTAGTTTCGTATGGACTTTTAAATTAGATTTAGTTTTACATACTTCACATGACACCATCACGACTTTATCCCTTACGGTAACACCAGTAACGGTGTCCACATTTAACGAATTGTCCACATTAAGGACCGTTGCTCTCAGTCATCTTGTATCTGTCAAAAATATGGCAAATACCAGTTAATCCTGGAAAGGTTAGTTTTTTTATATAATATTTTCATCCCAAAATGTTGATAGTTATTATTGACTGGTGGTTATTATTTTAAGTTGGATTAAGCTTTTTTTTTATTATTTAGGGTTCTATATTTAGGTTTTTAAAACGAACATGGCTATTTAGAACTCTTAAAAAATAATAACTATCAAAGTATCAACGGTGTGGGATGGAAATGTTGTATAAAAAACACAACTTTCCTGGATTAACTAAGATTTGCTATATTTTAACAGTTATAAGATGACCTTGACCAACGACCCTCAAGTATAGGTACCGGGACGGTTCTTGAGCGGTGGTCGTTAGATGCGCAGAACACACTTTTTGGGTCTGCTTGACCGTATGAGGTATTAATTTAAATTTACCAGCAGTAAAAAGCAATCGTAAAAACTAACACCAATAAATCAATTATAATAAATATACAAGTTATATTGCACTCGAATTGCATATGCGCAAACATTCACCCACTTTTTCGTCGAGCGCTCAAGAACCGTCCCGGTACCTGTAGTGTCATTCGTCAAAGTTTTGGGTTTCATACAGTCTTAAGGTGACGCATCATAGCGCAACGAACTCAGTGAAATGTGCAACTTCTTTTGTTATACGTCTTTACATGATTAGAGTTGCACTGCGATTAGAATCCACAGGATAACCAAGGCAAGATACGGCAAGATTTACGTACTTACCAGAAACATGAGAAAGAACGATTTAACAGCTATATTTTATTTTGATCTAAAATATCCACGAGCTGAATAGTTTGTTTGTTTCAATTATTTTGAATTTGATAGCCCGATTATTGAGGAAGGTTTATACGCTATTTAACATCACGCTACCTACCCAAGGGTAACTGTATTCCTAATACAACGCGTACGATGTCGAGGGAAAAATGCCATACGTGCACAAGATTTAATTAAACAACGGCGTGTGGATGTGTGTGTGGTGTGTGACAGATCATTCCGGTCATCGAAATCAACCACAAATGCAACGATTTGAAAACGGATGGTGGGCCGCGCGATAAGAATTGGACGAGTCTGTGGTCGGTTTCGGTGGACCGTACGGCGACCGGCCGGGGAATGGACGAATGTCTTAGCTAGAGGACATAGGAGGTGACCTAAAGAGGGATGCAACGGGGTAATAAATAGTCTAGGGCGAATTTATTTAATATGCATCACGGAGCAACTACAGGATTCAAAACTTTGCGTATTTACATAAATAAGTCATTATTCCTAATACAAAGCGTACGAAGTCGCGGGCAACTACTAGTGCAGTAATAAATTGCGGCCAGCTCTATAATAAATTGAATAAAGATCCGTCTCGTTCTATTAATAATTCTGGTGATTGGAGGGCTAGTTCGTCAACCGTCTGCAGAGGACAGCGACTTTGAAAAACTTTTTTCATAATATATTCATAAGGAGATAGCTACAGTTTTATTTTAGACCGCTAGGCGCTAGCGGCAAAGTTAATTCCTCGAGAAAAGCAGACCATTATAGTCGAAAACCAAAATTCGTTCAGTAGGAATTAAAGTACTGTATTCCATACATATCTTCGCTATAGATAAATGCTACCAAGGAGTTTTTTTTACTTTTTTTACCGTGTTATCGGTCCCATCGTTGTTTTTATGATGGACCAGAAAGACACGCACCAACGCTGGCCTGCGTGCTCCGCTCACCAGAATCTGTGACAATCACAATAAAAGCTACCTCTCGGTCTACATTTTTTGTAGTAATAAGAAAGTTTTTAAAACATCTGTAAAAAATATATTAATGGCTAAATGGATTAATTTGTTTGTACCTACTTATTTTTTACTTTTTTTCTTTATCTTTTTGTTGTCTTTGGGACTAATAATGTATAACTTTGTGAGAATGTAGAGGTGGTGGACAGAACTTAATTTTTTTAACTACTTTGTGTACCTATATAATATATGTCTGTCTACTACTGTTATTTCTCCTTAATAAATAAATAAATAAATAAATATGACATGAAAGAGCGCTAATGCTAACTTTACCGTCAACTTAATTCACTATAAATACTGCTAATGCGATAAGTCCATGTTTAATAATTGTAAACCTTTTATACAATGTACATGCATAATTGAAATTTAATTGTGTTTAAATAAATTGTCACTGTTGTCGTCGTCGCAACGAAATTAAATTCAGGATTTTAGGATTTAAATATGAAATCTAAGTCCTTTCTATATTATCTGGCATCGTTCTACTCTACTGAACATTATATTTATATTGTTAGTTAAATATCACAAATATTTTTTGCTTTTTAGGTCAACACGAGTCAACGAGAAAACGAAAATTGGTACACTCAAAGGTGTGATCGGGCACGTACACGGAGAAGCGCGGCAGGCGAAATCAAGGAAAGCTGTCATTAGAATGCTAGGTGAGTAACTTTTCGGTTGTATCCGGCGAGCCTATGAGCTAAATGCAATTAACAACCAGTTGCGCCATGACAATTTGGTCGCTATAGCAACCGGTTGCAACTTGCAAACACTTAAGTTGCTCGTAAGTAAACGACATAAGTGTCAATGCCATTGTTTAATTTTTTATATGGATAACAACAGCTGTACATTTTTTAATGACCTTTGTACATATTTAAATTAGCTGTTATAGTTTTCGTTCATAGCAACTACAAATAACAAATACAAACTGCCTTTATACCTTGCGATTTGGCCAGAGACAGCAGTAGCAGCAGTGACAATGTCCACTTTTTGCTAGTGGTCTATATTAAACAGAACCGTTTATAATCCTGTTGCGGCACTTATTGGATCTAAATGTGACACTTCTTTAACAGACGCAGATATCTAGCTGTTATTTTAGAACAATTCGATTATTTTAATTCATTAGTTGTTCGCTAGGGGTTTGTGTGAGTTGCGTTTTGGCAAATTGCAATTAGTTGCAGTTGCTTTCCGTGATAAGACTGCGGGCGGGAAAACGTTCATTTAAATGTCGCCACGTAATTTATATTTGCTCCTTGAGTCCCGCTTTATATGTAGGCATAAAAACTTGCTCGCGTCTGAGGTAAATAAATATAGCTATTTCCAAAATATTCAGAAATTTTTAGGTAATTTTGAAATGGTAGAGTGTGTGTCACGAGTAAATTGAATTTTGGATTAAATAAAATAAAATTTTAATAGAATTAAATGAATTATGGTTGAATTTCGACCACTAAGCAGGTCAATGGTAATTTCAAAGAAATTAAAAATAGGTAAAATAAGACCAATCAATGTTATCGATTCAATAATGACGCATATTCTCTCATGTATCTAAATTACCCGACTTCCCTTTAAATTAATGAAACTAGTTCATTGATTAAAATGTACTCCTGAATAATTAATGAAAGCTTTCATTCTATTGAAACGATTTTCCTGTATAATTTACATATGTACTTACTCTTGAATTTCAAAGGGGTAGACAGAGACCTTAGAATCCGTCTAGCTGAAAGTATTGCAATGTTTCCCCATTTATCAATCTATATTAATTCAGGATTATCAGGTCTTCCAAGTCTCCACATTTCCATAATCCGTTTCATAATTCGAAAATTAAATGAATATTTTTCTATTGAATATTGCCCAATTTGAACAGAATTGTCACTAGAGAATATCCCCGAAGCACTTAATTACCTTTTTTGGCTTTAGTAAAGATCGTATATAAATTCAAAATTTATATTAATTAAAAGATTATACAATAATATATATATAAAAAAAAATTATTTTTCCGCTCCGGCTCCGTCCGTGGAGAACATATTAATTTTCATCCCCTATTATGGTCTTGACTTCCCATAGAAAAAGGCACTTTCAGTTTTTTCCGAATTTTCCAATTTTTTAATTTTTGTTTCCCTAAAAACATAGATTACGAACATTCAAAAAAATAACCAAATCGGTCCAGCCGTTCTCAAGTGATATTTAATTTTTATTAATATAGATTTTGTTTATAAATGGCAAAAATATCTATCTTCTATCTATACTAATAATAAAGCTGTAGAGTTTGTTTGTTTGTTGGAACTCGCTAATCTCTGGAATTGCCAGTTGCATTTGATAGCCCAATTCTTGAGGAAGAATATCATCACGCTACGACCCAAAGGGGCGGAGCAGTAACCATTAACGCGGTTGCAACCGCAAGTCACAGCTAGTATAAAATAAACAGTGAACCAACCGATAACATATTTCACGAGTACATGGATAAATCTTAGATTGAATATATTTAAGTATATGAGCAAATCCCTCAGGGCAATCATATCGATATTTCTCTTTTACTTGTTCAATTTGTGTTAAACTACTGTGCGTAACTTGCCTGTGGCTTGAAAAAAAACGCTGTATATATGTCCTTCCTCCGCCCCGTTTTGTTGAATAAAAGTACCATCAAGATGAAAATAAACTCTGTTTTTGGATTTTAATGATGTTTCAAATGCGATAAACTTGAAAAAAAAAATGTTCGCAAAGAGAAAATACTCAAGTATCGGAAAGAATTTACCTACAAAAACTATTCAGAAAATAAATAATTTTAAACTCTGAAAAAGTTTGCCTTAAAATTCGTCATTCGATTATTTTCGTCAATACGTAAAATATTTGTTCAATAAAATGACGTGTGGGAGTTTTTCTCTATCCAATTTCAAACACGCTTTAAACAATATTGTAACGAGTAGGTACTTAAATCGCACATCTTAAACACCTAAACACATCAAGGTCGACAGACGTCTCTAGAAAAATCCGGAAAGAAACAACTACAAACAAAAATGGACCGTATGCACCTAACCATAAGTACCAAATCGGCCGCGGTCAGTGTGTAGGTATTTAACGCCGAGGCGCGTCTACAACTTTGTACAACAATCTTGGCCTTTTTTGAATGTTCGACGGACTACAAAAACAGAGGATCTTTGCCAGGGAGACACAGTGCGAATCAGAGCGATCAAAGCGAAACAGTGAAGTGGAATTTAGTGCGACTAAGTGATATTCTAGTGTTTTCATTTATTTAACTGTATTTTTGTGGTGTTAAAGTAAAGTTTGTCTATTTAATCGGTATTTTAAATCTCTTCGAACCCTAGCTCGTAACAATATAATAGGTAACTATTATTTTCAGAAAATTATACCGGCAAATAAAAATTGTTTTTCCAAGGACCCAGGACTTCCCGTTACAAGGCCAAAGCCATTGAGATATAAACAGTATCCATACTATATAAATGCGAAAGTAACTCTGTCTGTCTGTTTGTTACGCCTTCACAGCTAAACCATTGAACCGATTTTGATGATATTTGATATGAAGAAAGCTTGAACTTTGTTAATTAGTATGGATCCCACGGGCTAACAGCTAGTTTATATTATGTTACTTTTAAATAAGTTATCAGATAAGGTGCGTCGGTGGCCGAGTGGTTAAGACGTCTGGTATTTAACTACGCATACCACGGGTTCGATACGGGATCCCGGCCTTGTACCAAGGGGTTTTTTTATTAAAAACATATGTACATATCCTACAAACCACACTTAGAGGCTTTTCCATCTAAATATACCTCAACAGAACTGGCCACTCGTTATGTAAAGCCTCACAAATACCATCGGCTAAACGAGGGAGACTTGGTCTTCCGCTGGGTACCCTGGAACCGTAACACGGTTTCGGCAGCTGTAAGGCAACCTGTGAAAAAAGTAAGCAGTGCCTTAAGTTTGATCCAATGATTCTTTAAATAAATTCTAGTGCCATTAACGATTTGAAAAAAAGGCATAGGCACTGACTGCCGACAGAAGTGAAAACTTTAAATTATGAATAACCCGGATATTCTCGAACCAAGCATTCTCAACAATTGGAAGTCAGTACACGAATTTCTACCCGGGCATTATCAGTAATTAAAAGCCAGTATCTGAATTCCTGCCCGGATATTCTCGGGCCAAGCATTCTGAACAAATGAAAGCCAGTACCCGAATTCCTGCCCGGATATTCTCGAGCCAAGCATTATCAACAATTGGAAGTCAGTACACGAATATCTGCCCGGATATTCTCGGGTCGAGTGTACTCGGGCCAAGCAATTCATGGTATTTTGCCGAAAACATGTGTGGAAATCTTATGGATTCCCGCCATAAGATTTCCACCTACCAAAAATCGTGTATTTTCCATTTCCAAATAAAGCATAAACAAATAATCTTTCCCAGAACTAATCCATATAAAACCGAAAATCTTGTTTATGTCGTCCTACCAGTATGCCCCTCTGAAATGGCGTGTCGTAAAACCAAGACAGATGCCTTGTCACTCATGTTAACTAAGTTTTAGGGCAAAGTCATTGTTTAGTTTTGGTCCAGTGGTAAGCTAGGTTGCTAAATTATTTTGCTCTAAGACCAAGATAATGGTAGGGGCCGTCGGTAAGACAAAATAACTGACATATCTTTCCACAACGCCCGGCCCGATAATGTCCAACACTAGAATGTCGAGAAATTTGCTGGGTCGGGTAAATCATACGGATTTACCCGACCCAGCAAATTCTCGAACCAGGCACTCCTTGGCTTGTCATTGGTACCCGTCGTTTTGGCCTTCGAGTCGAAACGAAAGATGTCGCGGTTCTAGTTGGGTCCTGAGTCGAACATCATCACCAAACACAGTCCACTTGCCTTGGCTTGTGCAAATCCATTGTGTTATCAATAACCCGCAAAGTGTTTTGTGGGGTAGTTAGAGCCCTTAGAATTGACAACCAAATCATCTATACTAATAATAAAGCTGAAGAGTTTGTTTGTTTGAATATATTTTCCCAATTCTATATAACATCACGCTACGGCCTAAAGGAGCGGAACAGTAACCATTAACGGGTGTAACCGCAAGGCACAGCTAGTATAGGAATAAAAGTTTAAACACCGTGGCCTAAATTAGATTGACTGTTATTGAGTTAAAACAGATGAATTGTTTTGTATTTTTAACGACTTCAAAAAAAAGACGTTACTCAATTCGACCGTATATTTTTATTTATTTTTTTATGTGTGTTCGCGGATAACTTCGTCGTTTATGAACCGATTTTGATGATTTCTTTTTTAATCGACAGATAATTCTTCCGGATTAGTCCCATTTTTATGTCATAAAAATTGGTTCATTAGTTATACAGTAATTTTGAAAAAACTAACTTTTAAGTCAATTATCAGTATCTCGATGAAATATGTACCGATTTTGACGACTTATTTTTTTTAAGGATATAATATTTTCTTGACATTATCTCACAGACATATAACGAAAATCGGTTCAGTAGTTTTTCAGAAATTCAGTAATTTATCTCTGTTTACGGCTGAGAATTATGTATCAGAGAAAAGCCTTAGCAACGGTTGCTATTGACACGAAGTTGTCAATTTTTGTATCGACGGTGGTCTAACGGCTAAAGGTATGGTATGGTATGGTGCAGCTCAGGATGCAAATGGTTCAAATCCCATCCACAGCAGTTTTTATTTTTTATTTTTCCATTTTTTTTATTTGCGTTATTATTTGTCTCTCCGGACAGCAAAATCACTTAAAAGGGAAAAATAAATTAGCTTTTAAAAAAAGTGTACCGCCTTCAAAATTTGCACTGAAAAGTAAGAAATAATAAATATTTCGTCGTAGAAATTGAAGACGGTTGGTGCCAAATTAAAAACAACTTACTTCCCAAATTTACTAATCTAGACAATTCATTAGAAACCTACGATCATCAGCACAAACATAGATAATATTGAACAGATCTTTATCTTCTTAGATGTTTACTTAATTTTGTATCCTAATTTGGCACCAACCGTCTTCAAATTCTACGACGAAATATTTATTATTTCTTACTTTTCAGTGCAAATTTTGAAGGCGGTAGGTACACTTTTTTTTAAAAGCTAATTTATCTTATTTGGACATGTATTTGGCGCTACGAAGATTAATTATTTTTAATGAACATTGGTTTTCATTTAATTAACACCAGGAGTAATTATTTTTTTTATTGGAGATAGTTATTTTTGTTTAATTAGACTATAGACTTGAACTAAAATATAAGACATATATTTGTGATTTCAAAGTATTTAAAACCGTTGAAAAACTGCGTACCACATTTCGAAACATTTCGATCTGTATTCATTAAATAAAAGTTAATCAAAATTAATAATATCAATTGAGCAGCGACAGAAATTAACCGCAAAATTAAAAATAGATACACTGAAATATTTATTCGAATAAAAAAGAAAACGCACTGAGCCATAGACTGACATATGTAAAACAAAAAATCTCGCTCAAACTCTGTACAACGGTTGTTTTGTTCCTAGTTTCCGACTTCTAGTTTCGCTAGTCTGAGTACCAACCTCTCGGAAAATGGGTTGGTACCATCTGACGGCCAACTCTACCACCGCGCTCGCTCATTGGTTAAATCAAATAGCTCGCGCTTCCCCGGCTTCCTGTTACACACTTCCGTTTCATTGCACGAAATCACTCCCAGGATTGAAAGCGAGAGGAAAGATGTGACACATCAAAAAGAATGCGACCTGAATGGAGATTGAATTTTACATGTTTTTAAAACTCTTTAGGCTAACAAAGCTACACTTAAAAGTTCCTAGCTCGCTAAACCAATATTTTAGAAGAAAAAGTTGAGACGACATTCCGAATTATCACAGAACTGAAGTTCATTACAAAAAGAAGTTTTGGCACTTCGGAATTTATGTCTGCAAAATATTTTTCGATATCGTAAAGTCGAACTTTTCAAGAACGTTTAGGGGCAGACGTGTTGAGGTTCCATTAGTAGATGGATAATGAGAACATTATTGGTGACCTACATTAATTTAAGCCTTTCTCTGGTGAGAGAAAATCTCAATCCAGGAGATATAAGATGACCTTTCTTTTTTTAGGATACCGTACATCCGATGTAAAAACGGAACAACTCGGAAAAAAGTATACATTATAGAAGGTTCAGACCGGGTATCAAGTTATAAAAGTAAGTAGGACGGGCGCTACACGCAAAAAACTAAGAGTATCGTATCTCAGCTTCTATTCTATTCTATTTTTTTCAAAATGGCTCCATCAGGGTTTTGATGATTCCGCCAATGTCAAGTAATATAGACGTCACAGTAACAATAAGCCGATTGATCGGTAGGTAGAATGCTCCCGCCGGCCGTAATATGTCCTATTAATCACTGACTAATCACAACTATTACAGCGCGGGCGGGATTAAACTGGATTCCCCATGACGTCCTGGTGGACGCGTGCGTATACCACAAAGGCGTCACGTGGAATCCAGCTTCTATTGGTCCTACAATAAACTTTTTTATTTTTAAATTCATGAAAAAATCAGCGCAATTCAATGCATTTTATTGCAAACCTATAAGTTGACGATTGGCGAAAATACGGTCCTTAGTTACGGGTTTTTTTAACATAACTTTTTTTTTTTTTATTTAAAAATCTGTTAGTACCTACCGATTCCAGTAAAGCAGCAATTTCAACTTAACAATATTACAATAGGCCGCCATTTTAAAATATCGTTATCGGACGTGGCGCACATTGTTAAACATATAAAAGTCTATAACCTACTGAATTTTTATCAAATTTAAAGCACTTTAAGTATTACTTTTCATTGTTTTTATTTTTTTCGTCTTTTTGATAGGTTAAACAATGAAAACGATTTTTATTTTTTTTTTTAAATACCCAATCCTCATGCAGAATCATCACCTGCACAACTTTTACTCTCAACATTTTTCTCTAGAAACAATACTTTTCGCTACACTTAAAAAAAACTGAATAAAAGGGCTAAAAAAAAATTTAAAAAAAAAACAACTTTTCCGACCTCGCTCAATGTCAAGACTTTAGGATGTTATTCTTTGTATTTTTCTTGTAATTTTAAGCTCAAATTTGCTCCGTTGAAAAAAACTTCCATGCTCGGTACCTCTGGCGCCCTGATTAATCTTACATTGTTACATTACACGCGAATGCTCCCGGTGAGTGACCGCCTTAAGACATATATATTTGAAATAACAGACACATGCTTCAAATTTGTATAAAATATGAATAATACCGTTCTAATGACCGGTCTAATTACTTTGTTAATTGTAACATTAATCAAAATGTCTAAAGAAATAATTGAATTAATTTTCGTTAATTTGTCTCACAAATATTTAATTAAATCTCGCTTTTCAAAATTGTGCTTAAATATAGGCTTATGTAATCTGTTCTGAGGTTAGGTCGATCAACTGTTACCCGTATCAACCATCTGTCACTACAGAATGAGGGGCGAAGGTTCGTCATTACGTTGCTTTTATAAATGTTTCTGAAAAACTACTGCGTCATTCATAAGTACGATGGTACAGATAAATCGGTTAAGGACCCGTGGCTCTCAGTCATCTTGTATCTGTCAAAAATATGGCAAATCTAAGTAACGTGAGTTTATTTATACAACATTTCCTCACCACAAAATGTTGATTTGTTATTATTTGAAATTGGATTGAGCCATATTTTTATAATTTAGAGTTCTAAAGAGCCGTAGTTTTGCCATATTTTTGACAGATACAAGATGACCTTCACAGAGATTGACGGAGTGACTTAATAGACCATAGATGTTGTATTGAGATTATCTTTAAAAAAATTTAATTATAATGAAAAAAAGCTAAACGAGGATAAGACTTGGCAGGTAAATGAAGAAAAAACCGGCCAAGTTCCGTACCACCTTTGAGGTTTCTTATATTCGTTTGGGTTTTTCTGTAAACTATGCGCGAGACCCCATATTCAATACTTTTATTTCAACTTCTCCTACACATATTTTATTGAAATCCCATGGAAAAAACAGCGATCCAACGATTTCTCTCATGCATAAATGAGAAAGGGGTTGTTTTATGAGTTTAGGGGTAGCTCGAGAGGGGTAGAAATTGCGATAATAGCACCATAGATGTGTTAGGATCGTAGCAAATGGATATCTTTTGTCTCTGCCTACCATAAGATAATCAATAGGCATGATGCACCGATTATGTGTCGGTGGCATGATGACTAAAAAATTCTAATTAGTCCGTCAGTTAGATTATCAGAAAATATTGGACACGTATTTTTTCTTTTGTCAATTCATTTTTTGTTTGATTGACGTTTCCAATATTTTTTGATAAAATCTAACTGACGGACTAAATATAGAATAATATTTTGTTTACCCTGTCATCTACCCTATTAAGGCGTGATCATAAGATACAATGTATCGATACGAATTTGTGGTTTTATGTTATGTTATGATTCAATTATTATAACACTTACGCACGGGTACAATATGGTTTACAACAATTTGAATACCTACATAAATACTCTTATAACTACTTATCTATTAGAAGAGAGATATATTATGCTACCACGGACTTAATTGTAGATCATTTTATTCTACACAATTCTTTTATACATCATTTTGTAACATCTCTGACGGATTAGACAGCATACGTCTTGCTTCTAAACATGATAGGTCCATTCTTAATACTCATAACTCTTCCCGGTGAATCAAACTATCTAATGTACAACGCAACAAAATCCGTTCAGTAGTTTTTGCGTGAAAATGAGTCAGACAGACGCGGGACTTTGTTTTATAATATGAGGTAGTGATGGTAGTACTTGAATGCTTACTATTCAACAATATTCCCATTTCTAGGTCAAACAATATTAATCAATCATTAATTTGTTTGTTTGTTTGTTTTAGTAATTACGAAATATTTGATTATTGCTTCCGTTGTAGGTAATAATGATGTATGAGAAAACTGAAAGAGTAACATATTGTTTAAATAAATCTAGTTTTGTTACTAAAATGTTGAAATTGATTGATGCCGATCGCACACAGAGCCACCAGCTTAGCCAAGACAATAAGCTAGGACTTTTATCTTCACGAGTTGCCTTACGGCTCCTGAAACCGTCTTATCTCCCAGGGTACTCAATGGAACACCAAGTCTCCTTATTTTAGTCGATGGTATTTGTGAGGCTATATCTAACAAGTGACCAGTTGTTTTGAGGTATATTTAGACGGAAAAGCGTCTAAAAAGCCCCTATAATAAAATAAATATCTAAAAAAAAAAAAAAAAACTTAAAAAAAATATCCCACTCATTGGGTTGGAGTTATAAAATATTTTAACTCAATTTTATATAAATGGGGTACATATGAAGAAAAATCAAAAATATCATGTTGTAGAATTAAAATGTCTATAACATGCTATAACATCAAATTCGGTTTAGAACTGCAGAAACTACAATGTTTCGAACGGACGGACGGACTGAACGATCTTACAGAGTCCCTTGTTAATTACGGAACCCTAAAAACTAGCGCCATGTGCTCAGGCAGTGTTGCCAGGTTTTTAGCTACGAGTAAGTTTTTAGTTTTAAATATGTTTTTTTGTTCCACAGCTGCAGTGGTAGTGGCTTTCTTCGTATGCTGGGTACCATTCCACGTTCAGAGATTATTCTACGTATATGGGTATTCCCTGGCACAATTTCAAGTAATAAATGAGCACCTTTTCAACATCGCAGGTGCTTTATACTACGTGTCAGCTACTGTGAATCCAATACTTTACAATGTAATGAGTGGAAGGTAAGATAAAAGCACATACACATCTTCACTGACTTTATACCTTGCGGTGTAGGTCTGGCTACACAGTATGCCAGTAACAGTGTTCGCTGTTTGCCAGGTGTCCATATTAAACGCATAAGAGGTGGCAAGCCTGTGGACCTAGATGGATTTACAGATATAGGTAGCGGCATTGATGGTAGCGGTCAAAATTTGCGCTTTGAAAGGGACTGTTTTTGCAAGCATTCGCAATTGCTACAACTATCAAATTTGCGTTTTGACAGCGACTGTTTTTGCCTGTCTGCGATTTGAAAGCGACTGTTTTTGCCTGTCTGCGATTTGAAAGCGACTGTTTTTGCAAGCGGTCTCAATTGCTACAGGTGTTAAATTTGCGTTTTGACAACGACTGTTTTTGCAATCGTTCGCAACTGCTACATTTTGCCATTATTTTTGTTTTCTATTCCAACACATTTACCTGCACCACTATGATCGTATCATTTTGTTTGATGATTAAGAACTAAATTACTGATGCACTGAAATTAAAAAATATAGTCAGAGGCAACAATTTTTTTTCAAAGAATTAAAAAAAACAGGTGTCAAAAATTGGTATTCTCTAGATATGTATTAGATGTCTATGAAATCACAGACATTCATTATTTATTTGTATTTGTATAAGTAAATTAGTTTAATTAACTTAACTTAACTTAAGTTATAGGTTCCGTGAGCAACTGCTAGTTTCTAATGAGGAAAAGTAATTTAATAAAGGTACCTACTTGAGGTAGATCCATAGGTATATTTCCTTCATCGTTTCTTCGTCAAATAACCCTTTCAAGTACGTTAGATTATAGAGATCTTCCTCATCTAATTCGTTTGATAGGTCAATATTGGTGATAGGTATCAACAAATAAATAAATTAACTTGTGATTTCAAAGTGTGTTTCTTTGTCTGTCTGGTCAAACACCAGAATAGGATCCGAAAAGGCTGATGTACTTTCATGAATCTTTTAATGTATTTACTTCTTCTTCTTTTTTTTTTCTTTAGGTCTTCAGGCTCGCTCTAGCCTCTTCCAGCCAGTTTCCTAGCTAGGTGTATTGGTTATACTGCAATTGCTTGGTCGCCAGAGCCTCGTTTGTTGTCTAGCAGAGTTTACCAAGCGTGCAGGTGTGGATGACATTTGGGGTCGGATAGATCTTATTCCGTTCTCCCCCCATGTATTATATTTATTTAGACTAATTTCACACAGGCGGAGCCACGGGAAGAAGCTAATGAAAAGATATTATTACAGTGAAGAATGGACATTATTATATCTCCCTAGACGAAGTTCATTCTACTTAATTTGAAATTCAAGTAGTTTTCAAGCTATATTAAAAATTAAAACATCCATAAAGAGACTTCTTGTATGCAAAGGTTGCCATATAACTCGGTATGTGCGGGAAAATAAAAATAAAATGGCTACCAAGGCGAGCTTAAATGTAAATATTTTAAGCTAGCTTTCTCTCCCTGGTTACGCTTGTAAAAAACCTTGTTGGTACCTATTATTGTCTAAGAATGTACCTACGTAATAAAATCAAACCGTATCATCTTAAATCGGTTCATTAGTTCCAGAGATAACCCTAAACACACGTTTTCTACAAAAGTTAGTATCAAAATTACCGTCCTTTGTAGGTACCACAACATGTACTTACTGTGGCGGCTCATCGATAGATATTGAAACCTGTATCGCGCGTTTGAAAATATTTAATAAATTGGCATATATGCAGCTTATCAGCGACACACGTTAGGGAGTAGGTATTCATTTCTATAGTACAAATCAAATAAAATCCTCCGCAGGATACAGATTTTATTTAAGAGTATCGTTTAGTCACAGAGTTCGGGCGCTGTGCGTTTTTCGAATATTTGCTATCTCGTCACCCCGCGTTCACTTACACGTGTGCGATAGAGGAGTTGTCTTGAATCAACAACATTTCAAAATTTTAACACCCTAATTTTATTAGCTTATATGAAAGTAGGTGAAAAATTAAGGTACCCGTATTTTTTGTTTTTCTAAAATTTTAACTTTAACACTCTTAAATTAATTTTTAAATATTGCATTTTTAGAAAAAGCCGATAACGGCTAAAAGTATCAGGTGTCTATGCGTATTCTGTATTAAAAAAAAAGAAATGACATGAGCTGCGTGCGTTCGTTCGTTTCATTCGTTCAATAGTTCGTTCATGGTTCTTTTGTTTCATTCATTATTGTTTATTTTTGAGTTTATTAATTTAAAATTAAACTTTATTCACTTTCATCAACAAAGATGGGTAGAGAAGCACGTAAATTAAATTCCCTTGTATCTATTCTATTCTATTTTTTCGTGTAATGGCTCCATCAGTAGTTCCCTTGTATCCTGTTTTGTTTTTACAACTACAACTAATACTTTTTAATGCCAGTTTCCCTTGAAGGCAGAGAGAGAGTATAGTAGCTTTGAGCGGTACTCGTTACACAGTGTAGTTTTTTCAAAATATCTCTTAAACCACTGAATAAAAAAATAATTAAATATGTGTATCGTGTTAAGCAAAGGAAGATCTCCAAACGGATTTTTAATTTTGGTACTTAACGAAAAATGAAATGTTGTGAATTGCGCGCAGAATAGGTGTTAATGTTTTTCTATACCTAAACGTTAACGAAATTATTTGATTTTAGTCTCTATCGTTTTGTTACATCATAAACTAAGTCGGCTTAAATTTTGTTTAGTTTCATAATTATAACGAGATAAGTTTTAGTTAAAAAAACGGTTTTTGAGGATTAATTATTTCTCAATTTATAAGCAATATAAAAAAACAAAAACGAGTCGACCTAGTTTTTACTTGTCTCTATAACATATAAAAAAAAACAGCAAGAACGGATTATGTTTAGTGGGGTAGAAACGGTAACGCATTTTGTATGAAAATTTTAGCTAAACAATAGTCTTAAGACTAGCAGTTGCCCGCGACTTCTTACCCGTTGTATTAGGAATACAGAGTTTACACTCCATTTCACCCCCTTAGGGGTGGATTTTCTAAAAGTCCTTTCTTAATGGACCCCTACACCCTCTAAGGAATATACATTCCAATTTTCATATTTATATCTTCAGTGGTTTAGGCTGTGCGTTGATTGTCAGTCAGTCAGAGACACGACAGTTTTATATATTATGTACTAGCGGACCCGGCAGACGTTGTCCTGCCCAAACCTTGGCTTGCCTGCTATTTACTTTCCTTCGTCCGTAAAAACAACTACCACTACCACTACCAATACCCCTTCTCCTACCACTACCACTCCCACTACCCCTACCCCTACCAACCCCCTACCACTACCTCTACTCCAACCCCTACCACTACCCCTACTCTAACCCCTACCACTACCACTCCCACTACCCCTACCCCTACCAACCCCCTACCACTACCTCTACTCCAACCCCTACCACTATCACTACTTTTAGCGAGATTAAGTAACATTTCCCATACAAAATGTTTTCCGATTTTTTTTTCTGCTAAACCACCCCCTGTGTTATAACGAACAAAACATTTTTTTGTGATTTTCTTACTTTTCGATTGCGCGAGGAAACATCATGACTGATATCAAAAAAGTCGTTCCATAGAAAATGTATGAGAAAATGTTTTTTCTTTATAATTTTTTTTTTCGTGCATTTCTCTAATGTTTTAATAGTTATTCTGCTATTTGGGACCAATTCCAATTCTCCAAATACAACAAATCAAAAACCATGAAAATCGGTCCAGCCGTTCTCGAGTTATAAGTGTTCGAACAAACCCGACTTTGTTTTATTTTGATTTAAATTAGATTTTATTTCAGGTACAGATTGGCGTTTCGTGAGACTTTACTATGTCCTCAATTACCACGGACGCACAGTAGAACTATCAACTTTGATCACCCAAGTCGTGACGTCACAACATTAAATAGTTCTACCAACGCTTCTACCAGATCATTCAAGAACTACCAGAAAACGAACAAAATTCCTTTTGGCAAAATAGACTATGTTAAGGAACCGACTCCATATTGTGTTGAGACAAATTTTAATGAGAAAGGAAGCAAAGATAGTGATGCTACGATGATTTTTATATGCGATAGTTGTGTTTCTAAGAAATTAGTTTTGAATGGACGTAATGGTAATTTGTAAATTTGGAAAAAATCATATGCTGTCATTTATATCTCGTAGGTAGAATATAATAAGAATCAACGATGGGTATATGTAATTTTATCTTTTCAAGGATTGCCTTACGGCTCCCGGCATCGTGTTATCGATCCCAGCGTATCCAGCGGAAGACTAAGTCTCCCTTTTTTATTAGCCGATGGTATTTGTGAGGCTATGCCTAACGAGTGGCCAGTTCTATTGAGGTATTAGATGGAAAATACTTTTAAATTTACTAAATATTTTATTGTGGGAAAGTGAAAATGCGACCTTAGATCCCTTCACAGATTTATTGTTATTAAAATAAAATACGTCTTCCTTGATGAAAATGAACTCTGTTTATTTGTAAATTATATTATATTATGAAATATATCGTAAAATTACAATGTAATAAGTAATTACTTCATTTTAGTTCGAAGAAAACCCCAAGGGAAGTATAATTAAATTTTAATATTAATTATAAAAGCGAAAGTTTGTATGGATGTATGTGTGGATGTTTCTTACTCAATCACGCCAGAACGGTTAAATGAATCTGGATGAAATTTGGCACAGAGATAGATTATAGTCTGGAATAGCACATAGGTTACCGTGGGATAGATTTGTTTTTGTTTTTCACGGGATCGACATTTTTTGCATAGTGGTGGTTTAGGGGTCAGAGAATGACATATACTACTTTTTATACCGTGAAAGCGGGCGGGGGAGGGCCAAATTACAGCCACGGGGTTATTTCTTTTTGGATCTATTTCCACGCGGTTGTAATTATTAATTTTGTTAATGATGCAATAAAATAACTAGAATGTTTGGCCAGATTGCCACATAAATTCCCTGAAGATGTGTTTGTTTGTATAAAAGTATTTCAATATAGTACCTATTTAGGTAAATTTTTTATACTTATCAAAACAAAGTTGCCGAGTTAATTTCTAAAATGTAATACTTTTCTGGGGACGGTATTATCGCTTTTATAATTTCCCGTCGACGCCGCGAAGTATAGAATTCCATACATTTTGCTCTCAAGTTATGCCACGACGATAAAACGTGTCGACAGTAAATTTTATTAAAAAGCGACGAAAATTTTTATCTCTAAAGAGATTTGAAAATGTTTTTCTTTTTTATAAAGTTCTGTTACTTCATTTTTACAATGCAAGGATTGATTGTAAATTATATTTTCAAAACTTTTTTATAAGAAAAATACTCGCATGACCAAAAAACGCTTCCCAATTTGATTTTCAGACAAAAAGAACAAAGAAAGATTGTTCATAGCCTCTTCTATATTAAAATATACCATACGATCTCATGTAAAATAAATATCCTATCTTAGTCTAAAATCGCCATTCAAGATTCATTTAGGCGAGGTGAGGGGGAGATTTTTTTGTGGCTCAAGCAGCTCCCCCGTCACTAAATACCGATTTAAAAAACATTGTAATATATATATTAAATCATCGATGTATTAAATATATGAAACTACTCGTGCGATGTATAAGTTCAATGTTCTGTAATTTAATATTAATTTAAGAAATTCTGTGGTTTTGTGAGTAATTTAAATTAATCATATCTAACGTACCTGATAATTTGTATGATGTATTAAATTAGTACGTACTTTAGCCTTTACCTTTTATATGGTAGAAATAAACCCAAGAACCTAAAAATAGGGTAGGGCCTGCCATACTATTTGAAGGCCATAGGAACAATAAAAACAATTTGTTCTGAAATACAAACATAGAATAAATGTCCCAGGCAGTAAGTTGTTATATAATATAACAACTCACTGGTCCCAGGTATCGGAATTAAAATAGTAGATTACTGACCCGAACAGAAAGTGACTTATTGTTGAAGCTTCTCATATAAATACAGTTATTTCTTTTGTATATAAAAACTTTACCTTTATGATTATGATCTACCTTATCATATAATCCAGTTACTTAGTTAGTTCTTTGTCATATATTTAGGAAAAAAATCGGTAACTTTCTAAACGGTAGTTAATAGGGGTGTAGACAGTAAAAGAAAATAAATACACAATAATATTTTTTATATATGTAGTTTATAACTTATAATCACTGAAAATTATGTTTATTTATTTGTTGTTTAATTAATTAACTTTTTTATATCAAAAAGAAATATCATAAATTGATACTTCCGGTCACGTGACCGCAAACGGAAAGTGACGTCTCTATATCCTAAATGTCAAATAAATAACCACAGAAATAAAATCCGGTCATGGCGACATACGCACGCGTTTTCGTCGTGGCGTGATGTGGAATCCAGTTTAATCCTGTTCGCGCTTTGATGGTTGTGATTAATCAGTGATTAATAAGACATATCACGGTCGGCGGGATTATCTTAAATACCGATTTATCGGCTATATACACTATAAAGGCTATAATACTTGACATTGGCAAATCACCGATGAACATTGGTGGAGCCATAATAAAAAAGAAGAAGAAGAAAATTAATCACTGACAGATTGACAGACAAATATTTTTTTTTATAATATAGTTACTAAACTATATTATAAAAAATAATAACTGTCTGTCAATCTGACAGTGATTAAGTTATTTCCTTGTTATTTTATCTACTTAATCTGTGACCAATATTTTGTTGGTTTACTAGAACGTGACGTCATCAACGTTTTCGCGGGAATTTGAAAAATAAAATTAAAAACATGATTTTTTTAATGAAAATACAAATAAAAAAATATATCTAGATATTTTATTACGTATAGTAAACCTTACAGCTATCATTTAAAAGTATTTAAAAAAATTGTTTACACCCCTATTTCTTTTTTCTATAATTTGTCATTGTTTTGAATATGTGTATATACAATATTTCTGGATAAGTCACTGACTTTTAAATAAAATAAAAACTCAACACTTACTTTTAGACTTTAGACTTTCAATCTATAATCATGATATATCATAAAAAATAAACGAATCAAGAAAGTTAAATTGGTAATATTGTCCGGAAAGTTTTTGAAGAAAGAAAGAAATTTTGGAAAACTGAAATATATGGGATTTTTGTAAGAAGTAAATTAATGGGATCCACGAGCGAAGACGAAGCGGAAAGCTTATAGTCGTATAATTAAAAATGAATTGATATTCCTTGGTAATATCACTTGAGAACGGCTTGACCGCTTTGATTTTTTTTAAATGTTCGTAATAGTCCAAAAAGTTGCCCTTAAAATTGGAAATTTTGGGAAAAACTGAAAATATTTTTTTCTATGGGTTTTTTGTATAAACTCAAGACTATAATATGTTAATATGGGCTCCACGGACGAAGCCGGAGCGAAAACCTAGTAGTATTAAGTTTTTTTTTAGTTTTCACGCAAATCATGCAAAGAGTTAGTGAAAGAATTTTAATAGAATTCTTGAATCTTAAAATGTTTGAAAAAAAAATATCAAGCTTTATTTTGCACTTTTATATTTATCAAATGAAACTAAATATTTGTATTATAAGTAATTAAATTGTGACTTAGAATGTAAAAACAATCTAACTTGATGTAATTAATGTAATTGGTAGGTATATTATAAAATTATATAAAAATATATTCTTAATTATTTTATTGTACCTAGATACTACCCTACCTATATACCCATCAATTTTCAAATCAGTGCGCTGTCATCAAACCGAGAGGTCCCTCCAGGTTAAATTCCCACGCTTTCCAAAAAAAATACTAAGCACCAATTTTATCTAAGAATATGGGCTTTAATCGACTTCTCGTACTTCGGAGGGCACGTAAAGGCGTCCGCACTTCTTCTGAAAATAACAGATATTTACGTCTTTTAAAGAAGTGACATATCTAAGTCCATTAAGTGCAGCAATAGGTTCTGTTTATTTATTTAAAAAAGGTCTGTCGACAGTTGTGGACTTTATGGGTGCACAACATATGCATACAAAATATATAACAATGAACAACACAACGCTAAACTATTATACATCTAAACATTTTTAATAATTAATTTTCTTATTGTGCTAATTGAGTCGCGATTCAGCGGGGAAATGCAGCCAGTATTCTTGCCACTATTCCACGCGGACCTGGTTTATTTAGTTATTTTTAATCTTTAGATTTGATTTAAGGTTTTTATTTTAATAAATATAATTAAAAAAATGAGATAAAAAAAAAATTGAGTCTATGTTAATATCCACTGATGTACTGCTCATGTTGACCATCTTACAAAAGCGGGAAATTGGAGTTGGATCCCAAAACCGTCCGTCGCAGAGGAGGTACCAAAGGCGTAATGAGGGTATCTTGCGGGGTCTCCAATGAAAATCAGTTCCAGGAGTTGAGAACAATCGGTTTGGCCCTTGAGTAATTTGGAAATAAAATCAAGTTGTTCAATATGAACAACTGGCAAAAGTGGACACTGTTACTGAGTCTCTAGCTACACCGCAAGGTATGTGTGTCGTATCAATTTGCCGCATATTACCTACATTTCTGAATTTATTTGACTTTCAATATAAACGTGACGAATGACCAAAAGAGAAGGTGACATAAATATAAACAGACACACCGAAAACGAAAGTGTAAGTCTGAAATATCCCTGAATTTCCTCATTTTTAACGACTTCAAAAAAAAGACGTTACTCAATTCGACCGTATATACTTTATTTATTTTTATGTGTGTTCGCGGATAACTTCGTCGTTTATGAACCGATTTTGATGATTTCTTTTTAATCGACAGATAATTCTTCCGGATTGGTCCCATTTTTATGTCATAAAAATTGGTTCATTAGTTTTTCAGTAATTTTGAAAAAACTGACTTTTTATAGTCAATTATCAGTATCTCGATGAAATATGTACCGATTTTGACGACTTATTTCTCAGACATTATCTCACAGACATATGACGAAAGTCGGTTCAGTAGTTTTTCAGAATTTCAGTAATTTGTCTCTGTTTATGGCTGAAAATTATGTATCAGAGAAAAGCCTTAGCAACGTTTGCTATTGACACGAAGTTGTCAATTTTTGTATCGACGGTGGTCTAACGGCTAAAGGTATGGTATGGTATGGTATGGTGCAGTTCAGGATGCAAATGGTTCAAATCCCATCCACAGCAGTACTTTTTTTTTATTTTTCCATTATTTTTTTTTGCGTTATTATTTGTCTCTCAGGGCAGCAAAATCACTTAAAAGGGAAAAATAAATTAACTTTTAAAAAAAAGTGTACCGACTTCAAAAATTTTCACTGATAAGTAAGAAATTTTTCGTCGTAAAATTTGAAGACGGTTGGTGCTAAATTAGGATACAAAATTAAGTAAACATCTAAGAAGATAAATATCTGTTCAATATTATATATGTTTGTACTGGTGATCATCGGTTCCTAATGAATTGTCTAGATTAGTGAATTTGGGAAGTAAGTTAAGTTTTTTTAATTTGGCACCAACCGTCTTCAAATTCTACGACGAAATATTTATTATTTCTTACTTTTCAGTGCAAATTTTTGAAGTCGGTACACTTTTTTTTAAAGTAAATTTTATTTTTCCCTTTTAAGTGATTTTGCTGCCCTGAGAGAAAAATAATCACGCAAATAAAAAAAAAATACTTATAGAAAAATTAAAAAAAATACTGCTTTGGACAGGATTTGAACCTAGTACATCCTACGCTGCCCCCATTAGCCGTTAGACCACCGCCGATACAAAAATTGACAACTTCGTGTCAATAGCAACCGTTGCTAAGGCTTTTCTCTGATACATAATTTTCAGCCGTAAATAGAGACAAATTACTGAATTTCTGAAAAACTACTGAACCGATTTTCGTCATATGTCTGTGAGATAATGTCGAGAAATTATTATATCCTTAAAAAAATAATTCGTCAAAATCGGTACATATTTCATCGAGATACTGATAATTGACTTAAAAAATAAGTTTTTTCAAAATTACTGAAAAACTAATTAACCAATTTTTATGAGATAAAAAAGTCTGTCGATTAAAAAAGAAATCATTAAAATCGGTTCATAAACGACGAAGTTATCCGCGAACACACATAAAAAAATAATATATATACGGTCGAATTGAGTAACGTCTTTTTTTTGAAGTCGTTAAAAAGTAAGAAATAATAAATATTTCGTCATAGAATTTGAAGACGGTTGGTAATTAATTTTAAGTTTCATGTATGGCTTTTTATACATAGACATAGATATACGTATAACTAGATAGATTATATAATTATACATTACTAGCTGTTACTGCTCTGCCCCCTTAGGTCGTAGCGTGATGTTATATAGCCTATAAACTTCCTCAAGAATCAAGGGCTATCAAATCATCTAAATATAAAAAAACCTGGCCACAGATACTAGTAACAATGTCCACATGTAGCGATAAAAAGTGCAGACACTACTCTACTACCTTCCAAACTACGAGAAGTCGTGTAGGGCTTTGGTTTAAATAATATATTATTTTGGCTCGAGAATATTCTATTTTGTATCTTCTATGTTGTGTTGAATTCTGAGTAAGTAATTATATTAAACACACACATCTACACATTTATACCTTACTGTGCTTTGACCTAGATGCCACTTCTTTAACAGACGTAAATATCTGCAATTTTTAATAAAAGTCAAATATGTACAATACAAATCATATACTGTTACACGCGCGCAAACATTGTCAATGGATGTAAGTATGAAAGGAAAATCGCTCGAATGTGACAGGATTTACAAAAGTATTAAGGCCTTCCCACACAGACGCGATGAAGAGATACTTACCTAAAACAGGTATTTTATGCTGTACTTGTAGAGTCATTTTGGACACTTAACTTTGAAGTCTAGCAAAACAAAGGAAGCACCACTTCTGGTAATATTTGTTAAATTTGTCATAGGAATTTATCCAGAAGAATATCCGAGATAAAAAGTAGCCTATGTCACTCTATGTGCTATGTTTTGACGTGAAAGAAGGTCAAACAAACAAATACATAACATATAGCATTAACATATTGCAACAAATTGTTTTACATTCTTTTGCAAGGTAAGAATATAGAAGAACTCAATAAAATTTCGGGTAACAGTCTTAACAGAACGCACTTTTGTGGGGTACCTAAGTGAACGCATTTCGAAATTACTTAAGACGAAAACAATATTGCTTTCCAAAGCATGATCCAAATTAATATTATAAATATTAAAGTGTGTTTATTTGTTTGTTTGTTTGTCCTTTGACGTAAACACAGAATAACGAAAATACGGGATCCAGGAAATTCTTATATGTATAACATTTTAGAAATGTTCACAGGTGAAGCCGGGTGGAAAACTCTAAAAATGCATTTTTCAGTACAAATCAAAGATTGTTTTAGTATCACACTATAGTATAATAAACACAAATAATTTCAACATTTTCTCCATACACAACCTTCAAACGAAGCATGGACCTATATCAGCCGAACAATACATCCCGTCTGTGCGGGGAAGCCTTTATAAAATATTTACGCATCGGATGAACTCAAACAAATTCCACATATACATATATGTATAAGTCCTGACAGAGATTATGTTTACATCGTATATACGCATATATCCTTCTCCAAGAATCTCGAAAATTATAAGTCAACAACATTGATTTCACCGGGTGTTATGATTAAATTGTGTATTTTATCAAAGATTATATATCGCTAAATAATTGAAATGTTGAAGCGGAGAAACATTGTTGTCTCGTCTCTCTTACTCGCACGCATTTGACACTGTTTCTATCTCATCGTAATGAGTGAACGCACAACTTACGGCGAGAATTTTTTACCGATTTAAATATTTGGATCTCACCCTCTCTCTCTCTTTCATTTGTAAAGCTCTCCGCCTTCGGCTTCGTCCGTGTATATTTTAGAACAAACTAAAATATAGTCTAAACTAAAATGTAAAAACAGAATCGGTTCAGTAGTTTCAGAATTTACCCCTACAAACACTGTTATATAAAACATAAAAAAATTGATCTACCTTTTTACCGTTATAGACTTTGAAACCATCCAACCGATGTGCCCCAAACCGGTTTCATTTGAAAGGCAATAATGCGAAGATGATTTTAGAAAAAAAAAGAAAACTATTTTCCCATACAAAAATTTTCATATTCATCAAAAGGTGGCGCGGCGTTACTCGCAAATAAATTAAAAACATTAGTGTGAAGTTTGTATATAATTGTTAACCCGGGCGAAGTCGTAACTAGTATAGGTAATATAAGTATAGCAAAGCGTAGAATATTTTTTACAGTTTCACAAGCATAAAGAATTTGTATGGCATTTCAAAGGATTTTCAGTGAAAGGCGTCAAACTTGTATTTCAGGAAATTGGATTTATCAAACTACATACCTACACTACACATCCGATACATGTATCTAGAGCAACGATTCTCAAACAATATTTTTCTTATGCAACCTTATAGTATTTTTCATTATGACCAGTATTTTTGCGGAGCCCCCACAGAGGCTTTTTTTACTTTTTACAATATTAATTGCTTTAACAGAAATAAGACTTCATTATTAACTATTATAAACTAAATATACGAAATGCAAAAAGGGTCCTCGCTCTGTATGCTTAGTGGACCAAAAGTGCCCATGACACTAGCCACGTTTCCTCTTTGAATTGCTAATGTCAAGAATCCTGAGCTAGGATCCCCCGTCTTTACACGCAGTCGTTTGCTAAGAGTGCACATGGATTTCTTTGCCTCTGTGTCCCAGGGGCTCAGCGTCTAACTGAAAAGGGGACAAAAATAAATGAGTTTATCAAATGTTGATATTTGGTGGTTATTATGCGAGCAGCAGCCTCTGTCGCGAATCGGGCCGATTTAACCGATCCGGACTCGGGGAGGTGGTGTCTGTGCAAGTTGCTAATTAATTTAATTAAAAAAATAATTAAATGCGTGTACTTATGTATAACTTACTTCTTTAGCATCATTAAAAAATAGTTTTTATTAATTACAATCTATATTAATATGTATTTTTGTGTGTATGTTTGTGTGTATGTTTGTAATGAATAAACTCAAAACTACTGTGCCGATTTCAAAAATTATTGTACCATTGGAAAGCTACATTCACCCTGAGTGACATAGGCCATATTCTATTTTCAAAAAATTACCTAAGAAATTCCTTACATCGCGTGCGCTGCGAAAACTATTGATGATAGAACAAAATAATGTACTACGACTTTGCAGAACACATCATTATCTACAAAAAGTGTCGCGATAGCAAATGTCTAACTAATAGTTAAGTCACAATAAGTGTTCTTTTACTTTAAAAATTTAATTAAAAAGCCTAGCAGGGGTAGGGATGGGGTAGGTATAGGGTATATTTTATTTTGTTCGTAAATATCCACGGGCGAAGCCGGGGGCGGAACGCTAGTAAAATAATAAAAGGACTGAAAACGGATAGTCAACACAGTCAATAAAGTTCAGTTTAATTTATTTTCTTTTCGAATGTTATTTTTAAATTATGTCCACTGTTATAGCATCTTCCGGTAATGACATTTAAATCACTACTGAATATAGGTAATATAATTAGCACATATATAATTCGCATTTGTATGAAACTAAAACACGTGTTGGGAATGCAGAAACTAAACATGTGGATAAATATTATAAATATGAAAACAGTGATCAGAGGCGACGAGCGTGCCAACATGCGCGACTAAATAGAGGTTCTATTTCCATTTTGTTGGTAGCTTTTTTCATTTCAGTATCGGAAACTTCATCCTATCAAAATTTCACTCTCATACTGTAACTTTTTTGTTACATCGTATAATTTCACTCTCATAATATTAATTTCATAACGTGCCTAAAGAAGTATAACTTCAATAATATAGTTAATAATAAAATAATGATAAATAATGTATATTATAAGGTCCACTTACCTACACTCTATATAATGACGCGTAGATTTAATTTAAAACTAAAAACTAAAACTATTTTGTTCGAAAACATCGACGAGCGAAGTCGGGGTCGAAAAGGTAGTATATAATATTATAAATGCGAAAATGTGTTTGTTTGTCCTTCGTTCACACCAGAACAGAGCAACGGATGGACGTAATTTTTTGCACAAAGATATTTGGGGGGCCTGAGAGACATGGGCTACTTTTTATCTGGAAGTCTAATTTAAAAATTAAAAAAAATTCACAGGCGAATAGATCGAAAAACGCCAAAGGACTTTTTGGGTCAGAATTTCATGTGTTCACTTCACTTCACCTCAATGACAATATGTAATGTATGTCAAGAGGTCATACCTAAGATTTTCCGATCGAAGGCGCCATTACTCTCGTCCTTTCCATTTTCTTTTTTATTTCTGACTTTGTGGTCAATTTTATTCTGATAGCTGTTACCAATCATGTCACTCCGTCTTGTGTCTAAAATATCATTAGATCTTTCCACTTCATTATCCACTTCATAGCGTTTTTATTGTTGCTTCCAATAAAATTTATTTATATTTCATTATTATAAAAACTAGAGCAGGATGACTTGTAGAGTTATGAAGAATTCGGAGTGAAAGATGATGTTGTGACTAAAATTAAGAAAATTAGTTTACGCTGGTTTGGTCACGTTGAAAGAATGAAGGATGAAAGATTAACTAAAAAGGTTTATATGGCTGAAAGGAAATGCTGGCAGAGGATGACCTATAAAAATGTATTGATCGATAGAAATATTATCTATCTATCTATCTATATATCATCACGCCTTTCATCCCAAGAGGGGTAGGCAGAGACAATCGAATGCCATTTGTTACGATCCTGACATATCTCTTTTGCTTCTTTTATATTCATCTTACCTTTCATACATGCTCGGCGATTGTGTGTACTTTTAATATTTCCTTCGATCAACATATTTTTTATATGTTCAATAAAAGTACATCTAGGTCGTCCTCTGCTAGCATTTCCTTTCACTTCAGCCATATAAACCTTTTTAGTCAATCTATCATCCTTCATTCTTTCAACGTGTCCAAACCAGCGTAAACTACTTTTCTTCATTTTTGTCACAACATCATCTTTTACTCCGCATTCTTCTCTAATGACATCGTTCCGGATACGGTCAATACGCTTTATATCACACATTCTACGTAAAGACCGCATTTCCACTGCATTTATTTTACTTTCATGCCTCTTATTCCATACCCAAGTCTCGCTTCCATAAGTAAGTGATGGAACTAAAACAGCATTATGTATGTTCATTTTACTTTTAGTTGTAAGTTGTGTATTTCTGCATACATTGTTTAGTCCACCAAATACCTTGCTTCCCGCTTTCACTCTATTAGAAATATTAAAAGATATTAATCGCCGAGCATGTATGAAAGGTATGATGAATATAAAAGAAGAGGTACGTCAGGATCGTAACAAATTGCATTCGATTGTCTCTGCCTACCCCTCTTGGGATAAAAGGAGTGATGATAGATAAGTAACATTATGGGAAAGCTGTAGGTATCTCCACAACAATTTTCTGTAATCTAGAATTAGATAGAAAGTATCGTACTTTTCGAATAAAAATGTTAAACGCTAGGATAATGTCAAAAAAGTTTCTATAAAACTTTGTCTTGCACGAAATAAATCGTATACAAAACAGATATATTTTTCTCTTCTTTGAGCCATTTACGTTTTCCTTTAACTTACTGAAACGAGTATACTTTTTGTAAGAGACAAATTGTGAACATCCACATTCGATCAAGAATAGATTTATCTACCTATTTATAACTAAAATGGAAGGGATATATATAATTTTTTCACGTTTCATCTTCCGCGAGCGAAATAGGGACGAAAATACGAGTATATAACGAAATTTTTAAATACTTTTAGGATGTCCCCTTGTAGTTTGTGAACGCTAATCTCCTCCCTTTAATTTTTAACTTTGTTTTTTAATTTTTTTTAATTTTTTAATTTTTAACTTACCTAATGTCCATGGTCATCCGAAATGAAAATATTCTTAAAAAAATTAGGTACGAGACTAGTCCACGCCTCGGGTGACCTAAAGGCTGGCTCTTACCTCGCTCAAAGGATCAATTTTACCATTCAGCGAGGTAACGCAGCCAGTGTTTTGGGAACCATGCCACAGGGAGAGGTTCTGGAAGAGATATTATTTGTGTAATTTGTATATATTTAAAAAGTAAACGTTGTTTTTATTATTTGTTGTTATAGCGGTCATATTCATACTCAGTGAAAATTTCAAGTGTATATTTATTACGGTTCAAAAGATACAGCCCTGTGAGAGGCGGACCGATAGACGGATACGGAACCCTAATTACATAGTAATAATGTGACACATTACACAGTAAAAACTGAAATAAATGTTATGTATTTAATTCGGAGGAGCCAAAGTATAAAGCTACAACACGAACAAATTGGTGGCCTTTTTTTAGATAATGAACAAGAAAAATAAAAAATCCTAATCCATCGTTACCCACTGAATAAAATTCGATTGCGTAAGTGAAAATCGATAAGGAGAAAAGATCTTCTTTTAAAATAAATACCTCTTCAATTTCAGCAGAATGTTTCAAAATATATATTTATTGATGGAACAAAATAAAAATGACAAATAAGGCTTTCATTACAATGTTGAACACTATTATGACGCAGCCATTGTACGGGATAAAGGATATTGAGTACATTGATAGAAAGTAGTTTATTTTATAGCATTTGCCCTAGATTTTTTAGTATCAAAATAGTAGCAAAGCAAAAAGGTTCAGTGAATTTAAAAACTTTTTTATCACTGGTGCCTTTACGGACCCATGTTACGGACAAGTCTATTTTTAGTTTAGACGATGGTATTTTTGAGGCCACATATAAATTATTTTTTCTTTTGTTGTCTAATTAAGTAGGTAGTACGAATTATTTAATTTTTTTAGCTTGGAAACTTCATGGGAACTATGCTTTAGGCACATTTTTGGGAATTGACATACCTATAGAATGACTAAAAAATTCGGATTAAAAATTCAAATTTCCTCAACATAACTGGCCACTCGTTAGGTATAGCCTCACAAAGACCATCGGCTAAAAGAGGAAGACTTGGTCTTCCGCTGGGTTCCCTAAACCACGGATAACACAGGTCCGGGAGCCATAAGGTAAACCGGGAAGAAAAAAAAATGAAGGAAGACCAGTCTCCCTTTTTTAGCCGATGGTATTTGTGCGGCTATACCTAACGAGGGTCAGTTCTGTTGAGGTATATTTCGATTCAAACAACCTATAGGTACTCACAAGTGAAATGTAAAATCTCTACAGTATTGAATGTGAATATTAGGTTGGGACTCTCATTGCAGTGGTGTAGTCATATATGCTTGTCTTACAATAAAAAAATCGAATTATTTTGTCTAGTTCCAATTTTTCCCCAATTACCCCTATATTAGATCGCCGCAACAAAATATCATTGATAATGATTTTCCTTTTATTTATTTACGTTTCTCCCGAAAAGGAAAAGATATGAAAGCTTTCCAAATTATATTAAGGAAGAGACATTGAGTCGTTGAACTTTGTGGGCTTCGTTCACGCTATATAACCCGTGATAAAGGGAAGACGGCTGAAGAGGCGTACTAGAGGTTTCTCATTTAAATTGTCTTTCTTATTATATTTGTTTTAAGTCCTCTCTCAAACTGTGTAAATAATCTATGTCTCACTACACCTTTTATCCCAAGAGGGGTGGCAGAGACAATGAAATGCCATTTGCTACGATCCTTTTATGTTCATCATACCTTTCATACGCCTATTGTTCTTAGATATGAGCAGATGTAACGGAAGAGTGATAAGAACATAAGAAGTAAAAATTGGTGTCGGCGGAGCACAAAAAAATGTACTTACAGCTAAGTTGCGACTTCGACTTGCGCACAGATGGTTCCAAACTAACTATTGAAATTGCTGATGATCAAGTTTGACGCTCCTGTTACAGGGTTACCAACCGTCCCGCGTGAGGCGGGACGTCCCGTTTTCAGGGCTCAAAGAGTGTGTCCCGCGAAACATGTCTGCGGGACGCAGATTGTCCCGCTTTTTGGAAAACCTAGCTAGGTTAGACCTCAATTGATCTGAGGGTTAGACAGACATCCCATTCAAATGAAGTAAGAGTACCGTGCGACACACTTGATTGACACGGTGACACCGACACCTCAATACTATTTATTTATTATTAGTTTGTAATAAGTATTTAAAATTTTAAATAAAAGTGATTAATAATAAATGACAATTCTTTTTCTTTCGTTTCTGTACATTTGTAGGCAGGTCCCGCTTTTTTTGGCCATGTCCCGCATATAAATTTCGTCTCCCGCAAATCCATCAATAAGAGTTGGCAAGCCTACTCCTGTATGTATGGCGCAGAAACAAATTAGACACTTGGGCGGTATTTACTATTTTATGCATTATAGTTTATTATACTAGTTATACGTTTTTGTATCGAAATTATTGCCATTATTAAGATCGAGCAAAAAACGCCGAATTAAACACGTTTATTGTATGGGGACCCCTTTATTTTTTTACTTTATTAAATTTTTATTATTTGTCGTTATAGCGGCCATAGTAGTGTACTGTAACGTCGGTCCTGGGGATCTTGCCTTCAATAATACACAGGATATTTCATAATCGTTATTTATTGTATTTTTTTCATGTTTATTTATATATTATATAACATATTTAATTTTCTAATAGAGATTGCATGTCTGTCTATCTCGACCAAAACACGAACTGTCTCTGTCTTAGTTGTTTTCTTAATATCATATTCTTATATTTGAATTTATAAAGGAGTTTACATATTTTCTAACCTAAGGCAAGCAACCTCTTTACAGTACACACTCTGTGAAAATTTCAAGTGTCCAAAAACATTATTACGGTTCAAAACATACAGCCCTGTGACAGTAATAGGGTTTCCGTTTGCACCTTTTGGGTACAAAACCCTAAAAATTAGAGGGATATTTAAAATTACTTCAGGAGCTCATATTTCGCAAAATATAAACCTACCAAACTAAAATAAAAACAAAGTACAATCTTATCAATCGCCGAGCATGTATGAAAGGTATGATGAATATAACAGAAGCGAAAGAGGTATATGTCAGGATCACAGAAAACCGGATCGTAGCAAATGGAATTCGATTGTCTCTGCTTACCCCTCTTGGGATAAAAGGCGTGATAATAGATAGATAGATTAACAATATTCCGCATGATTGGGTAGACAAATAATATTTTATCTCAACCATAACTGACATTACTCAAAATCAAACTTCAAAGTATGGGAAAATTATTAATTATTTTAAATTAAACTTTATAGTCCACCTAATATCAGATTTTTGAAGTTGTAAAGATGAATTTCAGGGTCTCTCTCAGAGATTTTAATTTACCGTTTTCAAAGATTTTTTTATCAAAGCGAATTTTCTAAACAAAAGTTCAGGGACAGGCGACCGACCGCTCGACCGCCAAATTCTCAGATTTGTGAAGCTCTCTCTATTTACAAAAGCGTTAACCCCTTCAAGTGTTTTGTTATAATTTTATTTACTTGAGGTTTTTAAACCACAATTTTATTTAATGAACAACAAATTAAAGGTAAAAAGCCTGAGGCCTAAATAGATCATGAACAAAAACAAGAAATAATAAAATCTGTCAACTTTGATAAAAAAACGATAGTGTACTCCACCTTTCTCTGTTATCATTTATCTATCTATCATCACGCCTTTTATCCCAAGAGGGGTAGGCCGAGACACTAGAATGCCATTTATTACGATCCTGATGTACCTACCTCTGTCGATTCTTTTATATTCATCATACCTTGTATGTATATGCTCGGTGATGGTGTGCAGGTTTTACTTTTAACACTGCCTTTAATTTTTTTAATATGTTCAATAAACGTACCTACATATAGGTAGCCCTCTGCCAGCATTTCCTTTCGCTTCTGCCATATACACTTTTTTAGTCACTCTTTCATCCTTCATTCCTTTAACGTGCGTGTCCAACTAACACAAACTACAAAATTTTAATGTTCATTATTGTTTCATGTTTTGACCTCAATAAGATCTTTGATATATAAAACTCCATGAACAAAATTTACGTATCCTCCATGTTCTGTATTTCAATAAGACAGTGGCAATTTCCTTTCTGCATTTCGTATTCAGCTCTTATTTCTTTATTGGTTCCAAACATCAAATTTGATTATTATAAAGCCTATGGCTATTGACCTCGGAGTGGCCTAAAAAGAATGAGGATGTTTTTAGGAAAGCAACCTACGTAATAAATTATTTTTACCCATTTTAGTAAACAAAGTCTTTGAGCTCATTAAATATCTTTGATTTATTCATTATCGATATTGAATTTTAGATATACCTACGGCGCTTGTAGGTTTATCAATGGGCAAATGGTCTGCCGAAATAAAAAAAATCCTGATATCTGTAGGTACACGTTACATAGATTGCTATTTATGTATGCGGAATTTATTTATTTATTTATTTATTTATTTATTCAAATATAACATCTTGCACTAACATTTCAATACACCCATGCAAGATTTAGTCAAGACAAACTATACCTAGCACATTTTCCATCGAACACAACTATTAAAAAGAAAAAAAAAATAAAATTAAACCATCAGCGCACTACATCGTACCAGAATATAAACAAATTACTTAACAAGACACTATCAATCAGGTAATATACATGCAGAATAGAAACATATTATTGACACATTCCAGATACAATTAAATTTGGCATAAGTTACCAGCCTCCAATATGCATCCTGCTGTTGCCAAGAGTTTCGGCTCGGGGTCAAAAAATATATCTGCATCAGTCATGCCCACAATCCTGTTAATAATGGACAGGGCCTGATGCAGAGGTGAATGCGACAACGCCCTGGTGCGTGACATTGGCACCGCGAAGAGAGGATGTCGACGCCCGCGCAAGACCAAGCCAACACCGTCTACTATATCAGGCCGGAACGCTGACGTTGTGACGTCATCGAGATGCGGCCATCGTTTTCTCGAGAGTAAACTAACAATACGTATTTCATAGATTTTAAAATACTGTAATATTATTATTTCACTATGATAATACTATCAGTATGTTTTAACTATATAGTATGTATATTGTATAAAGATACATTTAATTAACAACATAGATAGGTACCTAGAGTTTTAGTTTAAAGAGGTTTTTGTGGGTATTAAATGAAACAAAAATATACGTAGGTAAATATTAAAAGAAAAAAACATTTATTACCTATATCCGTCAATTCGATTACACCTGATGAGAAGAATTGACAAGAAACTCACCAGGGGAAATTATGAAAAGAATTACATCAAATTACATTAAGATGACAATGTACACAATTTTCTTTTCTTTGAAGATTTTAAACTATCATTTTTCCTCTTTATATAATTGTTTAAAAATATGTTTGTTGAAGATTTTAAAATATGATACAATATATTAGAATTAGAGTGTTCTGATAAATTACAAAAGAAGTCTGCTAAGAAAAAGTCATAGTCATTAACTATTATTGAAGATGTAATTTTTTGTACAACTAGTCTTTGATTATTACATTTCAAAAATCTTTGCTCAAGGTCTGGGCTTATTAACTTATTTACAACTATATAATTAAACATGACTACATTAACAATATCTGAATGTGGTAACAACAAACCTCCTCTATCTAAACTTTTTATTAAATCATAGTTACAATTTTTATTTACAATTACACAATCATTTTTAGCAATTAAGTAATTTGAGCAATTTTGGCATTTATATTTTTTTAACAATGATTGCACACAGTAACCAGCAATATAAGTGAGCACTGGTAATTGATTTTCGTTTACTTTAATATCTTCTTCTGTAACTGATATACTAAAATCTGCATGTTCATTTACACAATTATCAGGACCATTCTCATTACAAATGCTGTCACCTATATCGCTGATTGTAACATTAAATTGACCTAAAGATGAAGAGTTTATATTTAATGGCAATAACGATTGAATTCTCAATTTTGACTCTACTTCGAATACTTGTCTCATAGATATTAAATATTGTGACCCAGCCATACCCCTATATTTTCCAAAACGATCCTCTAAACTATCTGTCTGTATCCTACCAGGTAACAAAAATTTAAAGTTCAGTTCATTAATACAATAATTTGTTAATTGAATGAGTGCATATGTAGAGTGAGTGAATGCTAGATGTGTTTGTTTTGTCATTCGATTGTCACATGATTTAAAATTATCCCAATGATCTAGCCAAATTAAAACTTTATTTAAAAAATTATAATTTTCTTCATTAATTGACAATGGTTTCATTAAAGGGTCTAATAATCTTATATCCTTATATAATGTCTTAACATTTACAATATTCCACCATTTTAATATAATGTTTATAAAATTTGCAGTACTTCTATAATGTGACATCTTATGTTTTTCACCAATTTCAAGTATGCTATTCTGAACATGGTTATTAAAAATATTCAAAACTAGTTTCACATTTTGACGTTCTAAACAAGAAGGATTCAAAGATTTTAAATTTAATGTGTGTGCATATTTAACTAAATTATTTATTTCTATTTCATAAATCATTTTTATAATAGAAAAGCTAGCTACATCTTGACATGAATTTTGAGTTAAATTATCAAAACTTGGATATATAAAAGATTGATTTTTTGTATTAAGCCAGTTATTTCTAATACATTTTAAGATATGAACTGTATCAAAAAGGAAAAATAATGGTTTGTTATTATCAGAAGGATGCTTGTATACAATATCAAATTTAGGTGGAGAATTAAGAAATGACATAGCTTTCTTATTTATAGCATTATTATCACTAACAACACATACAACATTAAAACCTATTAACTGTAAGCCTGTAACAACATTTTTAATATGTACATATAAATCACTACCATTAATTTTATGAATCGGCAAAATATGAACTACATCTTTATATGAACTCAATAAACTTTGAATCATAAAAACATATGCTGTTGATGCTGCCTCTTTATCATTACAAGACATTCCTACAATATCTCCACCTTTATAATCAAAATATGGCTTAACATATATTTCATCTATCATAAGGGATACAATTATATCTTTTTGCTTTAACAGGTTAAATTTCTGTTTAATATATCTAAGAAAATTGTATTTGGATTGTTCATCTTTCGGGTTGCAATTAAACTTTGAACATATTTTTTGTATAGTTTTAGGATGTGGTAAGTTTAAAAAAGCAGTACTACGAACATAGCGATAAGCATGAGGTGATATAGAATATAACAGACTAAAATATATAACAAAATTAGTAGAATATCTAAATTTTTCCTTTTTGGTAACCAACAATAATAGTTGTTCACATAAAAAATCTACTTTCCTAATTACTAAATCATCCTGGTCCTTACTTGACTTTTTTAACAATTCAATACTATAATGACAAGCATTATCAAAGGTCACTGCCGTTTCATTATTATGTCCTTTTTGAAAATCATCTAAAATTGAGACTATATCTTTGATATTACAAATATTTTTGGGATAACTTTCACCTGCCATTTTTCTTAATTCACAATGATCTTTATATAATTTCAACTCTAAGTTATGATCAAATGTTGCTGAAATTGATATATCTGGGACATTAGACAAAGAAAGAATAACAAATATTACAACATTACCTTTATGAACAATTGACCACTCCTTGCCGACTTGACATTTAGACAAACACACTAGAAATTCACTAAAACTTTTGAACATGTAATTCTTTTCATAAATTTCTTGAGACTTTACACTTTCACTAATAACAAATTCCAAATTATTGTTTTCTATACGCACACGTTTTTGTTCTACATTTTCCCTGGAATGTCCAGGGGCACTTAAATAACTAGGACAATTAGGAAACACACAAGGTATAGCACTATCAAATAACCTAGGTTTTTCTAAAGTCACTACAACTTTCTTGCCCGTTTTTTCGTCATATACTTCAGCAGTGCGGCGGATGTCCTTCTCTGCAAAATGTTTTTCGCAAACCTAGAACAAATAAATGTATTTATGTTGTTGAATAAAATTAAATATGTATAATAAAAACGGTCAATTATTATCAAGTCGCTACTTACTCTTGAATATTTGCTAGGTACAAAATCTTTTCTTCGAACGGCGTGGGTCCATTTTTTGCGCAGATCTTCGTTGTTTGGGAATGAAAATACTGTGCCTTTATCGTGACCAACGTAATTAGTCTTACAATTCGGAACACAGCATTTATTCACCATTGTTGTTTATTTATAAACGTACAAAGAAAAATAAATATAAAGATACCTATCAAAGCGACTAGCGACATGACAGATAACTGACAAGCAAGATGGAGCTGCCACTTTGTTTAGCTAAAAGCGTTTATAAGGACTATTTGGTTAACATGTTTTTTATTTAATTTAATATAATTTGAACTGCTAGACTACAATTAAGTAGCATGTTAGTTTATATATTTATAGAAATAGAATTACTTTATAAATGTGACGTTTAACGACTAGGAATTTGTAAAATAAAATATTTAAACTTAATGCATAAACGTTGAAAGCGGGCTTCGGAAACATGCCTTATTGTTGCCAAATCGTGACTCTGTGTGGCGGTAGCGTCTATGTGAAGGCATTGGCCTCATTTTTGTGACGTCAGTCGCTCTAGTGACGTAAGCACTCTGGCCTGTTATAGTAGACGGTGTTGGCAAGACCCGTCTCCGGATAGGTGGAATAAATAGAGGCATCTGGGAGAGGAGTGAGGGGTTATATAGCTGGCCGCGGGACAGCCGAATAAAATATTTTATAATTGCCAGTTTACGTCTCACCTCAAGCGATCTATACCCCACCATACCTAGAATAAAGAATTGACCAACATATGAGTTACTCCATGGTAAAATTTACTTTTTTGGCGTATGGATTTAAAAAAAAGTTTTGACATGCGAACGCACTTTATTTGTTTTTTGCAAGTCCAGAGAAAATGGATCAAACTCGTGAAAATTTTTGCGAGATCATTTATTATGACTTTCGACATGGACTGACTCATCAACAGGGTATCGATCAACTTTCTTTGACTTTTGGTGATGAAGCACCATCTAAAACTACAGTCTATCACTGGTTTGGCGAATTTAACGGTGGCCGGTGGTCGCTCCCGGATGAGTTGAAAGAAGCTCGTTCAAAATCGGTTGTGAAAGAACATCGATCCCGTTCGAAACCTAACTCGTAGTCTACGCCAGTATAAAAAACTACTCTTTGGTCTGCGCCTTGGCTATTACCTCGCTTAAAGGATCAGTTACCATTCAGCGAGGTAACGCAGCCAGTGCTTTGGGAACCATTCTACAGGGAGGGAATCTTGAAGAGGTATTCTTTTTATAATATGTACCTATAAAATAGTTTAATAATATATTTATATTTATTTTATATATTATATTGAATATAATTAAAAAAATTGTAACTAAAGACTGCCCACGGCTTTGCCTGTATTATTTTGATATCACTGGGCCGGGTAATTCTTGACGTTAATCTTAATCCTATAATCCTTTCGTTGCGAAGGCGGCATAGCGACAATCTTATTGTAATTTAAATAAATTGTCTCATATGTTACTCGATTTAAATAAAATTGTGACTGTTGGCATCATCGCAACGAAATTAAATTCAGGATCTAGTCAAGAGGAAGCTACCTGCTCACCGGAGCGCACGCCACCCATATGGACATTCATTTTTAATTATTTAGGTACCTACTTATATCGAAGTAAAACAAACATTAGATTATAAGTCTAAATACCCCTGAAATTAAATTTTTGATAAAAGTAAATAAAATGTATTTTTGGAAATAAATAGCATTATACATTATACAGGTATTATTTTTAATGACGATGTTAGTAAGCCGTACATTTTCCTGGCAATCGTTTTGATAGTATAGGTAGGTAGGTTTATTTTTCAGTAAGCTTCTCTACTAAGTACAATTTAATGTTTACTGTTTCGTCTGTAATAGAATATGTCTTGTGAGAATACTCCGGTCAATAAGGATTGTATGGAAGCTGTTTCATAAAATAGAGTAAATTTTTATGGTGAAAGAAAATGAATACACAATAATATTTTTTATATAGTTTATAACGTACTGAAAATTATGTTTATTTATTTGTTTGATAAATATATATTTTTAAAAGCTTTAATTGATACTTCCAGTCACGTGACCTCAATCGGAAAGTGACGTCTATTCTATGTAAACTTCAAATAAATAACCACAGACTACTAACTATATTATATTAACCGTCTGTCAATCTGTCACTGACTAAGTTATTTTCTTGTTATTTTATCTAATCTGTGACCATAATTTTGTTGGTTTGAAAGATGTGACGTCATCATCGTGTTCAGAACGTTTTCGCGGGATTTTGAACACGTTTTTACAAGCTTTTATTTAACTTACAATGTTTGTTAGTGTTCGTAAGTTCAATTTGAATCACTTCCCCTTCTTCGATTGATCTGTAATTTTGCAGATTTTGCTGTAAACTCTAAACCAGCTTGGGTTCGTTTTATTTGTCTTCACAAGTACTCTGGTTTTTGCCATCAACCTTCCTTTTCCCAGCAGAACGTGTCTTAAGGATTTTTTTTTTTGAGAATAAAATTATGAATTGAAAAAAAAACATATTTGCGACTCAAGTCAGAGATCAAAATATTTGCACCTCAGATTAAAAAGAGTTAAACGTCGATTTTTCGAAAATCACCGGCCATGAGCCACAATAATTATGCCCTAAGATTTTGTCTTATTTTTATTTATTATAGGCCGCTATTCATGTTCTTCCGGCCCTATATCTGCTGCACACAGTTTGATACAAAGAGCTTCCATTTCTTTACATCTTTTTGTATCTATCCAATGGTGACCATAAATCGCTCCAGCCAAATATCCTTACTTTATATGTGCTGTAATGTGCTTAATGGTCTCTTGACTTTATTCATCAATTTAGACAACAAAACTCAACTCTAAGCGGGGTACTTTTTATTTACGGGTACGATCCTTAGTTATTCCCGCTACCAAAACAATATTCGATTCTCCGTATACAATAATACTTTATCGTATACGCACGCCTCATAATGGCCTTTTAAAGCACTAGTGCGGTAAAGTATAAAGTAACTATACCAAGAGAATATAATCTTAATACCTTGTGTGTCAGAAATCTTTAAATATTTATTATTTGAATGTGATTTTTATTGGAGATTTTTTTTATATAATATATAAATATACTAGGTATAACAAGACTGTCGACAGCTAAAACAATCATAAAAGTGAGGGATTGTGTCTACCCAACCTATAATAACTCACGAATAATAATTACTATACAGGCCTGGATTTACACTAGGGTCCACAGGGGCCAGTGCCCAGAGGGGTGGAAAAAATCGGAGAGAAAAAATATATTTTTTCGCGTTATCCAAAAGCTTTAAAAAGTATGAATTTATAATAAAATGAATAACTGATTAATTTTTATGTAGAATTTAAGTGTCACGTAAATTTTCACGGTGCCCCAGGGCGGCACTAAAGGTAAATCTGGCCCTGTTACTACATTACCATTACTTTATTCAAGAAAAACGACGTGAACTTCCAAAACCCAAAACGAAGTTCTGGACGCATTCACATCAAAAAAATTCAGTATTTATTATACTCTTTGTGTGTGTAATACACCACTCGGCTGTTAAATACATCTCAGCGCAATACAAACATAAGTGAGAGTTTTAAAACTTCAAGCGACATCTCTTGATCATTGTTATAACTTCGTGCGATATTTTGTTTGGTATGCTAGTCTTCAATAGATGTCGCTAGTTGTTAATAAATTAATTAATAATTTTAATTGTTTTTATTTTCCAATTTTATTAAACATCATTTAATTTTGTTCCTCTGTGATTTTATAATGTACAGAAGTATAACATGGCACTTGGCGCCGGCGCCACCATCTATGTAATCTAAGACATCGGAACAAAATGTACTAAAATAATTTAGTTCCATTTTTCACCGCGCGCCAAGTTTACTCTATGACATAATAATATTATGTCTAGTAAGTGTGTTTATTAATCAAAGGTACTCTTTGGTGAGGATTTTGTAAGTAAGACGACGCCATTGTGTAGTGAAGATAGCCTAATAAAAATAATAATAATAATATTTAGCCCATCTCCATCAAATCTAGAAGTTCTACATGGGCGTACCGATTTTTTTTAAATTTTAGGTCAGCCTTGGGCCTCGGAGTATGAAACTAAAATTACAAGTGGTTTACGGAGCAAAAAGTTTTGGAACCTCTGTTCTACTTTATCAGTATGAAATATAAAGTAGGCGAGGGTGAATAATCTCTACAAAGAGAAATGAATATATGAATACGCTACATTAATGAGGGATTTTTAGGTCACATTTAATATTTTTATTATGTTTAGGAATTTTTGATTTCTGCTGTATTAATTGTATGAACTTAGAGAAGTTTATCTATAATACAATCATCGCTACCTTGGTTTTCTTATCTCTTGATCTATCTCGTAAATTTGACTGTATGTATCTTTTTCTACTATATATGAATGAAGGTAACCAGCCTGATCCATGCCACCAAAGTGAATGATCTCTTAGCTGAGATGCTGTGAGTTGTGAGACCTCTACTTGCTGCGTCTGCCGGGTTTTCTATTCGGCCGGCATTAGTTCAGTTACACGGTTTGATACAAAGGGCTTCCATTTGTTTACATCTCCTTGTATCCATTCCATCCAATGGTGACCATGGAACCGCTCCAGCCAAATAGCCTTTCTTTATCCATCAATTTAGTCAACGAAAATGCACTACTCAACTCTAAGCAGAGTATTGATATTATGTTTTTATTTACGGGTACTACGATCCTTGTTAGGGTTCCGTACCCAAAGGGTAAAAACGGAATCCTATTACTAAGACTCCGCTGTCCGTCCGTCTGTCTGTCTGCTGTCTGTCTGTCCGTCTGTCACCAGGCTGTATCGCATGAACCGTGATAGTTAGACAGTTGAAATTTTCACAGATGATGTATTTCTGTTGCCGCTATAACAACAAATACTAAAAGACAGAATAAAATAAGTATTTAAGGGGGCTCCCATACAACAAACGAGTCCGAGTCGAACGAGGCTTTTTATTAAACTGCAAAGTAAAAAGCACTAATGTGGTAAAGTATAAAGTACCAGTACGGTAATATACAATATACAAAGAGAATATAATCTGTAAATTTTGTAATGTACTACTTTGTGTATCAGAAAGCTTTAGATATTTATTATTTGAAAGGGATTTTTATTGGAGAATCCACAAAAGGTGTGTATGTGTAGGTACTGGGTATAACAAGACTGTAGACAACTAAAACATTGTATTAAAGGGGGAATATTTGTATTTATTACATCTGAAAATTTTTAAATGTTGAAATTGGAATTAATTGACCTCCTACTATAGGAATTATCCCATTTAATCCCTTTCAAATTCCTTAATTACTATAACTTGAGCTCATCATTCTTTAATAGAAAAAAAAAGAAAGATTTCGACGAATTGAGAACCTCTTCCTTATTTTTTAAAGTTGCTCCATTTTTCATTTCGGATATAATTTATGGGTCAACTATCTTTATAGCTACAGGATTCCATGGACTATACGTTATTGGAACAAATTTTCTTGGGACCTGTATAGTATAATATCCAACCCATAAACCCACAAATAATATTTCCTTTATCCAAGAAAGACGACGTGAACTTCCAGAACTTAAAACGAAGGTCTGGACGCATTCACATCAGAAAAATACGTAATTGATCACGTGAGCCATAGGACTCTATTTTTTTAAGGAGGCTATCCTGTAATTGTATTTATGGTACGTACCAAACCACTAGGCTATTAATATATCTCGGCCCAATATAAAATAAGTGAGAGTTATAAAACTTCAAGCGACATCTCTTGATCATTGCTATAATTTCACAACGCCATATTTTGTTTGGTATGCTAGTCTTCAATAGATGTCGCTATACAAATTAAATTTTCGTTTAGGGCCGTAGACTTGATTCAAACGCATACCAAATTGTTAAGAAAAATAATTTAATCTATTCTGGGTTAGGAACATACCTATATCCGCAAAATTCGTATAATCCCGTAATTTCAACAAATAATTTATTTTTATTTATTTATTTATTTATTTATATTAGGGAAACAAACAGTATATAAAATAACAAAATTTCAGACATAACATTAATAATACATATTTACCAACAAAGTTTTCACACATTAACTACACAAATAGGTACACAAACACATAACAAAATATATTATAAAAGACATTAGAATCAAACAATAAAAAACAAAACTTAATAATCAAAATAAAAACACCACTCAGCTATCATATGATACATTTAGGGCTTTCTTAAACTTAGGAAGAGTGCTACCGAATATATCGACATTGCTATATCTCTCATTGAATATATTGCATGAGCGGTTGATAAATATATTGCCATGTAATTTGGTTTTACATAATTGTAAACCAAACACCTGCTTAATCTTACTGTTTATACGAGGACATCTGAAATCAATCATATTCAAAAGAGAAGGAGAATCCACTAAATAGTTTATTATTTTATATAGAAATATTAGATCACTTTCGGTTCGGCGCTTCAAAAGAGACGAGCACAGCCTGGAATCCATTGTAAAATCTGGGAATCTATATTCGATATGTTTTACAAACTTTTTTTGTATGGATTCTATCATGTTTATGTAAATCTTATATTGTGGGTTCCAAACTGTGGAGTTATATTCTAGTATAGGTCTAACCAGTGCATTAAAAAGTACCATAATGGTATTAATTTGTTTAAAATCCCTCCCGACCCTTAGTACAAAACCCATCATTTTGTATGCTTTTTGAGTAATACACCTAATATGAGAATCGAAAAGTAATTTATTGTCTAACTGAACCCCCAAGTCTCTCACCTCGGAAACACGATTTATGGTGACATTATCAAAGTGATAATTAAATATAATAGGTTTACGTTTTCGTGAGAAAGTGATCACATTACACTTTTTGGCGTTCAGTTGTAGCTGGTTCAAATTGCAGTACTGATTTAAATTATTTAAGTCTTTTTGTAAATCATTACTATCTTGAGGGGTTCTGATTATTTTAAATATCTTGTTGTCATCAACGTAAAGGAGGAATTTAGAATATTTAAAAGAATTACTGATGTCATTTAAAAATATATTAAATAGAAGTGGTCCGAGGTGGGACCCCTGGGGTACACCCGAAGGTACAGGTACGAAAGAGGAACAATACCCCTTAACAGTCACCGCCTGACTGCGGTTATGCAGATAGGACTCCAGCCATCTTAAAAGGTTACCATGTATACCAATATCATCAAGTTTACGTAGTAACATATTATGTGAAAGTTTATCGAAAGCTTTGGTATAGTCCGTATACACTGCGTCCACCTGGAATCCCTCATGTATAGCATTGCTAACAAAATTGATAAATTCATTCAGATTCGTTTCAGTAGAACGCTTACTTATGAATCCATGCTGTTGCGGAATTATAAAAGGACGTATTGAAGGAAAGATTGAATCGTATATGATTTTCTCAAAAAGTTTAGGTATTACACTAAGTTTTGAGATTGGACGGTAATTAATAAGACGGTATAAGTCTAAATTTATTCATTAATGCTGTCAGAAGCAATTTTTAATGTGACAGTAACGTTTGTTTTATATAATTATCCAATTCATATAATTACCTAATACAGTAAAATTAAAATTGCTACCTATTAAAAAAACATATACAATATTACCATAAATTAGCATACCTACCGAAAAGTGTCATTAGTCACTTTATTGTTTTGTTTTGAAAAAAATAATATAAAACGTAAAGAACACCCCGAGGTTTGTATCTAGTTAATTAATAATTTCAATTGTTTTATTTTCCAACTTTATTATATATAATTTGTTCTATAACAAGTTACGGTAAATGTTTAGATTATCAAATCCTGAGATTTTCGTGTCATTTCGACTTTATTAAATTGCTGCACTGTTTTATTACATAGGTACTTTAACTATTTTGAAGACTCGGTAAGGTACCATTTTTCGCCGGTGTTCACAAGTTTATAAGAAAATTGACATTGAAAATCTTAACCTAAAAATCTAAAATTGAGATTTTCGTGTTTAAAAATAAAATATTAAGGTTTCCAGCGCTTCGGCGGCCGCCTCGCTTCGCTCGCTCGCCTCGCGCCTTGTTTTTCACAATCCGAACCAATACGCAATATGGGTTTACAACTATTTGAATCCCTACATAAATACGCTTTAGAGATAGATATAGGTATAGATATAGATCTGTGAATGAAGTCAAGAAAAATTTAGCTCCATCCAGCGCATTTTTAAAGCGTATACCTACTGTCTATCAGTTATAGATATCTAGAATGTAAAAAAGAATTGTGTAGAATAAAATGATCTACAAAAAAGTAGATAGATAGGTAAGCGTATATTTATGTAGGTAATTTTTTTAAATCCATATTGTACCCGTGCGAAGCCGGTGGCGGGTCGCTAGCAAATAATAATTACGCTATTTATTTGTTGGCAAAGTCCCAAAACCTTTTTCAACTGAACACTTCACGATCCTTCGATACAGTTTATTGATAGAAATGTCCAAGGAGGCATAATAGTATTTGGGATGCATTCGCTAGAACGTGAAATCGGAGAATAATGGGAGCAAATCGTAGTAAATAATAGAGAGCCCGCCCCAGGCTTCGCTTAAAATTGTAATAACCACACAAATATTAGAGATAGATAAATGATACCGCGGACTTTTTTGTAGATCATTTTACTCTACACAATTATTTCTTATATCATTTTGTTATATCTCTGACGGATTAGACAGCATACGCCATGAAAACGCGCTGGAGCTAACTTTTTCCCTGACTTGATTCACAGTTCCTAAACACGCTACGTAAACCTTTCTCGTGCAGTAGTTTTAGATATCATAGACAGACAGACGCAGCGGGAGACTTTTTTTTATTATAAATAAATCATCAGATGTAAAAGCGCGACACGGTCTAAAGGTGCCCACTCATTCGGCGCGCCGCATACGGTCCACCGAAATCGAGCACAGACTCGTCCAATTCTTGTAACGAACGTAGAAGTAGTGTTAAATATTGTACGGTGGTACAGAAACCTAAGTGTGAAATGAATCTATCTAGCTATTATCACGTCTTTTATCCCAAGAGGGGTAGACAGAGACAATCGAAAGCCATTTGCTACGATTCTGACCTGACATACCTCTTGCGCTTCTTTTATGTTCATCATACGGCTGTGTGAAGTTGGCACCCCCAAATTCGATTTTTCAGTTTTTTTTCATCAGGTTCGTTTGTCCACCATTAGTCCACGTTTGTCCACCAAAAATTTTTTTTTGTCCACTTCTCAAAAAAAAGTTATTCAAAAAATAAAAATTGGGGGTGGAAGTTGGCACCCCCAAATGCGAAATTCTATTTTTTTTTCATCCCGTTCGTTTATCCATCGTTAGTCCACGTTTGTCCACCAAAAATTTTTTTTTGTCCACCCTTAAAAAAAAAGTTATTTAAAAAAAACTAAAATTGAGGTGGAAGTTGGCACCCCCAAATGCGAATTTTCTACTTTTTTTCAACAGGTTCGTTTGTACATCGTTAGTCCACAATTGTCCACCAAAAATTTTTTTTTGTCCACCCTTCAAAAAAAAGTTATTCAAATAAACATTTTTTATGAAAAAAACGATAGAAACTGAATTTCCGGGTACGTTCAAACTACACTAAAGGTTTCAAAATCAAGTTTATAAAGTGGGCAAACGATCCAACCCCTCAGAGAAGAGAATCCACCCCTAGGAAGCTAGAGATCCCCCGTCAAAGTGAAAATACTTAGATATATACTGAATTAACTCGCGCATAACTACGTCTCTAAGGGTGGACAAACGAAAATATGTGGTGGACAAATGAGTTTCTGAAGTGGACAAACAGACCTACCCCTCAGAGAAGCAAATCCACTCCTAGGAAGTTGGAGATCCCACGACAAAGTTAAAATCCTTAGATACATACTTATATCACGCATAACTATATCTCTAAGGGTGGACAAACGACAATATGTGGTGGATAAACGAGTTTCCGAGGTGGACAAACAAACCAAAACCTCAAAGAAGCAATTTCACCCCTAGGAAGCTAGAGATCCTCCGTCAAAGTTAAAATCGTTAGCTATATAATTAACTCACGTATAGCTATATCTCTAAGGGTGGACAAACGACAATATATGGTGGACAAATGAGCTTCTGAGGTGGACAAACAGACCTACCCCTCAGAGAAGCTAATCCACCCCTAGGAAACTAGAAATCCTGCGTCAAAGTTAAAATAGTTAGATATATACTTAATTAACTCACGCATAACTATACCTCTGAGGGTGGACAAACGACAGTATGTGGTGGACAAATAAGTTTCCAAGGTGTACAAACAGACCTACCCCTCAGAGAAGCAAATCCACCCCTAGGAAGGTAGAGATCCCCTGTCAAAGTGAAAATCCTTAGATATATACTTAATTAACTCACGTATAACTATATCTCTAAGGGTGGTAAAACGACAGTATGTGGTGGACAAATAAGTTTCCGAGGTGTACAAACAGACCTACCCCTTAGATAAGCAAATCCACCCCTAGGAAGTTGGAGATCCCACGACAAAGTTAAAATCATCAGATATATACTTATCTCACGCATAACTATATCTCTAAGGGTGGAAAAATGAAAACATGTAGTGGACAAACGAGTTTCTGAAATGGACAAACAAACCTACCCCTCAGAAAAGCAAATCCACCCCTAGGAAGCTAGATATCCTCCGTCAAAGTTAAATTCAGGGCTTTTTTCTTTAAAAATGTTTATTTGAATAACTTTTTTTTGAAGGGTGGACAAAAAAAATTTTTGGTGGACAAACGTGGACTAACGATATACAAACGAACCTGATGAAAAAAAGTTGAAAATTCGCATTTGGGGGTGCCAACTTCCACCTCAATTTCAGTTTTTTTTAAATAACTTTTTTTTTAAGGGTGGACAAAAAAAAATTTTTGGTGGACAAACGTGGACTAACGATGGATAAACAAACGTGATGAAAAAAAAATGGAAATTCGCATTTGGGGGTGCCAACTTCCACCCCAATTTTATTTTTTTGAATAACTTTTTTTTGAGAAGTGGACAAAAAAAATTTTTTGGTGGACAAACGTGGACTAACGATGGACAAACGAACCTGATGAAAAAAAACTGAAAAATCGAATTTGGGGGTGCCAACTTCACAGAGCCTCATCATACATGCTCGGTAATTGTATGTACCTACCTACTTTTAATTTTTTTTTTATAACGCAGTGAAGTTTGGATGTAGGAGGTAATCTTTCACGAATAGAAAGCTACGATATCCCTGAGTAATTTAAGCTATATTTTTCTTTGTTCGAATACCTATATCCCAGAGAGTAGTCGTCCTCGCCAGCATTTCCTTTGACTTCTGCCATATAAAATAAAATTAGTCGGTAAAAGAGAAATAATTGTCAAATAAATCATTGTATGTAATTGTTATGGAGGCTCTGTACCAAAGAATATGTCTTTGAAGAAAATATTCCAATGTTTACTGAGGCGCATAATGTATGTATGACATCCTTACATTTCGTCGTGTCGCCTTTATGTGACAAATTATATTTGGGAACGAATTACTTCTAAGGAAAATCCAGGTACCTACTTCAAGTTCTCCGATTAAAAACGGAAACCCTTCTTCTTCTTTTGATATATGGCAACAGTGCTGACTTTCGTCGCAATTCTGCCAGTCTCCAGTGTTTAATCTTGTGCAATAGTAAGCCGATAAATCGGTACCTAAGATTTACCCGCCGACTGTGATATGTCTTATTAATCACTAACTAATCACAACCATAACAGCGCGGCCGGGATTAAACCGGATTCTACATCACGCCATGACGAAAACGCGCGCGGTCGGCGCCATGACCGGATGTGGAATCAGAAACCCTTATATAGGATCATTCATCTGTCTGTTTGTCCGTCTGTCTGTCACAGCTTATTTTCTTCGAATCTATTGGACGATAAGTGTTGAAACTTGGTATCTATCTATATCCTTTTATCCCAGAGGGGTAGGCAGAGACAATCGAATATCATTTGCTAAGGTCCTGATGTCCTGATATACCTCTTTTGCTTCTTTTATATTCATCATACCTTTCTCATACATGTTCGGCGATTGTGTGTATACTTTTAATATTGCCATCGATCAATACATTTTTATATCTTCAATAAAAGAACCTACACCTATAGCCGATGGTATTTGTGAGCCTAACGAGTGGCCAGTTCTGTTGAGATATATTTAGATGGATAAGCCTCTTTAAGTGTGGTTTGTCGGATTATGTACTTTCATAAGTTTTTAATTGGAAAAACCACAGAACCATTGGTACATGGTGGGGATCCGAGATCGAACCGAACCACTCAGCCACCGACGCACCCATTTAGGGCATTTTTAAATAGTTTGCCATATCGGTCCAGCCGTTCTCAAGTGTTATAGTAATATATAGATACCTAGTTTTTTTTCAATCTTTTATTTATAACTTTGAAACACTCGACCGACTCATAATTAGATCCATTTAAATTTTGAGACAAAATGATTGAAAGTTTATGATGTCCGTGAAAATTGATGGGTCGGGCGAATACTGTACACGGATTTGCCCGTATTTCCTCGGCTCGGGCATTCCTTAGCCATGTTTAGGGTAGATGGCAGAATTATTAGCGGCCCTAGCGTACCCATCGGAAGACATTTCCTCATTTTTTCCTGATATTTTTTGTCTTGGAAAAGAACTACACTGTAAAAGTCGATTTCTTAACTCATTCTGCTTTCCAACTCCAGCAGGTTTATATTAAACTAGCTTTCTGCCTCGGCTACGCCCGTGGATTTTTTTTGTGTGAAGTATTTCCTATGTACCTTTCCGGCGCACATCCCTCCAAATCCCCTATCACTGGGTGGTAGGTTGGGAACGATTAGGATAGGATATCGGTTGACGAATATTAACATGATAAAAATTAAACAAATAAGTGTATGGTTTTGTTTATATTTTATTTGAGAAACAAAATGTATGATGACATAATTTTAACTGATTTTACAAAATATTAAAAAGTTGATTGTTACTGAATTGGTAAGATAACAATTTTAGAATTACAATAAATAACTATAATAAAAATCACTTAAAACAATAATGGTCATTGTGAATTTTTTTAATTAAATTAATAAAAAATAAAATGTTATTGTAGTCATGGATATTATTTTTGGCATTGGTTTACAATAAATAAAAAAAAAAAAAAATCCTCCTTTTGTTCTGATAAAATAGATACATATAAGTACATTTACATATTTGTTATTGATTTATTATTTGGCATTTATTTTTGGTATTACGTACTTTTAAATTCTTCATTTCGTAACCCATGATGAAATAAAATTAGATTATTTCACAAGTGGCTAGCTCTGAGTATAGTGGGGATGACCTAAGTATAATAAGCTAGATAAACTACCTTATCCTAAACTTACCTAAAGTAAATTTTTTTAGACTTGTCTTATTTGAAAAACAATATTTTTATTGTAAGATTTTATATAACTGTTTAAAAAATATTATTATTAGTAAAATAGGTTAAAAATCTTAATAAATATACTTATGTAAAATTGTTAATATAACGTCTTCGAATTTAAAATGGCAACTTATTTAAAAATTAATACATAAGACAAGTCTAGAAAAATTTACTTCATATACCTAATTATATATTTCTAATACAATCCATTTTGTTGCTCCAAATGTATTTATAATATCTTAATTATTTTGACCTCAAAGTGTTTTTTAATGTTAATATTACATTCATTATATAAATAGAATTAAATTTAATTTACATATAGATCAAACAAGATGGAAGTAAATATATGAAATTTACATAATTGGCAATTTTACCACCCTTCAAATATTATAATAACATACTATACTATTATGGAACTTAAGTGAATATAAAATTACTCTAGATCTTAAAACTATTTTGAGGTGGTTTTTGTTTGGTTGTATGTAGTATTATTTGCAAATAAAATAACGCGATGATGATCTCCTATTGATATTTAAAATGACAAGAAAAGAAGTCCAGAAAAATTTAAAACTCTTATCTTAAATTGAATTCGATTCCCAAGGCGGAATGCCGACGAAACTTACAATGAAAAAACCTACAATCAGTATAATTTTTAACAAAATATAAAATTTTAAAATATCATAAACACAATAAATGATAAAGGAATATTAACCTAACTTGTTAAATAACTAAAATAAAGTAATAATTGAATTGTAGGAAGTGTTAAGCAACTTATAAATAAAAAAAATACGTTGTAATAAAAGTAGGTTTCTTATACAAGTAAAATAAATTGGCATGCTCTTCGATATTATTATAATTAATATTAACTTTTCTGTACAAAGGACACGAATTACCGAAGTTTTTCCTTAAATTTCTAATAGAAAAAAAAGTTTTTAATAATATAATATATGAATAAGTAATAGGGTGATAAAATTGTTAAGACTATAATTTAAAAATATGTATGCAGTATATTATGTTCCTACTTATGTACAATCTATTTGGACATAAATGATTCATTTGGATTCATCGACAATTACATATCCTTAATATTAATATAATATAAAAACGCAATCTCCCTCGAAGATTAAAAAAACATTTGAATTCAGACAATTAAAAAAGTTTGTAATAGTGAAATTTTCTTAATATGTAAGATGAATATTTTTTTGCAAATAAAACCTTATTTATATGATAGAACGGACTATAATAGATTTAAAACATTTCCACGGGCGAAATCGGGGCGTAAAGGTAGTGGGATATAAATTGAAGTATGTACTATAAAATACTAATCAAATAAAATCTTTAAAAAATACAGTACACATAGAAATAGGTTACATACTAGTTCACGTCATTTGCAATTTAAAATTGCTTATAACATAAATATTAACAGTAATAATTTCCTTTTGCCGATTTTTAAATAACTTATCTATGAAAAAAGTTACGACCCCCATTGTGATTATTTTTAAACAATTTACATTTATGAGAACTTTGATCCCAATGACAAAAAAAAACTTTGGATTGGAATTAAAAGGAAAACTCGTAATTTATTCTTGGTTGAAATTTTATGTATTCATTATATTTATTTAACTTTGTTTGCTCATATATAAGTTTAATTGGAACTTTTTTTACGAATTTGGTATTGAAAAACATTAACTATTCTTGCATTTGATGCTAGAATACTAAACAATATATCTTTGATTTAATGATAATTGAGGAGAGATTACATGATTCCTTTAATTCTAAATAATATATATTAGATGACTTACGATTAGATTAAACCTTTAATATATTACCTAAACCTAATCATAGTTTTTTTAAGTCCAACATAATGTTCGATTCTTATTTGCCTAACGTCACCATTATTTTAAAGTTCAATATATTAATTAACTGATACATAATTAATCGTTAATAAAATTTAAATTTTGAGGTAAAATATTAAAAATAATAAGATATTTAGAATTTCATTTTTAAATACTGAAAATTTAAAAAGTGGCGACGGTCTAAAATTACATATTAAAAGTACAAAGTTACCATGATTATCAGCCGAAACTTATTCATTCTTATAACTATAAGCGCCGTACTAACCTCGTTAGACAACTGTTTGGTCCTATATATATTGAATGACATATTTATCAGAGCTTGAAAAACATTAGATAACTAAACAGTTGATCAACAACGTTTATAACGCCTAATAGACTTTAGCCACACTTATTGGAATTGAACAGTAGAAGCGTCAATTACGAAACGGAATCAGATATCGGGCTCCTATGGTAAAAAAATTTGATCAATGCGGTGCAAACATTACGCGCATTGGTCAAAAAATTTCTTGAGAATTCGTTATTTTGAATTGAGTAGGTACTATAGCTCGCTTTAAAGTTGATAGAAACATTACCGCTTCGACAATTACATTCCGTTAGGTATGACTGAAGCCTAAAGATCACTAAATACTAGCCTTAAATAAGTAACACCAAGTAAAAGTAATTAAATTCAGTCAAACCTATCTATAACGAAACGTAAGAAACCGTAATCCCACTAATATTATAAACGCGAAAGATTGTATGGATGTATGTTACTTGAACGGATCTGGATGAAATTTGGCACAGAGATAGATTATTACTCTGGAATAGCACATTAGGCTACTTTTTATCCCGGAAAAATGTATGGTTCCCGTGGGATAGATAGATAGATGTTTTTTGCATAGTGGTAGTTTATTGGATCTATTTCCACGCGGACAGAAGCTTGTTACCAATATTAGAGTATAGAATGTCAAATGGAGAGACTATGCCGTTTAAAATACATTTTAGATGGTTTTATAGATAATTGTTACTGTAAAAACTAAAGAAATGTAAAGTTAAAAATATTTGCAATTGCATCATAGATCACTAAACCCTAGCCTTAAAAAAGTAACACCAAGTAAAAGTAATTAAATTTTGTCCAACCTATCTATAACGAAACGTAAGAAATTATTAATATTAGGATATAGAATAGAATGTCAAAATAAGGTGAGTCTATGCCGTTTAAAATATTTTTTTGGATGGTTTTCGTTATAGATAATTTGTCACTGTAAAAACTAAAGAAATGTTAAGTTAACAATATATGCAATTGCATTGCTTTATTATGTACATATACAATCATTTTCTTTGCAGACTCCCTTTTCTATATTTTGAATAAAATTTGTTAGTTCCGACCATTTCACATCTCACAACCTTATAGTACAAAAAATTTGGTGTTTTTTTAAATTCTTTTGACTGTAGTGCTATCTATACAGAAGTTAGATGCGAAAAAGTGTGCATTAGGTGTTAAAAAGTTAACATTATAAAATGAATTTTACTCTGAATATAGAAAAATGGTAAACTTAAAACTATTAAAAGTTAAACCTAATAAAACCGTTTATATTATAATTACTACGCTAATATTTATACCTACATTGTGGTAAAGTGGTTCCATATGGTGTACATGCTTACTTCCTAATTGGATATAAGGTTTCTATTACTAAAATACATAATCTCACACCTAAATAATGACTAAATACTTAATCGCTTTTCTTTATAATGGATAAATAATCACAAACAATAAAGATCCCCTTTAACAAGACTTGCCAAATATTTTACAGAGAAGTGACAAAAACAGCATTTGAGTACAGATCTTCGACTCTTATGTTAGCTCTGTTAGATATTGGCATATATATTATATTAATTTGTGAATATTTTTCCATTCAATTACAAACTAAGTACAGTGCTCAGCAGAAAATAATAGCATAGAATGAAACTTCGGTGTTCGGCGCTCAACGAAACCGAAATCCCATTCTTAGGACCGATGTGTACTATTCTCTGCCGAGCACTGGAGTGGGTTTAAGGTGTTTTCAAATCCTCTTGCGTCCCTTTTCTCGCCTTTTACGAGATGCACGGGAAGAGGTGCAGCTGACACATTCTTTATTCCCAGGCCAGCATGGGGATGCTACAAATTCAACGCTATAAAACGGAAGTTTCAATTATTTCATGAATTATTATTTTATACTGAATCAGAATTACATAAACCGGTTCGATACCTATCAAAGTACTATTTTGGTAAGTTATTGCTAAAAAATAACATAGGTAGTATAGTATTATTTTAATTTTTAAAGTCTAAAGTTATTTAGGGCTCAATGTGTTGTCTCTGGCCACGCTGCAAACTAAAAGTCCGCAATGGTGTGTTAAAAATAAAATAAATGGTAAACAGCAATAGTATAGTAACAAACAAGTGAATAACAAGTGACTGAAAAGAGTCTTGAAATAACTGAAACTTCGGAAGTTTGGAAAAAATATTTAGAAATAAATCAGATATGCGGGCTTAATTGTTGTTGTTGTATTACCCACTCTCTTATATTATTTATTTAAACTAATCTTACAAATAATCTACAACTAAGGCATCATTTATTACATAACTAGCTCTTAATTATTGGAACTTGTAAACACCTTAAATATTAGGCAATTTTATGTTGGGTTGGCCTGGTTGATTTAATCAACATATAATATATTTAAACTTAATATAATAAAAGCAAAGCCACATATTACCGTCATTTAAAATATAATGTACAGACAAAAGTCAAAAGTATACTTCTGTCTTTCATTAAAATATTTTTGAATACTTTAATAAATAGATTTTGATTTTTAAGTAGATAATAAGCTTCAAAAAAAATTGACCAAAACGAGTTAATTTTGTGTTAGGTATGTGTGTAAATGTATTTAGATCGAAACGCTTTTGAAAAAGACAAGTAGTACCTAGTGTTAAAAAAATTAACCAAAGACAATTACTATAAACAGATTCGAGAAAAATAACATTGCGTTTTTTAAATTGCGATTTGGAGCCATGAATTGGAAAATAAGATCTCTTTAATGAGAATCACTATGGTACTACGTCATGTCATGGCGACCGACGCACGGGGGAATCCGGTTAAACCCGCCCGCACTGTGATTAATATGACATATCACAGTCGGCGGGATCATCTTACCGATTAATCGTCATGTTGATACTATAATAAAATATATAACAGATATAAAACTTGACATTGGCGGAATCATCAAAAAATTGAATAGAATAGAGAATCACTATTACCACCTGCTTTTATCGAAAACTTTTCTCATGGTCCCTGTTATTTAGTCAATAATTTAATTTAATAAATACAATTAATACGTAATTAAGTATATACTTTTGACTTTCGACGTTAAAACTCTATGTTACTTACTTACCTACTTAATTACAATTTTTAACCTTTTTTTTAATACAATGTTTACATATCTAATTTGTTTTGCATTTTGTCAGTATTTTTCTTCACATTTACATCTTAAAATATATCTTAAAATTTATATTTACTCTACAGATAGCCACTTTCAATGTATTATAACAATTACATAGGTATACATTGGCAGATTCGCTATTATCAATTTAGATATATCTCTGCGTTTCAAAAATTACAAAAGGCTTACAATCTATTATAACATACTAAAAATAAGAGAAAATACATGACAAATATCAAATAAATGGCAACAATTTTGAAAATAAACTTTTTAGCAAAGTTTTGTATTCGGATGCGAGAAATTATATTATAATATAGTATTAGATCTTATATACCTACTGATTACTGACCAAATTATCAAGAGAATTGAAAAACTACCTGTTAAAACTGTATAATACGAGACTGTTTAAAGTAGTAAAAAATATATATATTTAATCCTTAAAAAAGCTTATCGATTAAAATGGCTTATTTTAACCTAGTCTTAACCTAATGCTCTGAGTATGTGGGAGCTCCACTTATAAAATAAACTAATTGCGGTCCACCTTGATAACACAACCTCAGGCACTCTTGTACAGACGCGATATACCGGTCGGTAATAACGCAATGAGACAAACTAACTAACCAAGATGGAAAACTTTAAATTATAGAAAATCTACGAAAAATTAGATTATTTTGTGTTTAAAACAAACAAACTTGAATGGTAAATGTAAAAAGAAAAAAAAATATAATTTTTATAATAAGCTATGACGAGATGACGTTTTTTGATTAAATAATTAGTGTCCAAGAATGGATTTACAGGTGTGACCGAAACCGAGTGGAAAAACTAGGCGTAAAATATGGTAAGATCTATTTGACTGATGTGAGAAGTGTTTGCCCCGCTTAGAATTTTAGTTAAATGTTGGTTAGTTGATCGTTGCTAAAATCCGATATACCGATTGGCAATTCGCGTCTATCTAGGAGCGCCTTAAATTAATTACATAATATAACGATTTTTAATTATCTTTCTTTATCCTAATAACTATAATTTATTTCTTATTATTCGGGTTAAATATCAAACTGACATACATATTTTAGATTATAGGCATTTGACTTTAGGAACAAGGTACAATTTTTAGAGTCTAAAACTAATAATAGTGACAAATAAAAGCACCATATTTATGCCATGTACGCTAACGAAATGTGTTGGGAGAAAGTTTCGAGGTTATGAATGTGTGCTGTATGGAATTAAGATGATTTAACACTTTACTATTATTTTTTAGATTATTGTTTTAGGGTAGAGCAAGAATCTCTTTAGTACCTACCTATGTTAATTGTTTCAATAAATTGAAACTAAATAGTCCGTTTATCTTCACCTTTTTCTTACATATTTAACTTATATTTTAATAACTCCGCTTTATCTTATCCGCTTACATTATCTTATAGTTAGAAACACCTATCTACCACTTTAACTAGGTTATGTTACGAAGGTTTTAAGAACACTGTTGACTGACTCATCAGTGCCAAGACAAAATCACTCCATTTGATATTATGACATTTGGAATGAGTTTATTTTATTTAATAGGACTAGAACGATACTAAATTCGATAAAATTATAATCTGCAAACGTTTAGTCAAAATAAAATAGAACTCAAGAAAGCTTTTTACACCATTTATAAAAAAAACAAAGGTATTTTATAGACAGCTAACTCTATTGCTAAAATCAAAAAGACATGTGGAAAGAAAGTATTTCTTTGGAAATATTGAAAGTTTGATGATAGATCTGAAAAATATATATTTTATTAATTTGTGAACTAATACCTAATTCCAGATGTCAACAAATGCATTGAAAAAGCCTTGGACGGTGAGTTTATCAAGTAAAAGAAATATTAATATTACTAAGTAACACTTTGATTGTCAATTACTGACCATAGTTTAAATATAAATCTGTCAACCTTAGTTTACATACTAAATTACAATTAATTTGTAGTATTTCTCATCTTTGTTTCGTTTTCTATATTTACATACTAAATTACTTAACGCTTAGCGTAATTTGGATGTCGATCCGCAAAAAAAGGGAAGACTCAAGTAATGGATTGGGAAATCTAAATAACAAGTACTTAAGGTATAAATCCACATTGCCGTGTCCTTAGAAATATATGCTTACCTTACTTTAAAAACAGAGTAAACTTCATGCTTGGTTACTATATTTACATAATTAGTAGCTAACTTAACGTTCACCATAACTTGGATGCTGATCCGAAAGAAAGGAAAATTACTTTAAAATGAAACGTAAAACTTTAAGAAATTCCAGTATCAACAGCCAACTTACGGTGATATTTTTTTTTGTATTTTTTGTATCTTTTTTTAATCCCACACTAACAAAGCTAAGACTTGTGCTAATTTTATCTCTCATGTTTAACACAATGACCATCATTTTTTTTTAAATTAGCAAAGAAAACCTAATCACATCTACATATAGAAACAATTATTTAATAATATTATTTTAAAGCCAAATGTAATTAAAAAATATGATAAAAATAATCAATTAATTATATGACACCATACACTTTGTTTTACTTAATCAAAACAGAAATGCAATAACATTAACTTATTCAATGACAGATATTTAATAAAAACAAATAACCACGAAATTTAGAATTTAAAAAAAGAACAATTTTTATAATAAAACACCAAGCTTAGTCCAGGCGCATAATTCACAAAACTTATTTTTTATAATTTTAACAGCAGAACTGACGGCTAATTAAGCATTATCACAAAAAAATCACGAAATATATATATATATATTAAAAGTCGCTTTAAAACGGATATACAGAATTTTGGATTAATACTTATGACCTGCGACCTGTTTCTGAATTGTGGGTTTCAAATCGACTAACTAGGATGTTATTAAATACAACCTCTTATATAAAACAAACGCTCGGTGGTATATTTCGAATGGGACAAATGACACTGCGCACACAAAAAGTTTTCTGTACAATAGTGGATATACCATTATTATAGATATTATTACAAAAAAAGTGTCCAAGATAAGATTTAAGTTTGCGCAGCGCCATGAGAAAGTATGAGTTTGCTTTACAGAAGGTTTCTTTCCAAGCAACAATTCAGAAGTAAGTCGCTAACTATTGATACTGGCTTAAATAAAATATAGAAATAAATTACAGTATCCGGCCCAAAAATGTCCTAGGTCTTCGCGGTTCGTGTATGTTCGGTTTTATTCGTACTAATAAAATTCTCGGTCGGGTACTGTAAGGGCAATTAAGATGGTAAATAGGATATTCGACATTTAAATTTTACATACTAAGCGGATTAAAAAAAGACATATTAAAACAGATTCTACAATTATTTCACTAAATATCGAATACCCTATTAGCCCCAAGTCCCTTTTCTCGCCTTTTACGAGATGCACGGGAAGAAGTGCAGCTGACACATTCTTTAATCCCAGGCCAGCATGGGGATTTATAATAAAAAAAGAAAACTACAACATAGTTTAAATTAAAATCTCTCCTTATCAGTTATTTTCTGATACTTGCTCTGATTCTGATTAGGTACATCTATTAAAGAAGTGACAACTCTAGGTTCATTTAGTTACAGCGCATGTATCCAATGTTTCATATGCAATCAAGTTTTTTTCCAAAATTTTTTGCATTTGATAGAGGAAGTTTATAGGCTATATAACATCACGCTACGACCCAAAGGAGCGAAACAGTAACTATTAACGCGGGTGGTTGCAAGGCACAGTTAGTGATATATTTATTTAGTTTTTTTCTTCAAGGATTGCCTTATGGCTCCCGAAACAGTGTTATCGGTCCTAGGGTACCACAGGAACCAAGTCTTCCACTTTTAGCCGATGGTATTTTGTGAGGCTATATCTAACGAGTGGCGAGTTCTGTTGAGTTATATTAAGATGGAAAAGCCTCTCAGTGTGGTTTGATTATGTACATAAGTTTTTAATTATAAAAAATCCATTAGTACATGGCCGGGATTATTTAGTTATTCTATATATACCGTCATATAATAAACAATGGTCAACATTTATTTTTTTGCTAAGGCACCAAAATTATAATCGATTTTTTAGGAAAATGAGGTTTAGCTTTGCTAAGCCATATTTAAAAAGCAGTAACATTTTTTTTGGAAGATTGTCAGGTCATGTCAACACAGTTATTTTGCCTATTTTTACGAATTACATAAAATTTAATAAAAAAAATAATATGTAAAATTTAAAAATCCATTCTGTCAGCGATCAATTCAGAAAATAACTGATATAAAATCATTACTAACACATATTATTATTTGGTTGCCATCTTCGAGAAAAAAATTAATTAAAATTAGGCAACTTAACTAAATCTACATACAAGACAATTTCAGGTAAATTAGAAGGACTGGTCTTCCTCTTTGACGACCCCCATTTCTTGCAGCATCAGATCCATACCTTCAGGAACTCTGCCTTGATCTAACTCCAGATTCCATTTGTAGTACTGAAATATTTTTAAAGAAACAACTTAGTATAAGTTATTCACCTCAATACTTATCTATACTAGTAATAAAGCTGATGAGTTTGTATATTTAAACGCGCTAATTTCTGGAACTACTAGAACTGGAACTACTAGTCGGAACTTATTTTTGCATTTGATAGCCCAATTCTTGAGGTAAAATATATAACATTACGACCCAAAGGGGCAGAGCAGTAACTATTAACGCGGGTGCAACCGCAAGGCACAGCTAGTATCTATATAATAAAATAGAAAAACCAGAACTAAATCTAAAAAGCGGGATGGCGCTCTACGAAACTTTATTACACGTTTCCACCAAACGGCGTACTCCTTCACAGGAATTTGTATGTATTTAGATTCCTTGATCTCAGGAATCCCGAAAAACTTAATATAATAAAAATCGCAAGTTCGAATTTCGACGCAAAAGAGAGCGAATCCATTCCAACGAATGCTGTCGTTTGAAAAAGTCGCGACATTTCATTGGTTGGTTTCGAGATTTAAGGCCGATTTACACCAATACGAACTTATCCCAAACCTGTGCACAATAGATTCTACGCGGGCGGTCGCTAGTTATAATATAAGTGTATGAAAGTGAGTTTCTTTGTTTATTCATCTTTTACGTCTAAACGGAGCAACGGATCGATGTTATTTTTTAAACCGATATAGTTTAAGCCGTTGGAGGACCCGAAAGTGTCGCTACGCTCTTGGCAGAGCGGTCGTGGTCATCACTTTCAGTGTTTGTGGCGAGCTTGATAACACATCGCCACTCCTCCCTGACAGCTGTCCTTCAGTGCAGCCCTCACGACACTTGGTCCGTCCATCTCATTGGTGATGATCCGCGCGCCCGAGTACCCACAACCTTGCCCTGAACCACCAAGCGCTCAAATAGAAGCAACCCTCACGTCGCGACGTGACCAAAGAAAGTGACATACACACTATTTATCCCGCAAAAGGGGGCGCTATATATTTCTGTGGTATAGGAGCCTTACCTTATCGAGTTCCTTCCTAAGTGCGATGACCGCCTTTTCCCGGTCGGTGACCAACTCCTCGAGGTATTGATATCGGAGTTTCTTACGAGCGCGACACTCGCGCGCTGACTGCCTGCTCCGTTCTGAAAACGTTTACAAACTAGCGATAAGACCCGACTTTGCACGAGTTCACTAACAACAAGTGAAACGACATATAAGCGAAGGTGGGTCTTTTAATATGTGTGTTAATCTCTATATATATATTATTTCTCAAATGTTTTTTGTCGGTATGACGAAAAATAAACAAACAAATTAAAAATATTTCTTTTAAAATTAGACTAATTAATTCATTTTGTAAAAGACGCCATCTATTGGAGATCAGTTGAACTATGACAACAATATTGACACCACTAACGGTGCGAAGTATTCGCAAGTGTTATCTAGTCGAATATAAATTTTAAATACATTTAAATACTAGCTGTTGCCCGCATAGAATTAGGAACTTTGACAAAATGTATGTTGTATGGTAAGTTTTAAGTAAAAATAATTAGAATTCTTGTGTTTTCCCATACAAATTATTATTAACCGTTTGGCCACAGGAGTAAAGTTTACTGTGTGGTGTGGCCACGCTCTATCTGTCTCAGAACCACATTTTTTACCCAATTTAGCCTTCATGTCTTGTTTGTCCAATTGCGCCTTTCTGCCTGGTCTTCGGCCGCGCTTTCCACCTTCGCGCCGTTCGCCGCCGTCCGTTCCGCCAGATGCAGTGCCGGCGCTAAATACGCCTTGGCTACCAAAATCCTGAAACAAAAATATTGATATTTTTATGAAGGATTAAATTTAAAAAAATTTGAAAGAATTTATTGTAATGGTTTGCGATTAAAATCAATCTATAGAAATAAAAACCGGCCAAGTGCGACTCGGACTCGCGCACGAAGGGTTCCGTACCATTATCTATAAAAACGGCAAAAAAAAAAAAAAAAAAAAAAAAAAAAACACGTTTGTTGTATGGGAGCCCCCCTTAAATATTAATTATATTTTAATTTAATTACTTATTTATTTTTAAAGTTAATAATATATCTTAATATTCTGTGAATATTTCAAGCGTCTACCTGTTGCCGTTATAAATATCGAGCAAAAACGAGCAAAATAAATTACGTTTGTTGTATAGGAGCCCCCCTTAAATATTTGTTTTATTTTAATTTAATTATTTATTTTTAAAGTGAATATATAACTAAATATTCTGTGAAATGTTTTGTTGTATGGGAGCCCCCTTAAATAATTTATTTTATTCTATTTTTTTAGTAGTAACTGAAAGTGCTTTTTTTATAAGATTTTCGTATGAACTCAAGACCATAATAGTGGATGAAAGATAATATGGGCTAAAAGAATAAAGTTAATTGGAAAGTTCCGCTCCTTTGGGACGTAGCGTGAATAGTCTATAACCTACCTCAAGAATTGGGCTATCAAATGCAAAAATAGTACTTTTTCAGTAGTTGAGTTATAAATTGAATAATCAAAATATTTATGCCTTCACGCATGAAATCCTAAACCCTATTTATTTTGAAACTTGTACGTTTGCGCATGCGTGCTTCCAACAATGTTTCTCGTAAGACGTGCCGATTTTAGTTCATGTTTTGATGAATGTTAGGCAGGCTGTCAAAATCGGCGCATTATTTATTGGATATTGTTTTAGTTTCTGAAAACTAATGTGTTTTGGCTTTAGAGTTATTATAGGGCAGAGCTATGTTTAGATTCAGGCAACTTCTTAGTAAGTATAATAAATAGCCCGTATAATTATTACAAAAGCGACAAATGATTATAAATTGAAAAAAAAAGAAAGGAAAACTTCTAAAAAAAATCTGCGAAAATTGAGCACAAATCACACAGTCCACATACCCTTATTTTCGATTTTATTAGCTTTAAAAATATTATTTGAGCATCTCAAAACTTAGGCTATATTAATTTGGAAATGTGCAATTATTGAACACTTTTTAACAGACTTAAAAAAGAAAGTTCTTTCTTATCTTATTTTGAGCTAATATTAAAATCATAGGCACTATTTGGATAAAGATAGGTCGTGAGTTTGTTCGTTTGTATAAGGTAAACTCAAAAACTACTGTACCGATTTGAAAAAAAACACTGTTGTTAAGCTATTAGCTAGTAATGTTTTATTTTAAAAAGTTAGGGTTCCGTAAAATTAAGCCTCATTTAATTTTTAATTAAAAAAACAATGGTAGATAGGCAGGTAGGTACTACTAATAGTAATCTATACTAATAATATTATAAAAAAAAGTTTTGTTGTTTGTAATGAATAAATTCAAAAACTACTGAACCGATTCTAAAAATTATTTCACTAATAGAAAGCTACGATATATATGATAATTATATATACATTGTTCAAATATACCCACGGGCGGAGCCGGGGGCGCAAAGTCTAGTAAAGAATATACAAATAATGCGAAACTGCAACATTGGATGTAATATAAAACTATCAGGTAAGCATTTTTAAAAGGCAAATTATTATCCGTGTATAACATAAATTATAATGTCAATTTAGCAGAATTTATTTTAGCAACATTGCATCATTGACACCAACGACGTAATTGCAAGATTGCATTATTTTATTGTTTTATATTTTTCTTGGTAAGTCAATTTAGCAGAACTTTATATTACGCAGCAGGCAATTTTTGTTAAAGAGCAAACGTGTTATTTGTTCAGCGTTATGTTCACATTATAATAAAAAAGCCAATTCGTAAAAAAAATTTGAATACCTACCATATAGAAAATCGCAACTTCGAAGTATGAATATATGAAAATAACGCCAAACACCCAATGCAAATACCTTCCAAAATATTTTATTACTTATAGAAAGTATTACTTTGACAGTCACCAAAAACGACGGGTCTGCACCAATGGCCAGCCAAGGAATGCCCGGTCCGAGAATGTCCCAACACTAGAACGCCGAGCAAATTACTAGGTCGGACAAGACAGTACACGGATATTGTAGGATTGGAGATTTCTTGGGGGGCCATTAGTGCGAACTGCGAACCCGTCGTTTTTGGCCTTCAAGTCGAAACGAAAGAATGCTAACCCAACTGTGTTCGACAGATGATCTAAGTCAAGGCTATCTCATGTAGTGTTTTTGTGTTTTCTTTCTTTTCTGCCTAACCCCACAAGATCACAGGCGTGATCATAAAAACTCAATTCCAGACGAATGCAATAACAAAAGGAATACGTGACAATATCAAAAACAATTCGCTTATTTCGTACTTAGTTGGGCTTCATGAGTCATGACATATACCTACCGATCAAGCTTGCGCAAACAACCAAGGCTCTTCAAATTAATACTGGATGAAAAGCTAAATCTCATAATATGTGAAAGTTACTGCCTGTCTATTACGTTTTCACTGCTAAACCACTGAACCAATTTTGATGAAAATGTTTGACACGGAGAAAGTTTTAACCCTAGTAAAAAACATAGGCAACTTTTTTAAATCCGGGGGATGACAGTTAGTATGGGCCCATGAGCGAAGCCCAGACGAAAAGCTAGTCGTAGATAATATGGTTGGATAGTGGCAACTCATCCACTGAATGGAAGAGGATAACTCTATATTAATACCCAGACATCTGTACTGCCTTTACAGGATTTCGGCTCTACAAATTAATAATGCCGGTTTGATAGTGGTATGGTAACTCGTATTCTGAAACGAAACGTGATATATCTATATAATCTATATGAGACGGCACACCCTAAATTTGGCGCATTGTGACGCTTTTGCATCAAAAGTTCATTTAAATCGGTTAAATCATTGCAGAATTCGACTCCACATATGAATAATGCCGGTTTGATAGTGGTAACTCATCTTCTGAATCGAAACATGATGCTCTACATAATCTACATTAGGCGCATTGTTACGCTTTGGCATCAAAAGTTTATTCAAATCCGTTAAATCATTTCAGAATTTTGACTCTACAAATGAATAATGCCAGTTTGATAGTGGTAACTTATCTTCTGAATCGAAACATGATGCTCTACATAATCTACATTAGGCTCATTGTTACGCTTTGGCATCAAAAGTTTATTCAAATCCGTTAAATCATTTCAGAATTTTGACTCTACAAATGAATAATGCCGGTTTGATAGTGGTAACTCATCTTCTGAATCGAAACATGATGCTCTACATAATCTACATTAGGCGCATTGTTACGCTTTGGCATCAAAAGTTTATTCAAATCCGTTAAATCATTTCAGAATGTTGACTCTACAAATGAATAATGCCGGTTTGATTCATTTCAAAATTTTGACTCTACAAATTAATAATGCCGGTTGGATAGTGGTAACTCATCTTCTCAATCGAAACATGATGCTCTACCTACATGAAATTAATAATGCCAGTTGGATAGTGGTAACTCATCTTCTCAATCGAAACATGATGCTCTACCTACATGATCTATATGACACGGCACACCCTACATTTGGCGCATTGTGACGCTTTTGTATCAAAATTTTATTCGAATCCGTTAAACTATTGCAGAATTACTATTGCAGAATTCGACTCTACAAATTAAAAATGCCGGTTGGATAGATGGTAACTCATCTTCTCAATCGAAACATGATGCTCAACATAATCTATATGAGACGGCACACCCTACATTTGGCGCATTGTGACGCCTTTGTATTAAAATTTTATTCAAATCCGTTCAACCATTACATTATTCGACTCTATAAACTAAAATTGTCGGTTGGATAACGGCAACTCATTCCCTGTAACGAAACATGAGACGGAATACCTACTCAGAATTTTCTGGCGCAGCCTCCATTTAACCTGTTGAAAAATCAATAACGCGCTCAGAGGCAAGACAGCAGACAAAGGTCGTGACTGCTTTTCAGATATTTCCAAAACTAATTGTTTTTTATGAATATACTAGCTTCTTAGAACTTAGAACCTCATAGAGTCAAGTAGTAAACTAAGTGTTAAAAACACTTAAAATTCCTGTCAACATCTCTACCGATAAATTATGTCGTGCGATAATCTATAAAAGAAAATACTGAGAAATTTGCAAAAAATCTTGGAAAAAGCCTTGTAGGTACCTACCATAATAATTAAAGTTGTTTAAAATATAAGAAAACCTATTAAACACAAACCGCAAATAAAACCGATAGCGCCTAATAAACCGACGAATTATTAAAAATGAAACGCAATAAGCAAAATGTGCATGGCAACAAAAAAAAAGCCGGCGCGAGACAACTGCGTCGTTCGCACAATACGACGTAATACGGGCTCTAACCTTAAATTATCAGTAAAAATGACTTAATATCTATACAAATTAATAATAATCTTGAATTAAATGTAAAATTAAACAAATACTTATAGAAAATACTTACAAGTTTTGATGTATTTTCTGATTTTGTCTGCGTGGAGTGTGAAATGGAACGGACCGCGCCGAACTGCGCGTAGAGAATAACTGAAGGAAAGGAAGCGAGGTGAGGTGAGGGGAATGATTGGCCGAGGGAGGGAGGTCTTCGCTTCCCCAGTTTCACACACACAACACTTTTGAAATACACTATCATTAGCACACAGCTTCACCTGTCTACATCCCTACCACGACCGTTTGTGCTAGGTGCTTGGACTGCTCGGTGATGGAAATATTTTGCCCTCGTGATCGATACTAGAGCACAAAATAGATATAAAATAATAATATTTAGAGACCTTTTCATCCCTGTGCTCCCTAGGATTTTTTTTAGAACCATTCCACAGATTCAAAGGGTTTGCTGATTGATGTCTAGGTGATCACTTTATACAAAATCCATACTAAATCCATGCGAAAGTAATGTCTGTCTGTCTGTTACGCTTTCACAGCTAAACCACTGAATCGATTTTGATGAAATGTGATTTGAACCCTGGGAAGAAATCTATAGGCTACTTTTTCTTTAATCCATCCTAAGGAGGTACAATATGAATAGGGCATGAAAATTATAAATTTGGAAAAATACTCAAAAATCACTTTATCGAATCGTCAGATTTTCTCGTCAATATGAATTGTCTATCCTAATTGATCCTAATCCATACTAATACTATAAATCGGGTCGGGCAAATTTTCAAAAATTTCCACGGGCTAAGTGGGAAAGGAAAGGGAAAGCTATTTATTATAACTAAGTAGGTACTAGCTTTTCGCCCATGGAGTCCATACTAAATTTCATCCCCTATTATACGCTCTTAGGGGGGTGGGTTAAAAAAAAGTAGCAAACTGAGTATCAAATTTCATTAAAATCGGTTCAGTGGTTTAGCCACGAAAGCGAAATAGACAGAGTTACTTTCGCATTTTTAGATTGGCTACTATAGAAATCAATACAAATTTAATAACGTTGAAGTGCCTGTCCGTGATTTTAAACATAATATAAAAATCTTAGTATAGGATTCAAAATGTTTGTATTGTCTATACATATTAGGCTTCAAAACGGCTAAATGTACTTCGATGAATCTTTTAGGGATCATAAGAGTAGTTCTGAATTAGAATCTGCTTTTTATTTCATCTCGATTAAAGCAGGCAAATAGGGGTATGTGTAGGGGTAGGGTAGGAGTAGGGGTAGGGTAGGGGTAGGAGTAGTGCAGGCAAGCCAACGTTTGGGCAGGACAACGTCTGCCGGGTTCGCTAGTGTATACATATAAATCGTAGCGTAACAGCTAAATGAGTCTGCATGAATTTTGGTATAGACCCACCGGAAAAGTCTATTTTTTGTGCAGAACAACGGCCAAAGACTAAAAATTAAATAATGATTTATTCTCAACTGTCTGACTTCTCAAACTACGTAGTAATAATACCTCCAGCATCCAGTGTAGCCAGCGAATGCCATGAGTCATCCTAATTTAGTAAAAACTATATTCAATTGAGACTATTTAAATTTAAGTATTTAAGGTTACCGAACACAAGTGGAACGTTCCTTTTGAGACATTTTGAGTACGAAAGGCATCTTAGCACAAGCGGTCACGCAGAGGTAATCTCCACGCCAACAAATCTATATTTTGCAGCGCATTTATTTTGTATTGGTATGTTATATTCAAGTGCGTAGTTAATCTCTGTAAACTGCGTAGATGTTGGCCTAGGTCGATGCAGTTATAATTTTACATGTAGTGTCATGTCGCTTGACGGCTATATAGAACGCCAATAGCGCAATGGTTTTTTTTTTGTGCTTCGGAGACAATATTTTTTCTACTTTGAGAATATAAACGGATGTTAAGTTTGGATGATTGATGAATGACCCCTTAAAAGCGGTGAAATCAAGATAAAAATGTTTTATGTTCGAATCAGGATTGAACCTTACAACTTCCAGTTTGGAAGTCAAATAATAACCATTGGTCTATCGACGCAAAATTTTTATTTATTTTTTTATCATTGCATTTCATGTAATATGAAGATAAGATATAAATGAAGTTGAGAAACTAACCCGTCTAAAAACGCCTTGCTTTAAATTGCATACTTTAAAGTTTTTTTTTACAATACTTGGTATTTTTAATTTGCGGTCAGTTTTGAATTACACAAAATTTAAAAAATCCTCGACTGAATCAAATTTCAATCGCTGAACCATACAGAAACCCGAACTTACATAATAAAACCACTGAAAAATAAAAGTCAAAATATAGAATTATAGTTTTCTTCAGAACTATCTCCTACCTAAGTGGTTCTCTGCTGGTTAGGAATTTGGGATTTAGCATCGGAAAAACTTAGAAAAATTACACAATTACAAATGCAGTCTGACAGTAAGCTGATATACAATAAATATACAGTAAATATAAGTAATATAGTTAAGTGTTTTACTGAAGTGCTGAATAAATTTTATTTCTTTCTTTCTTCTTTCTTTCAAAATATCAAAAATCTCAACAACTTTGGCAAAATAATCGACTTTTAGCTCTGTACTTGTCAACTTTGACTGGATCATTTTTGTCTTCTTTCTGCTGGGTCCGTGATGTTTTTTGTGTTGCCCTTTTACAGGGCAGTTCGTTTCATTTTTATAGAAAACTACCTGATTGCCAGCTACTTCGTACACGTTGTATTAGGAATACAATTCACCCCCTTAGGGTAGGTAGCGTAATGTTAAAAAGCCTATAACATTCGTCGAGAATTGGGCTATCAAATGCAAAAATAATTGTTCAAATCGGCCCAGTACTTTTTGAGTCGAATACGAAAAAACAAAGAAACAAATATTTATTTTGTATTAGATTAGATGTAAAATGTAAACAAAATTCTACCAGGGATATCAAAATTGTAATTTTCCATTAATTAAATATCTGTCCAGTATCCAATCAAGGCGACCTACCCTGATGAAAATGTTCCAAGTACAGTCAAAATCAAAAGTAATTTCTTTTAAATTCTATCGCCACAAAACAATGCTCCATCCATATTATTATTATTTATTATCAATGGCTACATATGACTTTAGAAATACCTAGCTACGTATGTATGAATAACAAAGATAAGTGGCTATTTTTTTCTGGCTGGCATAAAGTAAGTAGGTACTGTATGCCAGCCAGATACCAGTACCTATACTGTTTTTTGTTTTTCAGATTTAGGTGAAAGAGTCAATATAAGACATAAAAATATAAAGATTTGCCGAACATTTCCGATGGCAGCTACGAGACAATCTTTACTAATATTATAAAATGCGAATGTGTGTTTTTTTTGTTAGTCCTATACTTTCACGTTAAAACAAAAAAACGGATTGACGTGTTTTTTATGCACAGAGATAGTTTGGAGGGCCGGAGAATGACATAGGAGAGAGAATGTTAGGGTTCTGAAAATATCCGATGAAAAACGGACACCCTTATAGGATCACTCATGTGTCTGTCTGTCCGTCTGTCACAGCTCTCAGAATCTAAAAATAATTAAACGAAAATGTGACATATCAAATGAAAGGGCTTATATGGAATACAAATATATTTTTATATTATTTTAAAGTGCATAGTTTAAATTATATTAATGAAAAAATACCGTTCCCACCGCCCTTATCTTTAAAACAACCGAATCTAAAATTTTGAAAAAAAGTGTAATCCTTTTCTTATGTCCTTCCTTATTAAACCTAAATGAAAATCCTGTGTTAATGTTCTGACCGAAAAGATGGTACGGAATTATTCCAGAGATCCTTCGGTATAGTCTTATGTTACTTTAAAAAAACTTGAAGTCAGGGCGGGTAGTCTGTTTCCAGGCCAGGCGGAAAAACGGGCAATGACACGTTAGCGTCGAAATAAAACGATACACTTCTTTATCGCGCATTGTACTGCGTTTCTTAGTACAGGGTGTAATAGTAGTCTCACCCCAACCCCGTACTAAGAAACGCGGTACAATACAATGCGTATATGGAACGATAAATACGAGACAGAATATAGTATTTAAAAAGGAATTTTGACGCCGACTGTCCGACATAACAGATATAACAACCTACATGGTAAATTGCATGTGTGCTGTATGCAACGCGAGTGGAAGGAGTAAGGGTACAAGTTAGTGACAAGGAGCGAAATAGGTTGGTTATTGATTTACTGAGTGACCTAAAACGCATTCGTTATTTATAGGCATGCGTCAGAAACATGGCGTCTAGATGAAGATTCAAACCTTACAATACAACCTAATACAGAGGCCCGGGTGGCATATACTTCTTCTTATTTTATTATGGATGGCTCCACCAATGTTAATCGGTGATTTGCCAATGTCAAGTATTATAGAGATTCCCAATCATGTCACGGCGGGACGCGTGCATTGGTCGCCATGACATGACGTAGAATCTCCTGGGTGACATATATATAATTTAATAAGCAAAATCTACCAACTGACTTTTAAAAGCGATCTCTGATATGTCCACAAGATTCACAGTTCTCTTTCTGTAAGTCTAATCAAAGTTAATCAGAGATTGTTAAGGTAACAACCGTCAACATTTTGGTAAAATAAAAAATATGTGACTATCACTTTTTTGTGACACCTAATTTACGAGTCCGCAATCTCATAGAACGCTGTCGTTGCACACCATAGAGTACTAATCCTATGGAGAGGCCATAGACGGGCTCCCCCTTTCGCCAATTTTCTGCCCTTTGACCAGTTAAACTAACTAGGTGCGTGACCTTCTTAGATTTCGTTGGTATCGTTTTGTGTCGCGAGGTGATGTTTTAAATGGGAAAGGCGATCTAGGACCTCAAACTTGCGGGAACATAGTGTTTTCAATCATTAATTATAATTATTATGTTTGTATTGTAACTCATCATATAACGTAAAATTCATTGCGACAATAAAACGACAGAAAAATACAGTAATACAGGGGCTAGTACTATTACCTTTACCTGTCTATTTTTTGTGGCAGAAAAAATTGTTCGGTGATTTACACGCTACACGTCTCCTTTGGTATATAATCAAAGTTGCACACGTACGCCACTGAGTCAAATCATACATTTATAGATGTTTAATATAATTAAAATGCCATCTTATGTGTTCGCGAGTGCACAAATCACTCAAGAACAAAAACTAAATTAGTGTAGTCACGTGTGGTCTAGCTGTGACGGACCGGATTTTTCGATGAAATGTTAGGACGTAACGGATCTATATTTTTTATTATATCAAAACCGTCAACCCTATATATTTCCATGAATTTGACAACTGTTATTTTTACTAATCTCTCATTAACTTTGCCCAAGTTTCCGGGAAGTGCGAATTAATATTAAGACGCTGAATAGAGCCAATGACCTTGAGAGATGGCACCGCCCCCACGCGGGTACACATACACACCAAACGACGTGGCTGCCACTAATAATATAGCATCAGGCTGCAGCCGGTACTGTCGGTACACGAGCGCTTACCGCGTGCAGTGCGTACATAAAATCTCGAAAATGAGAATAAAGGAACTTGCTGAAAATTTAATTAAAAAATAGAACAGTATTACGATAGTATATTGCTAGATAAAAAATCTGTCAAAAAATCAGAATCATTGCATGCATTTTAGTACTGTTTCTAGACAGTATAATATTTTTTTAGAGGTACATTCGTGATTTTTTTCTATCGAATCAATATAGTTGTATTATGTTTTGAACACAGTATCTTAATAACGCATAACCTCAAGAATATCATATATTTTTTTGATTATGGTCACTGCAGTGGATTATGTACCTACTTTTACGCATCCTAAAACTCGCATTTAGCTCTATACATCCTCTTAAGGAGACGCCTCATAACTTTTGTCCCATACAAAAACGGACTTCAGCAATTCACGTATTGTACAAAACTTATTAAAAATAGCAAGTTCTAGTTAATGGATCCTTAAAGTATATGAAATTATCTATACTCAATATGTAAAAAATATGTCAATATCAGCTATACCTAGGTTTCATGAAGCCCTGAAAATCATCAATTTCACGCATATTTTAAACTTTGCGACTCGAGTTCTTTTGATTATATCTATTTACTAATGGATTTTTTTTACATATCGAGTAAAAATAATTTCAGATACTTTATAGTTCCAATTAACTAGAACTTGCTATTTCTAATATTTTTTGTACAATACTTAAATTGCTGAAGTTCGTTTGTGTATTTTATTGTACAGATTTTGTTTGGAAACTTTCTTTCTCTATTTATTTCTATCGCTCGGATATTGGGTGCGTTTTTTAGTTGGTTACGCGACCAAGAGATCTCTTAAGGCATAGCATTATTTATACAAAAAAAACCTAATTAATCTCACCAATGATGCAGATAAAAATAACAATAAAATCACCTTAGCAATTCACTATATTTTTGTTAGATAAGCTTATTTTCAGTAGACTGAACTAACGATGTCCGGCAGGATATCCGGCCAACTCCAAGATTAGATATACGGATGAACTTTTCATATAACTCATTCAAGCAAATAAATTAACGAGATATTGATAACAAAGAAGTGTGATGTAGGTGGGCTAAGATATTTAATCTTATTAAAGCATTTCCGGCCCGCCTTCGATTCTTATCTATCATCACGCCTTTTATACCAAGGTAGGCAGAGACAATCGAATGACATTAGTTACGATCCTGACATACTATTTCGCTTCTTTTATATTCATCATACCTATCATACATGCACGGCGATTGTGTGTACTTTTAATATTTTTATATATATATATATATATATTTAATATAACTTCTGTTCCTAAGTGACTTTTTAGGTTCCGTATCCAAATCACAAAAACGGATTCCTTATAAGTTCGTCATATCAGTTCCTCGGTAGGTATATCACAGGCTCATAGAATATATAACTCAGTCATCGATTTGATGATAATTCACATAAATATATCTTAATGTGAATCGCCATACAATTTTAGTCAAATTATGATAATATTTTTAGGGTTCCGAACAACTCCGATGAAAAAACACCCTTATAGGATCAGTCATGTGTCTGTCTGTCCGTCTGTCACAGCTTATTTTCTCCGAATCCACTGGACGGAAAAATGTTGAAACTAAGTAGATAATATATAGTTTCATGTCATCATGACCCAATCACGGACGTATAGCGTAAATAATGGAATTTTGGGAGAAAAACTTAAAACGTAAAAAATAATTATTTTTTCATGTGCATCATGTCATGTGACATCAATTGAAAGGAGTACAATTTTTTTTATAATTTTAAAATGCATTGTTTAAATTATATTAAAGACTGGTGAATGTGATGTGATGGTCACAAAAAAGTGATGGTCACATATCTATATTTATTTTTTATTTTTAGCAAAGGATAAACTTCGACTAATCGATGAGTCGAAATACGTGTTTTAAACTCTATGACTATGGTATGAGATTTTTTTTTTATTGTTAAATGAAGCGACTACATAGACTACATTTTTATTAACTTCACAGTTTTCTGTAAATTAATATAAAAACCGAAACCGTCAAAAATACCTTTTTAGTCGTCCACCAAAATGGTGCGTGGCGGGAGTCTTTCTCCAAATAAATATATTTTTCATGACTAGTCCAAACAATTTGTTGACCCCCTCCCTCCCCCTAGTGTTTTTTTGACTTGTCTTATATGTAAAATAAGTTAAAAATTAAGTGACAACTTAATTTAAAAATACACATTATTTTGTGCCTTTGTGCTAACTTTTATTTTGCTTGCGATTTATATTGCGCCTGCAAAATTGACATAATAAGGGTAATTGTCATCGCTACAAAATATTTAGTTCGTCCTGTTTATTCTCTGGCTCTCTAATTCTCCAACGACCGATCTTTGTGCAAAAAATCATGTGAACAAACACATTCACAATTAGTTAGTTAGGATGGGTAGGTTTAGGATTACTTTTTTTTCTTCACGGGTTGTCTTACATCTCCCGAAATCGTGTTACCGTTTCAGGGTACCCAGCGAAAGACCAAGTCTCCCTCGTTTATTCGATGGTATTTGTGAGGCAATAATATAACACCTAACGAGTGGCCAGTTCTGTTAAAGTATATATAGATGGAAAAGCCTCTATTAAGTGTGGTTTGTCGGATTATGTACTTAAGTTTTTAATAAAAAAACTCATAGATACATGGCCGGAATCCGGGACCGAACCCGTGGTCTGCCTAGTTCGACACACTTTTATTAAATTGTCATGCAATAACAGTTTTAATTGAGGTTGAAAGGAATAATCCTAATATCATTAGGGTTCCATATTCCGTACATCTCCGATGAACAAACGGAAACCCTTATAGGACTCTTATAGGAGGTCTGTCTGTCTGTCACAGCTTATTTTCTCCGAATCTACTGGACGATTCTACGTCATGTCATGGAGACCGACGCACACGTTCCGCCGTGATACGATGGGAAATCCGGTTTAATCCCGCCCGCGCTGTGATAATTGCGTTGTGATTAGTCTGTGATTAATAAGACATATCACACGGGATCATCTTAGCTACCGATTAATCGTCATATTGATACTATAGCGGATATAAAATTTGACATTGGCGGAATAATCAAAACCCTGATAGAGCCATCACGAAAAAAAAATGAATAAAACTACTGTACGAAAAAAGTTGAAACTTGGTACATAATTTGGTACCTACATTTAATGACCCAATCACGAACGTATAGCGTTAATAATCCAATTTCAATTTTGGGGGAAAAATTAAAACATAATAAAAATTTTTTTCAAGTGCATCATGGCCATGTGACATAATTATCAAATGAAAGGGATTCAAATACTTATGTTTTTTTATAATTTTAAAATGCATAGTTTAAATTATTTTAAAGAAAGTATACGAAAATTGACATCCCCTTATCTCCGAAACTACCGAGTCTAATTTTGAAAAAATAAGGTATTTCTTATTTTTACAGGAAAACCTAAAAGAAAAATGGTACGGAACCCTCAGCGCGCGAGTCGTACTCGCAACTTAGCCAGTTATTTTTTTATTAGAGTTGCCCAAAAAGACTTCAGCCATATTATAAACATACCTATATAGCTAATGATTACTTGGGCGGCAATTTGTACAAGCTATTATTATTAGGTATTATCTTCTGAAGTCAATATCACATGTCTTTTTGTTATTGACTCACAAAATTTACTTATCTGAATGTTACTTTCACATTATGATTGCTTTATTGTTTAAACATTGGACTAATTAGCGTCAGTTTATAATAGGGGATGATGACAATTTATTGGGATTTCTTTAAAATTATAGCTGTAACGTTTATTATACCTAATAAAATAATTAGAACATTTTAAAAATCATGTTTTTAATTTTATTTTTCAAATTCCCGCGAACACGTTCTGGGCGCAATGATGACGTCACATCTAAATTAACGAACAAAATTATGGTCACAGATTAAATAAAATAACAAGAAAACAGATTGACAGACAGTTATTATAATATCGTAAGCTTTATCGTAAGTAGTTGACATTTAGATTAAAAGTTACGTCACGTCCCGTTTGCGGTCACGTGATCGGAAGTATGAATTAAATATTTTTTCATTTAGATATTAAAAAAGAAATATTTATTAAACAAATAAATAAACATTATTTTTAGTGATTATACATTATAGTAGACAATAAAAAAAAAAATATTGTGTATTTATTTTCACTGTCAACACACCTATTCACACACCCATAACTAGCGCCATCTGTTGGTTATTTTTAGAACAATACACTCTATATTGAATAGATATGGTGCCCCCAACCCACCCTGACTTCTTAGTGGTATTTTTAGTAGTACAATAAACAATTAAGTATTTAAAACTAACACACTTTGTAGGTAGGTACTTATTTCATACAAAGTTTTGTCTGTGGATATGCATCTGTCAGTTTAGTAAAAATTTTATGAAACATAATTGAAGTGCCGAAGTCTATTCCTATATTTTTGCAAGACCAATTTCATCATTAGATATATAATTGACAGTCATGATATTTCTTGAGCCTATCAACTAAATAATGGTCAACTCTGTTGGTGTTTGAAATACCTCACGAGAAATCGCTTGTCCTTAGCATTGCCTTACTGTATGTGCTTAACAGCTGTTATTGGTCTCACAATAGTCACTAAACTAGGTAGCATGATAATTTTTTTAAATATTCAAATTTTAAAACTAAAATGTAAAGTAAATAAAATTTTATAAAAATAAGTTATAGCACTTCATTATACTTAGATATTGAAACAAGATACTTATACCAGTGAACTAATGCAAAGTTGCAAACAGTTATAGCTACCTAATATACATTTCCATTTTAAAGTAACTAAATTTTTAAAATAATAGGTAATAATTTATAGGAGTGATAAATTAAACTGAAATTAAGAAATGCCATGTGAACTAGATCTGGATGTCAATGTTGTCAATAATGGTCATACTTACTCATAAGGAAACAAGGTCATGATGAAATAACTAATGCTATTGTGCAATAATATCAAAACAATGTTAGTAAATAAAAACATATTTTCAAATTTAGACTCTCATTTCTAATTAAAAGTATTAATAACTAGTTAATCTCGTGGTATAAATGAAATTACCAAAATGCTGCTACCAATAACAAAGAAATTATATCACTTACCGTTTGCGATTCCTCCTCCAAAACAGCCATAGCTTCAAAGTCTATGTTCATTTTTGTGTTAAAATGTTATATTATATGAAATAATTTAATATATATTGGTTTTAGATACAAATTTAGTAATTTTTCAATATAAATTATAAAAAACTAGGTAATGTTTACAAACTCGCAAGGTCATTTGACATATTTTGGTAAATATACGTCACGTGACGTCAATAGATTTTTTTTTCTCGCTCGCTCGATCAATATTTATTTTCTATGTTGCCAGACTACTAAATAAAATAATATTTTAGAATGTATTTTTTATTTTGAGAATTCACAACATTTCATTTTTCGTTAAGTACCAAAATTAAAAATCCGTTTGGAGATCTTCCTTTGCTTAACACGATACACATATTTAAATTTTTTTTATTCAGTGGTTTAAGAGATATTTTGAAAAAACTACACTGTGTTACGAGTACCGCTCAAAGCTACTGTACTCTCTGCCTTCAAGGGAAACTGGCATTAAAAAGTATTAGTTGTACAGATTTTGACAGCGACACTTTCGTTTCGGTCGAATGGCCTTGAACAGGCCAAAACGTTCATGTCCAACAAGGACCGGCCAGAGATAGCCCGGGGCCGAGAGGTCCGGCCCAACAATGTGCGGGCAAATTCCGTGTACTTGTCTTTGTCCGGCCAAGCAAATTGCTCGGCATTCTTGTGCAGGACATACCCGGTCCGAGAATGTCCGGCCCAACAATGTGCGGGCAAATTCTGTGTACTTGTCTTTGCCCGGCATAGCAAATTTGCACGCACATTGTTGGGCCGGACCTCTCGGCCCCGGGCTATCTCTGGCCGGTCCTTGTTGGACATGAACGTTTTGGCCTGTTCAAGGCCATTCGACCGAAACGAAAGTGTCGCTGTCAAAATGTATGCTAACTCGGCTGAGAGTGGTAAAAACAAAACAGGATACAAGGGGACTAGTGATGGAGCCATAACACGAAAAAATAGAACTTAATTTACGTACTTCTCTAGCCATCTTTGTTGATAAAAGTGAATAAAATTTAATTTTAAATTAATAAACTCAAAAATAAACAATAATGAATGAAACAAAAGAACCATGAACGAACTATTGAACGAATGAAACGAACGAACGCACGCAGCTCATGTCATTTCTTTTTTTTTAATACAGAATACGCATAGACACCTGATACTTTTAGCCGTCATCGGCTTTTTCTAAAAATGCAATATTTAAAAATTAATTTAAGAGTGTTAAAGTTAAAATTTTAGAAAAGCAAAAAATACGGGTACATTAATTTTTCAACTACTTTCATATAAGCTAATAAAATTAGGGTGTTAAAATTTTGAAATGTTGTGGATTACACAGATGCCTGTCTACGAATGCATACAAATAGGTATTGACAATCATCCTCCGTTTCCATTCTACTGCAAAAAAATCAAACGATCTACAACTCAGATCTACAAGCCGCAAGTATAAAACCCTCGAGATAAAACCTCTTCTACATGGTTGAACAACCAAGGCTGATTAAACTGCAAGTTAAATTATTTGGTTGCTGTGAAAGTAGCAATGGAAAAGTAATATTGACGTCTATAGACTTAGATTATGTCTGCCTCGAATAGAAAATGTATGTCGGTTATAAATAAATATTTAGGTTATTTAATTTATTTTAAAAGATACAAATATAGGTATGTTTCAAAACCCCAGTCGTTGTTTTCTTTTTTACCCGCATTGTACCTATTTCGTGTTTCAGTAGACATCGTCACTAATCGTGAGTACCTACTTTATTTTGATTTTTTAACGACTTCACAAAAAAGACGTTACTCAATTCGACCGTATATTTTTTTTATGTGTGTTCGCGAATAACTTCGTCGTTTATGAACCGATTTTGATGATTTCTTTTTTAATCGACAGATAATTCTTCCGGATTGGTCCCATTTTTATGTCATAAAAATTGGTTCATTAGTTTTTCAGTAAATTTGGTAAAACTGACTTTTTTCTTGAATTGATGTTTCGTTTATATCGTTTGTTCGGTTACTTGCTCTGTGGTGTCATGATTTTATTTTGAAAATATAATCGCAGACTTGGCTACAGCTTTACATAACAAAACTCGACTGAAGACCTAAATTATAACAATGAAGAATTGGCTGTATGGTCAATTATCAACCTTTGCCTTTTAAAAAAAAGTTATCGAACGGAACCACAAGAGCAAAGAGCAAGATTGAACGGAACTTACGGAACGAAAGTTTTAGTTTTTACCCGTCCCCGTCCTCCTACTAGTTCTTTTCCATGAAAAATGGCTCCGTCAAGGAGCATTTTCGGATTGTTTAAACCAAAAACCATTAATACCTTGTTACTAAATAATGTAGCCACTGTTTCCTGTAGATATGCGCATAAGTGTAATTTTTGTAGCAACTATGTTGGTTGTCCGCCGCTTCAATTTACGGGATTAAAGTGTAAGTTTTGTGCTTCTCATGAAATATTAATTCATAATAGTTATTTTAATGTGTATTAGTGTTTTTTTTATATACAAATAAATTTTTTTTAAGCAATATTGCAACAACAATTGACCATGTTAAATAACCTCAAAATTTTACAGATTCCTTAGGGATACCCAGACTCCGTTATTTCCATACAACTCGAAGTCTTGGAGCCCCTGCAGATTATTATAAAGTTTTGGGAGTCTCCAAAAATGCATCTGTAAAGGATGTAAAGAAGGCATATTATCAATTAGCCAAAAAGTATCATCCTGATGCTAACAAGTCTGATCCAGAAGCTTCTATGAAATTCCAGGAAGTCTCTGAAGCATATGAGGTAAGGTTATTAACTATTTTCGCACAACAAAACCCAATAATTATATCTGAACATTAAAAATATCAGAATAACCAGGTCAGGTTTGTTGCAAAAAACTATTTTCATATAGTTTACTATCCTAAACCTTCTTTATTTTTTTGTTTTGTTTATTTCTTTTGTTGGTAAAGTTAATATAATTTTTACATCATCCATCTATACTAATATTATAAAGAGAAAAGATTTTTTGTATTTGTTTGTAATGAATAAACTCACTGGACCGATTTTAAAAATTCTTTCACCAGTAGTATATTTATATTTTGTGTATAATTGTTACCCCCAGGCGAAGTCGGGGCAAGCCACTAGTAGGTACTAAATTAATAATACTTCTTCAATGTGATGTGATCCTTTACTAATACATAAACAATATATGAACTGACCTTACAAATCATTTACAAATTTCTATGCAATAATATCACATGTTAGGTTAAACATCTTGACAAAACAATGCTTGCCGAGCCTAGTGAGGTAGAGATAGAAATATTGGCCCTATTGATGTTATTTGGTTTTATATTCTACTAGCTTTCCAATCTGGCTTTACCTGTAGAAATTTTTAAATGTGTAAAAATATCCCTTCAGTTTAAGATACAATTATTGCTATACCATACAGAATCTGAACTTTCTGAGAAAACTTCGCAACACAAACTACCTATGTCCATCTAGCTAAGTGTAATGCAGCTTCATAATAGTGAAAGGATATTTCAAATTTAATCAGTATCATAGCTGTGAAAGAATTTTTAGAATTGATTCAGTGGTCTCCTATATCCAAACTTACAAACTTTACCTCTTTATAATATTAGTATAGATCGCGTAAGATTTCATATACTGACAATCTATTATATTATATTCCAGATACTTTCTGATGAAAATAAACGCAAGCAATATGACACATTTGGTACCACATCAGACCAAATGGGTGGAATGGGTGGCCCTGGAACAGGAGCTGATGGGTTTACCCATCAATGGCAATATAAGTCCACAATTGACCCTGAAGAGTTGTTCAGGAAGATATTTGGGGATGCTGGTTTCAAGGCTGACTCTTTTACTGACTTTGCAGAGAGCAAATTTGGTTATGGTGCTTCACAAGAGGTTTGTTTTTATTACTCTCATTTATATATACGTTATGTATGTGTTGTGTATACATGCAAGTTTTCATCTGGACGTGTGAGTGGCGTGACCAGTTACCCCTGCACGCGTTCCCGGGACTCTGCCGCGGTTCATTAGTAAATAATCAAAGGTGTCCTTACTCATACGGAAATAATTAAAAACATATACCTGTCATCAGTTAGTTTTTAAATAAATTGTAATACACGCCAAGTAAATATCTGAATTTTATAATTGGATGCACTCAAAACCGTTTCTTAATACTTCTTTTCTTGCGTCTTAAATATAATATTTTTTCTTGCTGCCATACTAAATATAATAATAATAGCCTTTTATTTCGGAACATTTGAGTTTTTCTACAATTTTGCTTATAATAAATACATCTATACAATTTTTTATAAAATGTCCCTCAGCTCGGTGTGCCTTTTGGCATAGGCCTCCTCCAACTGTCTCCAATGTACTCTGTCAGCTGCAACCCTTGTCTAATACGGTCCCAAGGTCAGACGAATCTCGTCTTCCCATCTTCTGGTTGGACGCCCCTGTCTTCTATTACCATCTCTTGGGTACCATAGGGTGACCTGCTTGCTCCACTTATTTACTGTGCAATGCAGCATATGTCCTGTCCAGCACCATTTCTGATGGTCAATACGAGCAAGTATGTCAATCACTTTAGTTTTATTTCTTATTTCTGTGTTCCTAATTTTATCTCTAAGTTTTACTCCCAACATACTTCTCTCCATTGCCCGTTGACACCTTGTAAGTTTCTCTCGGTAAGACACCAAGTCTCGCAACCATATGTCATACAGGGAAGGATGCAGGTATTAAAGGTATGTGTGCTTATTTCTTTATTCTTCATAATCTCTTCAAGAGACCAGTATCTTTTCCAGCCACTAGCTATTCTTTTATTTATTTCTTTGGACATAAGCTGCCATACTACTGAACCTTTAATGTTCTACTGAAGCCGCCTTGTCGCGTCGGAGTTGTCGGTGTCGGTGAAAAATGTAGCTGTCGGTGTCGGTGCTGGGCCGGAGCCGGGGCGGCCAGTGAAGAAATGCTCTTTGATGGAGAGATATTGTTGTGATCAAATGTCAAAAATAAATGTCCATCAGTGGGGTAAAATTTTACACGTTTTTTAAAGTGCACACTAACAATGTCCGTAATGTTCCTGGAAAGTAGTGAAAAGTAGAGACTTTAGTTGATATGTCACACAGAGGGAAGTCAATTGCTAGGTCGCACTGAGGAAAGACAAGCTATATCGCGCGCTACCATGCTAGCCCCCTGCTGCCCAAGCATGACACGCGCGAGTTTTGTCTGCGGAAAAAAGAGAGACAAATGTCTACACTGATAGAAAGAGAAATAGATAATTTCCTATAGAGACAAAGCAGGACAGAGCGTCGCGTCGCAGTTGTACTATCAAAAGCATTAGTGGACATACGTCATACACTTACAAGTTTCGCTCGACACTTTTAATTTTTCATTTCCTTATTTATTCAGATAAAAAAGAGATAAATATGGTTTTCAATGTTAAGGTTGATTTTGCATAACTGAATTATCAAGTTGTGACGTTCTGTTAGTGTCAAAATATGATAATGAAAAAAATAAGTCAGTTGAGATTTGATGTGATTGGTTGTGGTTAACATTTCATTATCATTGAGCTTTTATGTGATTGGTGACAAAAAGAAACAAAAGTGAAAACGTTATTGTACAAGCGAATATAGCCTTTAAGGGCCCTATATCCATAATTTGTATGGAGATATTACTATTCCCAATTTCTCTGTAAATACTCCATCTGTATCACTGTAATTTAGCATATAGTTACTTATTCAATATATCTAAGTGAAATAGTCGTTATTTTTTTAATTGGTTTTATTTAATAGGAAATATGGTTGGTAGAATAAAGGATTATTCTGCCCCTGCTGTCTTTTTCATAATCTATTACAAAACTCGTAATTTTTTTAAAGCGCTCTTATACCATTATTCTTCAATTATATATTTCGCTTTGTTTTTGTAGCTTATTAAAAATTAAAAAAAACAAAAAATTTATGATTTTTTAATTTTGCAAAAATAATAAAAAAATTTTTTTGTAATTTTCAATAAGCTACAAAAAAAAGCGATATATATATAATTGAAGAATAATGGTATAAGAGCGTTTAAAAAAAATTTGGAGTTTTGTGATAAATTATGAAAGAGACAGCAGGGGCAAAGTTAAACCACCCATATTTCCTATTCAATAAAACCCATTGAAAAAATAAGAGCTATTTCACTTAGATATATTCAATAAGTAACTATATGCTTAATTATAGTGACACAGGTCGATTATTTACAGAGAAATTGGGAATAGTTTATCCCAGAAAAATTCCCAGTATAGGACCCTTAAAGTTTAAGGTGTCCTTCCAATCCTGCACTTGATAGTACATGTTGTGACATACTGCTGTATGAGCCCCATATGTTGTATTATAAGTAGGTATACATATATTTATATTATATTAGTATATTTATATACACAAGCGTCGTTCGGCAAGACAGCAGTCATGGTAAGTGACAGATTACCCGACATTACGACAGAGGGCGCTACTTTCCACAGTCTAGTATCAGTCACAGAGTGTAAATGCTGGTGTTTAATTTTGTTAACATTATATTCTAGATGGTAATAAACCTTCGTTTCACGGAGGCAGCGCGCGGCGTGAACAAGGACATCAACATGAATGTGATAGATACTTGCCCTAAATGTATGGGAAGCCGGTGCGAGCCTGGAACTAAAGCTGTGAGATGTAACTATTGTAATGGTACTGGTATGGAGACTTTCTCGAGAGGTGAGTGCATTCATTCTATTCTATTTCTTTTTGTATTAGGGCTCCATCAGGGTTTTGATGATTCCGCCAATGTCAATTAATCGTTAGGTGAGATGTTCCCGCCGACTGTGATATGCCCTATTAATCACTGACTAATCACAACTATCACAGCGCGGACGGGATTAAACTGGATTCCCCGTCATGTCAGGACGAGACGCGTGCGTTGGTTGCCATGATATGACGTAGAATCCAGTGAATTTATCTATACTGCTATTATAAAGAGGTAAAGTTTGTGTGTTTGGATTTAGGGGTCTCAAACTACTAATACGATTCTGAAAATTCTTTCACTAATAGGAAGCTACATTATCCCTGAAGAAAGAGTGCGAATTTTGTGATATATATATAGGAGGGTAATTTCCGTAACTACTGCACCTATTTGAAAAAATTTTTCAATATTTGAAAGGTACATTTTTCCAGATGGACATAGACTATATATTATGTATATATGTGCAAATTAGCTAGAGTTATGATGATATTCGTCAACCAAGTCGGAAAAAATTGTGCCTCTTGAGAGCTTCTACGGCGTACGCTGCGTCAATAGTTAAAGTTGCACGAAAATAATGTATGGCTGAATTTATCCTCTTGAAAAGTTCTAAAAAAAGCCCGCGGAAGCATAATATGTCTATTATCTAAGGACTCACAGTAACCAAATACCTTTCAAAATTTGATCAAAAGTAATGAATTATTTACGAAGCTGTTTTAATCGATATGATGTTAATCTATATCTAAATAAATTTGTTTATTATCTTACGTATTTAGTTTAGAACATATTTGCCCTTTACACTATGTAATTTAAATTAATTATCGCAAAATAACAACTGTCGCGCGACAAAATAATTTTAGACAAAGAGTAATTAAAAACGAAAATTTAATCTAATTTAATCTTTAATAATAAAAGGGGACTTAATCAAATTTTCCAGGTCCGTTTGTGATGAGATCCACATGTCGACACTGCCATGGTTCCCGAATGCTCATCAAGTTCCCTTGTATTGAATGTGAAGGGAAAGGTCAATCTGTGAGTAGATGTCTTTTAAACTTTAGCTATAGTAAGTAGCATGACGGTAATTTGCCGAAACCTAAAGTCCCAATTAAATAAATAAATAAAAAATTTTTTTCAAGGTACAACGCAAAAAAATAACCGTGCCAGTTCCTGCGGGCGTTGAGGACGGCCAGACGGTGCGCATGTCGGTCGGCAACCAGGAAGTGTTCATCACATTCAAGGTGGACAACTCCAGCTACTTCAGAAGGGACGGACCCGATGTTCATACGGATTGTACTGTGAGTAATATGATTAGGCTGGGACTCTGGTAACAGTGTCCACATTTAACTCGCGTGGCGTGGAAATATGGGACAACGAGATAAATTACAAATAAAAATAATTGTTAAATAGTGAAAAACTACGTCCAAATTCGTAATAATTAACTCAAACTTCAAATTACGAATTTCGAAGAAAAAAAGGAAAACGTTCGGACGTAGTTTTTCACTATGTCAATAACATACTAAAATTTCGTTGAAATTAGACAATTTTTTTTATTTACAGGCAGCCTTACAGCTCCTGAAACCGTTTTACGGTTCCAGGGTACCCAGCGGAAGATCAAGTCTCCCTCTTTTAGCCAATGGTATTTGTGAGGCTATACCTAACGAGTGGCCAGTTCTGGGCCTAAAGTGTGGTTTGTCCGATTATGTACATAAGTTATTAATTAAAAACCCATTGGTACATGGCAGGGACCGCACCCGTAGTCTGTCTAGTCTAGATAATACCTTAGGGGTAGTAAATCGTTTTCTCCTTTTGTATGGAAACGAGCACAGTAGCTTCGAGGTTAACAATCCTCTTAACGTGCCAATGGAGGATGAATTATATTAATGTGTCAACTTTTGCAGATTTCAGTATCACAAGCGTTGCTCGGCGGTACCGTTAGAATACAAGGGCTGTACGAAGATCACACCTTACAGGTTCGTTGTTTCATCTGTTCATTAGGATGAGGCTACAAAAATGCATATGCACCGCATATTTTCTCAAAAATATATTTATATAACAGCGGCGAAGAGCCTATACAACCCGATTTCTTTCGGCTTCCCTTTAGGAATTTGTCAATCTATATAGACTAACGGCATTTTATAAAATAATATCATTACAAACGTATTTTATCAATTCATAAGTAATTTTTTCTAAACACAGACTGATATCCATTAGCAAGATAAGGACATAAGCCTATACAGTACCGGCTTGCTCGCCCATACTACCTTACTTCATACTAAGCAACAGTCTCTTTTATTTGTATTAAAATCCGCGCACTTCCCCTCTCGTTTTAGCACGCGCAAACAGACCCACAAATAAGCCGATGAATTCCGGGTTATGAGTGTCTGCTAAACAGCGAGTTAGTTGCGTGTTTACTTTATTTTGGAATTATAGTTTTGAATACAAGAGATTATTTAAATAAAAAAATCGGTTGTCTGTAAAGTCGGTTTACTGACGATAGTTGAACGTGACAACGTCATAAGAAAGCTGTCCACGCGGACGCATCGCTCACTCAAGTAGGAGAGAGACAGATGTCGAACGCTGCCGAACGCGGAGGCCGATTGTGCCTCTTTGTCGCTCGTTCCGCGCTCTCGCTTGCACTTCAAGCCTTAAATGGAACGCCTCAGAGCGAGGTAACGCCGCATGAGTCATGTTTTTTCGTGCGTGCAGCCGGCTTCATCGAATTATAAGACGTTGTCACGTCAAAAAGAATTTAAATCCCTTAACGATAAATTACTATTATCATTGGTCATTGGTGCATTTTGGAATATACATTTTTTTTGGATCTTGTAGCATTAGTTGAGTTGCTTCCCTTTTGAAAATATTCACCCTTCGCCACTGTTATAATATAAACATACATTCAGGTGGTTGTAACATTTTTCATGGATTTTAGTGGAAAAGTGGCCCTTTTTAATTTTTCGTAACAAAGAACATGAAATTCAAATGTTAACAACTTGTGTTATAGTTACAACACATGTCCATGATTACAACCGGCCAAAATGAATAGTTCACAAGTTCTGAATAACTCTTCTTCTTCTTCTCTTCTCAGTCGTAGTGCTCCTGACAGAGCAGTCGTGGTCAATCATGGCGGTCCACAGCGCGACGCACTTTGTATTGACTCATCATGGTTAACTTTCTTGGGAAGAATAGTGCAGTAGTTTCCCATTGCCTTCTGAAAACCTAATAGTCTGAAAATGTCTGCAAATGAACATATGGTCTTCATTTAAATATGATGTTTTATTAAAGTGGCCAGCTTGTTGAGATATTTTGAATCGAAAGGCAGCTAAGTACCAAGTGGTTAGTGGTCACCCGAACATGTGTGCTGCTTTGCACTTGTTAACGATCTGTGTGGTTAAAATATTACAGGTAATGCCAGGGACGTCATCACACAATGTCATCAGGCTGTCTCGGAAGGGAATGAAACGTGTCAGTCAACAGGGATACGGTGATCACTATGTTCATGTCAAAATACAGGTAAAATCAATACTAAGGGTCAAATTCTAGGTGGGTGACCCAAATAACTAAATAGGTATATAAAACAGAACAAAACAAAACACCTGTAAACATTAAAAACATTAAATGAATCTGTATCTTTAATATGCTTGAGAAGATTGTTATAGTGCCGCACTTCATCATAGTATAGGGTTTTTTTCCCTAACTCAAAATATATCTGTTTATGATCTGACAATGGGTAATCTATTAAAGCCTCTCATAGGCCTCTCCCCTCAAATAAAAAAAAACTTAAATTGCGGAATGTGTAACTATTGAAATTGTTTTATTCTACCCGCTTTGTGTTTGTCTGTCCTTTCACGTCAAAAGAAAGCAACGGATGGACGTGATTTTTTTTCTACTCGTTTCTTTCGCTTGTATTCTATGTTTTTCCATATTATTTGTCAGTTTATTATTCAAGAATGATGTGCGAAGGTCCTTAGTCTCCTTTAGGATACTAACTAAGTATTGTTTAGTATTATATTTATTGATTACAGGTACCAAAATTGCTGTCTCCTAAACAGAAGGCCCTTATATGCGCTTACGCGGAATTGGAAGAGGACACGCCCGGGCAGATACTCGGTGTTTCCTTTGATAGAGACGGTGAGAAATAAGTTCTTTGAATTAACACCTAGCTCGAATTGCGTTATATATTATAAAGTCAATGAAACAATATTAATATATCTATTTCATATAAAAAAATCTGCCTTATCGGTTAGAAACGTCAAACCACCTATTAACAAATAGAACGTCTAAATCTAAGGCAAACATTTTCTCTCAAAGCTAGAGAAAATATAGGTTAAAAATGTAAATTAATAAAATAAAATTGTTAATATTATGTCTTTTCGGAATTCTAATGGACAAAATATTTAAAAAGACATGCAAAAATAAAGCGTATTGACCGCATCCGGAACGATGTCATTAAAGAAGAATGCGGAGTGAAAGATGATGTGACTAAATGCAGAAAAGTAGTTTACGCTGGTGTGGACATGTTGAAAGAATAAAAGATGAAAGATTGACTAAAAACGTTTATATGGCTGAAGTGAAAGGAAATGCTGGCAGAGGACGACCTGGGTGTAATTTTATTGAACATATAGAAAATGTATTGAAATGGAAATATTAAAATACACAATCGCCGAGCATGTATGGAAGGTATGATGAATATAAAAGAAGCGAATGAAAGCGATGTATGTCAGGATCGTAACAAATGTCATTCGATTGTCTCTGCCTACCCCTCTTGGAAATAAGGGCGTGATGATAGATAGATAGATTTACAGATAGATAGAAGATTATTTACAAAATTGAGACAAATCTAGAAAATTCCATATATTCCCGTAGCCACTTTCCACCACGTGGAGACATGTCGTGCTATCTATAAAATAATTTAAAAAAAACTGTTGGCCGTTGACAATATTAATTTCTTCTAAAAATCTGGTATTAGGCATCTTTTGGTTCATAGGTTGTTTGATTGGACGTTTACAATAATTCATATTTATTTTGCAGCAAAGTCGAAAGAGGACTCTGACGCTCCTAGTAGTGGTACTATACATAAAATGAACCGTGAAGATACAGAGAGCAGGCGGGCCAAAGTTGACGCTTTTATGACAAACATTCTAGACGGCCTTTACGCCAGTAGGCTTTATTTTTTTATGGGCTTTGGATTGTCCATTTTTGTGGCCTTTTATACGTTCGCCACCCACGAGTCCGACCCAATAAGGGTTCGGAGATGGATAGATAAGCCAGACAATAGTGAAACGGTATACGAAGAATATCCTTTAGGCTATAAATGGAAAGAAAGACAGGAGAATAATGGGAAGTTACATGATGTTTAGGGGTTTATTCAATTTGATTTTTTATGGCCGGCGCAAACTGGCGGAATTTTATATTCCATAGTCTCTGCCTCTTGGAACAAAAGGTGTGATGATAGATAGATTTTTTTTAAACGTGAAACAGTTTTAGTCTTTTAGTCGTTTTGTTCCGGTTTTTGTTGCAGATATTACATGTGGAATGTTGTAGATAACAGTGAATGAGTTTATTTCTTACTGTCTTTCCGCCCCCGGCTTTGCTCGTGGATATTTTCGAACAAAATTAAATGTAGCCTATATCACTCGGGGCGGCCATGTACCAATGGGTTTTTTAATTAAAAATTTATGTACATAATCCGACAAACCACACTTAGAGGCTTTTCCATCTAAATATATCTCAACAGAACTCGTTAGATATAGCCTCACAAATACCATCGGCTAAACGAGGGAGACTTGGTCTTCCGCTGGGTACCCTGGAACCGTAACACGGTTTTGGGAGCTGTAAGGCAACCCGTAAAGAAAGAAAAAATTAATAAAATTGTAGCTTTTTATTTGTGAAATAATTTTTAGAATCGGATCAGAAATTACACCCTACATTCAAACTTACAAACTTACATACTTTACCTCTTTAAAATATTGGTATATATATAGATTTAGTCGTATAATGCAGTCTAAATTTTGCTTTAAAATTGCTATAAGCTAAGGCTCGGCGGTGTATTTTACCAGAATGAACTATATACTCTATTACAATGGAATAAGATATATTATTATTTTCTAAATATAATAACCCGCGAGTATGCGCTGGCTATTATGCTGCTGAATATAAGTCAATGGCCGTATTTAAACCCAGTGAAAGAAATATGTCTTAAAATGAAAGGTATTTCGTTTAATCTAGGTATTTTCGTTAAGTAGACTTTCATATAAAAAATGGGAGAACCCTTCTAAATGTTTATGGCAGTTGATTCATAATTTTGTTTGGCACAAATGTTCCAATATGTTCCAATTTTATTCTATAAAAGTTTAAAGAAGTTAGTGCGTTAAAATTAAAACTTACTAGTCGCTTTCATATTAGAAATCCAAGTCTTTTTATACTGTTCCTGATAATAAAAATATATAAATAATTCTTAATTCTTTAAATTCATATTTAATAATTTTTTTTGTCTTATTGTTATATTCCCAAGCCCGCGAAATTTTTTGAGCAACTTGTTGTAATATGCCATAGTCATTGTATCATTTTGTTATTCTTATATAAAAATTATGCAAGTAATGATATTAAAATTTTTAAGTAGTTTTTTATTTAATTGTTGCATTGAATTAGTGTAGTAAAATTTAGTTTTAAGGCATAGAGCTATAGTATGATGGTGGATTTATGTTGAAATATTGTGTAATATTTATTTTAATATATCAAAGTTAGTCACATATTGGTGTTTTCATTTTAAATCCTGTACCCATCATGCTATAATCCTCTATATATCTAAAATTTAGGTCTATAGGCACTATATGTTTAGGTATTAACTAATTTCAAAATATGTTATTGAGTGATCTTAATTTTTATAGAAGAATCGAAGATCTTAGAATGAATGATATAATAATTTCATTTAAATGGTCATAACCGAAATAGGCATTCACAAATAGCATTCTCATAGCAAATAGGCTCAATTTCAACCCAAAATAGAAAAATGCTCTTACGGAAGCGATAATATCGATCGAATGATGATCCATCCATTTCCGAACTCATTATACCTAATCTAGAATAGGCATTACTTATTAATATGCAAAATACTAAATACCATAGTACTTTTCACATACTCTGATTAGTTAAAATTTGAAATGAAGTCTTAAATATAAACCCGAAACAAGCCAATCTAAAAAGTAAATAAACATGAAGTTAATCGCAAAAATGGCACGGCATTACTTGGGATAAACAACTTCATACCGAAAGCCAGGCTTTATTTAGAAAGTGCTATACATGTCTCAATGTGTAGCTATATTACTTTTCATTAGTGTGAAGAAGAGGTCCGATGGAATTTACAAGCCTCTTAGCAAGCCAAGGAGAGCAAGCGAGATGTAATGATACTTTTCGCTACCGCCCGCGACGCGCTCCTGTCGATCGAGAAAGGAGATCTATCTCTAATATGATTTGTCAATATTTACGTGAAGTAAAAGCGCGCGAAAATTTAAACAATCATATAAATTCATATTGATTTTATCGTTTGGTCGTTTGTTAGGCAAGCCCGGCTTTTGAGCCTCTATTAAAGTACCGTCTCTGCTTTCTATATTATAATTTTAGGATATTCCAGTCACAGTCAAGGGAGTTAATTTCATGTGTATATTACGTCACATAAAGAAAAGAGCTTGTATAAGTAATTTGTACTGTAAAATCCCTTTTATTTATGATATGATTTTGTATGTTGGTCTGCTACATATTTAATCTTTATCTGTACAACATTTCATCCAAATTATAAGTATGACGATATGACGAGATGCAAGAAAATCGTTGGTGATGAAAATCTTATAAGTTGACAATATTAATTCTTCAATTTAATTTTAGGTAAAGAAATATGAAAATTCAAACAGTAGGAGTATGTGAGTTCTTTTGTGCTTAGTGCACTAAGATTTGTAGATTTAACTAGAATTCTTATTGAGATATTAGACAGTATCTTATGAAACCTGTATTTTATTGGTGAGAAGTTTGAATGTTGTTGAATAGCTACCATAGTATAGTGTTAATAGTTAGTAAATAGGATATACATCAATAGTAAACTTAAATAACGGATCATAGAGCTTAATGCAGTTGTCTCACCGCCAACGAGGAAGCGACTAGTTATCGACATTCTCGCTAAAGAAACGTACAATAGATGTAGATCCCGTGTCAATAAAAGAAACATATATTAATAGTTGATCGCTGAAGAACTCTCTCTCCACTAGTTTGTCGCTGCGACAAGAGCCATCAAAGATTACACTCGCTCAGCGATGCTCGCTTGGGGGTCAGAACATCGCCGAGAGACTCGCTTGACGTGTGAGTTATGCCCGCTTGCACCAACGTCACACAAAGATATTCCTAGTAAGGACTCTCCTAATATAAGAGAGTCCTAAGTATCAACTTTGGTTGCACCAACCTAATATTGCCAGGATCGTCCTACGATAGGAGCTTCCTTACTAAGTGATTGATCAATCTATTTTTACTTTTACGGTTGGCTGACCTGCGTGATTCTATGCGTAGTATTCTATGTATTTCATATTTTTTGATATTATTGTTGTCAAAAAAGCGTTGCTGTTCCTAAAAAATGTATATACCTACCTATAAACAAAGGGTACAAAGTTAAAAAGTGACAAAAACAATTTAAAAATAGGAAGTAAAAGAGTGTCTTAACTTTAGGATGAACGAAATCGGCGTCATAAACATAAGATCCTCTTATCGTGTTTATCACAATCCTAACGTTGGTGCAATGCATTTGCCTCGCAAGTACAACCTAAACGGGTTACGCGTTACTTTTAGGACGCTCCTAACATTGGTGCAAGCGGGCATTAATCGCTTATAGCCTAGGGACGAAACTATCGGAACTATAACTCTCGTTTCTCGCTTCTCGCTCATCGTTGGCGGTAGGACAACTGCTTAGAGCAAAACACCTCCTGCATGCCAATAAGATGTCTTGCGACGTGGCAAATGGCACTAATGGCAATGTCGACATTTAATCAGGTGCTAATATTATATATAGGACAGATGGTAAGCCTGTCTCTCACTCCTTAAAACCCTCATTGCCCATTCTACACCTTTTCAAAGCAACTGTGGGGTTTAGCATACGTGGGACCGCGACATCTTTCGTTTCGACTCGAAAGCCAAAAACGACGGGTCTGTACCAATGGCCAGTCAAGGAATGACCAACATTAGAATGCACATTAGGATGGTGCAAAGACTACACGGATTTGCCCGAATATTCTAGTGTTGGACATTCTCGGGCCAGGCATTTCTTGGCCGTTTTCCGTCGTTTTTGGCCTTCCGAGTCGCAAAAGACAAGTAAGCTAACCCCACTAGTTGTAGTTTTATACTAACATTAATTCAGATTTTCTAAAGTATATTAGCTTCTACTTCTCCATATAAAAGGACGCATAGCTTTTAAAGAATGGGCACTGTTTCATTTTTGTATTAGCAAGTGTGTGCAAAAATTATGCATTGGCTCTGAGGGTGTGGGTTACTATTGAAGTTGGGCGAAGCACAAGTAGTCTATTAGAATAACTTATAAAAAGCCAAAATTACATATATATTTTCATGTCCAGAAAATCGTAAGAATAATTACGGTTATTGCATATACGTTGACAAAATTCCATCGACTACGAACTCAGATTGATATTTAAGGAAACTTATATAATTTAACCTAGTAGTGGCACAACAATAGTACCCAAGTATTAATTTAAACTTTTAATAACTAGCTGTCGGCCCCGGCTTCGCCCGTGAAGCCCATATTGACTTTCGTCCCCTATGGTCTGGAGTACATAAAAAATCCCACTTTTCCCCGAATTTTCCAAAATTTTTCCCCCTAAAACCCTTACTCAGACTATTACGACCAACAAATTAGACAAACAGGCATTTCATTTTTATTTATAAGATATCAATGGTGGATTAACGGAATAACCCATTAATTATATAATATTCAACTTGAAGTACATAATAAAGTATATCAGTGCGTAATTGATTTTCCAGGAAAGAAGGTGTCCATCAGTGACCCCCAGGATTTGGTAGACTCTGTCAAGGAAGCCCTCAAGGAGAAGAAATCTATCGGGAGTCCCTCTTCGGAGCACCACGAAGATGACGTTATAGAATCTAAACGTAGCAAAGGCTAAATGGATAACAGAAAATGCTAGCTAGCTAGTGTATTCCAAAATTAGAAGTTAGAAAGTTAAAAGTCCTTTTTAAATTGGGTTAATTTTATATGTTGATAGAATATAATAGTGGCGCAATTGATTTTTGTACCTACCTATATAGCAAAAAGTACATAGTTACGCCTTTTGAATGCCTGTATTTCCATCGATCATATGTTCAATAAAAGTACACGTAAGTCGTCCTCGTGATTGACTTTCGGCGATTAAGTAGTTCACTATTTTTTTTTCGAATATTGTATTTGTTTTCATGACATTTTGAAAAACGCCAAAAATATGAGAAAATGTTGAGATCTGCACTTATTAGTATTTCAATAACTGCATCGTAGCAGAAGTTTAGTTGACTTTGAAATGATTGTTTTTTTTTAATTTTTAAGGCTTATTTTCATTGGTCGGGCTTGGACTGTATCAAAGCGATGAACCACGGAGCTTTCTTTCGCAGCTTTTTTGTTTTAAAAGGAATCTAATATATTAATCCAGTACATGGACTATCTCTGATTCAAATTTATAATTTTAGAAAGACGCTGTTGGAATGCAATGTCGTCGTAGGTAGGTAAAATTTAATTGATTCATCACTATTTGCTTTTTTAAGTTATGAAGCATACAATCACGCCTGTCTTCCTGAGAGGTAGGCAGATAGCTTTTCTCGTATTATGAACGCACAGGACGACCTTTCGTTATACTATGGTCTGAAATATTTGTTATAAATATGAAATGAAATATGAACCGACTAATGAAAAGTAGCCTTTATTCGTGCAAGACGTATCTATAGAGATATAGGGGCATTCCCTCAAAATTATCCAGTGCCTATTTAGTCTAATCATAAAGATTTCAAATTTCTTCAGGGGGCGTGCCTCCATCTCTTAATAAATGTTGTTTAGTACCACAAGATGACAACTGTCAAACAAACAAGGATAGCTCGACTGTCAAATTACGCTCAATTGACATCCAGCCAGCCAAATAAAATTCATGATATGAACTGCATTACTTTTCAATGGAATAACAAAAGATTGTGGCACGCTTCTAGTTTCAATTTGTTTCAACAAGCCTTAAATTGTTTAAAAGACATCCTGTTGTTAACAAATTTTAATGTTGTACATAGCCGTTGAGTAGTTTATAGGTAACGAATAATAAATGAAAACAAATTATACTGATCTTTTTTTTTAAACTAGTAATTAAAAAAGATTTTAAATGTGTGGAGATTTGGCCATTACTCCATACAAAAAATCAAATTTATATTTCTTTACTTCCAGCTAGACAGTTCCGTTCTATTTGACATTGAGTATTTCCGTCTCATTTCACGAAATTAAGCTCTACAAATTTATGCTACATAGCGAGATGTGTTACACATCAAAAAGTCCTTGTTGCTTGGACAATAATTAATAAGATTTGTCTCTGTATGGAATCTATCTATCATCACACCTTTTATCCCAAGAGGGGTAGGCAGAAATCCTGATCAACGATCCTGACATACACCTACCTCTTTCGCTACTTTTATATTTAAAATACTTTTTATACATGCTCGGCGATTGTGTGTATGTACTTAAACATTACCTTCAAACTATTTTTTTTATATTTTCAATAAAAGTACACAAGTCGTCCTCTAACAGCATTCCCTTTCACTTATTTTTAGTCAATCTTTCATCCTTAATTCTTTCGACGTGCCCAAACCAAACAAAAAACAATAATTATTTCCGTTTTTTTATTGTTATCTGAATTGAAAGATGTTACATATCTAATCTTCCCTGAGAATCTTGAGACTAAAAAGTAAATTAACGTGGTAAAAAATTGATTCCATCATCTCTCGACTTCGATATAGGTAGCGTAGATACTTTTTTGATATAGTATAATCTGTATTTGTCTGAAAATACGTCAATTGCTGAATGGCTGCATCTTCGTATTGTCGCTACTATACTTGCTAGCAACATTATTGCACCTTCCACATAGAATCCGTATAACACTTTTACATATGCAGGTACCTAGAAATAACAACATTTTCTTAGTAATTAGGCTGTAGATGGGCTGGACACGTAGCTCGAAGACACGATGGGAGATGGACGTAAAGGGAGGAGACCTTGAATGGGCCACAAAAGTAGCAGACCACCAGCGAGATGGAGTGATGGCACCGTGAAGAAAGAGAGTAGAGCGTGGAGAAGAGACACAGGCTGAAGAAGAAGCATAAATGACAGTTTTCAGAATCTGTCTGTTTGTCTTAATGTTTGTTTAAAATAGGCCTAGAAATATCTCATTGGATTTTGATGTAATTTGCAGGGATCATAGTGGGTGGAGTATTCAGCCATGCCTTTGTGGCATGCATGCGTCTACTATGTATGCCCTATCATGTGTAACCACACTTAGGTACTTCCTATCACTTCGCTCATGGCAATTATTAATGTAGAGATTCTACGTCATACGCGTTCCACCGTGGCATGATGGGGAATCCGGTTTAATCCCGCCCGCGCTGTGATAGTTATGATTAGTCTGTGATTAATAGAACATACATAACCGGGAATCATCAACTCGGATTTTTTTTAATTTTAAATTTTACAATTATATTATAAACATACATGTTCAAGACCTCCAGTAGTTGTGAATTCTAGTGGGAACATAGCTATTTCTGTATTTGTTTTATTTCTCAGAAAGCCAAAAGTAATGGCCCCGATAGCATAGTAAAGCATGGTGATTAACGGTAGTCCTCGTCCAGTCCATAGAAACCCGAGAATTTTCTGAAACAACATCACCTATTTGTTACATATTACCTATTATCTACTAGTCGACAGCATAATAAATGTTAGAGCATTGAATGTGAAAACGAGGTTTAAATATCACTTGTACAAAAAATCCTAAGCACTAATTCTTCATCTTCATCATCATTCTTCTTCTCGTGCTTCAGAGGGCAGGTAAAGCGACGTCCGCACTTCTAACATCTAGGTCCATTGAGTGCAGCAACAGGCTTGCCACAACTGGCAAAATGGCGTCTGGCCAAACTGCAAGGTCTAAAAACCGCCAAGATGTGTTTGTATTCGAAGGAGCAGAATGTAAATAATAAATAAATAAATAATGAAATAAATAAACATTTAAATCACATTATAACATTTTTTTATACTTTACGGGTTGCCTTACAGCTCCTGGGAACCGTTGCCGGCCCCAGGGTAACCAGTGGAAGATAAAGTCTTTCTCATTTAGCCAATGATTTTTTGAGGCTATACCTAACGAGTGGCCAGCTCTGTTGAGGTATACCTAGGTATAGATGGAAAAGCCTCTTTGTACCGGTTTGTCGGATAATGTACATAGATATGTTATTATAAAAAAAAACCCATTGGTATGTAAGTACATGGTCGGATGTAGGAATCGAATCTGCGACTTTTCAGTTGCGAGCCGATATCTTACCCACTCGACCACCCTGACAGAATGACAGAGCGAGAGGCAAACATTTAAATCACATTAACAACCGGCTTAAAAATGGTTTGGTCTTTTAAAATGCGATTTAAATTATGTTATCATATGAGAATAATAAACATAGAATAAATAGTCGAGCGTGTCTATGAAAATCATAGAATAAGCAAAAGGGTTTTTAAATTAAGCCGGCGCGGAGGGTCGCCATCTTAGTTCTTACCTGCCAGTTACTTTATTCATACATTATTTTGCGTTCGATTTCTTTTGCGTGAAACGGGGGCACAGTGGTGGGACACTTTGCTGTATAATAATATGTAGGTACCTACAATATTCAATATGGTACAATATTTTATACTCACAATCAATTTGCAACTGAATGTCTTCTTATTATTATTATTCATGTCACTGTAGCTTGGATCACCTGTAATAACAAAAATATTGTAACTTTCCGATGCGGTTTCACTACACAATTATAAATATCAAGGTTTGCCTATCATCTATCTTTCTATCATCACGCTTTTTATCCCAAGAGGGGTAGGATAGATACATACATGCTCGGTGATTGTGTGTAGGTACCTACTTTTAATATTTCCATCGATCAATAATTTTTTTATATGTTCATTAAAAGAAGGTAGGTACCTACACCTAAGTTAAGACGACCTCTGCCGGCATTTCCTTTCACTTCAGCCATATAAACCTTTTTAGTCAATGACCTTGACATACAGCCTAGGCACCGAAGTTTCACAAGAATCCTCTTCCAATCCCTAAGGTAATGATTTGGGAGTTAGCAACTATTGTTTTATAATGTAATAATTTCTAAAGTTCTAAATAAAGCGGACCCGCATTTGCTAATTAGTTTGCAAGTTTCAGTATCAACCCCAATTTCTCTAATTGACATTGGTTTTGCTTTCGCTATAATCTTGTACATCAAAGTTGGAGATAAATCACTTTGTTTCGAATAATATCTTCATTTAGGCGGCACTCGGCAGCACTTGGTTTCCGCCCCGGCTTTCCTCTGATTTTAGTAATTTTGAGGGTTCTAACTCATATGTCTGTCTGTCACAGCTTATTTTCTCGGAATTTACTGGACGAAATATGTTGAAACTTGGTCCATATATAGAGTTTGATGACCCAATAACGGACGTATAGCGTAAATAATCTAATTTCGATTTTGGGGGGTTAATTTTGCGGGAAAATTTAAAACTTAAAACATTTTTTTCAAGTGCATCGTTATAAAAAATACAAATTTTTTTTTCATAATATTGTTTATAATATTAAAGTAGTTTAAATAGGCATGATGACTAAAAAATAAAAAAAATTAGTCCGTCAGTTAGATTATCAGAAAATATTGGACACATATTTTTTCTTTTGTCAATTAAACAAAAAATGATGAAGATAAGTTTCGCATGACGTCACGCCTAAGTACAATTTTTAGCAATGCGTGACGTCACCATCCCCCACTCCCAAACTTTGACGCGCTTTATCTCTGTAATTTTTTGTTTGATTGACAAAAGAAAAAACACGTGTCCAATTATTTATTTTTGATAATCTAAATGACGGACTAAATAGAATAATATTTTGTTTACCCTGTCATCTACCCTATTGTTTTAAAAAAATATACGAAAATTGACCGTTCCCATCCCACTTTATTTTCGATACTACAGTCTATTTTTTTTAAATAATTTGGAATATAGGTTTTTTAAAGTTTACAGTAAAACCTAAACGAAAATCCTGTCTTAAAGTTCTGACCGAAAAAATGGTAGGCTCAGCACGCGAATCGACCTACTCGCACGGATGAATGAGATGTTTTTAGTATTTTTCGTGTTTTTCTGTATTCTGTGTCCATTAGGCTGTTAAAGAAGTGACACATCTGGGTCCAATAAGTGCAGCAACAGACTTTATCTACAAGACAACTGGCTGCAAGTGGACACTGTTACTGGTGTCTCTGCCCACACCGCGGGGTATAAAGGCCGTAAAGATGTGTGTGAATATACTTTAAGATTTCTTACCATTTTGATTAATTTCATTTCTGCCATGAAAGAGCGAGTTTCTGTCTGAAAGATTTCTCTTGGTTAATATCTGAAGACTTTCTACGTGCGCTACCACACATCGGCTAGCATATAACACTGGAATACAAAGAAAATAAGTCAACATTTTACTAGGCAATATCAAGTGTTTTTAATTTCACCCCCCTTCCCACCTTGTCTCTCATATTGTCTGTATAGAGAGAAGATGTGCGAAGCCGTGGGCAATATCGAGTTTTCGAACAGGAGCTTATTCCTACTATGTATTGAAAAACGTCGTATAAAATAGGTACCTACGTGTGCGATGGTAATTACAATCTCGGCTCTATAAAATTCTCACCAACTCGTTCGAGTTTCTTTATTTTTCTTTTGTACCAAGCGGAAGACCAAGTCTCCCTCTTTTAGCGGATGGTTATGTGAGGCTATACCTAACGAGTGGCCAGTTCTGTTGAGTTATATTTAGATGGATTAGATAGATATTAGATATATCGTTTGGATTATAATTACCCATTTCCCATACTTCTATTACAAGTACTATTACGGTGCTGTTGGTTTTGTGGGTTTACATATTAACTCTTGAAAAAATAAGTGTATTCTTTGTATGAAATATGTATTATCTTTGATAGCACAGTGTGTGGCCAAAAACAGTGGATTTATTTCCCTCTACTTACCAAAACTAAAATGTGCAGGTACAGCGAAGAGAGCGTATACTAAAGCAGATACTCTACCACCTATTGTGTGAGGTACAGGAGCTCCAAAACCTAGAAAATGTAAAAGTTAGATTTATAGATTGATTGTGGTAGGGGCCGTCCGTCAGTCATCATCAGGGGTTGTTCCCATCGTTTCTGTTCAGACGATGAGTATCCAGTATATATGGACTCCCATAGGCACTTTCCACCAAATAGATGGCGAGTCAAATCAATATTTGTTTGTTTCTTTATTTGTTCATATGCTATAGATTAAAAAACTACTAGACCGAAATTGTTACTGTTGGCACCATTAGACAGGATGGTTCACGGGGAAGGTTATAGGCTCACGCTACGTCGTTTGGGAGCGGGGCATAGGAACTATAGGTAAACCACTGAGAAAGTAGCACTCCCATGGTCCGCGCGGGTGAGAGGGGCGGGCGTGATTCTGCCATACACGATACTAAGTTTTACGCGATATATCTGATGTCGGTGGATCACCTCAAAAATTTCAGGGTTCAACTATCCTCATACCAAATTTCATCAAAATCAAAACCTACCCGCAAAAGCCCGAGGTAAATCGCGTCGACAACAGACACATCGCGCGAAACCTCGCATCGTGTATAGCAGAATTACGCCCGCCCCTCACCCCTTATGGACACGGGAGTGCTACTTTCTTTCCTATATAGGTGACATAAAGGTTTTTAAAAAAAAATTAACCCTTAAGTAGGGGTGCAACGGGGTAATAAATTAATTGTCTACGGCGAATTTGTATCGCATTTTAAAATAATCACGGGGACGGCAATATCAGGTACCAAAACTACAGGTGTAAAAAATAAAATTAAGCAAAACTCTTTGTGTATTTACATAAATTACGTCACTATTCCTAGATAGATAATACAACGCGTACGGAGTTGCGGGCAACAGCTAGTATGTAATAAAGATGTGTTTTAAATCCGCCTAAAAACTTAAATTTGTTAAATTGTTTACCAAGTGCAGTCATCACGTAGATAGTAAACAAAAATGTTCCAGACAGGTTCCAGAATCGTCCAGGATTCAACATGGCGCCTTTAGCAACTGCCTGCAAAGTTATGCGACGTTCTTCCTCTAACCGACTTTCAATGGTTTCCCTCCATTTCATTGATACTGGCATGATCTAAAAAAAAAATCTTTCTTCACGGGTTGCCTGTTGCCTAAGATACAGCTCCCGAATATTTGTAGGGAGTAATTTTGTGAAATGGGACAATTATGTAACCGGAAGTAAAGACATTCGAATTGTAGAGGATACTATGTGGTTTTTTGCTTATGGTTGGTTAGGTTTGTCAGCTTTGAAGTTTGAAATAAACAAGGCAATCTCAATGTTTTAATACTAGTTTTATTTTAAGTATTTTCAGTGCCTATAACTCCTGTAAGCCATCTAGGATTATGAGAAGTGGCTGGATCCATTTTAATATGTATTAATAACACGAATTTCGAAAACGAATCGAATTTTAGAGATTCTTTAGATGTTACAAATTATTGGTGACTATAAGGTATAGGTTCAGTCAGATGGTTGCGCGTAACACAATATGCGCGTATATATTTTTTCTTTTTTCACGGGTTGCCTTACAGCTCCTAAAACCGTGTTACGGTTCCAGGGTACCCAGCGGAAGACCAAGTCTCCCTCGTTTAGCCGATGGTATTTGTGAGGCAAGGATGGAAAAGCCTCTAAGTGGTTTGTCGGATTATGTACATAAGTTTTTAAATAATCGAACCCGGAGATTGCCACTCGGCCACCGACGCTCACCATAATAATATGCGCGTATATAGATTCCTATACTCTGTATTCAACATAATGATGATGTCTGTGACAGTGGCGGCTTTAGGGTAGAGCGACAGGAGCGGCCGCTCTGGGGAGCGAAAACTAAATTAGTTTTTGCTTTCGTTTTGGTGACCCACACGGAACTCAACGCAACGGGGGCGGGCGATGTACCAATATGCATTTTATTACCAGAAACTAAATTATAGTTGATTCAAACGTGTCGACCAAAGGACGCCGAAAGAGAATCTCGCTCTATCCTGATAAAGACCAGGCAAACTCTGTTGAGGTATACTGAGATGAAAAAACCTCTTAGTGTGGTTTGTCGGATTATGTCTAAATAAGTGTTTAATGAAATAATTAATAGTTTATAAGAAAACTACAAAACACGCTTTTGTCAGTAACGCACACTCCCGCCAACCAAATGATCCCAAACTCGATGGGGTTACGTCGTTTCATTACAGAGTTCCACTATCCACATCCTGGGTCCATCATCAGATCAGATCGAAGGTACCAAATTATTGTATTGTCATCCGAATTACATCCACTTGAAAAGCGCCAAATCGAAACGAAATTCGACTTTCAAAATAAAACTAACTAATATAAAGCGTGTAAAAACCTATTAGTGCATGATCGCTGTGGGATTCGAGCTGTGGTCTGAGGAGCTAATCCCACTTTAACCAATCGGCCACCGACGCACAAAACGCTAAAATACTTGTGTCTTATTTAGAGGGAACGGGCGTACTATGAAAAGTATTCACAGACATTATTCGTCCTAAATCTTGTGAAAAGACCTAACGATCCACTTTCCGGTTTATTGAGTCACGAATAGCTACAAACGAGAAAGTGCTTGACCTTTACGTCTGATTAATGATCACATTTCAGACCTAATTCTGGCTAATTTACAATTTTCTAGAACAATACACCAAACAAAGACGGCTACATTTTATATAGAACAGCATACTCTATGACAGTGGTAACAATGCCCACATTATAGCTAGTTGCCCAATGCCCTTTTTAACCTCTGACGCAAAAAGAGGAGTGTTATAAGTTTAACGTGTATATATGTGGCATCGTAGCTCCTAAACGGATGAACCGATTTTGATTAGTTGTTTTTGGTTGAAAGGTGATTTGATCGAGAGTGTTCTCTTTTCTAGTCGTTGAAGGTATGTGACCAAGTTACTGGTGTGATCGATTCGAAAGTTAGTATCATGTGATTTGAATGATATTACAACAACATGGTAACCATGACCTGATGCTGCTGCATCATCTGAAAGCAGTCAGATACAGATATAGATACCAACTCCTCACCAACTCGGGGGATTTTAAAATTCAATTTATTAATGTAACACGTGACACTTAACATAGTTCTGTCATAAGGTGCCTACCCAATCGTCCAATCACCGGCGCGCCGCCGTACGGTCCACCGAATCTGATTCGTCCAATTCTTATAACAAATGGTCCGCCTAGATCGTGTGGCGGCCGGAATGGAAAATTTTCGGTGCGATGCTGGACCAATGTGTGGCCTACATAAGTCTTTTATTTTGAACTAGATTTCCGCACGTGGATATTTTCGAAAAAAAAAAAATTAAAAAAAATATAGCCTATAGCACTCAGGGATAATGTAGCTTTCTATTAGTGAAATATTTTTTAGAATCGGTTCAGTACCTAGTTTAAGATTACCCCCTACATCCAAACTTACAAACTTTACCTCTTTATAATAGTATAGATAACAGATTTGTAAGAATGTAATAAAACATAGTTTAGCTAAACACTTGTTAAACACCGTTTAATGGACAACATTTCATTTTTTTAATCACCCATTTTTATTACTTTAATTAAAAATATATTAAAAAATAAGTTACACGTATTTTTATATTTTATTTTTGGTTGAGTTTTTATATTTTTAATTTAATTATGAATTTTTATAAATTCTGAGGACTTATAAACTAAAAACCTTAGCTAGGACTAAAATTAAGAAATATAAACTGTCACCCAAAGAAAGTGACTGATAGTGTCAGTCAAGCCACAGAGTATACGTTATAGAAATGCAAAGAGTATAATATACCGTGTTCCAAATAGGTGTTGCCGTAGCCGGAACTCAAATCGCCCACAACATTATTCATAATGTATATAATAATACTAGCTTTTTTCCGCGGTTTCACTCGTAAATATATTTCCTGTGATAGCCCATTCGAAACTAGCAAAACTTCCAAAAAATATTAAATAAAAGAAGTATTTTTATAATTATATTTAAAGAATAATTATTAATTTAGCTTCAAATTGAATAAAAATGGGTAAAATTAATAGAAGGCAACACCTGAGTTCAATAACTAACAACTCAGCCAACAGACATTAGTATTTTTAAATTAGATGGTTAGCACAGATTAGGGGACCTATTAATCCTTATTTTTCAATATTTCAGTATTTTTAAAATAACTCGAAAATTAAAGGATATAAAAAATTAAAAAAATTAAAAATAAGCTTTCTAGCATGTAATCTCCAAACGGTTTTTGAATTTTGGTACCTTACGAAAAATGAAATGTTGTCCATTACGTTACAATTGAGATATCTAACAGGAGTATATAATAATTATAAGAAATGGTGGCATTACACTATGCTATGACAGCATCGTCTACGCCTATGACGTCAGCTCTACGCCGTAGTCATTAAATGTGCTACGCAAAGCTGTACTTAGTATGTGACAGTATTAGGCAGTGCTCGCGTTCTGTGTGTTGTATACTAAATATATATATTGTAATTATTACGAAGTTGTCTCATTTCTGGACTTTTTTTTCTTTCTTCACGGGTTGCTTTACAGATCTCGAAACCGTGTTACGGTTCCAGGGTACCCAGCGGAAGAACAAGTCTTCCTCGTTTAGCCGATAGTATTTGTGAATTGTGAGGCTATACCTAACGAGTGGCCAGTTCTGTTGAGGTATATTTAGATGGAAAAGCCTCTAAGTGTGGTTTATCGGATTATTTTAATTAAAAACCAATTGGTACATGGCCGGGATCCGGAATCGAACCAGACGTCTTAACCACTCGGCCACCGTACTCTGTTGGCTGACAGTACCAACCTCTCGGAAAATGGGTTGGTACGGCCAACTTTACCACCGCGCGCGCTCATAGGTCAAATCGAATAGCGCTCGCTTCCCGGCTTCCTGTTACACACTTCCGTCCCTTTTCACCAAATCACTCACAATCACAGATTGCAGAAAAGCGGGAGGAAAGATGTGTTTTGTAGTGCTGTGTATATGAGATAAGGTGAGCCGTTATATCAAATTTATATCTCAACAGACCTAGCCACTCGTTAGATATAGCCTTACAAATACCATCGTCTAAACGAGGGGCACTTGGTTTTCCGCTGGGTACCCTGGAACCGGTTTCGGAGCTGTAGGTAACCCGTGAAGATAGAAAAAAAAATTAAATCAAAATGTTACCGTGCGTACAGTAGGTACAGGTTGCTTTGCTAGTATGTAAAACATATCTTTGTTTAAAATAGACTTTATAAAGGCATCATTAAATGCACTCAAAACGAAAATAACTTCATCATAAAGCTGAGAGTGCATCCTACACTTTTAGCATGACAAAGGAATTTTAATCTCTAACAACCTATGGCTGCCTCGGAAGCTAATTTTAGCACAAAGTAGCGAACGGTGTATGAGACCTTTGACTTTTTACATGGTTTTGTTTTTCAAAGTCGTATAGGGAATACTGGCCTTAACCTGTGTTTATGGCTGTGTGGAAATTGTTCGTAAAAATACAACCCCACACAATTTTTTTCTTTAAAATTAAAAAGGTATAGGCAGTCATGGGGACTGCCGATGACTGCCGACAGAAGTAAAAATTAAAACTATTAATAACAGTGGTTTTAAATTTATAATATAATCTAGCGCTTATTTCACATATGTATGAATTGCCGGCCAGAAATGTGCAGCCAAAAATGCTTGATCCAGGCATACGTGGAAGCCAATACACGAATTCCTGCCCGGACAATCTCGGGTCGAGCATACTCCATGGTCTTGTGCCGAAAACAGGTCGAGAATCCATAGGATTTCCCCCTACCCAAAATCGCCCAACGCGCCTAAAGAAGTTGCGTCGGTGGCCGAAAACGACTAAGATTTGTCTACCTAAACTAAATTCTTGGAGCAAAGATTTGTGTATTGTCGCATTAACAAGATAATTCACATAGTTGTACCAGTGACCGCTTTTACGCTGCGGTCTTGTATTGAATTTCAATTATCGAGACAGAAACGCTAACTGATGTTGATAGATATTTATGTAATGCATCTATAAAATGCTTTGAATTGGTGGTTTCTGCATTACGAAGCAGGTATGTGCTCAAATTAAGGTTGATCCTGGTGGTAACTAAATGTTTCTGGAATACCAACGATGCTGATTCGAGTCAATTTCCTTTCATTATAAAAATCGTGGTGAAGACCTAACATATGTGACTTTGACAGCAATTAAAAATATGGACCTAAAATAATTACATGTATACTGCTCACACCTTTCTTCAAAATGTCCGGGTTCCATTAATGAGTATTGTATTAGTTTTTTGAAATCTATGAATGCAGTTTTTCTTATCTCTAAAATGGACGACATTGTTCCTTAGAACACATTTTGATATCTCTTATAGTTTCGGAGGTCCCCATACTGGCCCATCTCGATGTTACACCCTGTAGAGGTACCTTAATTAATCTCATCAATGATTATGGAGCTGGGATAAACTCTTATGTCAGAACTTCCAAGGGTTAAGCCGGGGCGGAAAGCTAGTAATAAATAATTATTCTTTTTATAATTAATATATAGTTTTTAAATATATTATTTATTTGTTATTATACATTTTAATTAAGTTGTAAATGGGTAAAAAAATTATTTAAGTTTTATAAATGAGTAAAAAAGTAATTTCGACTTGGCTTTATGTAATAAAAAAAGTAAATGAGTAAAAATAATAAAATATTTTATCCTGTCTTTTTACCAGTTGTCATTAAAAATTTGTAACAATTTTACATATTAATTATTATTTTTAACCTATTTTGTATTTGCAGAACTAATATCATATACTTATTTTAAACGGGTTTAAAAAAAATTGTTTCCCAATTAAGACAAGTAGGTACCTACTGTAAAACTAACTTTACCTATTTGTACAAAGGTACGTTTTTCCCTTCCCATAACCTTTATGTGTTAAAATAGATATATATTTAGTTTTTTCTTCTATGATTTTGTTAGAGAAATAGGTTAAGAAAGGTAGCAATTTACATAATTGCTATCCTAAATTATAAAATCATCAAGAATTATTAATTATCAAGAATCACTAAAATGTTTTCTCGTCGCTCAGGCGTACCAACGTTGAACAGGATCTATTTTAAATTGTTTTGATGTAGAAACAACAGGGTCTGATTAAATTTTAATTATATTAATTGACAGAATCTTGTTTGATTTTCCAGTGAAATACATTGATTGAGTTTGGTGTCACTCAATTAAAGTTCAAGCTTCACTTTGTTGACATTTCACGCCTACAAAGCGGTCCTAGGTTTGAATTTTAGACTAAGTAAATAGGTTTTAGGCACACGAAGGCACTTGATGATATCTTGTTTTACTTAAGAGTATGCATTATAGTTATACTAGTTAGACGTTTGTATGTACATATTGCCTGTATTATTGTCATTATTAAGATCGAGCAAAAAACGCCGAAAAAAACTGGTTTCTTGTATGGGGACTTTAATTTTTCAACTTTATTTTATTTTTATTATTTGTTGTTATAGCAGCCATAGTAATACACACTCTGTGAAAATTTCAAGTGTCTACCTATTACGGTTCAAAAGACATAAAGGCGAACGGACAGCAGAGCCTTAAAGTGACCACACATTCGTCCAATCCCCGCGCGTCGAGGCTAATGTGAGGCCTACTTTAGCAATAGGTTTTCCGTTGTCACTAGATAGGTTTGCTAACTCTTATTGATGGATTTGCATGGAGACTAGAAATTAATATGCGGGACATGGTAAAAAAAGCGGGACCTGCCTACAAATGTACAGAAACGAAAAAAAAAACAATTGTAATCACTTTTGTTTAAAATTTGAAATAAAATTAGGACTTTCTTATTACAAAAGAAACTAATCATAAATAAAAAGTAGTGAGGTGTCGGTGTCACCGTGTCAATCAAGTGTGTCGCACGGTACTCTTACTTCATGTCTAACCTAGCTAGGTTATTATGCTAGCTTACATATTCAAGATAAAGCGGGACATTTAGCGTCCCGCAGACATGTTTAGCGGGACGCATTATTTGAGCCCTGAAAACGGGACGTCCCGCCTCACGCGGGACGGTTGGCAACCCTAGTTGTCACCCTTTGGGTACAAAACCCTAAAAAAATGTATCCTAAATATGCAATCTTCTTATATAAACTAACGTCAAACTTTTGTTGACTCAATCAAGCAAAACATCTGATAAATCCATTCAGTAAGATTTTTTTGATAAATCACTTTATAAATTATTTATTAGCTAAAGAATTACGTAACTCGTTTAAAAGTTGTATTCATCAAGTAGCTGTCAGCACCTTTCTTTGATGTCGAGAAAACTTAAGGCAGGGTGCAAACACGAAAGTGGCATTTTTGAACGCTTACTTTGAAGTGTCAGGAATCAATCTCAATCTCAAAAAAATATAGTGGATAGAAAATAATACTACATAAAACTTTAACCGCATAGATTTTTCATAAGTGTTTTGGTCTATTGAAAAAAAATTATGCAAAATACCTCTATAAAAAAACTTTTGAGCGTAAATTCACAATATTTTGCGCGACAACTATATAACTATTTTTTAGGAATCAAATAGCTTGAATAATCTATTAAAACTTTAACCGAATACTTTCACTGTTTAATTGTTTTTCTTTAACAAATTTTAAGAAAAAGCTACAAAATAAGTGAAATTTCAAGTGTAGCTGCATGACCACGTAAAATATGCCAAGCAATATTCAACCTTATATCGTCCTACATAAGCATCCGCCCACCGGAGTGCAAATAGTATTTTTTATTGAGGTTGATCCCTGCCTTAACGTAAACAGAAATTTTACTCGTTGATAGACTCGCAGTGAAGTGTAGAGATAGACTAAGTACGGTTTGTTTATGTAATCTTGATACAAAATATTAATTTTATTGAACAAAATCTTTGCTACTGCCTGATATCAGTACTAGGATAAGGACAGGACAAAATTAGGACCTCTAAAACATAAGTGCAGCCCAGATCCTGAGTTAGGGGCCAGATTAGATTCTACGCGTGTTACATTTTTTTTTTCTTTCTACACGGGTTGCCTTACAGCTCCCGAAACAGTGTTACGGTTCCAAGGTACCCAGCGGAAGACCAAGTTTCCCTCGTTTAGCCGTTGGCATTTATGAGGCTATACCTAACGAGTGACCAGTTCTGTTGAGGTATATTTAGATAGAAAAGCCTCATAGGTGTGGTTTGTCGGATTATGTACATATAAGTTTTTGATTAAAAAACCCGGATTGAACCCGGTCTACCTAGTTAATACCAGACATCTTTAACACTCGGCCACTGACGCATCCATAGAGTAAGTAGCAATCACTATGTTCTTTAGTAAGAGTCGGGACTGCCATACAATAAAATGAAATCAAACTTAGAGCCGAAAGGTACTGCCAACCTAACAACGTTAAGGATTACTTGACTGTGGATTGGAACAGAAATATTTACTATCTCTGTCATCTGTATATGGAGTGAAAGAGATGGCGATACGACGCCATTAGTATTGGCTCATTTTCCTAGCCCTATTCTTTTGTTCGAAGTTGCGCCAGTCTGGACGCACCTATGAAAGTCGTCGGATGTCATCTCTCTTTTCTTAAAAATAATAAATTATAAAAAATGTTTCCTGTATGTTTAGACATATATTATGTTTTAAGAATAGGTACTTAATGTAAAAGAATAAGGACCTAGGTAAACAGGCGTTATTCAACCTTATGATGACGAATCTATTCTTAAAATATTTATTAAAATATAATAGTACAGTTCCCGGGAGCTGTATGACAACCCGTGAAGTTTTAAATATAATCGCGAACAATATTACTATGATGTTTTGTTTAGAAACAATACATAACATTTACAAGATGCCCTAAGCCTATCTGACCGCTTTCGGTCGGTCCCTTTAAGCGCCATTGTCTCTCGGTTGACACCTTAGATCATAGAAACAAGAGAAATAAATATCATCGTCCCAATGTTGTCACTTTTGGGACAGTGTGAATACTTACCATCATATAATATTATAATTTCGTAGCCAGGGGAGGCACGAAAAATATTTTTAAATACAGTTGCTCGAAAAGTGGTACTTTACGTAGCTGTAAATTGTGCGGAAAGTTACTTTTTACTTTCCCTTTTTTTTAAATTTACTATACTAGGTCTTTGGCTTTGAGTATTTACCAAAGGAGACGTGAAGGGTGTAAATGACCGAACAATTTTTTCTGCCACTTTTGGCGGGGGGAGGGGGGGGGGGGTAAACGCCTAGTACTAGCCCCTGTACCACTGTATTTTTCTGTCGTTTTATTGTCGCAACGGATTTTACGTTATATGATGATTATGTTAAAATATAAACATAATATTTATAATTAATGATTGGAAACACTAAGTTTGATGCCCTAGATCGCCTTTCCCGTTTAAAACATCACAATTAACTATTTTCCTAGAGCTCTGTCTCGCGACACAAAACGATACCAACGAAATCTAAGGTAACTTATTACTGCGCACCTGGTCAGTATAACTGGTCCAAGGGGAAAAAATTGGCGAAAGGGGGAGCCCGTCTATGGCCCCTCCATAGGCTTAGTACTCTATGGTCTTTGGTTCCAATTCGTAGACAAAGGTATCCCAATGTATACATACCAAAGAGTCTATTTTTGATATCCAGATAACTACCGGGCCCCGCGCTCTACCTACTTTAAGCCACTGCGGCGGCGCCACTATCTATATATATATCTATTAAAATATGTGTCAATGAGAACTTTTTTTTGTTTTATTGTCGTTTTCTCACAAGTGTATTGAAAAACGTCGTCTGACGGAACTGTCATTTTCAGGAAGTAATGACATACTTTCCGCACTTGTATCAAAATGTACTATAAGAAAATAAAATTTAAACGTGTCACTGTGTATTATGCTGATTATAATAATAGGAATTATGAAAAAACATACAAATCAAGCGACCCTGGAATTTTAAACCGTAGGAACCAAAATTAAAGTTAACAAAACAAAAACTATCGATGAGAATAATTTAAAGGGTTGGGCACACTTTTTTATGCTTATCTTGTTTATGTCTTGTATAATCTACACCTTTTGTAAATTCTTCTTAATAAATAAATAAAAACAGCTCTCTCAAAACCATCACATTGAACTATAATAAATAATATTCCCAGTCGATCCATCTTATAACCCTTTAAGAAGAAGTTTTCATATATATATTTTCTTGAAAACAATGTTTAGCTCCCATATTGGTCTTTTATAAAGAAAAGTAGTTTGTGCGAAAAAAATATGTTGGGAAAATACTAACTAATATTTATTATAAATGTGAAAGTTTGTTTGTTTGTCCTTCTTTCAAAATACATTTTCAGAGCAACGGTTCGACGTGATATTTTTTTGCAGGAGGGGCCGTTAAGTTTTTATCCCGGGAAAATCCAATTTATCATAAAACGGGAGTGTTGTTAGTTATAATCTATAAGTAATATTGTTTTGGCTCCAAACTTTGATACCTATACCCTTGTGTCAGTTGTGTCAGTTTGTCTTTTTCATGTCAAAACAGACAATGTAAATTCTTCAAGATACATTCTTATGTCACATTTTTCACGAGTGAAGGCGTGGCGGAAAGCTTACACTATATTGAAAAACATAAAACGTATTGACCGCATCGGGAACGATGTCATTAGAGAAGAATGCGGAGTGTAGGATAATGTTGTGACTTAAACGTGTCCAAACCAGCGCAGGATTGGACACGTTGAAATAATGAAGAAGGAAAGATTGACTAAAAAGGTTTATATGGCTGAAGTGAAAGGAAATGCTGGCAGAGGATGATCTAGGTGTACTTTTATTGAACATATAAAAAATGTTTTGATCGATGGCAATATTAAAAGTACAGACAAGCGCCGAGCATGTATGAAAGGTATGATGAATATAAAAGAAGCGCAAGAGGTATGTCAGGACCGTAGCAAATGGCATTCGATTGTCTCTGCCTACCCCTCTTGGGATAAAAGGCGTGATGATTGATAGATATTGAAAATAATTGGAAATACCTATTTGCAAAATTGCGTGCCACTAGAAACTAAATTTAGCCCCTACTATGACTACAAAGAGAATTTATTATCGCTCCAGATCTCAAGGGAAAATATCTTGGAATAATTTTGGATGTATACCTATAAAGATTTGCAAGGATGTAGGAGATCAGAATACTTCAAGATTACTTTGGATGTGACGTTTATGAAAATGTATTTATATTATTAGCCAAGTATCTATAATACAGTTCGACAAGGATCTTTTTGCACTTGGCGGCGGCGCCACCATCTATGTAATTTCAAACATATCGAAATCAAATGTACTAAAATAATTAGTTCCATTTTTAACCGCGTGCAAAAAGATCCTTGTCGGACTGTAAGTTCTTTTATACTAATATTAAATATATAAATATAGACATTAGCATAGTTTGGTATAGGACCAACTCTAGGTCCGTGGGGTTCAAATGCTAAAAAGTTTATTAAAGATATATCCCCTCGACTGATCATCTCTTCTGGTGACAAGAGGGCTGGCTCCTTCCTGGCTCAACGAATCAGCATCGCGATTCAGCGGGGAAATGCAGCCAGTATTCTTGCCACTATTCCACGCAGACGGTTTATTTAGTTTGTTATGTGTAAATAATTAAAATACTATAAAGGACCAATTTATATAATCAAAAATAACACAAAGCATTTACACTAAGCTCGCTACATGTTGAAAACTTAGGTATTATCAAAGTAGGTACAGATTCACCTTTTTATTATTTCTTCATGGTATGCCTTACAGCTCCCAATACCATGTACGGTCCCAGGGTATACCCAGCGGAAGACCAAGTCTTCCTCTTTTAGGTGATGGTATTTGTGAGGCTGTACCTAACGAGTGGCAAGTTCTGTTGAGGTATATTAGATGGAAAAGCCTGTGGTTTATCGGATTATGTAAGTACATAAGTTTTTAATTATAAAAAAACCATTAGTACAAGACCGTGATCCGGGATCGAACCCGTGGTCTGCCTAAGTTAATACAGACGGCCACCTATTTTTTACATCATAATTTATTAGCTACTGAAAATTATTTGAAAGAAATCTACATCTTGCTAACAAGGCGAGAAAAACAGATTATGGATATCTTGCCTCATCCACGAGCAAAAGTTATGAAGTCTGGCATTACAAGCGTCAGAAGTTCGATTTGTGGAATTACGGATTTAGCACAGTGAAATCTCATTTCCGTATTGAAGAGTCCATTGCAAGGTATTCTAACTAGTAAATTGGGAAATTCACAATTGATTTTCAGAAATAAATTAAACAACTAGCTTACCGCCCTCGCTTCGCCTATGAAATGTTTTTGAATGTGAAATGTGATAAATTATCCTGAAGTATTTTCAGGCCCTTAAACTATCTCTTTGTAAAAAAATAAGGTCGATCCATTTATCTGTTCTGGCGTAAAAGAAGTAGGATTACTTACCTATCCTAGATTTGCGAAAATATTTAGTAGGTTATTTTTGTTTGAATCTAGGAATGTCATAAGTTAACACAAAATTTTTTTTTTTTCAATATGCTTTAATTGAGTTCTCATGCTTCGAAGAACACGCAAATCCCCACTATTTCTGAAAATAAAAGCTACTTCTATTCTAAGTAACAATATATTTCCTATTAAACTTGTAGGTACATATAATCTACCTACATTATCCTAAAAGGTCTTATTAATTAGCGAATTCCGAGTTCCATCCTTTCCAAGGTTTTCCCAAAATAGATTGCAAAATGTACGGAGTAACGAAAATTCATATTTGTCTTTCGTATTATTTGTTTGTTTTCATTGCTTTGATACCGATAGTTCAAGTAATCAAAACGATATCGATATTCCAGTTTAATAGTTGCCTAAAGTTTCTCAAATTCAAATTACCAAGTATGGAAACACAATCTTATGCAAATACGAATAATGTTTACGTAAGACCTTACATTAATTCGGTAGTACATATAGATGATTGGAGAATTCGATAATAATATGATAATTTTGAGTTGAAACAAGAATTGAATCCGAGACTTTGATATTTTGAATTTGGATGAAAATTTTCAGCGATTATTATGTTGGTGGTAAATTTTTTTTCTTCAGAGGTTGACTTATGGCTCCCAAAACCGTGGTAGCGGTCCCAGGTTTACCAGCGGTAGACAAATTCTTCCTCTTTTACCCGATGGTATTTGTGAGGCTATAACGAGTGGCCAGTTGAGGTATATTTGGGTGGAAAAGCCTCCAAGTATGGGTTTTCGGATTATGACCGAGTTGCCACTTGGCAATTGACTATGAGATAAAAAATGCAATTTATTATTTTAGGACAACTTTTCGTCCAAACTCATACACAGTATCCATTATACAGTAACTTATTATTTTCAATTTGTAGATTATATTATATTATCATACATTTTTCCATTTGGTATTCCTAAATTTACCGGCATTGTGAAGAAATTTGAGGAATTCAGTATTAAGTGGAAATCCTCTTCTGAAATTCGGATATCTGATATCCTTTGGGAATATATTGATGTGAGTTGCTTGCTACTTTCATTCAACCAACAATCATTCTTACCCCTCGGCAAATATTAAAATTTCATTTTAACGTTTCATGTAGACTTATTTTTTATTATAACTAGATTCTGCCCTTGGAGATATTTGAAATGTGACAAAATAATTTATCCTGAAGGATTTCTTCTGTCACTTTTCACAAACTTTTATAATTTCTGTAAAATTTTTGTTTTGATTAAAAAAATAATAAAATAAAAATAAATAAACATTTTAGCATTCCCGGTTTCAATTCCCACTCGTGCCAAAAATGTTAAACACCAATTTTATTTAAGAATATGTGCTTTAATCGACTCCTCGTCCTCGGAGGGTGTCGGAGGGTGAGCACTTCTTCTAAAAATAATAAATATAACCACTTCTGATGAAGAAAAAAAACCGCCTTCAAAACCAAATAATTGTGCTTTCCGAAAGCAAATGCACAAGTCACTATAAAAAATATACCCAAATCGTTTCAAGTGTGCCTATAAAATTTGAAGAGTTCTCGATTTCTCCAGGATTCCATCATCAGATCCTAATACCTAAAAAAAATTCCAAATCGGTCCAGGCGTCTTCAAGTAATCGTGGAACATATTATATTATACTTACATAAAAAGATTCCGACGAATTGAAAACCTCCTTCTTCTTTTGAAGTTCGGTTAATAACAGATATTTACTTTTAGTGCAGCAACAGGCTTGCCACCTGTTCTGTTCAATATGGACAACTTGTTCAATATCTATGTTATTTAAAAAATATATTTTTGCTAGCCACTCAATTAATAAAAGCTAAAGTTAACCTTACCATTAACATGTGCTCTGTAAATCCTTTCGTTTCGTCCGACGTTGTTATTGTTGTTGTTATTTTAATTTAATTTTACAGCATCCCGTGTTTGCAAGTATGCATAAAAGTTGTGTTAAGCCACCCAAAGTTATTTCCCAAAATATTTGCGGCACGTGAAATTACAGACATTGTTATGTCAGAATCTGGGACGGCTATGTGGGTCTGTTTTTGTTGGAATTTCCGAGGTATTAAAGTAAACTTTACCAAAATCCTATACTAGTACCTACGTATCAAATGGGAAAACAAAACAAACTTAATGATTATCCCTTAAGTTTGAAAAGAGGTATATATCAGTTCGATTTGCCCATATTACTTTCATCCCCTATCATGAGTTCATACAAAAATCCTATAGAAAAAAGCAATAAAAAAATCTATGTACATGATCCGACAAACCGTTCAAAGAAGCTTTTTACATACCTCAACAGAACTGGCTACTCGTTAGGTATAGCATCAAAATATAATTGGCTAAATGAGGAAGACTTCGTCTTCCACTGGGTAGCCTGGGGCCGGCAACGGCTCCCGGGAGCTGTACGGCACCCGTGAAGAATAAAAAAAAGCATTGTCAGTTTGTCCCGAATTTTCAAAAGAAATTTTTCAAATTTTTCTTTCCCTAAAACCTTATTCAGACTATTATGAACATTAAAAAAAAATAACCAAATCAGTTCTCAAACAACTAACCAACGCATTATTATTTCTCAAAGGTGTTTTAAAAAAAAAATACATTAATTTAAAACTTTTTTTTATAGATATGTTTTGGATACGTATCTATCAAAGGAGTTATTTTTCTTATGTGGGAATAGTAGATAGGTACTAAAACAATATCTTATAAAACGCGTCAAATAAGTTGAGCCATGTCTAGCGCTAATGTGTTTTTTTTTGTATTGCGGTATTTGGTAACTTTTCGTGTCTTTTTAAATAACCTATTTTACATTTGCAGAACTAATAATAATATTTACTCTTATTTAAAAAATGTAGAATAATTACTTCTGATGTAGAAAAAAAACCGCCTTCAAAACCAAAATGTGGAACCAAACCATCTGGAAAGTATACCCTTTCAAATAAAAAAGTTTCCACGTCGGTCCAGGCGTCTTCAAGTAATCGGGGAACATACAAAAAAACATAAAAGATTCCGAAGAATTGTAAACCTCCTCCTTTTTTTGAAATTAGGTTAAAAATACATGCGTTTATCAAATAAGACAAGTAAAAAAATACACTTTAGTAAATTACTGTTTGAAAGTATAGATAGGACTTTAGGATCTCCCAGTATATTGTGAAGTGCGAGGAAAAAAATCCAATTTGTCAGAACCGGTGAAAAAAAATAATGTTTTCTTTCTTCACGAGTTGCCTTACAGCCTCCGAAACCGTGTTACGGTCCCAGGGTACCCAGCGGAAGATCAAGTGAACATATTTCGGAGTTATAAGCCTGTGACAGACGGGACGAAAGTAAAAGGGCTACTAACTTTTCATGCCTATGAACTTGAATTGCCTGATTGTAATATTTTTTCAAAATACATTCAAAATAAAAAATATTCGATTACCTCGTTACAATATTTTGGAATGGGTTATTTTTAATTGCAAATCAAAAAACTTATTTTACATTTTGTATTGTACATCTAATAAATTATTGAAATTACGACCCTGTTTGCATGTAGAGGTGGGTAATGGTTTTTTTTATAACCGCAAATAAATCCGCCCTGGGCAGAGCCCGTACGACCTCTCACATAGGGGTAGTGCAATACGATAATAATATTTTGAGGTAAGTATTTTGCTATGCAATCAGTATTTATGATGGGAAATGGGCGTTTTTTATTATACAAAAAGTAGATTTGCAGTTAAATACTACCCTTTTAGGGGGGAAAGGGGGAGAACGGAATAAGATCTATCCGACCCCAAATGTCATCCTCACCTGCACGCTTGGTACCCTCTTCTAGACAACAAACGAGGTTCTGGCGACCGAGCAATGGCTACACCTAGGCAACTGGCTGGAAGAGGCTACAGCGAGCCTGAAGTAGGGGTATTCACTTAATATCGTTATATCGTATTTACTCGATGTTTGTCATACGATATATCGGATTGATTCGATGTTTTGACAAATAATTTTTCTATTCGATATATCGATATATATTTATAGAAACATCGAATCGATTAAAAAACTAACTCTGACTAATAATTACAATAAAAACAAAAGTAAATTTTAACATTACTTAATGATTTCAATTTTAAATAAATGTCATTAATAGGTAGTGAGTTTAGTACTTAATTTCTATTTTTTTTTTACTGTCTAGAAGTGTTCTGGTATGTAATAAAATATTTGTATTAATGGGCGGTGGTCAAGGTCATCTTGTATCTGTCAAAAATATGGCAAATCTAAGATAATCCTGGAAACGTGAGTTTATTTATACAACATTTCCTCACCCCAAAAGGATTGTTATTATTTGAAATTGGATTGAGCCATTTTTTATTATTCAGAGCCGAAGTTTTCGATACGAACAGTGCCTTTGCGTATCGAAAACTATGGCTCTTTAGAACCCTAAATAATAAAAATTTGGCTCAATCCAATTTCAAATAATAACAATCCTTTTGTGGTGAGGAAATGTTGTATAAATAAACTCACGTTTCCAGGATTAACTTAGATGACTGAGAGCCACGGGTCTTTAATTTGTAGTTTTTGTTTCACTTACAAACGTATAACTCATCCCACTACTATACTATCTTAGTAGTACAATTCTATTCAAGTAACACTCATATAGAAAATCACTATTATTACAATACTAGTATAGCTATGTTACTCTGGTATCTGATTCTAAATTCACACATACGAAATCAAGGACAGCAAACTTTCTGCATTTGATTAGAAAAAGGTATCATTAAACTTTTGTGGATAGTATTCGATATTAAAAAAATATCGATGTTTTCAAGCGATATATCGAAAAACATCGATGCTGGGAACCGATGTTTTATATCGAATATAAATATCGATATATTTTTTACGTGGACACCCCTAGCCTGAAGACCTAAATAATCTCAAAATGTCTGGTACAGAAGGCAAGGGGAAACCACTGCACTACTCTTCCCAAGAAAGTTAACCATGGCGAGACTATACAAGGTGCGTCGCGCTGTGGACTGCCATGATTGACCACGACTGCTTTGTCAAGAGCAACACGACTAAGAAGAAGACTACCCTTTTGGAATTGAAAAGCTTCTTAGAGGGCCACATTTGTGTGAACCTGGTGTGACGATGTCACGCTTTGTTGACCTCACCAAAATATTTTTTATGATTGGAGCAAAATGACTCATTTATTAAGATTTACCTGTCGTAGCTCCGTAGCGAGATCGATGACTAGTTGGTTTTGTTTCTTTCCAAAATCACTTGATACATCCTCCTCGTTTGGTCCTAGACATAAAACAAACATATGTTCAAAAGATGCAAATAATTAATAAATTCAAATAAATATTTAATTCGGAACTATCATGTATCATGAAAATACTAAAGACCAGTGTATCAGCGTCAAAATGATTTCACATTCTTATTTAATTTTGGCACTGACTGCACAAAATTGTTTTTGATTCATACATTTCGCAATTTCTCGGACCGAAACATACATTATCATTAGCAAGATTACCTTCATAGCAGTGTATTGTGAAAACTCCAATTACTGTCCAAATCACAAGAAAACTCATTAGACCAAATTGACAGAAGATGCAGCGGAAAATTACAGACCATAGAGATTCCTCTTTTGTACGAGTTGCTGGGTACACTCGTAGCCATATATTTGTTTCCTGGGAAATAAACATAGACAGATTCAGCCGTAAGGTAACCCGTGAAGAAAATAATTGGCCAAGTTGCGACTACGACTCGCGCGCTGAGGGTTTCGTACCATTTTTTCGGTCAGAGCTATGAGCCAGGATTTTCGTAGGTTTTCCTGTAAACTATAAGAAAGGGCCTATTCCCTATTTTTTCAAAATTTTAGACTCGGTAGTTTTGGAGATAAGGGTGGAACGGTCAATTTATTTAATATAATTTAATTAAAGTTAGTATTCCTTTCATTTGATATTGTCACATGATGCACTTGAAAAAACCATTTTACGTTTTAATTTTTATCCTAAATTTAAATCACAAAATCGATATTCGATTATAAAATGCTATACATCAGTGATTGGGTCATCAAACTCTATATATGTAGGTACCAAGTTTCAAATTTCATTTGGGAGGAAGTGCAATTCCCAACTCATCGCGTGCAGCTCGGACCTCAATTACAAACTTGTTGGTAATCAACCACTTTCTTTCCTTGGTGAACAATCTACTATGAAGCCCCTATCCAGTTTAGCTTTAAGGTCATGATGAGAAAAACATCATAGCTAATTAGCACAATACACATACAAAAAGCTTTCCTTTTTCTGAGGTGTTTTATTAAAATAATAGTTTTTAGGATTAGCCTGAACAGACAGACGAGAAGTCAATAATAACACACTAGCTGTTCGCCCTTAGGAGGGTGATTTAAAAAAGTAACCTGTCATGTCATTTCCTAGGGTTCAAACCTTCTCCGTATCAATATGGATTCCGATGGAATCTCTAAGTAACGAAAATTGTTACTTAGCCTTTTTTACTTGAGTAAAAATGGAATTCGCCATGTTTCATAATATCCAACACTAATACTGTAGATTGTAGATAGAGGTATTAAATCCAATGTGAAATTTTTACTTACTTGTGTATATTTCATAATTTCTTCAACTGGTTCATTAATTTTATTATTGTTGTGTTTGTTATGTACAACTATTTTGCATTTTCTATTATTGTTTGGATCACCACAATCACTTTTAGTTTTTTCGTATAATTTTGTATTTTCTCTAATAACTTTTTTTGATTGAAATATTTTTTTATTTCGAATAGAAGGAGAATTTGGTATTATTTCACATGAACCTGGTAGTTCCGTGGAATCGTTTTTGTTATTATGTTTTGTACTTTCGTCAGATTTTATATTATTGTCATGACAATCGTGACCACTTAGATTTATTGTACTGTCAATATCAACTACTAAAGTTTTTTTTCTTATTCGTCCCTTTTTGGTATTTGGTTTAATATTTTTGTATAAAGGCTTAACGAAAAATTTGGTTGCTGATTTATTGTTCATTTTTGAAATTTACAATTGTTAGACGTTCTATTGGATCGACTGTAAGTTCCGTAATGAACTATTAAGGCAACTTTTACAAAGTAACTTTGCATGTTTAAAAAGTTTTAATAACCTAGTTCCGATAAGGTGAGAACACCGCATAATGTTTTTTGAAACGTCAAATGTTAATCGATCTCAAAATATCTTATAGTACTTTTTATAAAGCCTAAAAATGATTTTATAAAATGATTATAAAAGAAAGTCCCCCGCCGCGTCGCGTCTGTCATTTTGACGCAAAACTACTAAACGGATTTTGATGTGGTTTTCACTATTAGATAGGTTAATTCACGAGGAAGGTTTACGAGTATTAAATATGGACCAATGATGTTTAAGAGCTGAGGATAAATAGTATTAGTATAAAGGGGATAAATCCGCGGAAATGTTAGAATCAGCAGGTTTTTTTTCTTTCTTCACGGGTTGCCTTACAGCTCCCGATACCGTGTTACGGTTCCAGGGTATCCAGCGGAAGACCAAGTCTCCCTCGTTTAGCCGATGGTATTTGTAAGGTTAGTTCGGCAAGTAACGAGTGGCTAGTTCTGTTGAGGTATATTTAGATGGAAAAGCCTCTAAGTGTGGTTTGTCGGATTATGTACATAAGTTTTTAATTAAAAAACACATTGGTGCATGGCCGGGATCCGGGATCGAACACGGGGTCTGCCTAGTTAATATCAGATGTCATAACCACTCGGCCACCGACGCACCTCCAGCAGGTTTTCGTGCTATAAATATATAGAAAATAAAATTTAGCCTATAGCACTCAGGAATAATGTAGCTTCCTATTAGTGTAATAATTTTTAGAATCAGTTCAAAGATTACCCCATACATCCAAACTTACAAACTTTACCTCTTTTGAATATTAGTACCTATAAAATCTACTGTAGCATCTTTAATAGGCAAGCGTATTTCTGTAGTATTCAAATTGTTGTATAATCCAATATAGTACCTGCGCGAAGCCGGGGACGAGTAGCTACTGAGGTATAAAGTGCTCAACTTTTTGTTCAACAATCTATTAGATTATATCAAGCACCTTGTGGCGGCACATCGCGTCGATAGATGTCGCACCGTTACTAACTCATTGAAACCTGTATCGCGCCATTGAAAATATTTAATAGATTGGCATATATGCAACTTTCCAGCGATGTGCGTTGGGGAGTATTCCTTTTACTCATGATCGTTGGATTGTTGTATGTATTGCCAATTCTATATTGGTGGTATAATACGATCAAAGATGGCACGAGTATATAAAAAATTACCCGTCTTACTTAACAGTTTCATAAAGTATTATCTAGACGCGCGGCAGCGTGTCAAGCCAAGTTCAGGCCAACAGAACTGGCGAGCAGCACCGTGTGTAATATTACAGGAACCATTTGGAGCCACTTTTAATCCCCTCATAACTCAAAAACTATTTTACATAAACATGTCAAATTTAGCTCATATTGGCGGCGGCTGTGGAGCAGCGGGGTGGGGAGCGGTGCAAACATCTCAAATCAAACGGTTATTTAGATATTAACGGCCAAAAATCGTCATTTTGATCACTGACTAACCTATAGACCAAAACTCTAACCCAGTTCCAGATGACCTAGAATGTTAAAATTTGGCATCCGATAGGTAGTTGGGTGAATACAAAGGAATAAATCAGAAACTATTCTGTTCTATTCACTTATCAATCTATTTTGTAAATATAGATTGGTAAGTGGTTATTGTAGGGCAGGATGTTTTTATAATATAACATAATAATAGACAACTGTTTGAATTATGATAACAATCATGTGGCAGTTTTGAGTCAGTATCAATTGAGATTTTAATTTGAACTGACTAATTTGAATTTGGTAGTACGTATATAACTCTTTTTATGTCTTTATTTTTAATTGTTATGTCAAGTGTCTTAAGAAAGATTTTTAGTTGTCATTAATAATAAGTAAATAAACATTGCAACAGATGGTGTACCCATTCCAACCCATATAACCATCAAGTATAACTAAAAAAATATGCAATATGATTAATATTATTAAACTACTCTGCGTGAAATCATAAAGTATGGGGATGGTAAGTGATGATAAAATGATAAATTACACCGTTTTAAATTTAAATCTCAGTGTTTTGGGAACCATGCCACAGGAATGGGTTTTGGAAAAGGTATTCTTACTATAATTTGTATATATATTTTATCATTTTGTTAATATCTCTGACGGATTAGACATCATACGACATGAAAACTCACTGGGGGCTACTTTTTCCCCAACTTATTTCAGTTATACTGTAAATGCTCATCTCCTAAACATGATAGGTCCATGTTAAATACTTGTAAACCTTCCTGGTGAATCAACCTCAACCTATCTAATAATAAAAACCACAACTAAATTCGTTCTGTAGTTTTTGGGTGAAAAAGGAACAGACAAACAGACAGACGCGGTTAATTGTATTTTTCAAGCTTTGTTCAAACTAGTAAACGTTCAATATCCATATGTGATACTTTACGAAATATTATTTTAATCTATACCATTTTTTTTAAGGAAATTATTTTATTTTCAATGTTTTCACTTATACATTGTTATGCTACACATGATAGAGAAATTTTGGTTAGGGTATATTTGTTAGAATTAAATCTAAATGTGGATATGACCACGTATTTTCTTCTTCATGGGTTATCTTACTGCTTCCGGAAACCTTTGCCGGCCCTAGGGTACCCAGCGGATGACATAGTGTTCCTCATTTAGCCGATGATTTTTTGTGGCCATACCTAAGTAATATTATAAAGAGGATTAGTTTTAAGTATGTGAGTTTGTAAATTTGGATGTAATAGGATGTAAAATCTCGAACTAATGAACCGATTACAAAAATTCTTTCACGAATATATAGCTACGATATCCCTGAATATGCTATATTTTATTTTGTTCGAAACTCTTTCTAAGAAATACAGATACATTTTTTATTACAGATATTAATTATACAGACAGATGAGGTAGTCGATAGCCTAATTGGTAGGACGGTGGACTTGAAACCGGAGGTCCCGGGTTGGAATCCTACCCCTTGCCAAAATGCTAAGTACCAATTTTCTTTAAGAATATGTGCTTAAATATTCGTGCTCCGGAGGGTACCAACCCGCCTGCCTAGCGTGGTGACTATGGCATTTCCTCTCAATGAGCACCACTAAGAATGGTGCACCTATATAGAGGGAGACCATGAACCAGCAGTGGATCTTAAAAGGTTGATGATGATGATACAGACATATATATACAGATTTTTTTTTCATCGATGAAGCAATAGTTAAAGCGTTTAACTTGAATGTGGAGGTCCCAGCTTCAAATCCTCACTCGAGTAAAAAATATTATTAAATATAATTTTATTATTTCTATAGTTTAATATAGCTTATTTCTTTGGTCGTCTTGGTCTTTTCGGAAGCTGTAAGGCAACCGGTGAAAAAAAAGAAGGATGAAAAAATCCAGGTTTATCCATATAAAGTTAGCCCACGTTTCGTATAAAGAACACAACTTTAAATTGAGTTCGTGCGGTCTGCCATTCATCCAGGTCGTACCGTTACCCAATTACAAATTTGAAGACGGTTCCTTTCTACTGAAAAATATGTAAATTGGACACTTGTCGAGGGTTTTATTCATTAAACAACGAGGAAACTTCACATCTCAAATACCTAAGTGGTATTTTTAGCATAATTTCCTAAAAAATAAGTAAAATAAAAGTACCTATATATAATATACTATAGATACTAATATTAAAAAGAGAGTGCGATTTTTTTAGTTTGAAAATTATTTTACTAGTAGAAAGCTACATTATCCCTGAAGTTTATTTAGTTTAAACATTTCTTATAAACTATTTTTCACGATTTTGTTATTGATTGTTTTTAAAAAAATCGTCATTTTGGGAAATATTGTGGGAATGTTGCCATTTTGGGATATAACATAAAAACCTATCAAGGTAGCCCTTGATCTTTCCAAAAAATAATTTAAGAATATGATGTAGATAAAAAATACAGACCTAAATTATTTTTTTTGCTAAATTCCAAGTAGTTTTGACCACGATAGTTATCATGTACTTTTTTACCGCCTGTTCTTACCTAACCAAGGATGACAACTCTTCCTCATTTAGCCAGTGACTATTGAGGTATTTTGAGATCGAAAGTCCTTTTAATATTAGGTAGGTCCATAAAAGAAAGAGTTGGGCTTGAAACCGGGAGATCCCAATTTTCTGCTTCGAAGAGCACTTCTCTATGCTTGTCACCTGTTCTTAACTGAACAAAATTGGACACTGTTATTGATGTTTCTGGCCACACCGCAAGGTATAAAGGCCTTGAACATATAATTGCTTAACATCAGACGTTGATAGTATCCCATGTGACTACATAACAAAACATTTCGAACTACTGTCTAATTTCGTAAAAGTCTTTGCGCAATGTGCAAATATATTGATTTAATGTTCCTTTGGTCGACACCAGAGGGCGTTTCTTGAAATGTCAAAAGTGAAGTTTTAGGAAAACATTGTTTTAATACAATATACTGTAAATACATTACCGTGAAGTGCTTTATGTGATTTACCTATAATGTTAAATATTTTGCTGTGCTACTTCGAAAATCAGGTACATAATTTAAACCGAATCTTGACTGTAAGTGCCATAACATAATAACGCGTCAAGTATTTTTGTTTACCATTATGTAATATGCTTGAGGCTTTAATGTATTTAGGGGTAGCCAAGCTACTTGAAACAAGTGTCTGAAATTAATATGAAAAAATATATATTTTTATTGCCTTGCAAATAAACCATAGGAACATTTGTTTTCCGCTGGGTACCCTGAATTAGGTAACAACGTTCCAGGAGCCACAAGGCTACTTTGTGAATTCTATAAATACACGTAACTAATCTAACTATATCAAATATTTACTAAGTAATTCCTGGTTATTTAGATATTTTATGCATTGGTAAATATCGCTTTAAAAACATATGATTTAACTACACTTATATTTTGTACATCCTTTGGTTAAACAAGAAAATTAGGATATCGGTGGTCGAGTGGCAATGACGTCGGCTCATAATTTAGAAGTCGCGGGTTCGATCCCCCACATCCGACCATGTACCAATGGGTTTTTGTTATAAAAAATATACGAAGGCTTTTCCATCTACATACCTCAACAGAGCTGGCCACTCGTTAGGTAGGTATAGCCTCAAAAATCATCAGTTAAATGAGGACACGGTTCCCGAGAGCTGTACTAGGTAACCCGTGATGAAAGAAAACTATCATATTTTTATATAAGTTGATATTGAGGCAATTCGAAATAGTTAGTTTATGAAAACATATACAAAAAAAATATGCCATGTAAATGTATTTAAGGCTGTATCTCGTAATATATTTAGACTAGGTAAGAGCTGGTGTCTGAAGTAGAACAAAATACATATTGAGAAAAGATGGAGCATCTTTGAGTCTTATCGTTTCTTGCTTCATTTGCATTCATAAAGCGTTTCATACATGAACTTCATTTATTTGATTTAGAAATGTAGGCATGCCTTTGACGTCGTCTTTTCATTTCGTTATCTTCACAGGTTGCCTTACAGCTCCCGGGAACCGTTGCCGACCCCAGGGTACCCAGCGAAAGATAAACTCTTCCTCATTTAGCCGAAGATTTTTTGAGGCTATAGGTACCTAACGAGTAGCTGTTGAGGTATGTAGATGTAAAAGCCCCTTTGTACCGTTTGTCGGATAATGTACATAATTTTTTTATTATAAAATCCCATTGGTACATGGTCAGATGTAGGGATCGAACCCGCGACTTCTCAGTTGTGAGCCGACGTTTTATCCACTCGACCACCGACGCCCCTAATTTTATTTCATTTTAATATACTTTGGTATCTATTTAATTATTTTCTTTTCAGTTAAATCTAAGTTTAAACTTATGATCATAAAATTCTGAAGACGATGATCATTAAAAATGTCGAGATGCCTCTGGATATTTGGAGCGTACACCTACAGGCTGAGCCGGCGACACTCCACAGTTGTTCTTATAGCAACATTTATTATAACAATTACAATAATCCTCCAACTGTACGCATACCGCCACAGCGATTATTACAACAGTCAACGAAGTATCGGTGACTTTGATTACAGACCTGGCGCGTTCCTTACAGGTAAAATGCCAAACGAAAACACAACTTACTGTGATTTTCAATACGGTCTACCAGATAAATTAGATTGGGACAGTTTTCAAGTTTCTCCGTCCCCTGAATTAGGTCCTAAAGGAAACTATCAAGTCATTTATAATGCAATAAAAGCTTCAGCCTATAGTAACAGCACGAGATATAACGCTGTAACATATGCTACACAAGCAACCCCAGAGTTAATTTATCATATTGTTGAAATTGCTAGATATTGGGTCGGTCCTATAAGTTTAGCTGTTTATGTTCCAAATTATGATTTAGATGTTACAATTCAAATTATGATTCAGTTATGTAATTGTTATGAAGGGATGGCGAAAGTTTCGTTGCATCTTTATTACCCTAAACGACATCCTCCTCTTTTGAGGACTAGGGAACAAAAATCAGTGACTGAAAGTTGGGTAAATGCAATGTCCACGACCACAATTTTGCCGTTTGAATTATTAGTAAAGCAAAGAATAGAAAATATTAAGAAAATGGACAATAAAACTAGAGCTGAATACATCAGACAGATCAGACAAAACAAAGCTAGACGGTTAATGATGTCATTGCTGAACAGGCAACCAATTGTACCAAATTTAAAATTCATCGATTGTTCTGGATTACAAACATCGAACTTGGTAACATTCAGAAAACTTCGTGCGATGGTATACCCTATAAATGTTGGAAGAAACGTAGCAAGAAACGCAAGTAAAACTAACTTTTTCTTAGTATCTGATATCGAATTGGTTCCGAGCGACGGATTAGCATCGAAGTTTCTAGTAATGGTTAGGAGGCTTATGGGAGATGAGAAAAGGGATAAAGGATGTACGTTTTCGAAAACTGTCTTTGTTGTACCGCTGTTTGAAGTTGAAAAAGGCGAACATATTCCACGAGATAAAGAAACGTAAGTAAGCGCCTAGAATCTTGTATTTTAAATAGTAAATAAAAAAGATAGAAAATAATATAGATTGAATAGAAAAGAAAAATATTCTTATTATTAGTTTAATAGGAGTAAGTCATGCGATAGGCTTATCACCTGTTTTTAACATGGGCAACTAATAAAATATGATAATTGCTGCAGTGTCTCTGACAATGCTGCAAGGTGCATAAACAGTTATCTTACTAAACAAAAAAGAAACATAGGTATGAAGGTTCATAGCACCTAGTAACAGTGTAAATTTTTTGCCAGTTTTCCATATTAAACAGAACAGGTGGCAAGCCTGCTGCTGCACTTAATTGACCTAGATATGCCACTTCTTTAACAGACGTAAATATCTGTTATTTTATTTAATATTGTTAATTATTAAATTAGAATTTCAGTTTACTAATACCAAGCGAGCAGAAGCTATTCGTTTAGCTTCAACAGCTCAACAGTTAAAATTAGTACCTTTTAATTTTAATCCTAACTTGTTTGTTTCATAAGTAATAGCTCTAGTATTTAAAAATGATGATTCTGATTAATATTGGCAAATTTTTCTTTATCACAGGCTAGTTCGTTTGGTAGAAGGTAATCGTGCAATGTATTTCCATCAGCGGTCATGTACTCATTGCCAGAGGTTTCCAGGTATGCAGAAATGGTTGGCAAGACCTTCACCCAAAGGTCTTGAGGTAAAAAATATTTATTTTCTATTTAGATTTAGATTAGGTTATTGATCCGAAATTGAGAAAGGCGAGGAACGCGATGGTATTATTTACTATTGCATTTCCAAGCTCAAGTACTCTTACACAAAAAACACCACTTATTAATAAGATGGCTGGATTTTCACCACAGAAGACAGGGTTGAAAGTAATCCCTCTTCTATTACTAAATAAGAAAAGAACGACCAACTGATAAATGTTTTTTTCTTGTTTTCACTGGCGAGTGACATGATAAAGACAAATAATTATGTTCCCTACCCCTTAACATTCTCAGTTCTATTATTACAATATTAGATATCTTTTTTCCGTAAATTATGATCGGAATCGATGGAAAGATGGCTCAACTTTCACCATTTTGCTAAGGAATTTGGGAAGGAAAAGTAACCAAAATAATATGTAATAATATAATAATAGTATATAAAAAAATTATGTAATTTAATTTAACTTGCCCTTTTTTCGCCCAGAGAATTAGCATATATAACTATACATCGAGGAAATGCAGCCTTATTTGCAGCGATTTTTTCATTTTATTTCTTTTTAGTCTGTCAATTGTAAAAAAAATGTATTTAAATATGAACTAAGTTCAATTTCAACTAATTACCTACGTTTCATTAGTTATATATTCTTAGCACTTAATTATATTTTGAATCTTCCTGAAACTCATCACATAAAGTGTTTGACAAATTGCCTTAATGACTAGTAAGGAACTTTCAGCGTTGCCTTATTATGTTCCCACTTAGGTTGAGGCGAGCTGTGAAACTTGCCTAAATTAATTATAGCTTTATTTTAGTTATGTTTTCTTGCTCTGGTAACGCTCTTCTATATCTATCAAGCTCTTTCTTTCATAGATCTTTTTTGGTAACTGTTTTTAGGGTTCCGTAGCGAAATGACGAGCTCTTTTAAGTTTGTCATGTCTGTCCGTCGGTCCGTATATCACAGGTTTTTATCGCGGCCATCTTTCAATCGATTCTCATAATAATATAAAAGGTTTATTTTTGTAAGTATTAATTGTTTTATTTATTTATGTGAATATTTCGCGAGCCAGTCAGCTTCTAAAGTCGTTAAATTTTTTTTTTCTTTAAATTTAATTAGCTTTAAGTAGGTATTTTGAGTTCTAAAGACTTTTATTTTTTACCATTCTCAGCAACTACTCTTTTTATTTAACAATATTTAAATATAAATATTTTTTAGCCAATGGTGATCACCAAGAGAGTGTATCCCTACCACAGATGGGAACCTTTATACTTCGGTACCGAAAAGGAACCGTGGTACAGTGAAGTTTTATCTTGGGATGGCAGACAAGACAAGATGACACAGGTAAAGCAGCAAAATTGAATATTAAATTATTACTCAACTATTGGTATGTATCGGACACTATAAAGTTCTATAGCAAGTAGTTAATGAAATACTAGACAAAACTGCGAAGTGATTTCAAGCCCACGGCTGCGGCTCGGGCCTCCATTGTACACTATGTACAAAATTTATTTTCGGCTATTTAATTAACCTCATTTAAATCATATATATAAAAGACTTTGTGCATAATAATGTTCATACAAATTTTCATTCAAAGTATTTATTGAGTGCTTCTATCTGGAGTTTTTCAGATATTTTAATAATAATAAAGTTAAAGGGAGGGACATACTCTAAAAATATTGAACTTTTAATAGCATGTACAGTGTCCAACGATAACACAAACGAGGGGGTGCGCGAAAATGTTATAATTGTATGGAAGTTTACATAGTCGATGAAAAGTTTGTGAAAATCTACACCAATACTAGTTTTTCGCCCCGACTTTGTACGTGGAGCCCATATTAACATTCATACAAAAATCTCATAGAAGAAAGCACTTTCCATTCTTTCCCAATTTTCCGAGCAACTTTTTCTATTTTTCCAGCCGTTCTCCAGTGATGCGCTTACCAACGAACAGCATTTCATTTTTATGTATAAGAAGATTATAAATGCAAAACTTTCTTTGTTTCTTTGTATATGGAGCAACGGCTTAAAATTATTCTTGGCACAGAGATAGTTTAAGGGCCCGAGAACTCATTCAATATCTTAAATTATTATTGGAATCTTTCATAGAAAATATTGTCAAAGCCGAGGCTAGCACCTGACAAAGAAATGCACTTTTTGAACACATCCTAAGGATATTTTCGGAAAATCCTTCGGGATAAAATCTTATGTCACACATTTCCTGTAAGTAATTTCCTTGTTTTAGATGCTGGAGCTGTGCTTTGAAGATTATCGCTTAGTCGTCATCGATGGCGGGTTTCTATGTCACGCATACTCTTTAAACATTCCCAATCGCAACTGGAGAGCTATGAGCGTCAATATGAAACGTTATAACATCATTGTAAATAAACTTCTACAAAAATATAAAGATAAACCAGTGTGTAAAGTTAAGTAACAAAGAGAAAATTAGAGTTTTTGATTTGCGACAAGTAGGGAGTAATTTCGTGAAATGGGAAATGTCTAATGTCAAATGGAAGTGTAAAGAAATTCAAATTCGAACCTCGAATCGAATTTTTGAGTTTCTTTATATCACAGAACATCATAAGAACAAAGAAGTAGCAAGTGGGCGTTCATGCACATCCACACATGCGCTGTAGCAGAATTTCCCCTGAAATATAGCCCAAAATGAGTAAAGTTAAGTGAGAAAGAGAAAATTAGAATTTTTGATTTGCAACTTGTAGGGAGTAATTTTGTGAAATGGGACATGTCTAATGTCAAACGGAAGTGAAGAAAGTCAAATTCGAACTAAGAATCGAATTTTTGAGTTTCTTTATATCACATAACGTAGAAGTAGCAAGTGGGCGTTCACGCGTATCCACACATGCACTGTAGCATTTATGATTTCCCCTAAAATATAGCCCAAAATAATTTAAAAAATACATTTTGTGCAGAAATTATAACCACACAAATAAATTTGTCTAAATATAGCATGATATAATTTAACTAGATTAGTTTTTTACAATACAAAAATTAGGTTACACCGGTTTTCATATAAATATGTTAACATGCTACTTCTTCTTTATTTATAATGTTCTGTGTTACATATCATTGACGACCACTGTAAAACCCCTTTTTTTTAAATAAGCTCATGAAAAACCTGGTCTACCGTAAAGTTATTATAAGTACGCCGCATGTTGGCAAAATGGTTAACTTATTCATACAACAAATCGTTAGGGCCGTTTTGGAAAACGGTATAAAATATAGGTATTAAGTATTAGGAAATTGTATGAGATAATATTTCAAAGTCCTTTTAATAGTCAAATCACAAACACAAAATTAAATTCACACCTAAAACTAAGAATACAATTTAACAAAACAAAAATATCTTGTGTAAGTAAGTTTAGATAGAGATAAAATCCTAACTCTAACTTCTTAACTAATATAATAAATGCGAAAGGGTGTTTGTTTGTTTTTTGTCTTTGCTTGTCCTTCGATCACGCCAGAACAGAGCATGATTTTTTGCACAGAGATAGTTTGAAAGCAGAAGAGTGACTAACTTTTTATCCCGGAAAGCAGTGGGGGATAAATTTCTTTTATGTCACATTAAAAAAAATGCACAGGTGAAACATGTGAGGGATCCTAGTAATGTAATACCTATCCCTACTGGCTATCGCTACTGGTAGGGGTAAGTGGAATTTATTTTCCACTTATTACCACCGTCCAAGCGGGGACAAGATTTTTGTTTCCACTTATCTCTAAAAGAAGAACCATTTTTATTTTATATTAATAATTTAAACATTACGCAATGTTTTTTTTTGTAATTACTACCCTATTGGCACGTAGAGGTAGGTAGGGGTTTTTTTAGGTTCTTCCTCGTAGTTAAATTATTTTGTCATGACCACAAGGAATTGTTCTTCCTTGTGGTTAAATTCTTAGCTTAGGTATGTTAGGTTAGGTTAGTTATCTATCTAAGAAGTTTCACTAACAGGATTTTTTTTCCTGTAGGTCAAATCAGTTTGACAAAATAATTTGACTACGAGGAAGAACTGTTTTTTTTTATAACCGCACATAAACCCACCCTGGCCAGAGAGTACGACCTTTCACGTAGGAGTAGTGCAATACGATAATAATATTATCAAGGTATGAATTTTGAAAGAAGGGACAAAAGAAAATAAAATGCCACCCATCCCCACCAGGTATGAGATTTGTTTCCGCCATTTTCGCAAGTGTCATAAGAAGCAAACAATAGTTCTATCAGAATATACTCTCAGGGATACATCTCTTTCAATCTTTCGTTTCGAACACGTGGCACTTACTTTGAAGCTATGATTACCCAAAATAGCGATAGTTTTTAAAACGCAATAGCAATGTTTGTTTTAAAAATTACGCCTATTTAAAACCCTAAATAATAAATATATGGCTTATTCCAATTTTAAATAATAACTATCAGCAATTTGAGTTGAAAATGTTGTATAAATATCATTTTTCTAGGATTAATTGAGATTTGCCATAATTATATTTGACAGAAGCAAAATGGCCGACTGCCAAGGGTAAAAAATGAGTAAAGCTTGTAGGTTAGTTCTGTTTAAGTAGCAACAATTTTTCAAATATAGCGTAAAGTCAGCAAAAATAATTGCATAGTTGGATTGTTAGCGAAATTTTATTTCATTTAATTTTAACTTATTATATATAATGTTTTTATGTGTTTCACTTTATTGGTATTTTTATTGATTTTTTTACCAATTAGGTAAGAGTTTGACTAGTATTCTGTGATCCCATGTTATTATTAATTTAGTTAGAATATAATCACTTTATCATTATATTGTAACGAATAGGTACTTAAATCGCACAAATAAATACCTAAACACATCAAGGTCGATAGACGTCTCTAGAAACATCCAGAGAGAATCAAGTACAAACGAAAATGGACCGTATGTGCCTAGCCATAGGTACCAAAATCGGGCGCGGTCTGTGTGTAGGTATTTGGCGCCGAGTCGCATCGAGCCGCGTCTACAACTTTATACAACAATCTCGGCGTTTCTCGAATGTTCGGAGGGCAATATAAACAGAGGATCGTCGCCGGGAGAACACAGTGCGAATCAGAGCGATCAAAGCGAAACAGTGAAGTGGAATTTAGTGCGACTAAGTGTTATTTTAGTGTTTTCATTTATGTAACTGTATTTTTGTGGTGTTAAAGTAAAGTTTGTCTATTTAATCGGTATTTTAAATCTCTTTGAACCCTAGCTCGTAACAAATTGGTGTCAGGAGTGTGGGATTCAAAAATGCCGATTACACCACGTGACTCGTCGTCATCACGGCGACCCAAAACACGACAAACTACTGCTGGACATCACGGCGAGGAGGTCGACGAGGCTGCTGCTGGGAATACTGCTGGTGGTGCCGGAGCTGCTGCTGGAGCTGCTGCTGCTGCTGTTGGTGCTGGAGCTGCTGCTGGAGTTGATACGGGTGCTGCGGGTTCTGCGGGTGCTCCTCAGGCATTCGATATGGGGATGCTGTTTCGGCTGATGGAGGAGCAGGCCCGACGTCAGGAGGAGCAGGCCCGACGACAGGAGGAGCAGACCCGACGACAGGAGGAGCAGGCCAAACGACAAGAGGAGGAGGCCAGACTTCGGGATGAGCAGACTCGGCAGCTATTGGAGGAGCAGGCCAGGCGTCAAGAGGAGCAGGCCCGGCGTCAGGAGGAGCAGGCCAGACGACAGGAGGAGGAGGCCAGACGTCAGGAGGAGCAGACTCGACACCTATTGGAGGAGCAGGCCCGACGTCAGGAGGAGCAGGCCAGACGACAAGAGGAGGAGGCCAGACTTCGGGAGGAGCAGACTTGCCGGCTGTTGAAGGAGCAGTCTGCTAGCCTTAAGGAGCTGCTTTCAGAATCACTGGGAAAGGTGACTATGGAGGTGAAGCAGCTACAGAGGGTTACAGACATGCACGAGGAGAGAATCGAAGACCTCGACATCCGTTACGAAGACCTCCAACAGCATTGCAAGGAAATACAGACTAGGATGAGCAGAGAACTGGATGCAAGACTTAACGACCGCTACGGAGAGTTGGACAGCCGATGCGAGGGGCTCCAGAATGAAGTAAGGAAACTGAAGCTGTCCGCTCCTGTTTCTGGAGGCGTCGTCGTCTCCGGCCCTCGAGTCAAGGTGCCGCCGTACGACGGGACTACGTCCTGGACAGCGTACAAATTGCAGTTCCAAACGGTCGCCTTTGCCAACGGCTGGACAGACGAGCAATCTCTGACCGCCTTGACAGTGGCTTTAAGGGGCCGTGCACTATCGGTTCTGGAGGCCTCTCCAGATAGCTGCACCACGTACGGGAACCTGATCGAGGCAATGGACTCCAGGTACGGCGACAAACACCTGGAGCACGTCTACCGAGCGCAGCTGAGGGACAGGACGCAACATGCTGGTGAGAATCTGCAACAATGGGCTCTGGAGATCGAGAAGATCGTAAGGAAGGCGTACCCATCTGCCGGACAAGAGTTCATTGCTGCGAACCTCGTTCAAGCATTCATCGACGGCATCCGCAGCATGGAGGTCAGAGCTGCAGTTCGACTGGGCCACCACAGCGCCCTGAAAGATGCACTGGCCCATGCTCTAGAGGTGGAAGCCGTGAGACAGGAGCCTCGTTCTCAGCGATTGCGACAAGTGGCGGAGGAGGCTACTCCAACAACGACACCTGTAGCAGAGAGGCGTAGCTACTTACCCCGCTGCTTCTACTGCCACAAGCTGGGGCACCTTAAAGCAAGCTGCCCGGCGCTTAAACGACAAGGCACGGATCAACGAGTGCCGAAACGGGACGTCAGAGCTGATGTCCGTGCCGTAACTACGGAGCTTCCGGGAAACGAGTAACAGCCAGAGCCGCGGGGCGGGTACTGGCTGATCGTGACACAGCCCCAAAAGTTACCATCCGGCAAGTTTTCGACGGGAACAGTCAGGTGATCGCAGGCGAGGTCAACGGGACGCCATGTGAGATGACGAACGAACACCGACGAGGACGGACGCATGGCAACGCTGACGCACTGTCACGCAGGCCGTGCCCTGAAGGTTGTAAACACTGCTCGAGGCGTAAAATCGGTGATTCTGTCATCAAAGTGATTACGACTAACAACCTTAGTGACGAATGGGCGAACGAGAGGACGAGAGACGAGCAACTCAAGGATAACAACTTGGCGCCGATAATGGAATGGAAGACGCAGAATGTTCCAAGGCCCGGCTGGAATGTTGTATCAGCCATGAGTTCCACCACGAAAAGCTACTGGGCTCAGTGGGAAAGTCTAGTGCTGCACAACGGGTTGCTGTACCGCAAGTGGGAGTCGCCAAGTGGACAGGAGACATTGATGCAGCTGGTCGTGCCTAGGTCAAAGGTGCGCGCAGTGCTTGAGTCCGTGCACGATGGATCCTCGGGAGGACATCTGGGCATGAATCGAACCCTGGCGAAAATCAGGAAACGATTTTATTGGGTTCATTGCCGGCAAGATGTCGAGGATTGGTGTCGCAAGTGCACAGTATGTGCGGCCGTGAAGGGACCTACGACACGTACGAGGGGACGAATGCAGCTGTACAATGTTGGCGCTCCATGGGAACGAATTGCGGTGGACGTTGCTGGACCGTTCCCGGTCACTGAAGATGGGAACAAGTACTTTATGGTCGTGATGGACTACTTCACGAAGTGGCCGGAGGTCTTCGCAATTCCCAACCAGGAAGCGACAACAGTGGCGACTAAGTTGGTCAACGAAGTATTCTGCAGGTTCGGGCTACCATTGGAGATACATTCTGATCAAGGGCGTAACTTTGAGTCGCAGTTGTTCCAGGAAGTATGCCGTCTCCTGGGAATAAATAAAACGAGGACTACGGCGTATCACCCACAGTCCGACGGAATGGTTGAAAGGTTTAACCGCACTTTGGAGACTCATTTGGCGAAACTGGTTGAGGATCACCAGAGGGACTGGGACCGATATATTCCCTTGTTCTTGCTCTCATATCGATCCGCAGAGCATGAAAGCATAAAGGTGACTCCTGCTTATGCCAACTTTGGGAGAGAGCTCCGACTACCAGTTGATCTCCTGACCGGCGGACCTCCGGATGCGCCGCAACCTGTAAGTGACTACGTATCGAACCTGAAAAACAAGATGTGCGACATACATGACCAGATTCGTCAGAGCAGTCTTGTGGCCAGTACAAAGATGAAGACCAGGTACGATAGGAACTTCAATAGTAACGGTTTTGACGAGGGATCGTTGGTGTGGCTGCACAACCCGAAACGCCGAAAAGGCAAATCTCCCAAGCTGCAGAACCGCTGGGAAGGTCCGTATAAGGTCATCACGAGGATCAATGACGTGACCTATCGGATCCAACGATGCCCGCGTGGGCAGTTAAAGGTTGTTCACATTGATCGACTAGCCCCTTACAAAGGCTCGAATATTGCTCGGGACGAGCAAGTCTAAGCGGGGGGCAGTGTAACGAATAGGTACTTAAATCGCACAAATAAATACCTAAACACATCAAGGTCGATAGACGTCTCTAGAAACATCCAGAGAGAATCAAGTACAAACGAAAATGGACCGTAGGTACCAAAATCGGGCGCGGTCTGTGTGTAGGTATTTGGCGCCGAGTCGCATCGAGCCGCGTCTACAACTTTATACAACAATCTCGGCGTTTCTCGAATGTTCGGAGGGCAATATAAACAGAGGATCGTCGCCGGGAGAACACAGTGCGAATCAGAGCGATCAAAGCGAAACAGTGAAGTGGAATTTAGTGCGACTAAGTGTTATTTTAGTGTTTTCATTTATGTAACTGTATTTTTGTGGTGTTAAAGTAAAGTTTGTCTATTTAATCGGTATTTTAAATCTCTTTGAACCCTAGCTCGTAACAATATATTATTTACAACTTTGTATATTATTATTTTTATTTAATTTGTGATAACTTAAAGTAGGAGTATACATAAAATAAAACATATTTTAAAGTTAAACAAGTATTTTATTTAATAAACAATTGCTTACCCCTAAGTTCTAAGGTTTTTTTATTTACATTTCGTGCTATTCCATTTCAAAATACCTCAACAGACAGAGATGACCGCATTTTAGTGAGGAGGAGTAATTTTCCCAAAATTATAAGTTTTTTAAAATATTAATAATAATTCCCAAAATAATATTATCGGTTAATATAAGAGATATTTAATAATTAGGTATATGAAATACTTGGCCAAGAGTGAGTCGAACTCGCGTGGAAAGGGTGGTACGAATACCACTCCGTTTTCAGAACTTTCGGATTTTCGTTTAGGTTGTCCTGTAAATTATTTTACCAAGGGGATATGTGTATTTCTTATAATGAACCTTTTTATTTGATGTGTCTCATGATTTTTTAATTTTTGCCCAAAAATGAACCCCCGAAATTGAAATTCCTTTATTTACGCCATACGTCGGTGATTGAGTCATCAAACTCTAAATATGTACAAAATTTCAACTTTTGTCGTCTAGTAGATTCGGAGATATGAACTGTGACAGACGGACAGACAGACAGACACAAGAGTGATACTATAAGGGTGCCGTTTTTCTAATTAGGAATCCTAAATACAAAAATTATATGCTATTATTATGACACAAACGTCCAAATAACGAACAATTCTGTATACAGTTATTTGACTGACAAACAGTTCCATATATAAGTACCGCCTTGAAAGTTATTTTCTTTTAAAAAGAAAATCTTTTCGCAATCTTATTTTGATAGTTAAGAGGTACATGCATCCATCACTCTTTAATCCTTAGGGAGAGAATACATGAAAAATGAATTTACAGTATATTTTCAGAAATATTCCCAGTAGAAATTTTTCTCTTTGAATAGTGGATTGAATAAACTTTAACTCAGTTATATAAAGAAATATGAACTCTTCGCAAGTTACAAATTGTTAAAAGACGCACCATTACAGTCTTTATGCGTGGCCAGAGCAAAAAAAAGAGTACAACTTACCTGTCCTTTGAAGCATGAGAAGTCTATTATAATTAGAGGACTCATTCAACTTTTATAGTTTTGCCCAAGGATTTTTTTGAATAATAACCTATATTCATATGGAATAATGTAGCTTCATGACATCGAATTATTTTTACAAATCGATCCATATAAGTATAAAGTTTTCAAGCGTAGACAGAGAAACTAATAGACAAATTGTTAGCTTCCATCTCCTTCACGCAAGAAAAAGAACAACTTATGCATACGACTTGTAAAGAAAAGAGACAGGACTATGTAATTTTTTGTCTCATGTAGCGTGCCGGTTTTTGTTGTTTAGCACTTAGCAAGCACTAAGACTAAGTGCTAAACAACTTTGAGTTTTGACAGCTAGTCATCCTACTATCGTTCTATCTCATGTGGCCACGCCAACCAGTTGTCTATTGGTTTCTCTGTCTACGTTTTCAAGGGACTTCTGATAAACAAACTAACAAAGTCAGTAATATAGTAGACTTCTCTACATCTGATGTAGGTTTTTTAGGCTTCTTGTTAATTAATATTAAGCGCCAAAGACAAACACATTTAAAATAATTGTACACATTAAATACAATACCTCCTGTATTCTTGAAAGTTTAACAAGAACTTGATCTGTCGTCAACAGTTCTAAGGGTTGTACTGAATCCCTTTGTTTTATTGTTAAGTTGTAACATTTGTTAATATTGAATAATAGTGGAATGAGACGACGTCTAATACACACATCTTCACGGCTTTTATCCCGTGCAGTGATCGGTAACAATATCCACTTTTTGCCAGTTGTCCATAGAACAGGTGGCAATAAGAAAATTGGTACCTACTTCACTACATATTATAAAACAAGGTCTCCGCCGCGTCTGTCTGTCTGTGACTTTTCACGCAAAAACTACTAAACGGATTTAGTTACGGTTTCCATTATTAGATAGGTTGCTAATCGGGAAGGTTTAGGAGTATTAAACATTATCATGTATAGAAGTTGAGCATTAATAGTATACGTGAATCAAGTTAGGGAAAAAGTTAGCCCCACCAAGTATTTATTATATGCTTTCTAAACCGTCAGAGATATAAAAAATGATGTAGAAAAAATTGTGTAGAGTAAAATGATGTACAAAAAAGTTGGCGATCTCTAATAGATCTCTAAGTAATAAGCGAATTTGTGTGGGTATAACAATTTTTATATAAACCGATATTATACCCGTGCGAAGCCGGGGGCGGAGTGTCTAGTATTATTATAATTCTCTCAAAAAAGATAATGCCGAATTATAATGAAGTAAATTAAAAATAAATCTAACCTAATAATATTGCAATAAAATACTAATTTGTAGGTTTACAAATAATGTGGTCCCACAAACTATATTTCTAGGTAACCTACGAGTAAGCAAGGGATAAATAAAATGAATTCTACGTCTTCTTCTTAGTCGTGGTCTATTATGGCGGTCCACAGCGCGACGCACCTTGTATTGACTCACCATGGTTAACTTTATTGGGAAGAATAGTGCAGTGGCGAAAGAGGTATGTCAGGTAGCAAATGGCATTCGATTGTCTCTGCCTACCCGTTTTGATCAAAAACACGTGATGATAGATAGAATACAATAGCGTAAGAACAAAAAATGCCCGTTAGGGGTAGGGGTAGGGGTAGGGGTAGGGGTAGGGGTAGGGTAGGGGTAGGAGTAGGGGTAGGGGTAGTGCGGGCAAGTCAACGTTTGGGCAGGACAACGTCTGCCGGGTCCGCTAGTACATCAATAAAATTGATTCTACGTCACGCTGTCTTTGTAAACTTTCGTAGGACATACATATATATCTTAGTAGAACCGACCTACAAAAGAATTAACTCAAACAAAGTTGGAAGCACGTCTTTTGAGACATCCGCTCCTCGAGACACTGTAAAACTCTTACTTAGATAACGATGTAGGGAAACACAATTTATATTGCTCATTCAGGGCACAAAATACCTATAATTATGGAAATAAAGACTTAATTTAATTTGTAGCAATAATTAGAGATGTTACTCAAATTGGTATTTCAGAGTGAATTAAAAATGAATGGGAAAAGTTTGCATCTTATAATAAAGTTCTTAAAAAAAAACAAACAAACAAACACATCTTCACACCTTAACGGACCTATAATGTGTCACTTATTTCTTCTTCTTTTTCAGCCTGTGGCCGTCCACTGCTGAACGTAGACATTCTCAACACTTCGTCACTTCTTTAACACACGTAATTATGTGTATATTTGTATATTTATGGGTATTTATATAATTTTAATTGTTTTTTATTATTATTATTGTAGAATTATATTATTGTGATATAGGATAAAGTATTGTACGCCTTAATAGGCAGCACATGTATAATATGTGAAACAATAAATTTATTTGAATTTGAATTTATCTGTTACTTTTAGAAGTTTCGTGAACGCGTCTGCCAATACCCTTTGCGAGAGAATATAATACTAGCGTTCATACATTGTCCAACTTATGTACTTATATAAAATTTAGATGTGTAAAATAAAATATACTAGATGACCCGTGCGAAAACTTCGCATCGTTAGTTCAACTGATCTCCAACGGACGTATTTTACAAAATAAATAAATTTGTCTTATTTTAAAACAAATATTTAATTTTTATTTGTTTGTTTGTTTCACCAATTAAGGGAGATAATTTTACACATCTTTGAGAATTAATTTATAGAGAGAGGCCATTCTTACATAAAGGACTTCCTTAGGACATCGTGTATTTCGTCTCAACACGTGCTTGAATAGAACACGATCATTGTGACCGCACCCTTATTAAATATTGAAGGAGGTCTTTTTACCTTTCAAAAGCACACAATTTGGTTCTTTTTTAAATTGAGTACTACGAGTACGCGATGACCTTAACGTGTTAGGAATAAATGTAGATTTTTGGGTACGAGATATTGAATAAACCTTTTTAAAAAAAGTGTACCGACTTCAAAAATTTGCACTGAAAAGTAAGAAATAATAAAAATTTCGTCGTAGAATTTGAAGACGGTTAGTGCCAAATTAGGATACAAAATTAAGTAAAGATCTAGGGACATAAAGATCTGTTCAATATTATCTGTGTTTGTACTGATGATCGTAGGTTCCTAATGAATTATCTAGATTAGTGAATTTGGGTACTAAATTATTTCTAATTTGGCACCAACCGTCTTCAAATTCTACGACGAAATTTTTATTATTTCTTACTTTTCAGTGCAAGTTTTTGAAGTCGGTACACTTTTTTTTAAAAGGTTTATTTTTCCCTTTTAAGTGATTTTGTTGCCCTGAGAAATAAATAATAACGCAACTAAAAAAAATGATGGAAAATTAAAAAAAATACTGCGGTGGATGGGATTTGAACCTCGAGCAATGTGCACCCTGCGCTGCATCCCATACCTTTAGCCGCTAGACCACCGTCGATACGAAAATTGACAACTTCGTGTCAATAGCAACCGTTGCTAAGGCTTTTCTGTGATATAATTTTCAGCAGTAAACAGAGACAAATTACTGAATTTCTGAAAAATTACTGAACCGATTTTCGTCATATGACTGTGAGATAATGTCAAGAAATTATTATATCCTTAAAAAAATAAGTCGTCAAAATCGGTACATATTTCATCGAGATATTACGAAAAATTGACTTTTATAAGTCAGTTTTTTCAAAATTTCTGAAAAACTAAAGAACCAATTTTTATGAGATAAAAATGGGACCAATCCGGAAGAATTATCTGTCGATTAAAAAAGAAACCATCAAAATCGGTTCACAACTGGCGGAGTAATCGATGTACATACATACAAAAAAAAAAAATACGGTCCGAATTGAGAACCTTCTCCTTCTTTTTTTTTCGAAGTCGGTTAAAAAACAGCAATTCATAGTCAATTTACAAATACATATAATAAATATTGTAATTAAAAGAGTCGATAGCCGTAGTTGGTAGAGCGTTGGATTTGAAAACGGAGGGGGGGGGGGCTTATACATAACTTGGTGAACTACGGTTTCGATCCTGGCCATGAACCGATGGGTTTTTTATAATTAAGAACTTATGTATATAATCCGATAAACCACACTTAGCAGCTTATGCATCTAAATATACCGCAACAGAACTGGCCACTCGTTAGGTATAGCCATCGGCTAAAAGAGGAAGACTTAGTTTTCCGGTGGGTACCCTGGGACCACTAAACAGGGCTTAAAGAGACGTACAGTGTGAGTTTGTTAGTGATAAGTAAGCTTGAAAACTACTGGACCAATTAGAAAAAATCTCTCACTGTTATAAAATAAAGTATTTTGTAAAAACGGCCTCAAGTGACCTTTTCAATTAACTAAGCCAAATTTTTGTTAGTTTTTTAAATATTTAGGAGTATTGCGTATAGCAAAAAGAAGATTATAAAATGTATGAATCGAGGACAGTGGTGGACTATTGTCTCTATCTGCCTTTAAAGAAAACAGATGCGAAAGCAATTTTGAACTTTTATAGTACACACACAACTCAGAGAAACTTCTCTTCTTCCTTTCGAAGTCAAACATCATTTGATAACAAGGCAAACAAAAAGTTCGGTAGGGCGGTGTCTATTTTTTCCTATCTCATTCCCCTAAAACTTTTTAAAGCCTTCAAGGGATACGTAGAGTAATTTTCACGACATAAGAGAATTGAAATTATGGTACGTTCAGCGTCGTCAGGGGGGGGGAGGCAGATAGGTGCTGAATCTGAAATTTTTGTTTTTTTTCTCATCCTTCTGCTGTGTAATGTGTAATGTGGACAGCGTGATGTAACTTGTAATCCATTTTGATTTTCATGCTATTTTATGTAAATTACAATCATCATTGACTGATTTTTTTGTCAGTAACTTCAATCTGTTTTTAAATTAGTTGGCTGATAATGTAGACTTAGAATGAAAGTGACGTCATTATTTAGGTAAAAGAGCTATTCTTCTTCTTCAGGGGTTGGCTCTCATTTTTCTACTCATTTATCTAGTACCCAGCGGAAGACCAAGTCTCCCTAGTATAGCCGATGGTATTTGTGAGGCTAAATCTAACGAGTGGCCAGTTCTGTAGCGGTATATTTAGATGGAAAAGCCTCTAAGTGTGGTTTATCGGATTATATACATAAGTTCTTAATTATAAAAAGCCCATTGGTACATGGCCAGGGTCGAAACCGTAGTTCACCAAGTTAGGTATAAGCCCCCCCCCCCTCCGTTTTCAAATCCAACGCTCCACCAACTACGGCTATCGACTCTTTTAATTACAATATTTATTATATGTATTTGTAAATTGACTATGAATTGCTGTTTTTTCAATATCTCGTACCCAAAAATCTACATTTATTCCTAACACGTTAAGGTCATCGAATTTTGTACATCCCATTGGTAAATGACCGGGATCCGGGATCGAACCCATGGTCTGTCTAGTTATTACGTCTTAACCACTCGGCCACCGACGCACCTGATTTTTTAATTTGTATGCACTATTAAGTTTTTTTCCACTAGCTTCTATTGAATTGGCAACTCAACTTGTTGGGCGATAATGTACACGCACCACAAAAGAGGAATCCCACAATTGGATGTTTTCGATATTTGATTTGTAACGTTGTACCCTCTTCAGGCTTCGATAAAGTTGTGACGTGGGTTGAACCATTGTACGAATCGATTGGACTTTTGCATTTTCAAATAATGTTCGAGAAAGTTCAAGTGATTTAAAATGGGAAGTGTTGTGTGGATTTTTATAGATATGTTCTCATTTATAAATTACAAGCTTCTGTAATAATAAGAAATGATCCCGTGGCTGTAATTTGCCCCTCCCCCGCCCGCTTTCGCGCTATAAAAAGTAGTATAATATGTCATTCTCTCACCCCTAAACTACAACTATGCAAAAAATCATGTTGATACCGTGAAAAACAAAAACAAATAATATCCCATGCCGATGTGCTATAATCTATCTCTGTGCCAAATTTCATCCAGATCCGGTCAGCCGTTCTGGCGTGATTGATTAACAGACATACATCCATACAAACATTCGAGTTTTTAATATTACTGGGATATTGTGTTAAAAGAACTGAAGCTTTATATATAACTAAGTAAACGTCCGCGTGGTAATAGTGGTACGAACACCGGCTGCATATCCCCGCTGAATCGCGATGCTGCCTAGTTGAGCGAGGATGGAGCCAGCCCTCTTGTCACCAGAGGAGATGATGAGTCGTGAGGATATTTCTTAAATTAGTTAGGTACTTAATAAATGTGATATCGTTTTCTAACATTTTTTTCGCTCCTTGTTTGACAGCTTTTTGACTTTTCCATGTCTCCAAAGCGAAACGATATCGCTTTTAATTAGCCCTATTGAAAGGACAGTTGTTAGATTTATGACGCAGGCACCCAATTAAACAGGATTCTTGAAAATTCTACCCCTATACGCGTAAAAGGGGATAATGTTTGTATAGAAAAATTGCAGAAATTTCCAAATAATCTCCTAAGGGGTTTAAATGTGATATAAAACTATAATTAAAATGCAATTCCCGTTCGAAAAGACCGAATTATTTCCTAGATGTCTATATATGCTATTTAGCATTGGGCTAATAGAAAGTTCACTGCTATTCAGTAATGCTGAAGTTTGAATGTTATTGATTGAAAGAAAACGTATGTCAAAACCACACAGAGGCTTTTCCATCTAAATATACTTCAACAGAACTGGCCATTCGTTAAGTATATACCTAACCTACCTCACAAATACCATCGGCTAAAAAAGGAGACTTGGTCTTCCGCTGGGTACTCTGGGACCGAAACACGGTTTCGGGAGCTGTAAGGCAATCTGTGAAGGTAGGAAAAAAAATGTTATTGATGTTTTTGCGCCTAAACGGCTAAACAGATTTGGGTGATAATATGTACAGAGAATTAATAGTTTATGCCTTGAATAAAATTAACACATAGGCTTTACTCTCCCAAAAAACGGGGTGCGGGATGGGATGGGATATTACACCCATGGGATCATTTCTTTATTATTAAATTATTTAGCACTATTCTAGTGCCACTTTAATAAAGGATGACCTTACCTGAATGGAGCTGACTACTCGGCCCTTCTTCACTAAAATAATTGGCTAATTGACAATGGCTTGTGTCCTCCGCTGGCTACCCTAGATGCCTACAACACGGTATTTTTAATTTACCAATACAAATAAACAACAATGAAGTATATGGGTATTCAAACGGGTAAGGCAGCGAGTGTTCTTGGCATTGTTTAACTTTCTTCAGAGCTGGAGGAGGTATTCTACCTTTGATTCCTCTTCTCCTTTTCTTTTTTCTTTTTCATTTTAGTTTTTATCTATCTATCTATCTATCATCACGCCTTTCATCCCAAGAGGGGTAGGCAGAGACAATAATCGAATGCCATTTGTTACGATCCTGACATATCTCTTTCGCTTCTTTTATATTCATCATACCTTTCATACAAATGCTCGGCGATTGTGTGTACTTTTAATATTTCCATCGATCAATATATTTTTTATATGTTCAATGAAAGTACACCTAGGTCGTCCTCTGCCAGCATTTCCTTCCACTTCAGCCATATAAACCTTTTTAGTCAATCTTTCATCCTTCATTCTTTCAACGTGTTCAAACTAGCGTAAACTACTTTTACTCATTTTAGTCACAACATCATCTTTCACTCCGCATTCTTCCCTAAAGACATCGTTCTGGATGCGGTCAATACGCTTTATGTCACACGTTCTACGTAAAAACCGCATTTTCACTGCATTTATTTTACTTTCATGCTTCTTATTCCTTAACCAAGTCTCGCTTCCATAAGTAATGAAACTAAAACAGCATTATGTATATTAATTGTGCTTTTAGTTGAAAGTTGTGTATTTCTGCATATATTGTTTAGTCCACCAAATACCTTGCACGCTATCACTCTCCTTTCAATTTTTCTTTTTTTTCTTTCAATCTTTACATCATTTCATTTTTAATATCACTTCTTGTAAACATACTACGTAAATAAACAAATTAGTTTTTAAAGTTTAATTATAAAGTTTTTTTAGATTTAAATTGTATGTACTTTTGTATTTTTAATTAGGTATATTAGGCAGGGCATAGGTAGTAGCTCAATAAACTAAGTTTTTTAAAAATCACCATATGACAAATTCTGTAACACGGTACCGTAGATACTCTTGACTGTATTTTTTAACCTTAACGGAATCAAGACTCATTTTTTATTCCACAATTTTCTATTTAAACGAAAACAAACCTTTCACATAGCAGAGGAGTGTAATTTAAATACTGTTCAGACAAGAATTTTCTAATTTCAGTGTCTAATGCCGAGAAATAAAGCGAAAAAGCGCTTGTTTCTTAAAAGGCATTATTGCAATTCCAATTGTAAATAAATGAGTTGAAGTTTTTTTTTGAATTCCTTTGAAACAATGAATTTATAGACAGCCCCTCTATAGAGACAAAAATTATACAAACGGCTTCAGTCTTAACTGGTCCGGTATCTCAGCGAAAATTTTCGGTCCCCGGTCGCCGTATGATCGAGATTGAACACAGGCCACACATTAGCGATGTAAATCATAAGATTTAGATAGACACACAAGATTCGATTAAACAAAGTGTCAAACATCCGTGTGTGCGGTGACAGATCGTTCCGGCCATCGAAATCGCTATTGGCCCATGGTCATCTAACTCTAAGAAGTATTCCGATGGACTTGGTAAAGTCTGGTGATTACTGAGCTAAAGGTGGCCACACATTCGTCAAATCCCCGGCGCGTCGCCGTGCGGTCCACCGAAACCGACAGAGACTCGTCCAATTCTTGTAACGAACGGTCCGTCTAGATCATCTGGAATGGGAGATTTTCGGTGCGATGCCGGACCAATGTGTGGCTTTAGAGTTTTTTCTTTCGTTGCATAACTTTGGAGATTCAAAGGGGTAACGTCCACTTACACACTTCTGAGCTGGAGGAGTTGGTCTACCTTTCTTCCACTCCTTTTCTATTCTGTTTTTCTTTTTATTTTTAGGTTTTTTTTAGATTTAATTTTGTATTTTTAATAAGACAAAACCTAAATAACGTATCCTACATATATATTTGTTTTAATTTTGATATCAGAGACAGGCACTTCAATTTTATTTGTATAGATACGCAATCAAAATCCAAGCTATATTAGGGATCTCTATTGAAAGAACCATTATTAAACTAAAAGGTCAGAATAAAGAGAACTTTTGTCAAGATACTCGCGTAGGAGTACCTACGTACAATCGGAGTTCATTGTTTGCTTTCAATAAAAGGCTCACTAATATTTGTTAGTAAATAAGAGTTTTCTATTTATTGAAAATACGGGTAGTTGCTGAGTTTTATTATACTCATTTGGGATTCTTTTGTAACCGTCCCGATTGCGCCTGTGGATTTTTTTGTAATTATTATATTATATTAATAATATAATCATCATCATCATCATCATCAACCTTTTAAGACCCACTGCTGGATCATGGTCTCCCTCTAGCGCACCATTTTAGTGGTGCTCATTGAGAGGAATTGCCATAGTCACCACGCTTGGCAGACGGGTTGGTGACCGGACGCCGGCTTTACACGTGCCCTCCGAAGTACGAGGAGTCGATTAAGCATAAAGAAAATTGGTGCTTAGCATTTTGGCAGTGATAGGAATCGAACCCGGGACCTCCGTTTCAAATCCACCGTCCTACCAATTAGGCTATCGATTAGACATTATAAAATAGGTGCGTCGGTGGCCGAGTAGTTAAGACGTCTGGTATTAACTAGGTAGACCACAGGTTCGATCCTGGATCCCGGCCATGTACCAATGGGTTTTTTCATTAAAAACTTACGAACGTAATCCGACAAACCACACTTGGAGAACTGGGCCTACACTCGTTAGGTATAGCCTCACAAATACCATCGGCTAAACGAGGGAGACTTGGTTTTCCACTGGGTACCCTGGAACCGTAGCACGGTTTCGAGAGCTGTAAGGCAACCCGTGAAGAAAAAAAAAAATTAACTAATGTATATTTTTTTTCAATACACTTGCTCGAAAAGTGAACTTTCAATGTCAGTAAACATGGCTCGTAAGTTGATTATTACTTCCTAGGGCGATTTCATTACATTTTTTTTTATTTCTACAACTTCAATGTAAATGTTTGCTAGCAAGAAGTTTTTAACATGAAAGTTGAAATGTCGACTTATAATAGAAAAAAATATATTTAAAACTAAGCAATAAATTATCAACATTATTGTAATTATTGTAAATTAAAAACAGCAGATTTTAAATGTTAAATCGTTTATTTATAAAAAAATCGTAAAAGCTGAATTTTCACTTTCTTTGACTCTTAATTCTGTTACAATTAAAAACAAATTTTACGCGTGCATATATTGGGTGAAAGAGATCCAAAATTTTTAAACACGTACGTTTTTTAGTCGGTTACGCGACCAAGAGAGCTCTTAATCATCTTGTATATCTGTCAAAAATATCGCAAATCTCAGTTAATGGAAAGGTGAGTTTATTTATAGAACATTTCCTTACCACACAGTTGATAGTTATTATTGCCATATTTTTGATAGTTATAAGAGGACCTTGACCAACGGCCCTTAAAAAAAATTACCCACAATAACCCTTCGCAGCCACCCCCCGCCCTTAAATATATTAGTTGTAGCAAATTTCATTAAAATCCCTTTAATGGTCAAGGCGTGATTGTTTTTAAATGGTCAAAGGTTTCAGGTTTGTCTTTGTTGTTTTTCATACAAAAAATATTTCAGTTGTTTTACAGGGTTGGATAAAATAATAAAAAAAATATAATTTAAAAATTTATTACAAAATTACATTTAAGAAAGTAAAAAGTATGACCATACCTAATTCACAATATAAAAAAAAAATTAAAAGAAAATTAGTATGCCTATATAATTTTACTGTTGATTGTACTTAAAAAAATCTTCATTGTTTCAGCAGATAAACAAAATATTAGTGACCTATGTATTTGGCTGACTATCCGACTAACGACTAATCGGCCCCAAAATTACCGACTATTTGCCGACTATAAAAGTGGCCGAATAGTAGACCCTACAAAATATAAAATGTTTCTTTTGACAATTGACTGAACTTATTTCTATAATTTTCAATTTTTCTTGAAAAATTTAACTACCCTTTACGAGATTATAAGCGTAATCATGTTGTGATTTAATGTACTGCTATGAGACTCTGCCTTATTTCATGGGGTAAACTGAAACCAAATAATGAATAATGAATTTATATTACTTATAGTTATCTAGCGACTCCGCCCTCGGATTCTCATGGGTACAATATGGACAAACAATCACCCTCTTATCCCAAACGCATATACCGTTTCCATTCCGACGTGGGTACAAATGCATTTGATGAGCTAAATGACTTTATAATGATTTGTTTTTAGGACATTGTAAATGTGAAAGTGTTTTTGGTTGTTTATTTTTCCTTCATTCACATCAAAACGGACCAACGGATCGACGTTATTATTGCACAGATGTAGCTGGAGGACCTTTAAAATATCTCATTCCCTGGGAAAATTAAATTTTTGATAAACCACTGTTGTGTAAGACGCAACACGCATGTACCAATGGGTTTTCTAATTAAAAACTTATGAACATAATCCGAAAAACCACACTTAGAGGCTTTTCCATCTAAATATACCTCAACAGAACTGGCCACTCGTTAGGTATAACCTCACAAATAACATCGGCTAAACGGGGAGACTTGTTCTTCCGCTGGGTACCCTGGAACCGTAACAACCCGTGAAGAAACAAAACTTCCTAAATGTAGACATTGTTACCAATGTCAGAGATGAAACAAATCATAATATGAATTACACATTCAAGTCTTGACTCTAATAATATGTTAAGTATTTTCAGTACCTACTATAGTGCTTTTTAAACACAAACTTTATACTATGAATTAAGTTAAAAATAAAGTTTTCAGGATTAATATAATTTACAAAATTTCTGTTCTAGTTAATATTCATAAAGGCCATGACGAGAAAAAGTAATTAATTAAATTTCTAGATACTAATTTATTTATTAAATCTCTTACTTTTCTTATCGAGCGAAACGAAGGACTGGGAAGGGTTTCATCCTACTAATATTATAAACGAGAAAGTTTGTGAGAATGGATGGATGTTTGTTATCCCTTCACGCAAAAACTACTGGACGGATTTTGATGAAACTTTATAATGTTCTTACACATCAGAATAGCACATATGCTATAGTAGACAAAAATAAAAGTCCGCGGTAGCATATATCTGTAGCATACCATATTGTACCCGTTTAGATTTGTCCATAGTAAATTACGGAGAGTAAAGCCAGTTATTGGAAATTTTATATTCACTAAGGTGCGTCAGTGGCCGAGTGGTTAAAACGTCTGGTATTAACTAGTCAGGCCACAGGATCGATCCTGAATCCCGGCCATGTACTAATGGGTTTTTAACTGGTCACTCGTTAGGTTATAGCCTCACAAATACCATCGGCTAAAAGAGAGAGACTTGGTATTCCGCTGGACTATCTGTATATAGGAAGCAAGCTCAAATAAAATTGCAAGGTAACGAAAATAATTGAAAAATAAAATAAAAAAATTGAGGGTTACCTGTGTATCTTTAGCTAATCTAGAAAAATATGGAAAACTTTAACTTACTTTGGTTGTATTAGGTGGAAAGGCATTTTTCTTACAACTTCTTCAGCGATATCCAAAGGAAATGAAAATTCGACCATATTTTCATTCAAGCAATCATTATATGTGGATGCTAGTTGACACCTGTCTGACATTCCTTCGATACTGTCCAGGCAAATTCGGGAAGCACCGTTTAGTTTTCGTACAACTCTGGAATGTTTTCCATTCACCAAACTTGCTAAATGAATTAAAAGCTCTCGATTTACCTGAAATCATAACGTCAACGTGATTAAAGCATGTGGATTTGCAAAAAGTTTTTTAATATCCAAAAACTGCTTGCAAACTCACAAAGTATTATACAAAGAATGACGAAACGAGCGAGCCTTACAGTAGTCGCATATGATGTGTAACATCTGACATCTCACCTTGTTACACGCACACACTGTTGGCTGACAGTATCATCTCTCGGAAAATAGGTTGGTACCACCTGACGGCCAACTCTACCACCGCGCGCGCTCACTGGGCAAATGAAATAGCGCGGGCTTCCCCAGCTTCCTGACACACTTCCGTCTCTTTTCACGAAATCACTCCCACAGTTTGCAGGAAAGCGAAAGGAAAGATGTTACATATAAAAAAAATACAAATCTAAACTAACTAAAAATTAAAAATATCTCCATCGTTATCCAGCGACATAGTTTCGATCACGCTGACAGCATTACCGCGTTGTATGGCAATGCATTGAGCAAAAGAGCTGCCAGCGCGAGGATCACCTAAGGAGTACATAGGTCACTCAGTCAGGTGAATGTTTCTTCCAAAGAACGAAAATAATTTATTTTTATTTAAGATTACGAGATACGTAAGGTTTAAAAATACGTGTATGCTGTGTACTCTGAGGAATAAACTGGGAATTAGTGCCATCTATTGACAGTCAGAGCGAAACGTTCTTCAAGACAATTAACTTTAAAGAAATCAGCTTTTATCAAAGTTCCTGAAAAATACTAAATATTTTTTAGTTAGGTAGGTACTTATAAAGAAAATGATACCATTTCGTATGAAAGATTCGTGTGTATGTGGCGGAATCTCTTTTCATTTTGAATCTATACTAATAATAAAGCTGAGGAGTTTGTTTGTTTGTTTGTTTGAAAGTCGGATTTGAAAAAAAAATTTTTTTGCATTTGATAGACCAATTCTTGAGGAAGCTATTTTAACATCATGCTACATGATACGATGCTGAGGGCGTGAATTGGGGTGCAAACGTTTGTATGGAAAATCGTATTCCATGCGTGTAGCAACTTGAAGCTTGGTACAAATACTCTTCAAAACAAATAACAAAACACGTGTTTTAGGATTTCTAAAAACAACTCTAAAGGAGGGGTGCAACGGGGTGTTGAAGATTGTATAGGGAAAAATGTTGTATTGGTCGGATGTTCTTGAAACTTAACTAGATGACATATAGGAGGTGACCTAAAGAAGGATTTTTTGAAAAATAACCCTTAAGTAGGGATGCAACGGGGTAATCAATTATCTATGGCGAATTTGTATTGCATTTCAAAAATATATGCATTATGAACCTCTGTCTTAAGGAGCAACTACAGGGGTAAAAAATAAAATTAAGGGATACAAAGCGTATTTACCTACATAAATTACGTCACCTAATCCTAATACAACGCGTACGAAGTCGCGGGCAACTGCTAGTCATCTATAATTAGAATTGGAAATTACTGTCATCCGCAGTTCATCTTACTTACTTTTCCATGATTAATAACATCACTTTGTTCGAGCATGCACGCAGCAAAACACTGACCGGTTCTGGCGATTGGTGCCGAGTTTGTGAAGTATGCTCTAACGTCTTTAGGACTAGCTCTAACTTTTATAACACATGATTGTGCTACTCTAACTAGAGCATCCAGGTGTCCTTGAACCTGTGAAGTAAATTATTAAAAATATTATATTAAATTTTAGTATTCTTTCCAGCGGCACGCGTTGAGGAGTATTCCCTTTTGCTGTTAGTCGTTGTGTACGCAGCCACTTCTATAGTGGTGACCCCGAATGAACACAGCCTGTCCAGCGTACATGACCTCGCATCCTTCCCCCAATTCCCACTGACGACAAGTCAGTCCTTACCAGTCCCTCTGACACGACATGAGGACAGGTCATCTCCACATCACGACATGTGATTCCGCCGCACATGCAGTTGTGTATGTCAACGCAACCGGAACAGGGAAGCTGCCATATTGTGGTATCCGCCATATTAGTTTTAGAACGATATTAGATGTACTGTATTCTAGTTTTTACATAACCATTTTTGTATATCACGGGTCAAACAATAACTAAATTTAAATCATAAAGAATTGAAAAAATAAAAATGATATACCTACCTACTATAGGCATTGTATTCAAAAGTAAATGAGTCAAATTTCAATGGTAAAATTTAAAAGAACTTATTTAAAAACTATGTAAATAAAAATTAAATGCTGTTCGTTTGTAAGCGCGTCACTTGAGAACGGCTGGACCGATTTAATTTTTTTTAAATGTTTGTAATAAGGTTTTAGAAAAAGAAAGATTGGAAAAGTTGTCCGGAATATTGGAAAAATCAGGAAAACTTAAAAAAGTGGCTTTTTGTAAAAACTCAAAACCATAGTAAGGGAAGAAAGTTAATATGGGCTCAACGGGCGAAACCGGGGCGGAAAGTTATTACTATAATATAAAATGGAGCAAATTGTGAAATACTTCTAATTATTACATATATTTTTAGTTCCCTGTTATTGCAAGAAGAGTTAAAAATATTACCTTAGGGTCAGTGAAATCCACCAAAGTTCCATAAGAAGTTGATATGCGGCTCCTACCAGATACTAATGCGACTGGTAATAGCAGAATTAAAAAGTTTTCTTTAAACATTTTGCTGAAACAAAATTTAAACCAAAATATATAATAGGCTGCTACAGGTCTCGCGGTGTAAGTTGAGCAGAACAACACATCTAGAATTTGTGTGTGTGAGGCGTGCGTGCGCCAAAAATACTTAATTTCTTCGGCCGATATTGTAGCCCATAATAGTCAATAAATCGGTCGGTCTCTCACTCGTCCAATAGCCGGCGCGCCGCCATACGGTCCACCGAAATCGACCACAGACTCGTAAAATTCTTGTAACGAACGGTCCCCCATCCGTTTTCAAATCGTTGTATTTGTAGTTGATTTCGATGGCCGGAACGATCTGTCACACACACATCTACCGCTGATAGTTTGACACTTTGTTTAATCGTATGATTTACATGGCCTGTGTGCTGGCCGGACCGAAAATTTTCGGTGATATCGGACCAATGTGTGGCCTAATTTATATAGTTCTATGTCTAAAATTCTATTAGTGTGGGTACTGTATTGTGCTCAACTTACGAAGCGCGACCTGTAAAAGTTATGTATATAATTATGTCATTACAAATAAATACAATTGAAATGTCCGTCTGTAATATTTTGATCGATCTTTATTTCATCTTGATGTCTTCATACCGAAGATAAAAATTAAGGTCGTATTTATGGAAACTGGTAAAATATTGAGTTTTGAGGTACCTCTACGATAATTCTGTAGAATTTTCTTAAATGTTATGAATACCTAAAGAGCTAAATATTTATTGAAAGTGTTTAACATATTTTTTAAATATATAATTGGCGAACTCTCATCCCGCGAAAACAACGAAACCTGAGTGAGATTCGGTACAAATATTTCTATAATTACATAAATTTCATCAATGATAAATAACATGATACAGTAAAAATATATTCAATATTTTATGCTCTTGACAAAATACTCAAAATAATTTCAACAAGTCTCGAAATCTTTTTCAATAATTTTGTATAATTTTCGTAAATTTCTCTAATTTAAGTAATGATTAATGTATGTGAAAAAATAAGGTTTGAATCTCTAATTTTTAATACACATAACAACACCTTAAATCTAATCTAAACATTAAAAATACCTAAAAAAAAAAACTAGATCCTCTGATTCGTTGAGCCAGGAAGTCACCGGAAGAGATGATCAGTCGAGGGGATATATATCTTTAATTAACTGTTTGGCATTTGAACCCCACGAAGTTTCATAGCATCCCATACAAGACCAACCTCGCTCCCAGGGAATCAGAGTTATTTCATCGGGTCTCTTGCCGTCTTCCCGGATTATTCCCGTTGGATCTAGGAGAGCAGGGACGTCTATTGACGCAAGAGCCCTTTTGATGGTATCATTGAGGGAGCTGTGGCGAGAAAGCCTATTATAGCTGCCTGCACTTTTTACTTTGATAATTTTCTCAGTTGTGTCTGTCGAGTAGGTAAGACGTCGGCTCGTAACTGAAAAGTCGCGGGTTCGATTCCTACATCCGACCATGTACCAATGGGTTTTTTATAATAAAAAATCTATGTATATTATTCGACAAAACGTACAAAGAGGCTTTCCCATCTACATACCTCAATAGAGCTGGCCACTCGTTAGGTTTAGCCCCAAAAAAATCATTGGCTAAATAAGGAAGACTGGGTACCCTGGGGCCGACAACGGTTCCCGGGAGCTGTAAGGCAACCCGTGAAAAATAAAAAAAAAACTAATATGGAAGAGAGTAATTTCGTAAACGCGTACTTATTTTAGATATTTGAACTAGTGAGAACTCAGGACGTGTCGGTAGTAATATGAAATTAATATTATATTTATACATGCTTGAAGTAAACAATTTGAAAACTTCCTTTAGTGCCAAATAGTTTAGAGTAAAATATGGTAATATCTATTGAAACTTGCACGTTATTTGGTTAACTATTTGAGGCTTTGCATACACAGGAGTATAGAAGATTTAATAGAGGTGGTTGACAATTTTTTGGAAATACTTTTAAATTATAGCTGTAAGATTTATTATATCTAATAAAATAATAATAAAAAAATGTAATTTCATTTAAGAAATCACATTTTTAATTTTCGTCACGCAATAACGACGTCACATTCACACCAACCAACAGCATGATGGTCACAGATTAGATAAAATATCTAGAAAATAACTTAGTCAGTGACAAATTGACAGACAGTTATTATAATATAGTTAGAGTCTGTGGTTATTTATTTGAATTTTAAACAAATGTGACGTCACTTCCCGGAAGTATGAATTAAGTATTTTTCATTTAGATATTAAAAAAGGTACATTTATTTAAACAAATAAATAAATATTATTTAGGTACAGTGAAAAATTTTATCTTCCCTACTATTCCCTACTGGATATCTCTAGTATTTAATTAAAAACTTATGTACATAATCCGACAAACCACACTTAGAGGCTTTTCCATCTAAATATATCTCAACAGAACTAGCCACTCGTTAGATATAGCCTCACAAATACCATCGGCTAAACGAGGAAGACTAGGTCTTCCGCTGGGTACCCTGGAACCGTAACACGGTTTCAGGAGCTGTAAAGCAACCCGTGAAGAAAAAAAAAAAAAAAAAAAAAAAAAATATCTCTAGTAGACGTAGGCCGTAGACATTTACACTCTTATTAATAAACTCGAAGTAGCGAAGTAGTAACTAAACTGTATTTCGTCTCCGTCTAACAAATCTGCAATTCATTATGATAGACGGAGACGAAACACAGTTTAGTTACTACGTTTAGCTACTTCAGGGTTTCTTTATAAATTTGATATTTGGTACATATTATATTCTTCTGCTAGATATCTCAATTTTAATGTAATAAAACATTATTTAAATTTTTTTTTCATGAATGTTGTAGTTTTCCATTGGTAGAATCTAGGTATATAAATAAAAATTAAATGCTGTTCGTTGGTAAGTCGCTTACCGTAAGAACTTGAGAACGGCTTGACGGATTTGGATATTTTTAAATGTTCGTAATGTTCTTTATATGGTTTTAAAAAAAAGTTTTTATATCAACCCATTGAGTGGGGTGTCATTGAAATGGTCATTTGAAATGATTGTGGGGTTTCTTTAACCATACTTTTAACCATACTTTAAAATTAAAACTGGTCTGGAATACTTCTAAATCTCTATTACATCGTTTAGGAATGACTTTGTTCTAATACCTAAATTAAATTAATTATACTTACAAAATGTAGGTCCACAAGATCACACTACTTTTGTAAAACTGACTCGAAATAGCTTTCTGGGCCAGCAATAAAGGATATTATAGCCATTGAAAAATATCATTCAATGCTTATTGTTAGAGTTTTGTACTTTTTGTTCTTGATACCAGATGTTACTGATTATGAAATGAACAGAGGCAATCATATAAGAGTTTTACACTCGCGTTTGCATATACTAGACATAAGCACTGACTTCGCACGGGTAGAAATAAAATATGGTATATCAAAATACGTTTGACCCTTTCGGAGTGTACTCTGTACAGACAGACAGACAGCCAAAATTGTGATAATGTTTAGGTAAGTTTTTTTTTTAATTCTCAAATCTCTTTTATTAGTTATGTATCCAAACGCTTGTTACAATAAATTTTGTATCGATTTATTAAATTAAAATTAATATAATTTTGAAGTAAGTCAGTTTTTTGAAAATTAGCTCCTTTCACGTTAGATTAGCAATATCTTTATTTTTATAAATGTAAACGCGGTATGTAATACCGGCTTAGAATCTGGACAAATTAAGCAACTTTTCAGGATGAGTGGCCACTCATTGCTAAGTAAATTTTTTTTATAATGCGAGGTTGAAATCGTGTGATATGAACTTGGTAGTTTTAACTTGAGGAAAAAAAATGTTTTTCCGACGGAACCCTCAATGTTACTGCAGAAATACTGAAGTAAGTTAATAATACCATTATTCAAGAGTACACTGCAAAAAAAAGATTGGAAATTAAGGTTCATTTGTAGTCGGGGCAAGCAAAATACGGCAAGGGTGTGATTTTCCTAGAATTTTTTAAATTACAAAAATCTTGAAAACCATGCGACTTTTATTAAGAGTGTAGTGTACCGCGTCCATGTCCATACAAACGGAGAAAACGTTTTACTACCCCTAAATATCATTTAATTGTAACGATTTTGTAATATGTTACTGACATAATGAAAAACTACGTACGTATTTTTTCCTTTTTTCAAAATTCGTAATAGGTCAAAAGTTATAAGCCCCTCAAATCTCGGTTTTTTTGGTTCATAACTTGCTCGTAATAAACCGTCTGTATTTAAGAAACAAAGCAAAATTTCAAAAAAAGCAAAACGTACGTACGTAGATTATAATCTGCTAAAACGTTTGACACCAAAATTATAAGATTTCGTTATAGTTTAGTAGGTGTAAATCGTTTTCCCCCAAAACGCAATTTTCCACGAAGAACATACCTACGAACACTCACGAGCTGCAGTGTTCTCTGTCGCACTGATGCCCGTGGGAAGAGCGCGCTTGAGACACAATATGATTTTCTAAATACCTATTTCGCTGCGTACGCTGAGCTACACGATCCTCTTAAGGTCAAATTTTCATCACGTGATGCTCCTGACCTGGTCTATCTCTGGTTGCAAGGTTATCCATTACTTACTGGACACCCTGTATATATATTATTTCTCAAAGGTGTTTTTTTGTCGGTATGCAAATATCGCTTTTAATACTGTATCAAAGTTAATGTTTGATACGGCATTTTGAAGATTATTTTTGACGAAAAATAAATTGAATGTTTCTTTTAAAATAAATTTATTTATTTTGTAAAAGATACCATCTATTGGAGATCAGTCGAACTATAAATATTGACACCACTAACGGTGTGAAGTATTCGAACGGGTCATCTAAATTCTTGAAATATGATAGAGCGAAGGTACATACTTCTTCTGAAAATAATTCTAATTCAATTGTAAATTTTTAACCTAAAAATCAGGTAAGTAACTCGAACAATTTCCAAATTACTTTTAATAAAAAAACAAACTCGATCTAAAAGTAAAGCATAAAGGAAAATCTTCATCGAAAGAAAATCAAAAAACAACAAAATCAAGAACGAATGGCTGGAAAAGAACAAGGGTTAATTTTCATAAATTTTAACATTTCAGTCTAATGAATGCCTTCATAAAAGGATTCACCAAAATTTAAAGGTAAAAAATAATTGTTTGTTATTTTATGATTTGCATGAATATTTTACTCTTTGAGTTTGCACATAAAAGAAACCATTTCCCGATAGTTAATAATGATTACCTACGCGGTATTTTTTACCTATCATCACGCCTTTTATTCCAAAAGAGGTAGGCAGAGACAAACGAATGCCATTTGCTACGATCCTGACATACCTCTTTCGCTTCTTTTATATTCATCATACCTTTCATACATGCTCGACGATTGTATGTACTTTTAATATTGCCTTCGATCAATATTTTTTTATATGTTTAAAAAAAGTACACCTAGGTCGTCCTTTGCCAGAATTTCCTTTCACTTCAGCTTATATGGCTATATAACATTATAAGGACATTTTTAGTCAATCTTTTATCCTTCATTCTTTCAACGTGTCCAAACCAGCGTAAATTACTTTTCTTAATTTTAGTCACAACATCATCTTTCATTCCGCATTTTTCTCTAATGACATCGTTCCGGTTGCGGTCAATACGTTTTGTATCACACATTCTACGTAAAGACAGCATTTTCCATGCTTCTTATTCCATACCCAAGTCTCGCTTCTATAAGTAGATTATGTGCATAAGTTTTTAATTAAAACCCATTGGTATCTGGCCGGGATCCGGGATCCTGCCTAGTTAATATCAGACGTCTTAACCACTCTGCCACCGACGCACCTTTTTCTTTTGATTCTGTAAATTCAGTTTGAAGAAGGCAACTACCATACTGCAATTCTATACTTTGATGTTTCTAAGGCCAAATCCAAATCTTCTATTATAGCTAAATATAGCATTTTAGCAACTACACCCTCGTTGGTAATAAGCCCTTTTCATCCCTTAGTGAACAAATCTACTATTGCGTGCTCTATAGTCGTAACGAATACAAAAACACAAACAAACAAACACGGCCTTTATACCTGTGTGGCCAGATACACTAGTAACAATGTCCACTTTTTGCCAGTTGTTCATTCCTGTCACTTCATTAACAAACGTAGGTAAAATATCTGTTACAAGGAGTCAATTAAAGCATATATTATTAAGTAAAATTGGTGCTTAGCATTTTTGGCACTGGTGGGAATAGGGTAGATGACAGGGTAAACAAAATAATATTCTATTTAGTCCGTCATTTAAATTATCAAAAAATATTGGACACGTATTTTTTCTTTTGTCAATCAAACAAAAAATGACAGAGATAAAGCGCGTCAAAGTTTGGGAGTGGGGGCTGGTGATGTCACGCCTTGCTAAAAATTGTACTAAGGCGTGTCGTCAAGGGGAACTTTAGCGGGCTATATCTTCATCATTTTTTGTTTAATTGACAAATGAAAAAATACGTGTCCAATATTTTCTGATAATCTAACTGACGGACTAATTAGAATTTTTTAGTCATCATGCCTATTGAACCCGGAACCTCCATTCATGGACTCCCATAACATATATAAGATCAAAATAAACCTCAACAGCACTTGTCACTAGGTTAGGTTTAGTCTAACAAATACCATCGGCTAAACAAGGGAGACTTGGTGTTCCGCTTGGTACCCTGGAATATAAAAACACAAAAAAAATTGAAATTACATACAGACACGTAACTGAACTTTATTTATACGTAAGACATTAAACAAAGTTTAAGAGTATATTTTACTTTATTGCTATAAAACAACAACATTATGGGGTGATTGTGAACACAAACGAGTTTCATTGTTTGTACTAAAATTTATTTTCAACTTGCACAGATTTATCTGTCGTCTTTGTGGTTTAACTTGATAGATGCTTATAGAATTAAATCCTAGATAAAAAATGCATGATGAGCCAGTGATGGCTTTAAAACGGTAACAATTTTCACATGGCTCATATTAAACAGGTAGTAAACCTGTCATTGCTTATTTTTTTACTTTTTAATTTTTCCCTACAAATCAAAATTCGACATATTCGACTCTATATGGCCGTGATTGGGTCAACAAACTCTACATATGTACCAAATTTTAACATTTTTCGTTCAGTAGATTCGCTGTAAATAAGCTGTGACAGGCAGACGAAAGATTTATTTCTAACTTTCTTTTTAGGCAATGGTAATAACATTTAAACATCAAAAAATGGGGTTCCGTTTTTTCAACGGATGTAGAAACTATAATAAATTATTTTTTTATTCTTCACGGGTTGCTTTACAGCTCCCGAAACCGTTGCCGACTCCAGGGTACCCAGTGGAAGACAAAGTCTTCCTCAATTAGCCAATGATGTTTTGAGGCTATACCTAACGAGTGGCCAGCTCTGTTGAGGTATATAGATGGGAAAGCCTCTTCGTACCGTAAAATAAAAATTGTTATTGTGAAACCTCATAATCATTTCATAAGACCTTTTTAATGATACCCCTTAATGGGTTAAGGGGAAAGAAATACTAAGACACTCTAAAAACCCCTAGTATAACCGATAGCTGAGTGATAAGTGTAAATAAAAAAAGTAGGACAAATTACCATCGAAAAATGCTATGAACAGCGAAAACAAAAAATATTGACCAAGTTGCGAGTATGACGCTAAAAATTCTGTACCATTCCGATTTAGACAGGTTTTTCGTTTAGGTTTTCCTGTAAACTACCAGAGGCCTTATATTCCATATTTTAAAATTATAAAATAAATATATTTGTATTTATTATAACTAATTTGAATATCTACAATATTAGGTAAGATACCAATTTTAGTTATTTAATAAAAACCTTAAATCGAATCTAAAGATTAAAAATAACTAAATAAACCAGGTCCGCGTGGAATAGTGGCAAGAATACTGGCTGCTCTTGTCACCAGAAGAGATGATCAGTCGAGGGGATACATCTTTAATAATTTTTTTGGCATTTGAACCCCACGGACCTAGAGTTTTTACACCAAACGGCACAAATTTGTAGTTTTCAATAATGTAACTATATTTGCGCCGTTTGTTAGACTCTGAGATTTCCGCCGCAGCTCTCGCTTTGATTGCTGTTTCCCTGAGATGAGACGGGGCTAATGTGTCCACGCACGTAGCATCCCATACAAGGGCCCGACCTCGCTCCCAGGGAATCAGAGTCATTCCATCGGGTCTCTTGCCGTCTTCCCGGATTATTCCAGTTGGCTCTAGGAGAGCAGGGACGTCTATTGACGCAAGAGGCCTTTTGATGGTATCATTAAGGGAGCTGTGGCGAGAAAGTCTGCCTGCACTTTTATGCAGTTCGTCCGTGAGTTCCAATTGATGAATCAAATCAAAAGTTTGAATTTGATGTCCCATGAAAATTAATGTGTAAAGGCGTGATATACAGATCGATATAATAGGCGAAAACCGCATCCAAATGTTCTTACGCCTATTTAGGTACCATTACGCTTACCGGCAGATTGATGCGAAGTCATATTTCTCGTAAAAATGTGCGGGTTCAAAAAATAGTGATAAGAAATATCTAATAATCCTTACAAAATGAGGGGCGAGACTTCATAACGTTTTTTGTTACAAATCATTCATCAATCAATGTCAAAATATGTGTTTCTATCTCCCTTTGGTTAGGGGGGAAGGAAATATCTACTGTATATTATTTTGTTCTTTGGGATAAGAATCTTGTAAAAATATATTAGCTGAATATACAATGAAAGAAAAACTATTACTACACTAATAATCTATCTTTTCAATCTACGATAAGATATAATAGGTACCTAGATACCATCCAAAAATTACGTCACAGCCCACAGGTTTAGGGGGAAGGAGGGGTTCAAAAAAGTATGACATGAAATCATGAAATTCGTTTCTTTATCGTAAATTTTTACTCGGAAAATTTGAAAATTGAAAGTCATATCGTGTATTATTTCGTTCCGAAACGGCTAAAAGAATATAGGAGCGATCATATTTTATTTTGTTTATAATTAATCTGATCAAAGTCTGGGTTTATGCAAGTCTTTAAATTTTTCTTTCTTTTATTTTTCTCTCTTCACTGGTTGCCTTACAGGTTCCAGGGTACCCAGCGATATACCAAGTCTCCCTCGTTTAGCCGATGATATTTGTGAGGCTATACCTAACGAGTGGCTATTTATGTCGAGATATATTTAGATGGAAAAGCCTCTAAGTGTGGTTTGTCGGATTATGTACATAAGTTTTTAATTAAAAAACCCATTGGTATACGTCCGGGATCCGGGATCGAAACCGTGGTGCCCAGTTAAATAATATATATCACGTCTTTAGCGCAATTGGTTGTACTTTAAACCGGGAGGATCCAGGTTTAAACCTCACTCGTGCAAATAATGTTAAGCAGCAATGAAATGACAAATCTAGTTCCATCCGTTTAAAATAGGCAACTGGCTAAAAGTAGACTGCAGTGACAAATCTAGGTCCATCCGTTTAAAATGGGCAACTGGCTAAAAGTAGACTGCAGTGACAAATCTAGGTCCATCCGTTTAAAATGGGCAACTGGCTAAAAGTAGACTACAGTGACAAATCTAGGTCCATCCGTTTAAAATGGGCAACTGGCTAAATGTAGACTGCAGTGACAAATCCAGGTCCATCCGTTTAAAATTGACAACTAGCTAAAAGTAAACTGCAGTGACAAATCCAGGGCCATCCGTTTAAAATGGGCAACTGGCTGAAAGTAGACTATATAATTAAGCTATGTACAAATTTATCGTTACAGAATTTCAGTCTCGTTGTCGTGAAATGCTATTGTGTTAAGCTTCTCTACCAAGAACAATCCCCTACGGATCCGACTTTGTGAGATGGCGTGAACAAATTTTTATTAAGGCCAGATGGAATTATCCCTCTTTGTGTCTATTTTTGTGGTAGAAATCTCTCGTTATTCACTTTTTAAGCCTCGGGACGTGTTGTTATTTCGACGCCAATTGCTTTTCAAAAGAGTAAATTAAGAAATTTTCTTCTATTGAGAATAAATTTGAATTTGGACTTTGCTATTGTTATACTTGTATTTGTTTTTTAATTTAATTAATTTTTTTCAGTAAAACACTTTATTAAAACAATATTAAATAATATATATCTACATACAAAGTTTAAATATAATAAAAATTAAACACAGGGAACCCCATGAGTGGCTCTCTAATCATGTATCTCAGTGATACATACTCATAAGTAGAAAACTTTCTCGAAATCACTGTCCTGCGGTAATTTAATTTAATTAATAATTTAATTATATGGATTTGAAATTGGATTTCATTCAATTCTAGAACTCGAGCCAACAATATGTACACCAAAATGTACTGGCAAAATAATAATAAAGCTGAATAGGTGCAACCGCTAGGCATAGCTAGTATCTAATATACTGGCAAAATGTGGACATTGATATTAATATTACAAAATTCACAGCAAGGTATAAAGGACATCATACTTATATTATAAATGCTAAAGTGTGTTTGTTTGTTTGCCTTTTTTAAGTCAAAACAGAGCAGCGATCGACGTACTTTCTTTGCACAGTTACTAGATGTGCCTTGCGGTTGCACCTGCCTTAATGGTTATAACCTTCCTCAAGAGTTGGGCTATCAAATGCAAATATTGTTTAATCCGCCTGGTAATTCCAGAGATTAGAGCGTTCAAACAGCTTTATCATTAGTATAGATTTAAAGAATTTTGGACGCAGGATTTACTTAGGTTCTTAGGTTTTTTCTTTGAGCGATGTCGATACACACCTATACTACTGCCTGAATTTTAATAGTAACATTTTAGGATGTTTTTACGCTTGAAATTTCATTAAAATGCCATCAGCTGACCTTGACAAAGTCGTTCTTTCATAAATAAAATAATAACACAAACGAATATTATATTCAATTGGAAGCCATTATTATTGGTCAATTTGATGGGACATCAGATAACTACATCCGAAAAATATTTACTTCATTCCGCACCAAATATTTCTAAAATCCATACATATTTTTTTTAAATCATAAAATAATAAAAACAATGTTGAAACTATCGTATTTGAAATTAATTGTTTTATTATTTGTATTAGGTGTATTTATGAGTTATGGAGTTTGTCAAGAAGAAGCAACTGTGACCACTACTGTTGCTCCTAAGGAAGAGGAAGAAGAAGAAGAGCCTGCGAAGAAGGGTTGTTCTATTTGGTGTTGGATCCAGAAGATAGCCATGTTTGTCATCTCGCAACTTCTTAGTGGTGATTAACGGATCAATAAACGATTTTGGTATTATTATTTTTTATTTAAAATGTTTTTTTTATCCAAAATAACCGTTTTTAGAATCACTTCAATAGGCGCCGAAACATCTAAATGAATTTTGAATAAACTTTCAACGATTATATTTACACTAACGTATATGTGTTTTGTAAGTTTGGTTAGAGGCTGTAACATACAGGAAATTTATAAAGCGCTAACTTGTTATTTAGTATGTACGTGCAAAGTTACTTATCAAAAGTCACTAAATCGTTTTTTATTTGTACGTAAATATTGTATATATTGTATATAATATTAGGTATCCAGCGGAATACCAAATCTCCCTCCTTTAGCCGATGGTATTTGTGAGGCTATACCTAACGAGTTACGAGTGGCCAGTTCTGTTGATGTATATTTAAAGATTTGTTTTTTTTTTTATGATGTAATCATATTAAGCAATAAATTTTGAGTCATTTCATAATTTCCAGCGCAAATAACGATTCCTATCTATAAAAATATAGGACATTATATTTATGGTTATTTTTCCCAAACTCTAAAGAGTATCATTAAAATTCACATTTTGTTTGGTAAACCTACCAGATTTATATGACCATTTTACGGTATTTATTGTTCAAATAAAATTAGACAGCATTACGCTCTGACGCACCGAACAATCGGTTTTGTTTGATAATGCTAAGTATAATTGCCAAAAAACATACTTAATTTAAAACTTTTTTATGTCATTATTATTTAAGAGTTCCCTATTTATAGGTATAGTTATTTTCTAGAAATAAGATGCTTTAAGTTTCTTCAGAGGCAGGCGCACAATGGACTTTTAAAGGAGGCTTAAATTAGCGCTAATTTGTTATTTAGTATGGCATAGTATGGAGCTGAATGTGTTTTCGATCGAATTTAAAATTCGTGGTACGGCCCGAGATTGTTTAAAACTAATTAAAATCCTAGCACAATGGTTATAACGTTAAACTTAATGCAAGAGGTCCCAGGTTCATTTCTTAATCTAACTAAAAAAAAGCTAAGCATCACTTTCGTAAAAATAGAAGTGACAACGCATCGACAATCTTGCCAAATGTGGACATCATTACTAGTAGAAATATCTATCTATCTATCATCACGCCTTTCATCCCAAGAGGGGTAGGCAGAGACAATCGAATACCATTTGTTACGATCCTGACATACCTCTTTTTTATATTTTATATATAATTTTGCTATATTCATCATACCTTTCATTCTTTCATACATGCTCGGCGATTGTGAGTACTTTTAATATTTCCTTAAGAAATAGGGATAAGTTATTTAAATACATCTATAAAAGATGGTGAGTCGGTGACGTTTGGTATTAACTAGACAGACAGGTTCGATCCCGGATCTTGGCCATGTACCAATGCGTTATTTTATAATTAAAAACTTATGTACATAATCCGAAATCCGATAAACCACATTTAGAGGCTTTTCCATCTCATACCTGACAGAACTGGCTACTCGTTAGACTCACAAATACCATCGGCTAAAAGAGGGAGACACTTAGTCTTCCGCTGGGTACCCTGGGACCGTAACACGGTTTCGGGAGCTGTAAGGCAACCCGTGAAGAAAAAAAAGGATGGTGAGTTTTTTTTTTCGAAAAATAAAAGCATTTTTAATTTATAAGCCATTTATAACAACATAATTTTGTAAAGGCGTGTACAATCGTTAAAAGTCTTAGCTTTCTTGCATACGTCCTGTTTGTGATGGGTGGCTTCTGCCCTGTCCATACACGAGCTTCCCAAATCACTCACTAAATTTCTAGATTCTGCGTGCTGTGCCATTAGTACTCGTTGCCTGGAAATATTATAAGACAATTTATTTTATATAGAATTATGAGCCAGACTAAAAATGGTTTTGAACGGTTTGAACGGACTAGTCCGATCAACATAGGTAACTCTATACAATAACAAAGTACTGGGGCCTCGCGCTCTCTATAAGTAAATATTTTTGTAATAGGTATCAACTTTTTATGGTCCGTTTTTCTAGATATTTGGTAAAAAAATTTTTGCATGTATTTTTGAAATAAGTTGTCGTTAACATGTTTTAGATTTTTTTAAACAATTATTTAAAAATATAATAATAGAAAGACAAATGGACTTTACAAAGTATCAAGGTAAACTTTCAGATAAACTGTACGAAGCCTTTGGATCTCAAAATACCTCAACTGGTGTACATAATCCGACAAACCACACTTAGAGGCTTTTCCATCTTAATATACCTCAACAGAACTAGCCACTCGTTAGGTATAGCCTCACAAATACCATCGGCTAAACGAGGGAGACTTGGTCTTCCGCTAGGTAGTCTAGAACCGTAACACGGTTTCGGGATCTGAAGGCAAACCGTGAAAAAAGAAAAGTACCCTTTTTTAACGGCTTCAAAAAAGACGTTACTCAATTCGACCGTATATATATATTTTTTTATGTCTGTTCGCGGATAACTTCGTCGTTTATGAACCGATTTTGATGATTTCTTTTTTAATCTACAGATAATTCTTCCGGATTGGTCTAATTTTTATGTCATAAAAATTGGTTCTTTAGTTTTTCAGTAATTTTGAAAAAAAACCACTTTATAGTCAATTATCAGTATCTCGATGAAATATGTACCGATTTTGACGACTTATTTTTTTAATTATATAATAATTTCTCGACATTATCTCACAGACATATGACGAAAATCGGTTCAGTAGTTTTTCAGAAATTCAGTAATTTGTCTCTGTTTACGGATGAAAATTATGTATCAGAGAAAAGCCTTAGCAACGGTTGCTATTGACACGAAGTTGTCAATTTTTGTATCGACGGTGGTTAGTATGGTATGTTATAATTTGGCACCAACCGTCTTCAAATTCTACGACGAAGTATTTATTATTTCTTACTTTTCAGTGCAAATGTTTGAAGTCGGTACACTCTTTTTTTAAAGTTAATTTATTAAATTTAGGTACCAACCTAAATGCTTCCAGATTAATAACACCAGAACCAGCCATTATTCCCAATTTTCGTAAAACACAGAATATGATGCATGGTTCGTCAGATTCTTGTAACTCCATATGTTTTGCTTTAGGAAACATTTCCTCCATACACTTTTTTGCTACCACATCGCTCATTTTATCGTGAGCGTACATTACAGAAAATCTTGCTTCAGCTAAGTACGCGATTAAAAGAGTTGATGTAATTATTTCGATAATTGAAGGCATTACTAAAAAAAAACAGAAAAAGTATGTTAATAAGTTTAACAGACAATAAGGTATTGAGTCCAGTTTTAAGTTGACAAGTAGCAATGAATTTGCCGATCAAGAAATAGTATCATTTTTTTTGACCCATGCATTTGAATCTTATTAATAAATACAAAATAATATATAAAAGAAACGAAAGAGGTATGTCAGGATCGTAGCAAATTGCATTCGATTGTCTCTGCCTACCCCTCTAGGGATAAAAGGCATGATGATAGATAATAGAACAATAAGTGCCTAATAGTTAAAAAATATAGTTACAAAACATAATATTTTAACCAAAAGTTCTTCATTAGTTTAGGAAAAACTTTTCAAAGATTGAAATGTAATTGAGCAGAATTTGCCAAAATTGTATTTAGACCACTTGCCGATTTTTTTTCCCCTTCCCGCTAAATATTGAATTTTTCCAAAGTCGTGAGCTCCCAAATTTGATATAGTTAGAGGTCCATAGACCAGACCACTTTGGGGAAAAGTTAGGCAACTAAGTTTCCTAATTTTACTTTATTTTTTTGTTGCAAAACTTAATTTAGTCTGAATTTAAAATAGCTATAGTACTTATAAATCGTGTTTTCAAAATTAATACCAATATTTTAGTAGGATATGCCATTTACTGAAGGCGGATCCAGGATTTTTTTTATACACAAGGGACTGGCGGACAAAAAGTGTTCTAATTTTTCTTATTAGCAAACAATATACAACAATAACTGTAAGAAATATACCTACATACTTCTATTATAAATATAAAGGGTTATAAAAAATTCAATATTGAATAAAGATAATTTTTCTTTATGTTTATATTCTATAGGTATGGGTATGTTAGCATAAATAACTAGTTTATTTTGATTTTTTTGTCTGTCTGTCTGTCTCTAAATGTTTATAAAGAATACGCTTTAAAACTGAATTTGAAATAAATTTTCAGTAATCATTGTGGAAATCCTTGCCTACAATCTTCTACGAATTAACTCGTACGTTGGGGTCTGCCGCTAATTAAGAACACAGGTTTTTCATTTCCTACAGAATCCTAAAATTGCCGTCAAATGTAATTTAAAGTAGCAGGCACTAGAATTTGTACCCCGGTTGGAATGACTTGTGTTTACAATGAATATATGCTTCGATCCAAGTTTTAATGCACAAAGCGATTAAACAAAGCGTCCTAAATCCTGCTGCATTTCTGAATATGAACAAAATCTTGCAATGTAATCTCTCATATTATATTTGTTCTAAATGCTAAACTTTGTAACCAGTGTTTAAGGTATATACATAGCGTAGTATACATACTATTTTGTAACACAGACAAACGGAGTATATGCCTATATAGGGTGCATATGCATACTTCACATATAAGCGGAATTTGTTTAGTCCCATTCTAGGACTTATATCTTGAAATATCGGGCCAAACAATGGCTTTGTCAGCATATCGGCTAACTGCGCTTCCGATGGCATTCGACATTGGAACCTCAGGCCCTCAGTTGCTAACACATTCTCTTATAAATAAATCTTTCAGCTTGTGGTTGACGCGCTTCTGATATTCGTACTTGGGTTGTGTGCCAATTTAAGTGCTGATATTCGTTGTCAATAATAATATAGAGGCTTTTCCATCTAAATATACCTCAACAGAACTAGCCACTCGTTAGGTATAGCATCATCGGCTAAAAGAGGGAGACTTGGTCTTCCGCTGGCTATCCTGGGACCGATAATACGGTTTCGGGAGCTGTAAGGCAACCCGTGAAATTTTTTGCTGCTATAAGCTCTGTTTCGGCTACTTGCCTTCTAAGGTTCTACTTGAATTATTCGAGAGAGAGAGAAATGCGCAAACAGCCTGAATCTGTAGCGACATAGATATACTCTAACAACTTTTGTATTTGTTCATACCGGTGCTTACAGTTCATACTTGCTTGGAACTCACGAACTTTCCTGCATGAAAAGTGCAGGCAGGCTTTCTCGCCACAGCTCCCTCAATGATACCATCAAAAGGGCTCTTGCATCAATAGAAGTCCCTGCTCTCTTAGAGACAACGGGAATAATCCGGCAAGAGACCCTATGGAAGGACTCTGATTTTATGGGAACGAGGTCGGGCCCTGGTATGGGATGCTACGTGCGTAGACACATTAGCCCCGTCTCATCTCAGGATAACGGGAGCTGCGACGCAAATGTGTCTAACAAACGACACAAATATAGTTCAATTATTGAAAACTGCAAATTTGTGCTGTTTGATGTAGAAACTCTAGGGTCGTGGGTTTCAAATGCCAAAAAGTCTCTTCTGGTGACTTTTTTTTTATGAATGCAGTTTTTCTTATCTCTAAAATTGACGACATGGTTCCTAGAACACATTTTGCTATCTCTTATAGTTTCGAAGGTCCCCATATTGACCCATTTCGATGTTACATCCTGTAGACAAAAGCAAGAATAAGAAGGATATTTTCTGTGTCTCGACAACATATCTATCAGTTCTATCACTGTGCTAATTTAAAAGGGTATGTTGTGAAGGAATGTAATGGAATTCAGCTGTGTTTGTGATTCAGAAATAATAAAGACAGAGACGTAATGTATATATGCACCAAAGTTACGTAATTTTTTTTACAAATTAATTATTTTTTTCATCTGTCAGTAAAATAACATCTATAATGAGCTTTCTTAATTATTTAGATTTTCATCTGGAACTACGTAGCAGCTTTAATCTAAGATTTTTTTTTGTATATCAGAACATCATACCTAAACTGTGTAACTCTGGTGAAGCAGCATTTACTATCTAGACTTTTTTACGCCTTAAGCCTTTATATAAGTGGAAGCTCTTTTGTGTGTTTGCTTTTGTTTGTTTTGTTTCTTTTTGGTTTATGGACAGGTATTTGTTGACAATTAAGCACCTTAATATTTAATGTTTTTGAAAACACTTTACGTAAATTACTTCCAAGAGCTATTAGCGCTTGTAATCGCTCACTGGCGGAATTAAAACCTCGACCTTTTGTCGTGTCTCCGCTTAAATCAGTGTTAAGTATAGCGTTACTTATTTAAATTATTAAGGAGACAAAGGCTGTGTAGAAAACGCTGTAAACAGCAGTCAAATAATAATTTGAAAATTTATTTTATTACAATTGTAATTAAAGGTATAAAAAAGGTAACTATAAAAATTACATTTTAGACTTCTGAAAAAGATATTGCGTACAGCTGAGTACAATCATTAAATACTTTAGCTTTTTTGCATACATCGTGTTCTAAATTCATACTATTAATATTTTGGGCACACGTTTCTCCAACATCAGATATGAGAATCCTGGGATCATATCTGTGAATTGCTTCAACTCTTCTGTAGTAATTTTTGATATTAATAATGCCATCATTGGTCATTATACCGAATTTTCGTAATACACAGTGTATTATGCACGGTATATCATTCCTGTCAATTTGCAATGGATATTTGTACAGATTCCTTGGGTACATTTCAACAAGGCAATCGTGGGTGACTTTATCGCTCTTTTTGTCGCGAGCATATAAAATTGAAAGTGTGGGCTCCGATCTCAAGTCTTCAGAGAAAAATGTGTTACCTCCAAGAACCAAAGTGCCACACAACAACAGCACTATACAGATCTCTTTCATTTCTGAAATTATTAACTTAACATGAAATTCAGGCATTTTACACAATTTCATAAAGACATTTTAGATTATTTTCATTAGGATTTTACAAGTCTGTTCATAAATATAGAATGAGTCTTGAGGCAATATACTGCCGGTTTCACTCATTGCTTTCATATTTTAGTATAATTTGAGAAAACGGAGGGAATTCTAATTAAGGTATTGTAATTAAAATTATTTTATATAGACCGTTTAATAATAATTAACGATCTTCAACAACATTTAAAGATAATTAAAAAGTATATTAATTTTTGATTGGAATTATTAAATGATTTACACACCCCGCCTCTTCTGGACAAACCTCAGAAAACCAGACAAAATATAAAAAAAATGAAATTACAGAACAGATTCAATTTCATTTATTTCTATTTTGATTTCACAATAGAATTTAGTCTAGCTATCCCATTGACAAAATTTGGTAAGATGGACACATGATTCTCACCAAAACTTAATCAATACTTACGTACTTAAATTTTTGATTTTAAAAGTGCGCTACTTGGACCTCAAAACACAATGGCTACTGGCTGAAAAATATCTACTGGCCAGTGAATTCGAAATATAAAAACGATAAGTATTTATATTTATATCATCACACCTTTTATCCCAAGAGGGGTAGGCAGAGACAAAAAAAACATTAGGTTAATCACACACAGTCATAACGATTTGCTAAAAATTCGCCAGATTCCATAGGTAGTAATTAAAAAAAGCAATATTTTAGAAAAATGGCTCAAAAAATATGTTTTAAAATAAAATAATTGTCCTCCATTATTACTTACTTCCTTATTTCACACACTTTTAACAATTTATTTTTCCCATATTTTCATGAATAACCACAATCATAGACTGGCTATTTTTTCAGCTATTTTTTCAGTTGCTTTCCTTGTTTTACAAACTTGAGTGTAGTGTTTTATATACGAATCGAGTTTAAGTACACAATTCACCTATTGTTCTTTTAGTTATCAGTAACAATGCTGTAACGCTGAAAAAAGAGTTTTAAGGCAGGTGCTATTTTGCGTTTAGGTAAGGTTAAGTTATTTCTTCAGAATGCAAAATAAACCAAAATCCCCATAAATTCCACAAACTGAGTCAGAAATAGTGCACTGCAAACGCTGGCTGAACCCTACGAGATAGATCAAAATAATGTACCTACTACAGTATCGTACACCTTAAAAAGGTCTACAAAAAAGTCCGTGATGGTATATGTCTGTCTCTTAGGGATAACCCACAATAACCATTTTTTATCCTTTTTACGAGAAATAATGGCTTATTTACGAAGCGATTTTAAGCAATACAGCATTAATCCTTATCCAATTAAGTACCTAAATACATTCTGCACGCGTGCCTATAATCTATAATATAAACAAAACTATACTACAGTTTTGATATTTCCATTTGTTATGATCCTGACATACCCCCCGCTTCTTTTATATTCATTATACCTTTCATACATGCTCGGCGATTGGGTGTAGGGGTAGGGGTAGGGGTAGGGGTAGGGGTAGTGCAGGCAAGCCAATGTTTGGGCAGGACAACGTCTGCCGGGTCCGCTAATTAATATACATAATGCTGTTTTAGTTCCATCACTTACTTATGGAAGCGAGACTTGGGTATGGATTAAGAAGCATGAAAGTAAGATAAATGTAGTGGAAATGCGGTTTTAATGTGTGATATAAAGCGTATTACCCACATCCGGAACGAAGTCATTAGAGACGAATGCGGAGTGAAAGATGATGTTGTGACTAAAATGAAGTAAAGTAGTTTAGAATTAAGAAGAATGAAAGATTGACTAAAAAGGTTTATATGGCTGAAGTGAAAGGAAATGCTGGCAAAAATGTATTGATCGATGGACATATTATTAAAAGTACACATAATCGCCGAGAATGTATGAAAGGTATGATGAATATAAAAGAAACGAATGCTCTCTGCCTACCTCTCTTGGGATAAAAGGTGTGATGATAGATTTTTATTAATATTACATATCTCTTATTGATAAGAAATTATACCATTGGTAAATCGTGGCGAGAAGTCTGACGGGTGCGGAAAATCGCGTATTTTTACACTATGCGTAATTCTGGTTTGATATGTATTCTGATGTTATTTCTATGGATTTTTGAGAATTTTCAACACAGATATATATAATAATATATGTTTGGGTTCTGGGAGCGTATCAGCTAGGCTGACATAATAGCAAACTCTAATCCCTTCAAGCTTCAATAATCGTTCAACTCATTAAATTAATTCTACGAACTGTCAAATTAAACGTAGGTATTGATGATTACTAAACTGTAAAATTATTATGCTCAAATTTGAATGGCTATATGTGAGAAACTTACGCATTAGCACATTTTAATGCTAATTGTTTGAACATTAGCTTTTGCTCGCGCTTTCACTCGCGTGGTTTAGAAACAATTTCTAAACAATCCTTCACATGAGACGTGGCTGAAATACAGTCCCTGTTGGCCAATTGTATTCTCTTAATAAATAACTTATTAAATTATTAAAAGTCCTAAATTGTTCGACTCTATAACCGGCTTTGCGACTCTAATTATTTTAATATATTTATTAATGTACAATTTTATATCATTTAATTCATAGATGATTTCATATATTTTAAGATAACATTAACTAAAACTTGATTTTTTCTCATAAGTCCGATGTCCGTTTTGCTGAGAAATCGTACTTTCTAATGTTTCTGGTACGTGAAACTTAGTCTATCATATCTTATCGATTTTAATAGCATTCCATCTCGCTTACATCTTTGTAAAGAGATATGGACAAAGTAAGTCACGCGTAAAACTGAGTTCGTTGTGCTGTTATGCGTCGCCTTAATCAATAGAGAGTTGTTATAGAGACTAGATAGACGAGGAACAGGTGAGTGTTTTCCTAAATTAGTTTTAATGTAACGCATGTGTAACAAGGGACCTAAGTAATCTATGGACATTCATATAAAAATAGATAAGCATAGATGAAGAGTCGATTTCAACTAGCGATGCCGCTCCCGGCTTCGCACGGGTACAATATGGGTTTACAATAAATCTTTAAATCTACTAGATATAGATCCCGGCACTTTTTTGTAGATCTTTTTATGGTACATAATTCTTTCCTACATTACTTTCCTTTTTTTTTACCTTTTATTTTGACATTGTAATTTAGGTACTATACACTTATTGACCTTAAATCAAATCTAAAGATTAAATATAACTAAATAAACCGCGTGGAATAGTGGCAAGAATACTGGCGGCATTTCCCCGCTGAATCGCGATGCTGATTCGTTAAGCGAGAAAGGAGCCAGCCCTCTTGTCACCAGAAGAGATGATCAGTCAAGGGGATACATCTTTAATAAAATTTTTGGCATTTGAACCCCACGGACCTAGAGTTTCTACACCAAACGGCACAAATTTGTAGTTTTCAATAATTGAACTATATTTGCGCCGTTTGTTAGACTCTGCGTTTTCCGCCGCAGCTCTCGCTTTGATTGCTGTTTCCCTGAGATGAGACGGGGCTTTTTTATACTATACTTTCCTATAATATCTCTGACAGATTAGACGACAGCATAAGCCATGAAAACTCGCTGGGACTAACTTTTTCACTGTCTTGATTCACTTATACTGTTAATGCTTAGCTCCTAAACATGATAGAACCATGTTTAATACTTGTAAACCTTCCCGGTGAATCAATCTAACCAATAGTGATAAACGCAACAAAATTAGTTTAGTAGTTTTTGCATGAAAAGGCGAGGACTTTGTTTTGATAATATGTAGTAATGTCGAAAGGATGTTTTTTCTTTTTTTCTTCACTCGTTTAACAGAGTATTTGTAAGGCTATTATACCTAACGAGTGGCCAGTTCTGTTGAGGTATATTTAGATGGAAAAGCCTCTAAAGTAGCCCACTCACTGGTCCGTTATCTCACAGAAAATTTTCGGTCCGGCCGCTGTATGATCGAGATTGAAGACAGGCCACACATTAGCAATGTAAATCATACGATCTAGATCACATATGCAATTCACCCACCCACACAGACACACAAGATTCGATTAAACAAAAGCGTGTGGATGTGTCTGTGACAGATCGTTCCGGTCATCGAAATCGACCACAAATAATAATTGCGCGATGAAGAATGAAGAATGGACGAGTTTATGGTCGATTTCGGTAGACCGTACGGCGACCGGCAGGGGATTGGACGAATGTGTGGCCACCATAAGTGTGGTTTGTCGGATTATGTACATAAGTTTTTAATAAAAAAACCCATTGGTACATGGCCGGGATTAGGAATCGAACCCTATTTAACCACCGACGCACAGAAAGGAAATATGTAGTTCATAATGCAAAAGTAATATCTAGAATAGCAAATGAAAAGTCCATCATATTGTCCGCTTCAATCATCTCTAATTTAAGCTTATTGCTAGCCAGTTGGAACCCCACTGAAGTAATTTTCTATTAAACCCAACCCAGGGGAGTGACTGGTAATGTTTCCTTTGCAAAAAAACTCTTTGTAGTTTAATAATAATAAGAAAACAGCACTTCGTTCTTTTGTGATCGACTGTGACAGAAAAACACTTACAATGGCTTTTCTTGAAGACTTTTTATGTTTAAAAAGGAAATACATGTAAGAATTATTTTGTACTAGTGACCCTCTTTGGCTTCGATTCACAGAAAAGTTGTTTGTGAAAAAATTAAATTTTCCTAGAAAAAGGAGATATTTTCCGGGGAAAAAAAGTATCCGATATGTTGCTATATATTGCAGTGAGAGATGAAAAGAACAAAAACAATCAAACAAAAACACACTTTCGTATTTAAGTACTTATATTATTATTTTCTTTTTTTTTAACAAAATATAAAATAAAATTTAAAGTCCATAAGTGGGACACCACTTGGCAGTATACCTAATACACTTGCAGCATTGCCTCATTGAATGGCAATGCTGATTTTTTGTTTTAAATAACTGTGGCATTTGGAATCACCACATTCTAGGAACATTCGTCTTCCAAGCTCTTGGAGGAAATCTTGAGCTTCATATCCGAGTAGGTACTCCCGAAGTTTCAACGCCAAATATATTATTAGTAGGTAAGGTAATAAACGCTTGAGAAAATTATTTAATCTATAATCCAAAGGAGCGGAGTAGCTTACACAAGTATAATTTCAATTTGCAGTACACCAGCGTGTTAGAAACCCATTACAATTCTTTCATTAACATTTCCCAAAAAATAATTAGGAAAAATTACCAAAAGTTGGCAGGCAATTTGTAGTTCCCTTTTTGTTCAAATAATTGGTACAAGTACGACATTACATGAATAATACAAGGCCATTTGTCTTGTTAAAAGTTTCTGAAGCCATTTTTACTTTAAGACTTAAGTTCAGTAATTTACTTAGTTACTATTAATGAGTTTTCACTACCAAGCAATTTTCTTTTTATTTATATATTTTTCAATTTCTTTTTATATATCTTTTCTAATTATTTTATATCATAAAAAAATTTGCTGTCAAAGCTTGTAAGCTGACACTGTTGATTTTTCCATGAAGGAAAATATACCATATTGTAATATTATTTTAAAAATATTAATTTATAATGGATTTATAGTGAAACTATCGGACCCGGCAGACGTTGTCTTGCCCAAACGTTGACTTGCCCGCACTACCCCTACCCCTACCCCTACCCCTAACTCTACCCCTACCTCTACCCCTACCCCTACCTCTACCTCTGTCCCTACCCCTACCCCTACCACTACCCCTACCCCTACCCCTAACCCTACCCCTACCCCTACTCCTACCCCTACTCCTACCCCTACTCCAACCCCTACCCCTACCCCTACCCTACCCCTACCCATACCTCTACCCCTACCCCTACACCAACCACTACCCCTACCCCTACCCCTACCCCTACCCCTACCCCTACCCCTACCCCTACCCCTACCCCTAACCCTAACCCTATAAAAAAAAATTAGGGGTGGACCACCCTTAACATTTAGGGGGATGAAAAATAGATGTTGTCCGATTCTCAACCATAGCGGATATGCACACTAAAATTCACGAAAATCGGTCGAGCCGTTTCAGAGGAGTTCAATAACGTACACCATGACACGAGAATTTTATATATAAGATATAACCTACATATGAATATATTATATTGAGGTGAGATTTGTAAACCCCAATTATGGGTTTACGGTCATAATTTTATTTTTGGTATTGGGAACAAAATCAAATAAGAACACAATATGTTTTATTTCTATTTCTGGAAACCCAGCGGAAGAACAAGTCTCCCTCGTTTAGCCGATGGTATTTGTGAGGCTATACCTAACGAGTGGCCAGTTCTGTTGAGGTATATTTAGATGAAAAAGCCTCTTTTGTCGGATTATGTACATAAGTTTTTAATTATAAAACCCATTGGTACATGGCCGGGATCCTATAACTATATGTTATAGCTAACATTTTCATAAAGTATGTGAAATTATCTATAGAATAATTACAAGAAAATTGTACGAAGAATTAAAAGAATTAGAGGCGCAAAGTCGGATAAAAATACGCGGAACATTGATGACTTTCAGGGCTTCATAAAACTTATGTGTATTTGACTTTGGAAATTTTATATCCTTGTTTTCATGTTTAATATATCTATCTTTAGAAAGCAATTTTAATTTTGAACCCAAGACGTGCCTGCAGCATGCAATTAGTATGGGATAAACGTTGAGGGGAGTTCTTAAGAGAATGGAACATAAGTTATAAGGCGTCCCCTTAAATGCCAAATTGCGCTATCAATTAATTTTCAATTAAACAAATTCATACAAATGCAAACACGTGGTCAATATTTTCAATCGTAACAACTTTCTAAATAATTACGTACGAATATTGATTGGTTTTTATTCATTCGTACTGATTCAATATGACCTTTGAAAAGCAATTTACTACACAACTTTCGTTAAAGTAACCCCTATTTCGAATAAAATTTATTAATTGAAACGTAATTTGTAAGGGTTGTAGTTCATTATACAACTAGAACGAGTGCAGGTAGTTTGTGTCACGAGGCTGAATTCGAGTTGCATAATTTTATACAAATAAATAAAATTTTAATGTAAGTGATTTTAAAATGTTTATTATTTTACTTAATGTTATATAATGAAAAATAGACGATATGACTTGAATATCTAACATATAATTAACTTAATAAATAAAATAACATGGCTATAAAAATACCTTCACTGTTTTTTTTTTTAATTTTAAGGATCTATCTATCTATCATCACGCCTTTTATCCCAAGACAATCGAATGCCATTTGTTACAATACTGCATGGTCGGCGATTTTAATATTTCCATAGATCAATACATTTTTTATATATTTAATAAAAGTATACCTAGGTCGTCCTCTGCTAGCATTTCCTTTCACTTCAGCCATATAAACCTTTTTTAGTCAATCTTTCATCCTTCATTCTTTCAATGTGTTCAAATTTTTTTTATATAGTCGTGCGTGCTTACTTTATTCTTATTTTAAAATTAATATAACTGGCATAAGCATTCAGTATCATGACGGTTTTCTGTTCTGTACCTGTCTGTTCAAATGTGTGTCTAGGATATGTTCCGAAACAGCTGAATAGATTTTGATGAAATTTTCAGGGATCATTGTGGGTATTTAGACTTAGAATCTACTTTGTGTTTCCAATCGATATCATAAAGGGTTCTGTAGATAATAAAAAAAAACATTGCCCAAATATGGGATCTAGTCGGCAGTGATAACAACATTCATCAGAAAAGCTATCAAGTAATATAATTCATACAACACGTACTTTGAAAATACTTTATCAAAAACGGGGCAGAAAATACGTCATTGAAAACTGTTGTTTAATTATATTAACTTTCATCCCTATTAGGTCTTGAGTTCATTCAATAATTAATCCTGTAGAAAAACACATTAATATTTTCCCGAATTTTCCAATATTTAAAATTTTTCTTTTCCTAAAACCTTATTCAGACTATTACGTACATTACAAAAATACAAATCGGTCAAGCCGTTCTCAATTGATGCGCTACCAACGAACAGCATTAAATTTTTATTTATATAGATTTATTATCCTGTGGGATAAAGTTACATTCCCAACTCGTGGCTCGGACCTTAAACGGCATACTCGTTGGTAATGGGCCACTTTCTAGCCATGGTGAAAAATTTACTATTATATCCTTCAATATTGAATATCAGATTTCTTGAACAAAGTTATTAGTATCTATCCCCATGCAGTCTAAAAAAAGCAATGTTCTCAAGAAAGTTATTTCTAAGCGAAATTTATTTTGGTCATTTACCATGGTGACAGGCTGTAGCTCGAGCCATTTGCAAAGTCGTGACTTGTGAAACAAACTTGCTACAGTTCCTTGACAATATACCAAAGAATAAATAGATAATTTAGGGTTCCGTTTGGCAATAGGAACACGGAACGAAGACGACCGTCGAACACCGCAATATGACCGTTTTATTAACTGAGGAACTAATATTATTTAAAATATACCTACTAACAAAAAAAAACCGCAGGGAACCCCATGAGTATCTCTCTAATCATGAATATGGAGTGATACTCATAAGTAGAGAACCTTCTCGAAATCAATGTCCTGCGGTAAAGTGCCATGAAGGCTAGCAGCGTTTCCTCGCTGTATAGCTATGCTAATACGTTGCCCATGGTATGCTCCAGCCCTTTTGTCACCTAAAATGTTGATTAGACGAGATGATAGTTCCTTATATAATTTCTTTCTCCGAGGACCTAATAAGTAAGGAGGTAATGCCGATTATTAGAATAATTTCAATCGCATTTAAAGTAAGTAATCTAAACTAATAACATTATGGCATTATATTCGGAATTATTTTGTTATGGATGCGGAGTGAAAGTTTACCTAAAAAGGTTTATATGGCAGACGTAAAAGGGAATGCTGGCAGAGGACGACCTAGGTGTAGGACGACTTTTATTGAACATATAAAAAAATATTGATTGAAGAAAAGAAGAAAGAGCACACAAGAAAGAATAAAAATCCTAATACCATAAAGTTGTAAAAGATAAATTATTCCAAGTTCTACAATTTCATTACACATCTAATGTTTTCGTACGAAATTGAAACAAAGTAGCGTAATAAATGGTTGTTGTTTTTTTTACATCATTTAGGGTTATGGCGGATAATAGTCTCCTGTTTTCGTTATAAACGCATTAGGGTTTTTGTGGAACCCTCTCTCATTATTCCATCATAAAAGCTGGATCCGTGTAAAGATTATTAAAAGGGAGATTTGAGAGAAAAATAAATTATTTTTATGTTACTTTTGGTTCTTTGGGGTTAGGGATATTTATATATTAGGCCTTAGGGGTATACCTATACTCAAAATACTAAGCACCAATTTTCTTTAAGAATATGTGCTTTAATCGACTTCTCGTGCTACGGAAGGCACGTAAAGCTAAAAAATAACAGATATGTAGGTACGTCTGTTAAAAATGTAAACGGGTTTGCCACCTGTTCTTTTTTTTTCTTACAGCTCCTGAAACAGTGTTACCTGTTTACTATGGTATTTGTGAGGCTAAACGACTAAACGAGGGAGACTTGATCTTCTGCTGGGTACCCTGGAACCGTAACACTGTTTCAGGAGCTGTAAGAAAAAAAAGACACCGAAGTTTTACCATAGCATCGTTTGGGACTTTACAATTTGTTGTTACTAATTTAAAATACGGAATAACTTAAAGAGTTACTTGACAGAAGAAATTGAAGACAGTTCAAGTTACACCGTAGGTCGTAGCTAAATTAATGAACAAACTTGGTGTAATGACGGCGCCTTTTCAAAGAAATTAATTTAAGAGCAAGCCTGTTAGCGCAATGAACTCAGTAAACCGCGCTGCATATTTAGTCGATATCTCTTTCAAAAGTTGTTAGAGAGATACACTGCAAAATAATCGATAAAATAACCAAAGATAAGATTGACTCACGTACCAACCTCTTGAAAAAATGATTGTCTGACGGTCAACTCTACTACTGCGCGCGCTCCCGGTTTCCCGTTACACACTTCCGAAATCACTCCCACAGATTGCAGGAAAGCGTGAGGAAGGATGTTACACATTAGAAAAAAAGAATTGAAAAAGTACCTGTAATATTATATTTTAAGCTCCATCCTCATCCCTTTTTCTGGGATAAGCAGTTCTAATCTAATACATTATTCTACTCCAAGAAGTAGGATTAGCACGTGGTTTGCAAAATCCGAATCTTAATTATAAATGACGACGCCCATTCGGAATTTTCTTAATTTTATTGTAATTAATCATCCGCCAGCTGAATACTTTCAGAAATCGTTAGCCCTTCATAATAACATCTCAATGCGGTTTCTAATTGAATTACTTACTCTTCATTTATTTTTTCTTTTATCGTAAACGAGTTTTCCTGTGGACTTTTATGGGAATTTTATTTCGCAGTATCTTTGCGGTTAATGTTTCACTAGCTTTTGCCCGCAGTTTCACCCGCATGGAAATAGAATATCCCATTACGCCATTAGTGTAATAATTTTTAGAATCGGTTCAGTAGTTTCAGAGATTACAAACATGTTATAATCCATTATTAATATAGACTTAGCTTTCCGCTTCGGCTTCGAAACCTTTAAAGTTCGAGACGAAAATTTCGCCATAATTCATTAAGCCGTTTCGGAATTTATTCTAGATAAATATTGGAACAGACAAACAGACAAGGAGTCTAAAAATGGTTTTATAAACTTTGTATAGACTATAATAGAAACACTACTGTAATTTTCCTCTTTTTTCTTTATTCACGGTTGCCTTACAGCTCCCGAAACTTGCCTTACGGTGGCTTAAGTTCAGTGAAGGAATACCCACAAGTGGCACATTAAAGTGACAGTATCTCCTGAATCGCAGTATTGATGTCACCGATCTATAGTTTGTTTTATAGCTAACTAGCTGATTGCCCGCTACTTCGTTCGCGTTGTATTAGGAATACAATTCACCCCCTATAAACTTCCCCGAGAATTGGGCTATCAAATGAATAAAGATTTTTTCAAATTGATCCAGTATTTTTTGAGTCTATACGAACAACGTACAAATATTATTTTTTATATATTAGATAACAACCTTGTTGATATTTCAAAATGAATATCGCTGTTAAACAATTTTGGAGACAAATTTGTGTTTATTTCAATTTCAATTCGACTCTAAAATCCATTCATGCCTAATTATAAAAAGAGAGAGTGAGAATTTGTTTGTTTGTTTGTAAAAATTAAACATTGAACAGAACAAGTGGCAAGCCCGTTGCTGCACTTCATGGACCTAGATGTGTCACTTCTCTAGGTGCCCACTCATTCGTCCAATCGCCGCTGCGCCGCCATACGGTCCACCGAAATCGACCACAGACTCGTCCAATTTTTGTACGCGCTGTCCGCCATCCGTTTTGAAATCGTTGTATTTGTGGTTGACTTTGATGGCCGGAACGATCTGTCACACACCCACCGCTGATAGTTTGACACTTTGTTTAATCGAATCTTGTGTATCTGTGTGAGTGAGTGAATTGCATGTGATCTAAATAGTGTGATTTACTTCGATAATACCTGTGTTCAATCTCGATCGAAATTTTTTGGTGAGATTCCGGACTAGTGCGTGGGTTACTTAACAGACGTAAATATATGTTATTTTAGAAGAAGTGCGGTTGCCATATTTACGTGCCCTCTGAAGAAGTTAGCTTTTACTATTCATATTTGTAACTAAATCGAAACCGTTGCTATATTTCGTACCTAAATATTAACTTACAAACTCTAATGGAGAAATTCAAACAAGCAAAGCATATTGCTTTCGTATCCAAACTTTAAAAAATGTTAAAACGGCCACAGTATAAAAATACACGAACAATATATTTCTAGACTGGTTAAAAAACTTTTGATTAAAGTGGGAATAGTTTAGGCTGTGGTTTGATTAAGTTTTGAAAGTGCAAAATCTCACATAGTACATATTAGCATATAGAGTGAAAAGCTCTGCTACACGTGTAATTCAGAAGCTTCAAAATGAATAATGAATCTGTTTTTCAGACGGCAGATTAAAACCTTAATCTCTAATGTATAATTATTATTATTGTTCTTATGGTGAGGAGATTTGTACAGATATAAGCTCCGAGCGCCATTTTGATGGACGAAATTAAATCTAATGGATAAAACGTTTAATTAATTTGGAACTAGTAGGATGACTGGGTAAATGTGAACCTTGTTATCAAAGCATTAATATCCCAAGATGGTAATAAATTCAATAGAATGTTCTCTTTCTAAAGTAAATATATTAAAAACTCATAACATAATTTGTTCCAAAGTTCCTGCTTACCCTTTAATGAAAAATAAATCCGTAAAGGTGCAAGGTGATTTGCAAGCGTAGAAAACAATTTAAGTTGAAAGCATGGCGGGAACGCGTAAAGGGAGTCAATTTAAGTTAAAAGTCTTCTCAAAGAGATGTCGATAGGCAGCGAGTCTTAAGTTTTGCACTTTCTAGTTCCAATTTCAATATGATAATGGGGTACTCCATTGATAAACAGGAGATGTTTGGTGAAATTAAATCTATTCTGAAGGTTTAAACTAATTTCTGAGAATATTTAAGTAGGTGAGATCGTTAGCTACCGTTAAGCAGCGTATATCAAAGATTGGGTGACAGTTTTTTGATGCGATATTTAAGGAGCGCCTCTAACTTTTGTTCTATACAAATTACATGGTTCACGACTTCTTCAATTATGCGTTTTATATGTCTTTGTTTCGAAATTTAAATAGCTTTCAAAAGATAAATATATTTGACACAGTATGAATAAAAAAATGATAATCAGTTATACCTAAGTTTTATGAAATTTTATGAATTTCACGCGTATTTATCCCATTGAGTTAGATTCACATACCTTATGAGAACATTAACTACAATTTGCTATTTCTAATATAATATAGGTAATCCGTTTTGTGTATTTTTGCAAGAAAGATTTTTTGTGAAGTACTTCTTTCTCATGTTTCTGGTTTTTCAGTGTATTCTCTCTAACAACTTTTTAAAGAGATATCAACCAAATAAATTTTGCGGTTTACTGAGTTCATTGTGCTAACAGGCTTGCAACGAGTCGTTCATATTAAATTTCACAATATTTAAGATAGTCAAATCACACTTCATATCAGACTCCATTAATACAATATACATACCTACATTTATTTACAACATCAAATAGTTAAATTAAATATTATATAATATAATATAAAAAAAATTAAAATAAATGCAATGCGTACAGGACTACAAATTTATATCCCACATATTTGTGTTTGTGGAAAAGAAGTCTACATGTATGGACGATATGGCTTATCATGCAGGAAAAGTGCTGGCAAAATACCCAGACATAACAATATTAATGAGATAATCCGACGATCAATGGCTACAGCCAAAATACCTGCTGTACTGGAGCCTCCAGGAATTAGCAGATCAGAAGGAAAGAGACCTGATGGTCTCACACTCGTTCCGTGGTCATGTGGGAAGGCACTCATATGGGACGCCACTTGTGTAGATACCTTTGTGACATTTGGCGTTGAAACTTCGAGAGTACTCGGATCCGAAGCTCAAGATTTCCTCCAAGAGCTTGGAAGGCGAGTGTTCCTAGAATGTGGTGACTCAATATGCCATAGTTATTTAAAATAAAAAATCAGCATTGCCATTTAACGAGGCAATGCTGCAAGTGTATTAGGTACACTGCCAAGTGGTGTCCCACTCATGGACGTTTATTACCTAGTTTAGAGTTTTTAGTATTACTTTAAAATTTATTTTAATTTTTGTTATATTCAATAAACTTAACTAAGTATTTTTATAAAAAAACTAAATGAAAGTGAAATCAAAGTAAATTAAATTAAATATAATCAAATAAATAAAACTGTAAAGTGTAAACCTGGTTTTTTCAGCAGATACTAATATTATAAAAAGGTAAAGTTTGTAAGTTTGGATGTAGGGGGTAATCTCTGATACTGATCCGATTGTAAAAGTCATTTCACGAATAGAAAGCTATGATATCCCTGAGTAATATAGGCTATATTTTATTTTGTTCGAAAATATCCACGGACGAAGCCGGGGTCGGACGTCAAAACAAAAATTCAAAGCTTCATGAGAATGGCTGGACTGATTTGACTATTTTTTTACAAATGATCGTAATAGTCTGAATAAGGTTTTTAGGGAAAGAAAAATTGGAAAATTCGGGAAAACTGAAAGGGCTTTTTTCTATGGGATTTTTGTATGAACTCTACAATAAATTGCTAGAACATTACATCTTGAAATTATATACTTTACAACGAGGGTCGTAGGGGAATATAAATAAAAAAATTCATCTCTATAGCAGAAGCTTGAAGCTATTTCCGACTCCCGTAGCATGTGTTGCGAAGCGTATCGTGGAAAACTAGTTAAACTTTCATTATAGTTACGCCGTTTCTTTTGCGGTTAAATTGCTTCGCAACAACGCCTGTTGCGATGAAAATAGCTTTCGTCCTACCACATCTGGTTCAAAATAGGTGTTTTTTCTTCACTAAAACAAATAATAGATTTTTTATGTGGATACCTATCTGTAATATACGAACGAAGAAGAGCTGCTGGCAGTCTTAATATTCGTTTGGATACTAGGGCTTATTTAAATTCAATATTTATAAATCTATATATATAATAAACCTATAAAAAAAGTTTATGGACTTCAAAAATTTGCACTGAAAAGTAAGAAATAATAAATATTTCGTCGTAGAATTTGAAGACGCTTGGTGCCAAATTAGGATACAATATTAAGTAAACATCTAAGAAGATAAAGATCTGTAATATTATCTATGTTTGTATGTACTGATGATCGTAGGTTCCTAATTAATTGTCTAAATTAGTGAATTTGGAAACTAAGGTGTTTCTAATTTGGCACCAACCGCCTTCAAATTCTACAACGAAATATTTATTATTTCCTAATTTTTAGTGTAAATTTTTGAAGTCGGTACACTTTTTTTTAAAGGGATATTTTTCCCTTTTAAGTGATTTTGCTCCCCTGAGAGACAAATAATAACGCAATTAAAAAAATATTTATGGAAAAAAAATACTGCTGTGAATGGGAATTGAACCATGTGAATCCTGCGCTGCACCCCATACATTTAGCCGTTAGACCACTGTCGATACGAAGATTGACAACTTCGTGTCAATAGCAACCGTTCCTAAGACTTTTCTCTGATATAATAATTTTCAGCCGCAAGAGGCAATTTACTGAATTTCTAAAAACTACTTAATCGATTTTCGTCATATGTCTGTGAGATAATGTCGAGAAATTATTATATCCTTAAATAGGTTATCAAGTTATTTAAAGATCCTAGAAATTATCTACTTCTTATTAAACAATATTAATTAATATATACCTAGAAAACCTTCTCGAAATCACTGTCCTCCGGTAAAGTACGAAGAAGGCTAGCAGCGTTTCCTCGCTGTATGGCTATGCTAGTACGTTGCCCAAGGTATGCTCCAGCCCTCTTGTCACCTGAAGTATCGATTAAACAAGATGATAATTCCTTATATAATTTCTTTGTTCCGAGGCTAATTCCAGTTCCAGGCCCGAGGTTCATAGTTTCAACCATAAACGGCGCAAATAAGTAATCTTGTGCAAGGGATGCGTACTTACGCCGTTTGAGGTTTTCAGCTGTTGTTGCTGATGCACCAGCATTATTAAACGTAGCCTGGACGTATTTTCTTTTTATTTAAAAATATATTATTACCATGATCTACTTTTGTAACTTGATGAAAGAAAATTCAAGGATAGCTCAATTAAAAGTACGTGTTTTTACTTGTGTATCAACTCTCAAATCTCTGTATACCCCGATGCAATTTCATAGAGTCTTAATAATTTAAATATTAGACTAATTTAGGGTCCATGCATCCTAGTCCATGTCAACTGGGTACAGTGTCTGTCAGAAACACCTTGAATAAAGCATTAGTTAATCCGTCTGTATCCCAACAAGACAAACCGACAATGTTCGCACCCTGTCCCATAAATTACAGTAAAATGTCAAATGGGAGGGTTTTGTAATAAATAACAACGTGTTGTGTACCTCTTGGAACTGTAGGATTCGTGTTCGATGCTCGTTCAAGCAAAAAATGATGTTTATATAGCGCGACGCTCACGGGCGCGATTTTGGTGGATTTTTTTCCTTAGCAACCCGTTGTCTAACGGTTTCCGAAATCGTGTTATCGGTCCCCCGGTACTCAGCGGAAGACCACCGTGATGGTTTTTGTGAGGTATAGCCTCGAGTGGCCAGTTCTGTTGAAGTATTTTAAGATGGAAAAGTCTAGTGTTTTGTTGGTTTGTCTGATTATGTATATAATAAAAAAAAATGTTCTAGAGCGAGTCGATGGAAGGGTTTTGTATTTTTTACTGTGAGAACTTTAAGACAGGATTTTATGTCACATAATGCACTTGAAAAAAAAAATATACGAGACCAAATTTCAACCTTATTTCAGTATATTCAGAAAAAATGAGCTGTAACAGACGGACGGACGGTCAAACAAACACTAGAGTGATACTATAAGGACGTACGGAACCCTAAAAATTATTGTAATTTACAAAAAACGGCAAATTTAGAACATAGAATAATAAATGAATTTATGCTAGATACAGTGCTTTAATTTTATTCTGTGTATATTTTTTCCAAGTAAGTACATATACATGAAGATTTGTGGTTATTTGATTTTTTTTATACACCTAAAGCCTAATAAGTGTAGCGACAGGCTTCTAGCACTATTTTACAATTACAACTTGCTAAATGTAGCTTAAAAGGTAATAAATACATATGTATCCAATTATGTTAAAAGAGATAAGAGAAAAATACTATATTATTGTATGAGATTTTTTTATATTAGAAATCTATTTAAACTGCAATTTAGTAATATTTAAATAAAAAAAAATTTTTTTAATAACAAGTTTTTATATTGATTTATAATGAACTAAAAAGTAAAAAATAAAATAAAAATATTCCAATTGGAAACAAGCAATTTTTTACATTTTAACCTATACCGTGTCTTCTTTTTCTTCTTTTATTACTCCACCAATGTTAATCGATGATTTGCCAATGTTCGATGATATGTCTTATTAATCACAGACTCATCACAACTATTACAGCGCGGACGGGATTAAACTGTAGAATCCTTTACAGTGTCAAGACTTTAAATAACAGCAGGAGAGAAATAGAGGGTGTAACACGCTTTTATTTGAAAACTTGACACCGTAAAGGTTAAAATGCAGAAAATGCCTTGTTCCCAATTGATTTTTTTAAAACTTTTTAGTTCATTATCAATCAATATAAAAACTTGTTTCTAAATTTTTTTATTTTAATTTATTTTTTATTTTTTAGTAGGTAATGACATACGTAATAGGTATTTTTTTCTTTTTTCTTCCTTCACAGGTTGCCTTACAGCTCCCAAAACCGTGTTACGGTCTCACGGTACCCAGCGGAAGACAAGGTCTCCCTCTTTTAGCCGATGGTATTTGTGAGGCTGTACCTAACGGGTGGCCAGTTCTGTTGAGGTACTTTAATGTAATTCTAAACTGAAGTAATAGTAGTTTATGATACGGGATCATAATAGGGGTAATTAAAACCCAAATGGAATTTTAATAGCATCCACGAGTGTTTTAATTCCAATTTTCCATGCAATAGTACAAAACAAATTGAACCAAGATATTTTTCTTAATCGACAAATTAGCGGCAAACCGCGGTTACCTACCTACTGCGCATGCGCGTTAACTGTCAAGTGACTCCCACATGGGCGTGTCGATATTTTCATAGAGTTTAATGTGGCTGCATAACACATATCCTCTGCCCTTTCTGCATTTTAAAAAACAAAACATTGCGATATCGTTTGACATATTACAGACGCGTGTATGTAAAACATATCATTATGAAGTATAATTCGATTTTGTAATGGAGAATTTACGATATAAGAGTAGATAAAATAATTTCTCAATCTGTTTGTATAATTCCCTTTAGTTAAAAAAATATTATTTTAAATGTTCCAACATAAACAAAATGTTTTATTTGCTCTCAGAGATTGCATAATAGGGTGCCATATCTGATTATTATTATTCTTTGTGGTGGGGAAGCGCGCGGTGCTGCTAAATTAGAACACGTCATTCGTATGTATTAGTTACATCTCAGTCGTTAGACATATTATTATAGCTCAATGTAACATACATACATACTTAGTTATAGGTGAAACTAATATAAAGCGTTTGAAAAAGGAATCCACTTGACTTTTAAGTGACAGTTTCTGACACTCTCACGATAAAATATGACCGAAATTATCGCAAAACACACGAGGCATAATTCATCGACCATGTTCTTTACAAAGGACAAAAATTTATTACCCCACTTGGGCGGTACCGGGTCAAATGATTGATTGCCCGTCTCTATGTAGGTTAACTTAGCCTGGTCACGTCGATAAAGCGAAGTTTTATTTGGGACATTGACACAGCATTGAATTTTATCAATCAATGATGAAGCCTGAATATCTTGGAAACTACTTGCCCGATTTTCATAAAATGTAGCTAGGAACCATCCTGATTAAACCAGAATTCAAATAAAAGAAAACGCATCGACATCGGTACATCCGTTTGAAAGTTACGATGCCACAGACAGACATGTCTTCTATTTTTCGATGGGGGTTAAAATTTGTACCTATTTAAATAGTGTATTTTTCATAACTTCATTGGTTTTTTATAATTCTCGGAAACCTTTTACTAGTGCCAGGGTTACCCAACGGAATAAAAATTATTTCTCCTTTGGTCGACGCTATTTGTAAGGTTACCCAACCAGTGGCCATCTACCATGTCTGTAACCCTTTCACGCGAAAACTTCTTAACGGATTTTGATGAGATTTTCAGGAATAGATATGTTAATTCACAAGGAAGGTTTACGAGCATTAAACATGGACCTATCGCTTTATAGTATTAGTAAATCAAGTCGGGAAAAAGTTCGCTCTAGCGCACTTTCATGGCGTATGCTGTCTAATCCGTCAGAGATATAACAAAAAGATGTAGCATAAAATGATCTAAAAAAAGTCTACCGTAGCATATACCTACGGTATATTAACTATTTAACTATAAAAGTAAAGAATTTCTTTTAAAAATCGTGCTTTCAAAAATACTTTCCTAAATATATTTTCAATTTACAAAGTGTCAGTTAGTATTTGTATCTGAAAAGGTCATTTTACTTTCAAGGCGAACTAGAGATGTATTTTTAATAAAGCTCTGACCGAATAGTCTGGTCTAAATTTAGCATTGCAAACTACTGGATCGATATCTGTTTACTAAGTCCCACTCAGTATACTTGTTATGAAAAATATTTGTTTCCTTACAGCTCCTGAAACCGTGTTGTCCCAGGGTAGTCTCCCTCTTTTAGCCGATGGTATTTGTGAGGCTATACCTAACGAGTGGCCAGTTCTGTTAAGATATACTTTTAGATGGAAAAGCTTAATTATAAAAACCCATTGGTACATGGCCGGGATCCGGGATACTGCCTAGTTAACACCACACGTCTTAACTTAACCACTCGGCGTAACCGACGCACCTTTATTCATTTATTATTTTTATAATATTATAGTAAACAGTGCTTTATTATAATTCGGAGAGCATGTAAAGGGAGCGTCGGCGGCGGCTATTTTCTGAAAATGATTAATAAATAGGTACGTATAAAAGACAGGTGATTTATGTAATTATCGTTTATATGGTATCGGACAGAAAAAAGCGGAAAAATGTCGGGAATTCATACTAATATTATAAAAGTAACTCTGTATGTCTGTTACGCTTTCACAACTAAACTTGATGAAATTTGAAACGGATTAAGCTTGAACCCTAGGGAAGGACATAGGCTACTTTTTTTTTAAATCCACCCCTCTAAGGGGGGTCGTATAGGGGATGAAAGTTAGTATGTTAGCAAAGCCAGGGCGAACAGCTAGAACTTGTGAATAAATTGATAGAAATAATTGATTTAGACAAACTTTGATATTTATTTTGTTTATTTGTGTAAAGAAATTTAATCGATTTGGGCTGGCGATTAGCTTCTGTAAGCAAATTAAGTCACAGTTAAGAAATACTGCCATTTGGTTACGGAAGCCTAATACTTATTGTGATTCCAAGGCTTTGCAAGTACAAAATAAGTAAGAACAACGGATGTATGCTTGTATGTTATCAATATGACATACACGTAGGCGTTCATTGTTTGCATAACACAAAGCTTTTAAAGGTTTTCGTTGGTATTGTTAAATCAAACGGAAAAGTGATAAAGGAACTGAGGTCGGGACAATAAAGCTGAAATTAAACACGTATATTTTTTTACATATTTTACGTCAAATGGTACCTGGATATAATCTTTCGAACAGGTAAAATACCTATAAACTTTACGTTAAGTATGTAAAAATGGCATTATACAAGAATACGAAGGACTCAAAGAAAAACGCCAATCAAGGCTAAGGACTAAACGAATAAAACGAATGGAGGCATTTTGGGGGAGGTACCTACGCTTTCTATAAAATTTAGTTTCGTTTTATTTTATTTTTGTAAGTATATTTATTTCTTTAATTTTTATTAATAAATTAAGTGATTGAATAAAAATATTAACATATTAAAATTTAATGTTACTTAATATTATAAAAACTTATATTCCACTGCTGAAATTGTTCTAGATGATGGCCTGATCTTGGGTCACCTGAAACCGTTCCTAGTTCATTTACTTACTTTATATTAACAAGATGACCCGTGCGAATACTTGCATCGTTAGTGTTATCTTATCTCCGATAGATGGCGTCTTTTCCAAAATAAGGAATATTTGACACCGACAAAAAACACCTTTGAGAAATAATATATAGATTTTAATGAAATCATAATAAAACAAAAAAGGAAATCCTGAATCTTAGAATAACTTTGTATTGACAAGTTGAGCTAAAAAGCCGTTGTCTACATTTTTTAAAATATGATGCGCACAGTGACAGCCTATTAGCTGTACCTAGACATACCGTAAGATATTCAAACCGTGATATTACAAAACTAAATCACTTAGTTAATTAAGGACAAAATTAAATACTTGCCCAAAATAATAAAATAGAAGATTTTCTTCTCGAATTTTCCTTTATAGACGAAGGTCTTGTTATCTCGCTCACGTATGTTTTCCCTTAAAACAAACAATTACCTATATTTTTCCTTGAAGAACATACCTCAGGGGTTTTCCGGAGCAATGTCTTGAAAGGTTTAGAAAGATAAATTATATCATAACTCATCGTTAATAATATATGAACCCGATATTTTGTAAATAAATAAGTCTACGGTTAAATGAGGAATATTTGTCTTCCGCTGCTTACTTAAAACATTTATGGTTATTGACTATTAGTATAGGCTACCTTTTCGCACTGACTTCGCCCGTGCAAGTGTTCATTTCACTGCTGACCACAGTTTAATATATATTTAATTATTTCTTGCTTTTCAGTGAAAAATGTTTGAAGTCGGTATATTATTTTAAAAAGTTTTTTTCCTTTTTAAGTGATTTTGCTGTTAATAACATCATATTATAATATCATTACAAATATAAATTATCGAAATCGGCTTGGCATTTCATCGAGTTATGACAAAAATTGACTTAGAAATTGGTTCAGTAGTTTTTATTCAAAACGACAGAACCAATTTTCACTAAAATAAAAATGGGACCACACGGGAAGCACCAGCTTTCAAATAAAAAAGAATAATCAAAATCGGTTCACCAGTCGAGAGTTCCAAGGTAACAAACAGTGGAATACAGTAACAAAAAATACAGTGGAATTGAGAACCTCCTCCTGAAGTCGGTTAAAAATGGGACTAATCCGGAAAAAATATCTGGCGAATAAAAAATAAATCATTAAAATCAAACATATAAAAATACTATTCTTTTTTTTCGAAGTCGATTAAAAAAAGAACAAATTTCCTAGCACTTATTCAAAAAATAAAACCAACATTCGTTAGATTTCTAAATATTTTCTTGTCTTAACAATATCTACTGTGAGAAAAACGATCAGATTATACGAACATCAGTTCACTGAACTTTCGAACGCGCTACTGAATGCAATAAGGGAATTTAAGGTACGTGTTTTACATCTAGTCGGCTCTTTAGAGATTTCTCCTCGAGTTTAAACATCGTCTTATTTTATTTAAATAAGACCGTGGATACGAAAATAGAAAGAAATAAACTTATAGAATACTAACGACCCCGTCGGCTTCACATGGGTACAATATGAATTTACAACAATTTAAATACCTACATAAATACACTTATCTATTAGAGATAGTTATATGCTACCGCAGACTTTTTTGTAGACCATTATATTCTACACAATTATTTTCTACATAATTTTGTTATATCTCTGACGGATTAGACAGCATACGCCATGAAAACTCGCTTAGGCTAACTTTTTCCCCGACTGATTCACTTATACAGTTAATACCCATGTCAAATAATAATGATAGGTTTTGTTGCGGCTTATTATTAGTGGACTGTATTTTAAGGTTGCCTGGAGACAGGATATGGAAGTTCTGGGCAGCTGTGGAACAAGGTGTTTCTGTCCAGTGGATATGCACTAACCTGTAAGCTCTGACGTTGCCGGGACCTTCAATCCTGTGCTCCAGGTTGCGGTGCGGGCAGTTGACATGCAGTAGGTTCCATGCTGGATTCGCTTATTCACTAGCTATTCCCTTTGATGAACTCATGCGTTTGCGAAATATAAATATTGTATTTTGCGTGCGTGCACTTGGAGCTCTAAATTGCGAGTATCTTTATTTTTATTAGAGGAAATTTAAATTACTGCCGAACCGGTTTTCTGCACTCGAGCGACTGTTACTCACTCTTAGTCATATCAGCCACAGTCAAAGCGTTCAGTCAGTGCGGATTTAGGAGGAAAAAAAGGAACGTTGGTATGCCCGTTCATACATACAACAAACTGGCGCAAACAGGTTTTATACTCATGTTTAATAATCGTAAGCCTTCCTCGTGAATTAACCTATCTACTTGTGAAATTATACCTTAAGAAATCTAACATTATTCTTATTCAGCGAACTTCAAACGCTATTTTAAAGGATGAGGATTGAACCGAGTTGTGCCGTTTTTCCACATAACGACACATAATTTGGCTATATCATTCCGGTTTTTTGGCGTGACGATATAGCGACAGTCTAAATCAATGGCCGTTATTCCGCACCGCACGACACTACAGAAAGCTCTCTCACATATTATAGGTGTCGTTTCTGGAATCGTCGGCAGTGGAAAAAGGAACGTACGAAAAGCCGTATGTCGTTTATTAACCGAACTTCAAAAGAAGGAGGAGGTTCTCAATACGTCGGAATCATTCATGTTTTTTTATGAATGTTCCCCGATTACTTGGAGACGCCTGGACCGATATGGATTTTTTTTTGTTTGAAAGGGTATAACTTCGCAGGTGGTCCCGTGGTCATCAGGTCGATTTGGGTTTTTTTTTGTAAATTGCTTTCGGAAAGCACACTTTTAAGTGCATAATTTTTAAAGTCGGTATACCTTTTTTATAAGGTATTTATTGTTTGTTTTGTTTTGCTACCTCGTCGTGTGTCATGGAAAATGCCTTTACTCCTATAATCACTATCACTAAACATTATAAAACAGAGTCCCCCGCTGCGTCTGTCTGTCTGTGATCTGAACCGATTGTTTAGGAGCTGAGCATTAACACTATAAGACTATAAGTGAATTAAGTCGGGGAAAAACTTAGCCTTAGCGAACAAAATGATGTAGCAAAGAATTGTGTAAAATAAAATGATCTTTATAAAAGTCCGCGGTAGCATGTATCTATATGTAATAGATAAGTAGTTATCAGCGTATTTATGTAGGACGTAGGTATTAAAATCTAATAAATCTATATCTGCGTGCGAAGCCGGGGGTGGGGTCGCTCATTATGCGCATCTCACTGGTATAAAAATATGTGTTTCTCTATAGTGCTTCATGACTACAAACAATGACTTATGGCTACAAAGACATAAAGCACCTTCACTTTCACCTCAGGTTCTTTTAATATATATATAACACGAAATGTGACTAGCCACCCATTTGATGGAAAGTGGGATGGGAGTCCAGTGCAGGCTGGCGCAACTTAGAACAACAAATTTGGGCTAGGAAAAATGAACGGAGTCTGGGCAAATGAGCTATTTTTTGATGTAAAATATTTTTATTTACATGTTTGTCTAAAAAGGAGGTGAAAACTATAATAAAAATATAATAACAAAACCATATAATATTTTGGTGATAGTATATTATTACTTTCATGTCGTAGTTTTTTAGGGTTTTTGGAAAAAATGAAAAAAAATATGTCATATTTAAATTTTTTCCCCAAAATTCGATTATTTACGCTATAAATAATAATAAGTATGTACCAAATTTCAACCTTTTCCGTCCAGTAGACTCATAGAGAATAAGCTGTGACAGACGGACAGAGAAGTTCAGTTTTTCATCGGATGTACGAAATCCTAAAAATTAAAAAATCCTAACCCTTTGCGTGGCTGACACCCGACACGCTCTTGGCCCAATTATTTAATATATCGCTCACCGAATCCAAGGATATAGGTTAATATCTTTGACAAATGAAATTCCCTGACAACACTAAGAAAGTAATATCTCATATTATTTCGTTATAAAATTTATTATGGATATGTCCCGTAAAAGTGTATTTCATACATGGAAATGGGTGTCCATAAAATTGTGCTAAAACACGCATACATATAGGCGTATTTAAATTTAAGGGCTGTTGGTCAAGGTCATCTTATAACTGTCAAAAATATGGCAAATCCTGAGGGCAAATCTCAGTTAATATTTTTTACATATACAAGATGACTAAGAGCAACGGTCCTTAAGTACATAAATCTATACTAATATTATAAATAGGTAAAGTTTGTAACTTTGGATGTAGAGGATAATTTCTGAAAGTACTTATCCGATTCTGAAAATTCTTTCACAAATAGGAAGCTACATTATTCCTGAAAACTAGTACCTATAGGAGAAAAATGCCTGTCTGAGTTGACGAAATTTGCCCTGGTAATGTGTTATGATTTACTGGGTATAATGGAAATAAAAGACACCAGGTTCACTTTTTGCCACTTGTCCACACCAAACAGAACAGGTGGAATTAACAGAACAGTCCACACAAAAAGACTGTTGCTGCACTTAATGTTCTCAGATGTGTCACTTCTTAAGGACGTAAGAATCTGTTGTTTTTAGAAGAAGTGTGGACTCATTTACGTGTCAGAGCATTTTTGTCACAAGTGGGATTCGAATCCGGATCCTCCCTGTTTCAAGTCCCTCTACAAGAAGTGATTGCTTTTGCTATTTAGGTACTAGTTGTTATATAATTGTGGACATTGCTGTATAGGAATAAAGGCCTTGATATCTTTCAATTTTGATATATTGCAAAAAGTTTCTTAGTAAAAGTTATAAAGAGACATGTTTTAGCAGTTTTTTACACACATATTTCATATTGAGTTGTATTGCTACACGACTTATTCATGAAGGTTGTATTTTATGAGTTCGAACAAAATATTACCAGTATGTAAGGGTATATAAAGGTCATGTAACTTTAGTGTAATAAAAGTTAGATATTTAAAAAACCGACCAAGTGCGAGTCGGCCGGTTTTTATACTTTTCACGCAAAAACTACTAAACTGATTTTATTGCGGTTATCATTATTAGATAGGTTGATTTACCGGAAAGCTTTACAAGTATTATACATGGATCTATCATGTTTAGGAGCTGAGCAATAACAGTACAAGTGAATCAAGTCGGAAAAAAGTTTTAGCCGATTTTAGCAAGAAACAAATATATAATTTAGTACGATATTTATCATCGATAATTATGAATACATAGTAAACAATTTGTCTTCTACCTACAAAATATTACGCATCAGATATTTACATATTTTTAGATAAAAAAAATACTGTTCTTGTTCAATGATGAAATAAATTTTCAGTCACTGAGCATTAAACAATATATGAAAAGGAAAAACTCGTTGAAGTGTTAAGAGAGTCTTGTCTGTAATAATGTGTAACACTTGCGGTGTCGATAGCCTAGTGGTGGATTTTCTACCTACGAGTGGGTTCTGTGTATCCGATACATGTCTATACAAATAAAGAAAACTTAAGTGTTAGAGAATTCGAAACAAAACAAACGAGGCTTTTCCATATAAATATACCTTAACAGAATTGGCAACTCGTTACGTATAGCCTCACAAATACCATCAGCTAAACAAGAGAGACTTGGTACCCTGGGTTAAAAGTATTGTGATCTTTTCATGTCATCTTTTTTAAATACATATTTTAAATACAAAATAAAATATAGCCTAATATTGCTCAGGGAGGATGGAATAAAAATGTATGCAGAAATACACAACTTACAACTAAGAGTAAATTAACATACATAATGCTGTTTTAGTTCCATCACTTACTTATGGAAGCGAGACTTGGATATGGAATAAAAAGCATGAAAATAAAACCTTTTAAAAAAAAGTGCACCGACTTCAAAAATTTGCACTGAAAAGTAAGAAATAATAAATATTTCGTCGTAGAATTTGAAGACGGTTGGTGCCAAATTAGGATACAAAACTAAGTAACTATCTAAGAAGATAAAAATGTTCTATATTATCTATGTTTGTAATAGTTTGTATGTACTGATGATCGTAGGTTCCTAATGAATTGTCTAGATTAGTGAATTTGGGAACTAAATTGTTTCTAATTTGGCACCAACCGTCTTCAAATTCTACGACGAAATATTTATTATTTATTACTTTTCAGTGCAAATTTTTGAAGTCGGTGCACTTTTTTTTAAAAGGTTTATTTTACCCTTTTAAGTGATTTTGCTATCTTGAGAGACAAATAATAACGCAACTAAAAAAATATTCATGGAAAATTAATTAAATTTAAATTAAAAGGATGTGATTTGAACCACGTGCTTGCGCATCCTGCGCTGCACCCCATTACGCTAGACCATCGTCACGAAAATTGACAACTTCGTGTGAATAGCAACCGTTGCTAAGGCTTTTTCTGATACATAATTTTCAGCCGTAAACAGAAATTAAAAACTGAATTTCTGAAAAACTACTGAACCGATTTTCGTCATATGTCTGTGAGATAATGTCGAGAAATTATTATGTCTTAAAAAAAATAAGTCGTCAAAATCGGTACTTATTTTATCGAGATATCAAGAAAAATGTACTTATAAAGTTTGTTTTCTCAAAATTTCTGAAAAAGTAATGAACCAATTTTTATGAGATAAAAATGGGACCAATCCGGAAGAATTACCTGTCGATAAAAAAAGAAACCATCAAAATCGGTTCACAACTGGCGGAGTTATCGATGTACATACATACATAAAAATACGGTCCGAATTGAGAACCTTCTCCTTCTTTTTTTGGAAGTCGGTTAAAAATGCAGTGGAAATGCGGTCTTTACGTAGAATGTGTGATATAAAGCGTATTGGCCGCATCCTGAACGAAGTCATTAGATAAGAATGCTTAATGAAAGATGATGTTGTGAATAAAATGAAGAAAAGTAGTTTACGCTGGTTTGGACGCGTTGAAAGAATGAAGGATGAAAGATTGACTAAACGACCTACGTGTGCTTTTATTGAACATATAAAAAATGTACTAATCGATGGAAATATTAAAAGTACACACAATCGCCGAGCATGTATGAAAGGTATGATGAATATAAAAGAAGCGAAAGAGGTATGTCAGGATCGTAACAAATGACATTCGATTGTCTCTGCTCAGGGATATCGTAGCTTTTATTCGTGAAATATTTTTTAGAATCGGTTCAGTAGTTTGAGAGATTATTCATTCAACAGGGTATATATTAACGTACATTATTTCTATCAAAAGGTGCGGAAACCAGAATAACCGTACTAACCGGTTATGTTTCAAGAAAGAATTTTCCACAGTAGCTAAGTCGATGGCAACCGTACAGATGGCGTCTAATAACATTTGTTGACAATTCTCGAGTGGAGAGAAAGAGATAGATATTAAATTATTACTGACTTATACAGAGCTGTAGAAATTAATAATATATTATTATCGCACTAAATATCGAAAATCTTCTAAATCGGTTTTTTAATTATGAAATTCTACTGTGTTACTTTTACTACTACGAGAAAAATAAATTATAAATTAACTTATAACAGATTCAACAAAACAACATGCCATATTCACTTTTTAAAACAGAATCTACAAAAAAAAATGTGCAGCACCGTACACATGATAGAAGTAAAACTTTTTAAAAAATAAACGTCATTAATCATTTTCTAGCCTGTGTACACACTGGAAATGGCCTTGTCTGGGCCATAATGGTTCACTGTGTACAAGGCTTGTATAGCTCTCTTTCTTCTTCTCCTTACGTTATATCTTTCTTCTCTCTCATGTAACGAAATGTGCCGAAACGTGACGCGTCCTTGAAATTTCACTCTCAAGTCTCGTCCAATTTTATCGAATAGCCGACTAAGAAATTTCATGTACCTACTTATGTCTTTACAAAAACAGCACGTTAGAAATTGATTACTTTCTCCCCGCTCAGTTAACATTAACTCAGATATTTTCTTCCATTTGTCACGATTCATATAGTTTCACATTTCAAAAAATTCCACAGACGAAGACGGGGGCGGAAACTTAGTGGATCTAGACATTTTATAAATACGAGGAATATTCTATTATGCAAAGAGTGTGGGATGCATCAAAGTATTAGAAAATCGTTTCACATTTTCCGAACAGCTCTATATAAATCCGCCCACAGAGTAGTATCCAGCTCGTATAAGGGCGGGCGGCTCTAGTTTTCAGCCATTCGCGAATTCTCCGCCACCCGTGTTGACGGGTTGGCGCTACGTAGCAAAAAACCAGTGGCAAAACCGCGCGTATGTATTCTGTGAATTTGTGCTTTTTTTATTTCCAATTTTTGTCTATTTTTGAAAATATTGACCTCTTTTTTTATTGTCACTAATTTAGTGATTGTGTGTTGAGGTGGTTTCGGTAAGTCATTTAGGTTTATTTACGCAAGGAAGCTGAGATGGTATTTTCGGTAAAATATTATTTTATTATATATGTATCTCGATTTTATAAAAAAAAATTATAAAAACGTGGTTAACTTTAATTATGAAATTAGTTTCCTAAAATATTCCCTGAGAGTGTACTGTCTTTAAAATTGTATGTTGGTATATCGGTCTGTCTGTTTGTGCCTTATAGATTAATAGATTATAGAAAAGTTTATGTGCATAAAACATCACGCTGCGTCTTCTGTTTGAGGAGCAGAAACCACAAATCCTCTTATTCGATGTGTGATAGGTATTAAAATTCCAAGAGGAAAGCTGAGACGGGTCGCTAGTATTATAAAAACCTGTTGCAAAAAATATTTTGACTCGTTACTCGATTTTTTTATAATATGCTACCAATTCCAGGGTAGGTACCCATGGGAAAAGGAATCTTTCTCGTTTAACATTTAGCTAAGTAAGTATTTTTAGCCAGTGTATTTCTATAGGGGCTATTAAGATTTTCATTACTACTTTAAGATATGTAATTAGCAATGGTAATTAGAATGAAGGATGTATGATTGACTAAAAAGGTTTGGCTGAAGTGAAAGGAAATGCTCGCAGAGTACGACCTAGGTGTACTTTTTATAGAACAAATAAAAAATGTATTGATCGATGGTAATATTAAAAGGAAACACAATCGCCGAGTATGTATGAAAGGTATAATGAATATAAGAGAAGCGAAAGAGGTATGTCAGGATCGTAGCAAATAGCACGCGATTGTCTCTATATAAATCCCTCTTGGGATAAAAGTCGTGATGATAGATAGATAAATAGAAAATATTAAAGCCTAGTTAGAAGCTTGAATACCCAAGGCATCCCACAAATATTGGATTATCTAAACGAAAAGGTGTAGGTATTAACTACGGGTATTTGCTTGTCTAGCTTAGTTCAACAGATGGAAGGTTTCGTGTTCTATAGGATTAGTATTTGCAAAACTGCTGATATAAAAGAAATAGATACGTTTTTGTAGATTTGCGATCATTCTGTGTTATCTATGTAAATTATTTCTCAAAGGTGTTTTTGTCACCACGCCATATCTCCCTTAATACTTCATCAATTGTTCGATACGCTATTTTGAAGACAATTTTCCCCTCTAATGACCAAAACTAATAAATATTATATTTATAATAATAGTCACGGAAGTACCGTATTACATGTATGTGCCTGAACCAGTTCTTGAAAATGGTCATGCCACGCTCTACTGGGATCGATCTATCATCACAGACACAACTATTGTTGCCAATAAGCCTGATATTGTGTTGGTATCGATCAGCGCACCTTGCAATGATAATCGATGTCACTATCCCACATGACGACAATCTTGTGAAAGCTGAGAAAGATAAACAATCAAAATATCTTGACTTGGCTCACGAGATTGTCGATATGTGGGATATGAAGTCGGCGATTATTGTACCGATAGTCGTGACGGTCAATGGTCTGTTTGCCAAGAGTTTTGACCGTCATCTTAGGAGCCTTGAGATTGGCAGTTGGGTCAAGGGTCAGATCCAGAAGGCAGTACTCCTCAGCACGGCCCGTATTGTGAGGAAGTTCCTCTCTCTGCAGCCCTAACCACCGGTAGTTTGGGTATTTACCTCGCTGCCGGGGGGATAACTCCTTTTTTATATTTTTATATATTTTTGTTTTTTTTTTACCTAAATATGTAAAAATGTAAATGAAAGAAATTAAGTGAAATAAAGAGTATAATAAATGTTCGTAATAGTCCGAATCAGGTTTTAAGGTATTAAAAATTGGAAAAAATGTCCAGAAAAAAGGAAAATTCGGGAAAAACTGAAAGTTAATATGGGCTCCACGGGCTATACCGGGACGGAAAGTTAGTTTTAAAACCATAAAAATATTGTTTCTAGTGACTAGAAACTAAAATCGGTTTATTTAGGGACTAGGATTCTAGTCCATTTTTGGAGGTCCCTAAATAAACCGATTTTAAGGGGAAATGTAACGAATTCTCTGTCTGCCTTACTGGAATACAAGGGTGAAAATATAGGACCTCTTTTTTCACCACTTTCATGATAATTTAAGGGTTTTATTAAACCCCCTTTTAATAAAAGCTTTCGTCTCTAAATGAAAGTTTTAGAGATTATTACATTTCAAGATATTACAGGTCAGATTATTTGGTAACAAAATATACCTAAGAATTATGAAATTGAAAGTGAAACTTGCTTATTTTGCAAATCGGTTAAAGTTCTCGTCTACTTTTATGTTCTTTCGAAATAATATGAAATAACTTTCAATCTACACTATGTTGCAAAAAAAACGAGCACTTAAGATATATTGTAGTATATATTTAAATAATGTATATATATGTATTCTATGTTCTGAATGTTGTTTCATGTTCAATTACGCGTGCTGGCCACTAATAATGAACATTCCAAATTTAAATTTCTACGTTTTATGACAAATATTCTCTGATTTTGTATTTAAAACGCCAACTAAACGCGGGATTTTTTCTCAATATTATCGTCAATTGTGTTATTATTAACAAAATAATCCTTAGTTTCACGACTTTATTGATGAATAGAAGTAGTGCACAAGTGCACTAGTTTCATTACGATATGGACAACACAATATTAGCTAGTAAAGTCGTCACTCTTCTCGATGAAGGTTTAGACCAATGTTATGTGGCACGGCGGCTTGGAATTACACGTTCTAAAGTTCAAAGGATTTGGAAGAGGTTCCAAGAGACTGATTCTCTCTGTAGAAGGCCTGGTTCTGGCAGAAAAGATGTACGGAGCAGAGGGATGATCGATTCCTTGTCAGTCAAGCTCTTAGAAATCGACGAAAATCTTACAATTATCTAAAAACCACCTACAAGAAGTGAGATTGGTGAGAGTTAGTAAATTGACTGTACGGAGGACACTTATCGAAGCAGACATACATTCTCACAGACCCGCTAGAGGACCAAAATTACTCCGTGGGCATCGCGTAGCAAGACTAAGATTTGGGCAAAATTTGTTACTATGGACAATTGAGGATTGGGGTAGGGTTCTGTTTTCCGATGAGGCCCGTATATGTCTCCATTGTGAAGACAGACGTCGGAGAGTACTGAGAAGGCAAGGTGAACGTTATGCCGACGTGTGCTTTGAAGAGGTAACACCATACGATGGGGGATCCTTAATGTTCTAGGCAGGAATAACTTCTGAAGCTCGTACGGAGTTAGTTTTTTGCACTTAATGTACATCGCTATACCTCAGAAATTCTCGTTCCACATGTGCAACCTGCATTGGTTGTTATGGGAGACAGGTCCATTTTTATGGATGATAATGCTCGTCCTCATCGTGCCGTCGCAGTATCCGCATATATGGAGGAGGTTGGGATTCCTCGATTGAATTGGCCAGCGAGGAGTCCCGACCTCAACCTTGTAGAGCATCTATGGGACGTACTAAAACGCCGGGTACGAGCTGTAACTCCAGCTCTACAAAATCTCACAGAGTTAAAAACTGTGATTCAAGCTGAATGGGAACTGATACCACAATAAACCATAAGAAACCTGATCGGGAATATGAGAAAAAGAATGGCAGCTGTCATAACTGCGAGAGGTGGTCATACTCCATATTGATTTTTGTGTAGGTTCATTTAAAAAAGATTAATTAAAAAAATAATTTTAGTTTAATTTGTCACTTCATACTCATTAAAATTACTTAATAAAATGGTTTTTAATTTTTTTTATTCAATTTACCTCAGATTTCTACTTGTGATGATTAAAAAATGTAGAAATTCGATTATAATATTTTGAAACATCATAAATAATAATTATTGAAACATTATTAACTTCAAAATATAATGATAACCAATTAAGTTTTAAGTGCTCGTTTTTTTTGCAACATAGTGTATATACATTAAAAAAAACACTTTAGAACGGTGAGAGCGATTTGGCTAATTCGGGTTTTTAATGAAATAAAAATTCGGGAAAATCTGAAAAATATTTTTTCTATAAGATTTTTGTATGAACTCAATTACTTTTTCACGCAAAAAAAATACTAAACGGATTTTATTGTGATTTTCACTATTAGAAAGAAAGATTCACCGGGAAGGTGGCCGAGTATTGAACACATGAACTCGGTGAAAAAGTTAGCCCCAGCGAGTTTTCATGACATATGCTGTCTAATACGTCAAAGATACAACAAATTAATGTAGGAAATAATTGTGTAGGATAAAGTGATCTTTAAAAAAGTCCTCGGTAGCAATATCTATCTCTAATAGATAAGTAGTTACAAGCGTATTTATGTAGGTATTGAAATTGTTGTAAACTCATATAGTACCCGTGCGAAGGTTGTCTGTCAGTTGGGGGACAAAAATGTCGACAGCGCTTTTTCATGAAATATGCTTCCTAAATCGTTAAATATAACACGTCTTAAGTAGCCCACGCACTGGTCCGGTATCTCACAGAAAATTTTCGGTCCGGCCGCCGTATGATCGAGATTGAAGACAGGAGGCCACACATTAGCAATGTATATCGTACAACCACAAATACAACGATTTGAAAACGGATTGTGGGCCGCGCGATAAGAATTGGACGAGTCTGTGGTCGGTTTCGATGGACCGTACGGCGACCGGCCGGGGATTGGACGAATGTGTTGCCACCTTAATGGTTACGTCACTTCAATTCTCAGATTAGTTGTAAAAAAGTACATCTCGTTTAGCTTATGATATTTTTATAGCTAACGATTTGAAATAGAAAAGCATCTTAGTGTCCAATTTTCTTGTGCTTCAGAGGGCATGTAAACCGTTGTCCACGCTTTTGAAAAATAACATATACTTCTATTTCAGAAGTCACAGAAGTCACAATGACTTGTACGTTCTATCTAGGTCAATTCAATGAACGTGGACTTTACCAATGTATATAATTATAAATAGATACTGTTACGAGCTGGGGTTCGAAGAGATTTAAAATACCGATTAAATAAACAAACTTTACTTCAACACCACAAAAATACAGTTACATAAATGAAAACACTAAAATAACACTTAGTCGCACTAAATTCCACTTCACTGTTTCGCTTTGATCGCTCTGATTCGCACTGTGTTCGCTTTGATCGCTCTTATTCGCACTGTGTTCGCTTTGATCGCTCTCTTATTCGCACTGTGTTCTCCCGGCGACGATCCTCTGTTTATATTGCCCTCCGAACATTCGAGAAACGCCGAGATTGTTGTACAGAGTTGTAGATGCGTCTCGATGCGGCTCGGTGCCAAATACCTACACACCGACCGCGCCCGATTTTGGTACCTATGGCTAGGCACATACGGTCCATTTTCGTTTGTACTTGATTCTCTCTGGATGTTTCTAGAGACGTCTATCGACCTTGATGTGTTTAGGTATTTATTTGTGCGATTTAAGTACCTATTCGTTACACTGCCCCCCGCTTAGACTTGCTCGTCCCGAGCAATATTCGAGCCTTTGTAAGGGGCTAGTCGATCAATGTGGACAACCTTTAACTGCCCACGCGGGCATCGTTGGATCCGATAGGTCACGTCATTGATCCTCGTGATGACCTTATACGGACCTTCCCAGCGGTTCTGCAGCTTGGGAGATTTGCCTTTTCGGCGTTTCGGGTTGTGCAGCCACACCAACGATCCCTCGTCAAAACCGTTACTATTGAAGTTCCTATCGTACCTGGTCTTCATCTTTGTACTGGCCACAAGACTGCTCTGACGAATCTGGTCATGTATGTCGCACATCTTGTTTTTCAGGTTCGATACGTAGTCACTTACAGGTTGCGGCGCATCCGGAGGTCCGCCGGTCAGGAGATCAACTGGTAGTCGGAGTTCTCTCCCAAAGTTGGCATAAGCAGGAGTCACCTTTATGCTTTCATGCTCTGCGGATCGATATGAGAGCAAGAACAAGGGAATATATCGGTCCCAGTCCCTCTGGTGATCCTCAACCAGTTTCGCTAAATGAGTCTCCAAAGTGCGGTTGAACCTTTCAACCATTCCGTCGGACTGTGGGTGATACGCCGTAGTCCTCGTTTTATTTATTCCCAGGAGACGGCATACTTCCTGGAACAACTGCGACTCAAAGTTACGCCCTTGATCAGAATGTATCTCCAATGGTAGCCCGAACCTGCAGAATACTTCGTTGACCAACTTAGTCGCCACTGTTGTCGCTTCCTGGTTGGGAATTGCGAAGACCTCCGGCCACTTCGTGAAGTAGTCCATCACGACCATAAAGTACTTGTTCCCATCTTCAGTGACCGGGAACGGTCCAGCAACGTCCACCGCAATTCGTTCCCATGGAGCGCCAACATTGTACAGCTGCATACGTCCCCTCGTACGTGTCGTAGGTCCCTTCACGGCCGCACATACTGTGCACTTGCGACACCAATCCTCGACATCTTGCCGGCAATGAACCCAATAAAATCGTTTCCTGATTTTCGCCAGGGTTCGATTCATGCCCAGATGTCCTCCCGAGGATCCATCGTGCACGGACTCAAGCACTGCGCGCACCTTTGACCTAGGCACGACCAGCTGCATCAATGTCTCCTGTCCACTGGGCGACTCCCACTTGCGGTACAGCAACCCGTTGTGCAGCACTAGACTTTCCCACTGAGCCCAGTAACTTTTCGTGGTGGAACTCATGGCTGATACAACATTCCAGCCGGGCCTTGGAACATTCTGCGTCTTCCATTCCATTATCGGCGCCAAGTTGTTATCCTTGAGTTGCTCGTCTCTCATTCTCTCGTTCGCCCATTCGTCACTAAGGTTGTTAGTCGTAATCACTTTGATGACAGAATCACCGATTTCACGCCTCGAGCAGTGTTTACAATCTTCAGGGCACGGCCTGCGTGACAGTGCGTCAGCGTTGCCATGCATCCGTCCTCGTCGATGTTCGATCGTGAAATCGAATTCTTGTAACTGCTCGATCCACCGAGCGACTTGTCCTTCAGGATCCTTGAATTGAAGTAACCATTTCAACGCCGCATGGTCTGTCCGTAGCTTGAACTTCCTTCCGATGAGATATTTGTTGAAGTGTCGTAACGTCTTCACTACGGCCAGAAGTTCGCGTCTGGTTACACAGTAGTTCCTTTCTGGTTTCGACAGAGCCTTGCTGAAATACGCTATCACAACTTCCTTGTCCCCCTTCCGTTGTGACAGCACACCTCCAATGGCGATGTTGCTTGCGTCTGTGTCCACCACAAACTCGCCGTCTTGGTCCGGGTAGCCCAAAACAGGTGTTTCACACAGCCGTTGTTTCAGTTCCTGGAACGATTTCTCACAGTCCTCAGTCCACTGAAACGAACGCTTGTCCTCCGTCAGCCGATGTAGGGGTTTGGCTACTCCCGCGAAGTCGTAAACGAAGCGGCGGTAGTATGAGCACAGACCAAGAAACGCCCGAACATCTGTTTTGTTCCGCGGGGTGGGCCATTCTCGTACAGCTACTGTCTTGACAGGGTCGGTTTCTACGCCATCCTTTGTAATTACATGCCCGAGGTAATTCACACGTTTCTTGAAGAAGCTACACTTCTTGGCATGCAATTTCAGGTTCGCGAGCTTCAACTTGGCAAACACTCTTTCTAAATTCCCCAGGTGCTCGTTGAAGTCGCGTCCCATGATGATGACGTCATCCAGGTAGACTAGGCAAGCTTTTCCAACGAGGTCCGCAAGCACAACCTCCATCAGCCTTTCGAACGTAGCGGGAGCATTGCATAACCCGAAAGGCATGACGTTGAACTGCCACAGTCCATTTCCGGTCGAGAAAGCAGTCTTTTCCTTGTCCTTGGAATCGATCTCCACTTGCCAGTATCCACTCTTCAATTCCAGTGTTGAGAACCACTGGTTCCCACTCAACTTGTCCAAGGTGTCGTCAATCCGGGGTAGAGGGTAGCTGTCCTTTCTGGTTACGTCGTTCAGTTGACGATAATCCACACAAAAGCGAGTGCTGCCATCCTTCTTCTTAACTAGCACAACTGGAGAACACCATGGGCTCAAAGAAGGTTCGATGACATTAGCCTTCTTCATGTCTTCCAGCATGCACTGTACTTCGGCTTCTCTTCCTACCGGGATTCGTCGAGCACGTTGACGTATAGGTAACTCGTTGCCTGTGTTGATGGTGTGTTTCACCAATGACGTCCTGCCGAGATGCCCATCTCTGTCACTAAAGATGTCAATGTAACGAGTGAGCATCTCCTTCGCTCTGTTGTACTCGGAGATTGACAAGTCCTTCTTTGAAATATCGACGAGTTCCAAGGGGTTTGCACTGTTATTTTTCATCGCCGACAGCTTCCCCTGGGTGCAGCTCCGCATCCATTTCGCCTCGTCGCACTTCGCCACGACTTGATCCTTACTGAGAGTGACAGGAGCGCCATTGAAGTTGGTCACCCTTACTATAGCTCGTCCACTCTGGCTGTTTACTAAAGTTGGAGTGAGTAACCAGCCTTTATGTTTAGAACGTTCCAGGTGGTCGATGATGGAGCACCTCGTAATGGAGGGGTCCCCATTAGTTGGTAACTCCACATCGACAAGCGTCTCCGAATATGGGTTCAGTTTGACGCCCTTGGCACAGCGCACATAGCCAGCATAACCACCTTTCAAAAATACCTGTTCCTGGCCGCACTGCAGTACACCGTTGCGCAAGTCGATGCCAAACTGGAACCGCTTCATAAAGTCGAGTCCGAGAATGCAGTCGTCTATAATGTCGGCCACGATGACGGTGTGTGGGTACTCCCCGTCACCCACCTTGAGTGTCACCGGCAGCTCGTCGTATGCGGGTATAGGCTGACCCGTTGCCGTGAAGAGTTTCAGACAGGAAGATGAACGTCTGGTTCTGCTCGTAGATCGTCCCAACAACTGAGGTCTCACAACCGTGCGCGTTGCTCCTGTGTCGATCGTCATCTCACATGGCGTCCCGTTGACCTCGCCTGCAATCACCAGATTGTTCCCGTCGAAAACTTGTCGGATGGTAACTTTTGGGGCTGTGTCACGATCAGCCAGTACCCGCCCCGCGGCTCTGGCTGTTACTCGTTTTCCCGGAAGCTCCGTAGTTACGGCACGGACATCAGCTCCGACGTCCCGTTTCGGCACTCGTTGATCCGTGCCTTGTCGTTTAAGCGCTGGGCAGCTAGCTTTAAGGTGCCCCAGCTTGTGGCAGTAGAAGCAGCGGGGTAAGTAGCTACGCCTCTCTGCTACAGGTGTCGTTGTTGGAGTAGCCTCCTCCGCCACTTGTCGCAATCGCTGAGAACGAGGCTCCTGTCTCACGGCTTCCACCTCTAGAGCATGGGCCAGTGCATCTTTCAGGGCGCTGTGGTGGCCCAGTCGAACTGCAGCTCTGACCTCCATGCTGCGGATGCCGTCGATGAATGCTTGAACGAGGTTCGCAGCAATGAACTCTTGTCCGGCAGATGGGTACGCCTTCCTCACGATCTTCTCGATCTCCAGAGCCCATTGTTGCAGATTCTCACCAGCATGTTGCGTCCTGTCCCTCAGCTGCGCTCGGTAGACGTGCTCCAGGTGTTTGTCGCCGTACCTGGAGTCCATTGCCTCGATCAGGTTCCCGTACGTGGTGCAGCTGTCTGGAGAGGCCTCCAGAACCGACAGTGCACGGCCCCTTAAGGCCACTGTCAAGGCGGTCAGAGATTGCTCGTCTGTCCAGCCGTTGGCAGAGGCGACCGTTTGGAACTGCAATTTGTACGCTGTCCAGGACGTAGTCCCGTCGTACGGCGGCACCTTGACTCGGGGGCCAGAGACGACGGCGCCTCCAGAAACAGGAGCGGTCAGCTTCAGTTTCCTCACTTCATTCTGGAGCCTCTCGCATCGGCTGTCAAGTCGTGCCTCCAACTCTCCGTAGCGGTCGTTAAGTCTTGCATCCTGTTCTCCGCTCATCCTTGCCTGTATTTCCTTATGGAGATCCTTATAGTGCTGTTGGAGGTCTTCGATTCTCTCCTCGTGCATGTCTGTAACCCTCTGTAGCTGCTTCACCTCCATAGTCACCTTTCCCAGTGATTCTGAAAGCAGCTCCTTTAGGCTAGCAGACTGCTCCTCTTGACGTCGGGCCTGCTCCTCCAATAGCTGCCGAGTCTGCTCCTCCTGATGCCTGGCCTGCTCCTCCTGACGCCTTGCCTGCTCCTCCTGACGCCTTGCCTGCTCCTCCTGACGCCTTGCCTGCTCCTCCAATAGGTGCCGAGTCTGCTCCTCCTGACGCCTGACCTCCTCCTCCTGTCGTCGGGCCTGCTGCTCCTGACGTCGGGCCTGCTCCTCCTGACGTCGGGTCTGCTCCTCCATCAGCCAAATCAGCATTCCCATGTCGGTTGCCTGGGGAGCACCCGCAGAACCCGCAGCACCCGAATCGACTCCAGCAGCAGCTCCAGCACCACCAGCAGCAGTCCCAGCAGGACCAGCAGCGGCTCCAGCAGCAGCTCCGGCACCACCAGCAGCAGTCCCAACAGCACCAGCGGCGGCTCCAGCAGCAGCCTCGTCGACCTCCTCGCCGTGATGTCCAGCAGTAGTTTGTCGTGTTTTGGGTCGCCGTGATGACGACGAGTCACGTGGTGTAATCGGCATTTTTGAATCCCACACTCCTGACACCAATTTGTTACGAGCTGGGGTTCGAAGAGATTTAAAATACCGATTAAATAAACAAACTTTACTTCAACACCACAAAAATACAGTTACATAAATGAAAACACTAAAATAACACTTAGTCGCACTAAATTCCACTTCACTGTTTCGCTTTGATCGCTCTGATTCGCACTGTGTTCGCTTTGATCGCTCTCTTATTCGCACTGTGTTCTCCCGGCGACGATCCTCTGTTTATATTGCCCTCCGAACATTCGAGAAACGCCGAGATTGTTGTACAGAGTTGTAGATGCGTCTCGATGCGGCTCGGTGCCAAATACCTACACACCGACCGCGCCCGATTTTGGTACCTATGGCTAGGCACATACGGTCCATTTTCGTTTGTACTTGATTCTCTCTGGATGTTTCTAGAGACGTCTATCGACCTTGATGTGTTTAGGTATTTATTTGTGCGATTTAAGTACCTATTCGTTACAATACAATTAAAGTGTCTGCGTCTGCTCTTATTTTTGTCCAGAATAGACTCCGAAACAGACTAATGGATTTTGATAAAACTTTCAAGGATTTAGTCTTAGATTCTGCTTTTCCTTTCATTTAGGTATCTTGAAGGGATCAGTAGATAAATATATGACTGTGTTAATTGGATCGGATGAGCAGGGATACCAAAACTCAACTGGCAAAGACTGGACGGAAAGCTAGACTAATACTAATATTATAAATGCGAAAGTAGTTCTGTCTGTTTGTTACGCATTCACATCTATCTATATATCTATCATCACGACTTTCATTCCAAGAGGGGTAGGCAGAGACAATTGAATGACATTTGTTACGCATACGTCCTGACATATCTCTTTCGCTTCTTTTATATTCATCATACCTTTCATACATGCTCGGCGGATGTGTGTACTTTTAATATTTCCATCGATCAATATTTTTTTATATGTTCAATAAAAGTACACCTAGGTCGTCCTCTACCAGCATTTCCTTTCACTTCAGCCATATAAACCTTTTTAGTCAATCTTTCCTTCTTCATTCTTTCAAAGTCTCCAAACCAGCGTTAACTACTTTTCTTCATTTTAGTCACAACATCTTTCACTCCGCATTATTTTCTATTAACATCGTTCCGGATGCGATCAATACGTTTTATAACACACATTCAACGTAAAGACAGCATTTCCACTGCATTTATCTTACTTTCATGCTTCTTATTCCATACCCAAGTCTCGCTTCCATAAGTAAGTGATGGAACTAAAACAATTCTCTTCTGCCTCAATTTAGATTGTAGGTTATATTCCTCATATCGGATGTGAACAACGCAGCAATTAGGTCAGTCTTTCATCCGTTACCAGGTAATAGAGCATTAAAGTAAGTATGGACCAAACAGGCGCACAGCTAGTTATCAATAAAATTGTCGACATTCTCTGTTTCATTACCTTTAGTAAGTTTTTCACACAACTGTCCCGCCAACGGCGAATAAACCCAGCTAACAATCTACATAACAGACTGACCTAATTGCTGCGATGTTCACATCCGATATGAGGAATATAAGCTACAATCTAAATTGAGGTAGAAGAATATTTTGTTGGTTACGCAGTTACTGTATAAATAAAATTCAAATCTATGTGGGATATCTAGATGTATATTACACGAACAATGTCAAGTATCAATAGCCAGCAATTAATCGGTAGGTGAGATGTTCGCGGACAAAAATACTCAAGTTTCTTAAAAAAAACATACTTCAGTTTTTACTTTACGTGATAACATATTCTGCAACTAAAGATACATGTAAATTGTCAATATTGAATGAAACGATTGACTTTGTCTCCACATAAGATCTCACTACTTTTTACAGGCTATTTAATTACTTGGCTATGTCGGTGGCTGAGTGGTTAAGACGTCTGTTATTAAATAGGCGGACCACAGGTTTGATCCTGGATCATGTACCAATGGGTTTTTTTTTATAATTAAAAACTTATGTACATAATCCGACAAACCACAGAGGCTTATCCATCTTAATATACCTCAACAGAACTGGCCACTCGAGGCATAGCCTCACGCTCACAAATGTATATCGGCTAAAAGAGGGAGACCTGGTCTTCCGGTCTTCCGCTGAGTACCCTGAGACCGTAACACGGTTTCTGGAGCTGTAAGGTAACCCGTGAAGAAAAAAAACCTATTTGGGGCGAGGCCAAGGGCCAAGAACAAACTTCACACTTTAGAACTTCTTTTGTATAAAAACCCCTTTATTTAAGGTACATTGAGATATTTTGTGATTTAAGGGCTGTCTCTAGAGGTCTCCAATCTTTAGCCAGACCCAGATGTTAACGATCTCAAAATTACACAACTACTAGAAGTTACAGCTATAAATTTAAATTCAAATTAGTTGAGATAAAATATTGATTGCCTTATGGCTGCGATGGGTTACGGAAAGTAAACCGCTAATATAAATTTACGAGTGCCTTACATAAGTAGGTATACCATACTTTATTGAATTTGGGGATAATTTAAGGTTATTTGTTAGGTAATACAAGTATAACATACAACCCGATCGAAATATCGTCTGACCTGGCCAATTAGTTCCTACAAAAATTGTCGGAATTTAAAACATGTTTAAGTAATTCTGTTGAATAAAGATAGTTGTGATTAGACTGTGATTTATAGAACATAATATTGCATTCAGCAGGATCATCTCAACTACCAATTAATCGGCATATTGATAATATAACGGCTATAATACATGACATTGACAAATCATCGATTAACATTGGTGGAGCCACAGTAAAAGAAGAAGAAGTAAATTAATTATAGGAAATTAGAGGACTGATAACACCATAAGTACTAAACTTTTCTGGATTTTTTTGGGGGCTGAAGACCTCGAATCGAACTACAGACTACCTGGCAAACCTACATCTATAGATCTGGCCAGTCATTAGATAGCCTCATAAAGTGAAGAAGAATGTTAAAAAAAAACGAGAGATGGCGTGGGACACATGGTTGGAACGAAGTTCCTTTCAATATTCTATTATGTGTTAAATAACAGGCACAATGAAATAAATAACAATGTTTGAGAGTAATTAAATGAAAAATAAAAAAATATATAAAATATTGTAAACACACAAACACACATAACGCATATAACTGTACTGCACTACATGCATGGCTGTAACGTCTAAAGCAAAAGTGTCATGACGTTTGAAGTCTTTCTGTTGTTTCGGCTTTAAAATTTCAAAATAATATATATATATATTTATACTGCATATATATATTCCAATTCAATTCAATTCAATTCAAATTCAATTCAATTCAATTCAATTCAATTCAATTCAATTCAAGGTGTTAGTTTAAAATTGCGTCCCCTATTTGCTGCTTATTAAGGCAATAACGATAAAATAATATACCAAATTATCTCATACTTTTTCCATCAATATTTCATTAATTTACACATTTACACAACAAGCTTAGCTCTCATTCGCCAAAAGTAGCAACAATTTAACATCCTGATTTAACATTAAATTATGGTCACCCCAGCTTAGACATAGTGAACATTTATGACGGCAGTCTTGCGGTAAGAACATTAAATGGCTGTCAATTTGATCCAATGATATCTAACCCAGGCCATATCATGCAAATTCCAAATTGTACTACTAGGTAATATGAACCTACTAAACAAATCATATTTGTGCGACAATTTCGATGAGAACATAAATAATATAAACATAATTATATATAATTATATGATGGGGTGACGAATAAAGTATAAATTATGAAAATTAATAATAAAATATTATTTCTATGATTACAAAACCAATTTAACTAATTAGATATTGAAGCAAGGGATTTACTGTTCGTCACAAGAAGATGAAAAACAAGGCAAATAGGTTAGGAGATATATAAAGGAAGAAAGTTTTGCCGGCTAGCATCCTACCTAACAGGGGGATCGGCCTTCCTATCCTTTGCCATCCTACGAGAGTCAGACTTGAGTGCCTCAAAGAATACACAATACATAAAATAAACCTCAACTTTAACAATACAAATATATTCCCATAACTTTACACATATTCTCGGGATGCATCTCTCTAATCTCACTAATATATAAGTTATATAATAAGTTGAGCAGAAAGTAAGTAATGTGTTTAGCTCGTCTCGGACGTCGTAAACTACAGCCACTGGGCAACTAGCTAAATCTAGATATTGTTACCTCTGACTACGTCTCAAAATATATAATCCGTACGTATACGTTTGCGTACCTATAGTGTCAATATTGTGTCCTATATATAAGTTGAGCAGAAAGCGTAGTGACCCAAAGTAAGTAATGTGTTTAGCTCGTCTCGGACGTCGTAAACTACAGCCACTGGACAACTAGCTAAATCTAGATATTGTTACCTCTGACTTCGTCTCAAAATATATAATCCGTACGTATACGTTTGCGTACCTATAGTGTCAATATTGTGTCCTATATATAAGTTGAGCAGAAAGCGTAGTGACCCAAAGTAAGTAATGTGTTTAGCTCGTCTCGGACGTCGTAAACTACAGCCACTGGACAACTAGCTAAATCTAGATATTGTTACCTCTGACTACGTCTCAAAATATATAATCCGTACGTATACGTTTGCGTACCTATAGTGTCAATATTGTGTCCTATATATAAGTTGAGCAGAAAGCGTAGTGACCCAAAGTAAGTAATGTGTTTAGCTCGTCTCGGACGTCGTAAACTACAGCCACTGGACAACTAGCTAAATCTAGATATTGTTACCTCTGACTACGTCTCAAAATATATAATCCGTACGTATACGTTTGCGTACCTATAGTGTCAATATTGTGTCCTATATATAAGTTGAGCAGAAAGCGTAGTGACCCAAAGTAAGTAATGTGTTTAGCTCGTCTCGGACGTCGTAAACTACAGCCACTGGACAACTAGCTAAATCTAGATATTGTTACCTCTGACTACGTCTCAAAATATATAATCCGTACGTATACGTTTGCGTACCTATAGTGTCAATATTGTGTCCTATATATAAGTTGAGCAGAAAGCGTAGTGACCCAAAGTAAGTAATGTGTTTAGCTCGTCTCGGACGTCGTAAACTGAAGCCACCGGGCAACTAGCTGAATCTAGATATTGTTACCTCTGACTACGTCTCAAAATATATAATCCGTACGTATACGTTTGCGTACCTATAGTGTCAATATTGTGTCCTATATATAAGTTGAGCAGAAAGCGTAGTGACCCAAAGTAAGTAATGTGTTTAGCTCGTCTCGGACGTCGTAAACTGAAGCCACCGGGCAACTAGCTGAATCTAGATATTGTTACCTCTGACTACGTCTCAAAATATATAATCCGTACGTATACGTTTGCGTACCTATAGTGTCAATATTGTGTCCTATATATAAGTTGAGCAGAAAGCGTAGTGACCCAAAGTAAGTAATGTGTTTAGCTCGTCTCGGACGTCGTAAACTGAAGCCACCGGGCAACTAGCTGAATCTAGATATTGTTACCTCTGACTACGTCTCAAAATATATAATCCGTACGTATACGTTTGCGTACCTATAGTGTCAATATTGTGTCCTATATATAAGTTGAGCAGAAAGCGTAGTGACCCAAAGTAAGTAATGTGTTTAGCTCGTCTCGGACGTCGTAAACTGAAGCCACCGGGCAACTAGCTGAATCTAGATATTGTTACCTCTGACTACGTCTCAAAATATATAATCCGTACGTATACGTTTGCGTACCTATAGTGTCAATATTGTGTCCTATATATAAGTTGAGCAGAAAGCGTAGTGACCCAAAGTAAGTAATGTGTTTAGCTCGTCTCGGACGTCGTAAACTGAAGCCACCGGGCAACTAGCTGAATCTAGATATTGTTACCTCTGACTACGTCTCAAAATATATAATCCGTACGTATACGTTTGCGTACCTATAGTGTCAATATTGTGTCCTATATATAAGTTGAGCAGAAAGCGTAGTGACCCAAAGTAAGTAATGTGTTTAGCTCGTCTCGGATGTCGTAAACTGAAGCCACCGGGCAACTAGCTGAATCTAGATATTGTTACCTCTGACTACGTCTCAAAATATATAATCCGTACGTATACGTTTGCGTACCTATAGTGTCAATATTGTGTCCTATATATAAGTTGAGCAGAAAGCGTAGTGACCCAAAGTAAGTAATGTGTTTAGCTCGTCTCGGACGTCGTAAACTGAAGCCACCGGGCAACTAGCTGAATCTAGATATTGTTACCTCTGACTACGTCTCAAAATATATAATCCGTACGTATACGTTTGCGTACCTATAGTGTCAATATTGTGTCCTATATATAAGTTGAGCAGAAAGCGTAGTGACCCAAAGTAAGTAATGTGTTTAGCTCGTCTCGGACGTCGTAAACTAAAAGGAAACTAAAAGCTTGTACTGCGGGGTATTCGTAGATGCTGACTAAACCTTTTTGAAAGGTACATTATTTCATGTCAAAGTGCCATCTCATCTTCAATATATAATGAAATATGATGTAAGATGGGATAAAAATAGACTGTTTTAAGGAAAAACGCGGTCATAACTGTGGGTTCCGTAAAAATTTATTAGGAAACTATGATAGAAACTTCGTTTTATTTTGTACTAGCCTTAGTAAAGCCTTTGTCACTCAGGGATATCGTAGTTTTCTATTGGTAAAACAATTTTCAAAATCGGTTCAGTAGATCCAGAGACTACCCCCTACAACCTCACAAACTCACAAACTTTACCTATATGGAAAAATTCGTCAGGTCCGTCCGTTTTTCTATATATATATATATTTGACGCATTAAATGGGTTCTTATTTTATCATGTGAATGTTTTGGAGATAAGAAGTCTTAAAGTGGTCTCACATCCGTCCAACCCCGGTAAGGTCCACCGAAACCGACCACAGATTCGTCCAATTCGTGTAACGACCGGTCCGCCTAAATTATCCGACGGCCGGAATGGGAAATTTTCGGTGCGATGCCAATCCAAATGGCCTACGTTAAACAATGATTCCATTTCTAACTTTTCGACCATGTGATTAAAAATTGGGTAAAATCAGGAGTTGTTTTTAACAGTTTTTAAGATATTAAGCAATTTAAAAAAAAATTAAAAGTCGGATTCGATGGCATAGAACCCTCTCTACTCAGGTCGTACGTCCATCTTGTCCGACTTTTAATTATAAAAAAGACTACTAAAAGTTAAAAAAGGTTTATATGGCTGAAAGGAAATGCTGACAGAGGACGACCTAGGTGTACTTTTATTGAACATATACGTTGATAGATGGAAATATTAAAAGTACACACAATCGCCAAGCATACATGTCAAAGTCAAAGTTATGATGAATATAAAAGAAACGAAAGAGGTATGTCAGGATCGTAACAAATGACATTCGATTGTCTCTGCCTACCCCTTTTGGGATAAAAGGCGTGATGATAGATAGATATACTAAAAGACCGATCTCAAAATACCTCAACGGAAGTAACAACTCATTAGTGCCTCAACACAGCATCAAGAACTGGAAGGAAAAGTACGCGAATTTCGCAAGACAAATAAATTAACCGACCCAATCACAATTTAACCCAGTTTGGTTCCCACCTCGCAGTTTAATATGGAAATTGTTACCAGTGCTGGCTACGCCTCAAGCTATAAAGTCATCAAAATATCTACCTTAAAAGCTTCTTACTTTTCAAAAAATCCTTCTGAAGTATTGACGGTTCCCAAGAGACTCCTAAACATTTCAGATATATCAAGTTTTTTAAACAAAAAGGAAGAACTTCGCTGAAAAAAGTTATGAAATTATGAAGGAATTTAGTCTGTTTACTTTCAGAAAGATTTCAGTGGTTCTTTCCTTAAAAGCCTCTCGCTAATTACAATTTAAAAGCTTACAATTTTTTTTGTAATACCACTTGCAAGTACACCTCCTCTTTTTGCTTTCTTCTAAAAGAGAGTCGATGACGTAATTGTGAGAAATTTGATCTTAAACGATCTCGTTCAATCTTTAAATGAGGCAAAAAGTCTAATCCCATTTTTTTCTAGTCTATCCTAAGAGGTGTACGCAGAAATAATCGATTGCAATTTACTACGATCCTGACATACCCCTTTCGCTTCTTTTATATTCATCATACCTTTCATACATGCTCGGCGATTGTGTGTACTTTTAACATTGCCTTCAATCAATAATTTTTTATCTAAAAATTCCCGTGTCACAGTGTTTGTAACCAAACTCCTCCGAAACAGCTTGACCGATTTGTATGATTTTTTTGTGTATATTCGGTAGGTCTGAGAATAGGTCGTACACTATTTTTCATCCTCCTACCCCCAGCCCCATTTTTTAATAGTGGTAGTGGTAGTGGTAGTGGTAGTGGTAGGGGTAGGAGTAGAGCAGGCAGGCCAGCGTTTGGGCAGGACAACGTCTGCGGGGTCTGCTAGCATGTTCAATAAAAGTACACCTAGGTCGTTCTCTGCCAGCATTTCCTTTCGTTTCTGCCATTTAACCTTTCAACGTGTTTAAGCCGACGTAAACTACTTTGCTTCATTTATCTTTTTATATTTATTAATGGATATATAATAAGGAACTGTTTCTGGTAACGAAACGGTTAAATTAATCTTATTGGTTACCTATATTTGCTTCATTCGTTATTTAAACGGGATGGAACATTGGTAAAAATAATACGTTAAAAACTTCATTTACGGTTTTCTAGAAACTTCAGTTAACTTTAACTGGAATGTAGTAGTTAGTTACATACAAGCTCATAAAGTTAGACACATGTAGTTAAACTTCCGGCCGGACTAGGAATTGTTGCCAACTTTCTTTGATAGAATGAATGCCAACCGTTTGAAATGCTCGCTCATGGATTGTCGTTATTTTATACACTGTATGCCTGTTCTGTTCAATATGGACAACGGGCAAAAAGTGGACATTGTTACTGTTAGAAAACAAACACATCTTCATGGCCTTTAAACTTTGCGATGTGACCAAGGACATCAGTAACAGTGTTCAATTTTTGCCAGTTGTCCATATTACAAATAACAGTAGGGTTAGCATACTTAGGATCTCGACATCTTTCGTTTCAACTCAAAGGACTAAAACGACGGGACCATCCAAGGAATGCCCGGCCCGAGTATGTCCAACCCTACAAAGTTTGGGCCAATCCGTGTACTATCTTTGCCCGACCCAGCATATTCCTCGTCATTCTAGTGTTGGAAATTCTCGGGCCGGGTTTCCTTGACTGGGGCAAGCCTGGATTTGTCACTCTGATTGGGATTTGAACCTGGGGCGACAACGCTCTGCCAATTGCGCTCTAGGCGGTCGCTACAAAGGAAATAGGAAAGTTAATTTTGATGTGTAACTTCTTTTCTCTCGCTTTCCTGCAATCTGTGGGAGTGATTTCGTGAAAAGGGACAAATGTGTGTAACAGGAAGCCGGGGAAGCGCGCGCTATTTGATTTGACCAATGAGCGCGCGCGGTGGTATAGTTGGCCGTCAGATGGTACCAACGTATTTTCTAAAAGGTTGGTACTGTGACGAGAAAGAGAAAGGGAAATAGAAAAGGAGAACGCATCAGCTGTGCGCTTAACCTACAATGTTGTGTATAAGTGTTAATGTTGCTTATTACCAAGGTGAGATGTCAGATGTGGTCAGATGCGACTACTGTAAGTCTCGCTTTTTTTATACGACAGATAACTATATAATACATCTCGTTATACATTTAAATACCGATTGATTGCTTTTACCCCAATTAATTGATCAAAATATAAACACTACGCTCAATAAATTGAAAGAGACTTATTCCATTTCGTTCAGTACAAATCGCTATAATCAATCAAATATACGAACGAATGGGAAATTTTATCGTACGCAGATCTGTTTATTTATTACATTTATTGTCTTTAACCGGAGGACAGGGTAAAATATGGAAACCCTGATGGAACGCTACCGTACTGGTAATTTACCGTTTTCAACTTGCTTGCAACAAAGCTTGGTTGCACTTTTGAAATATAATAATTCGAAATCAAAAGTACTAGTGTAACATCTGTGTGAAAGGATGTAAATTAGAGTAAGTAAATTAATTTGTTTATTTAGGTAGATGTTTACAAGAAGTGGAAATATAGACAAGGTAATTGAAGGGAACCAATGTATGCAGAAATACACAACTTACAACTAAAAGTATAATTAATATATGTAATGCTAATGATTTAGTTCTATCACTTACTTACGGAAGTGATAATTGGGTATGGAATAAGAAGCATGAAAGTAAGACAAATGCAGTGGAATTGCGATCTTTACGTAGAATGTGTGATATAAAGCGTATTGACCGCATCCGGAACGTGCACAAGTACTAAAATAGAAAAGTAGTTTACGCTGGTTTGGACACGTTGAAAGATTGACTAAAAATCTAGGTTTATATGGCTAAAGTGAAAGGAAATGCTGGCAGAGGACGACCTATGTATACTTTTATTATACATATAAAATTGTGTTGATCGATCTAAATATTAAAAGTACACACAATCGTCGAGCATCTATGAAAGGTATGATGAATATAAAAGAAGCGAAAGAGATATATCAGGATCGTAGCAAATGGCATTCGATTGTCTCTGCCTACCGCTCTTGGGATAAAAGGCGTGATGATAGATCAACTAATAATTCCAATATCTTCTGTTCTGTTTAATATGGGCATCTGACTAAAAGTGGACACTGTTACTGGTGTGTGTGGTCTCTTTTATATCGTGATGGTGTTTTGTTTTTCTGAATAATATGAGAAAAGGCGGTTTTGCCTTGCACCACATCAATTTAGTACTAAATCTTTATTTAAGTACTATATTATATCTAGTTAGACTAGCAGTTGCCCGCAACTTCGTACGCCTTGTATTAGGAATAGTGATATAATTTATGTAAATACGCGTAGAATTTTCCTTTAATTTTATTGCCTAGTGAGTCAGAAGTTCTTCCCGTCCCCCGTGAAAATATTTCCTCATACACAATTTAACACCCCGTTGCACCCTTTAAGGGTATTTTCTCAAAAAAATCTTCTTTTGATCACCTCCTATGTCCTCGAGCTAAGTTTCAAGTGGATCCGACCAAAACAAAATAATTGCTCACACAAACTTCACCACCTCTTAAAAGGTCGTTTTTAATTTGTAGGTACAAAATTTAAAGTTGATTTGATGACCCCATTTCACCCCTTTGGGGTTTCTTTAAAAAAATATTTTTAGTGCACCTCAAGATACCTTTCGTTGATTGTCAGTCAGTCAGCGACACGACAGATTTATATATTTAGATTTAGTGGAGATATATTACGGGTGAGGAAGGTAGGGACCGTGATGATGATGTTGTGTTTAAAAGTAAACCTAAGTTCTGCCGGGTATCCTGAGGCCGGGGAGCCTCAGGGTCCTTCTGAAGGCATAAACATATAGATATCCTGGAATATAGAATTGTTTTTTAACTATAACTGGAAACACTTAAGAAAATTAAAGGACGTAACTGTGGGTTCTGCGATCATAAAATATTTTTATATCTTCCTAGAGTAATAAATATAGTGACATTTTTCTCTTAAATTAGAATGTACTTATATGTCCATAAAAATAAATAAACGACTCTACATATTTTTTTCTTCTTCATGGGTTTCCTTATGGCTCTTAAGTTTTTGTCTTTTAGCCAATGGTATTTGTGAGGCTATATTTAACAAATTTGTTTATTGGAATTTTTATTTTAAATATTTACATCATAACTTAAATGTATAGTATTAAATAAATAATATATTTAAAAACTATATATACAATTTATAAAAAGAATACCTCTTCCAGAACCCCTCCCTGTGGCATGGTTCCCAAAACACTGGCTGCGTTACCTCGCTGAATGGTTAAACTGCTCCTTTGAGCGAGGTAAGAGCCAGCCTTTAGGTCACCCGAGGCGTGGACTAGTCTCGTAATTTTTTTTATATTACATTTATTAAAACAATATTAATTAATATATACCTACCTACTTACAAAGTTTAAATATTATAAAAAAGAAACACAGGGAACCCCATGAGTAGCTCTCTAATCATGAATATGTAGTGATACATACTCATAAGTAGAAAACCTTCTCGAAATCACTGTCCTGCGGTAAAGTGCCAAGAAGGCTAGCAGCGTTTCCTCGCTGTATGGCTATGATAATACGTTGCCCAAGGTATGCTCCAGCCCTCTTGTCACCTGAAATGTCGATTAGATTATGATAGTTCCTTATATAATTTCTATGCTCCGAGGCCCCACGGACACATAGTTTCAATCCCAAACGGCGCAAATTCAACGTGTATTATTTTTAGTGTTATGCTAAAATCCGTAATACTGAATAATTTCAACTAACTAACATCGTTAAAGCCCGGGAATCGAACCGTAGCACTAGGAGCTTGATCCCAAAATAAAGATGAATAGGTATGTTTAAGCTGAAGTTTCAAAGATTATCCTTAGTGGAAACTTAGAGGATCTTCCCATTTCGTTCCCTTAGAGCTTATCTCTAAGCTTTCGCTTTTCGACTAAAGTTCATTGTTCCTATGGGACCTTTTTAGTTGCAACTCAGTTTTACAAATTTTTATTAATAAATTAACTAAGAAATATTGTATATACCAATAGTCCGATCAATGAAGGCATTTTAGGTATAATATATCTATTTGTCCCTGTAACTTTTGCCATATAAAACTTCTCTTTATCCTTCATTCTTTCAACGTGTCCAAATCAGCGTAAACTACTTGTATTTATTTTAGTGATAACATCATTTTTCAGTTCGTATTCTTCTCTAACATTAGATATAATATGTATTAGATAGTTATAAGTACATACAAAAATTCACCCTTCAATGACATTCAGTTTAGGTGGATTATTTTTCGCCAAAAGTCGAGCCAAAAACTCATAGATTTCTAGTGCTTCCATGGATATCTCGTGCTTCGGAGAGCTCGTAAATACTGTTGAAAATAGATACTACTTATATTTTGAAAGTGATGATAGCTTAGGTGACATATTTTCAATTCGATTCAAAACTCGATTCGAAAATTCGCTATATGTGGACATTGCGATCAGTGTCTCTGACTACGTCGTAAGAGAGAACGAGGTAAACCGCAAAATAAAGCTAGTTCTTCAAAATAAATAGGTACATTCCCATACATGTGGGTAAAATTAATTGAATATTCCTAGGTACTTAATTCGATGACCCTTCCCGTCAATCTACTTAACAACGGCACTCCCTCACTTGTATGTCAACGTCTAATCAATCTAACACATTCGTAATCTAGAAATGTTGATGTAAGAATCTAAAGGCAAAGTGGTTTTAGTATAGTGGTTGTGACATCGTTGACAGAAGTGAAGCAGCATATTATATAGTAAATTATACACCTTTATCTCCTTGGGTAGACGAAATATTTATTTTTTCTGAAGACTTGTAAAGAAGAAGTTTTGAAAATTTTCGTTCTTTGAAAAAATATATAAATAAAAATGAAATGCACCATTACAGCAATTTTGGCAATTTTTAAAAAATGTTTTTAGGCAAAGAAAAATTGGAAAAGTGGGATTTTTGTAAGAACTGAAGACCAATAAGGAATGAAAGTTAATATGAGATCCACGGGCGAAGCCGGGGCGGAAAGCTAATGTTTAATATATTTATTAAATATTTAACTTAATTAATGATTAATTAACTCACGCACAGTAATGCATTATTGGGTAAATTCCGAAACCAATTTGCATACCTATAGAGACACTAACAAGCGTACATCACGCCGCATACATTATACAACAATTTCATTAACTTTTAATTATGAGGGATAATATGCATTTTGATTTATGAAAACCATGTATTGGATTTTAAACCCGAGGACTCAGGTTCACGCATCAATTTTATTTTAATACTAGCTGTTTCCCACGACTTCGTACGTGACTATTTCAGAATGTTGGCAAACATACATTTCATACATAGCTTTTGTCATGTTCACCTATGCCCATCCCGTTCCCGTCGTCATGCCGTGATGGTATATAGCCTATGTTACTCAGGGATAATGTAGCATTCCAATGGTGAAAGAATGATCAAAATCCGTCCAGTAGTTTTTGAGTTTATTCGTAACAAACATACAAAAATACAAATCTTTCCTCTTTCTTTGCTTTTTAACCGAACTTCAAAACAGAAGGAGGAGGTTTACAATTCGTCGGAATCTTTATTTTTTTTTATGTATGTTCCCCGATTACTTGAAGACGCCTGGTCCACAGGTGGTTCCATTTTTTTAGTGAAAATTGGTTCAGTAGTTTTTTAGAAATTTTGAAAAAACTGACTTTATAAGTACATTTTTCTTAATATCTCGATGAAATATGTACCCATTTTGACGACTTATTTTTTTAAGGATATAGTAATTTTTCGACATTATCTTACAGACATAATAACTAAAATCGGTTTAGTAGTTTTTCAGAAATTCAGTAATTTGTCTCTGTTTACGGCTGAAAATTATGTATCAGAGAAAAACCTTAGCAACGGTTGCTATTGACACGAAGTTGTAAATTTTGTATCGACGGTGGTCTAACGGCTAAAGGTATGGTATGGTATGGTGCAGCTCAGGATGCAAATGGTTCAAATCCCATCCACAGCAGTATTTTTTTTAAATTTTTCCATTTTTTTTTTATTTACGTTCTTATTTGTCTCTCAGGGCAGCAAAATCACTTAAAAGGGAAAAATAAATGACCTTTAAAAAAAGAGTGTACCGACTTCAAAAATTTGCATTGAAAAGTAAGAAATAATAAATATTTCGTCGTAGAATTTGAAGACGGTTGGTGCCAAATTAGGATACAAAGTAAATATAATTAAATTCACAAGAAAGGTTTATGTGTAACAAACATCACGTCTTTGGGGAGCGGACCAGTAACCAACATCAATGTATTATTTTAATAGTTTATAATACTTCTCCTTGGAATAAGCAAATTATTTTGATATTAAGTTGCCATTTCTGATATTATGTATTTAAGTAAAAATACAGGGTACCCAGCTGTATATAGTCTAGACGACAAGTTCAAAATGGTCTAAAATAGAGATACTGCTCTTAAAATTATGTGCGATAGCTCATTGGATTCGGAATGACGCCTAAAAAAATCTGCCAAAAGAGTGTATTAGCACATAAAAAATTGCAAAAGTTATAAACAATTAAAGATGAAAAAAAAAGGCATTTCGTTTTTCGCCAATATTTCATAGACTATTCATATTTTAAAAAAATCATAAAAAGATTCTTAAAGAGAAGGAAATTTCCATTAAAAAACTCCCAGCTCCCGGAACTCTATTTCCATTATTTATGCGCGCGGCATCAAAAGCGAGTACGACACATTGATTAATTTGTACTTGAACAAAAACTGAAAAATCCAAGTAATATTGTTCAAGTACAAAAATGATTATAAACAAAGTATGAATATTTTTTTAACTTTTATGGCGTGATCTTGTTGAGTATGTATATAAGAAAGGCTCCACGAAGCGAAATGTTTTTACGACAATTATTTAAACATTTTTTTTTCATTTACAATCAAGACGGAAGTTCGAGAAAATTTTGTTAGTTAACAATCGTTTAACTTGTTGAAAAATTAACTTTAACGAAAATTTCCAACGGGGATAAATTTTTTGAAGTGTTCAAAATACACCATAATTTTTTCAAATTTTTAAAAATATATTCAATACCTTAAAAAATTAATCAATGTGTCGTACTCGCTCTTGATGCCGCGCGCGCAACCTAAAAATGAAGCGCGGAGACCCATTTTCAGCGTTAAATTAAAAATATAAATAATGGAGATAGAGTTCCGGGAGCTGGGAGTTTTTTAATGGAAATTTCCTTCTCTTTAAGAATCTTTTTATGATTTTTTTAAAATATGAATAGTCTATGAAATGTTGGCGAAAAACGAAATGCCTTTTTTTTCATCTTTAATTGTTTATAACTTTTGCAATTTTTTATGTGCTAATACACTCTTTTGGCACATTTTTCTAGGCGTCATTCCGAATCCAATGAGCTATCGCACATAATTTTAAGAGCAGTATCTCTATTTTAGACCATTTTGAACTTGTCGTCTAGACTATATACAAAGTCTTCCTCTTATAGGCGATAGTATTTGTGAGGCTATACCTAACGAGTGGCCAGTTCTGTTAAGCTATATTTAGTTGGAAAAGCCTCGAACTGTAGTTTCTAATTTATAAAGGCCACTCGGCCACCGACGCACCCTGCGCATGGTACGATCTTGACATGCCCGAGGATTTTGATGGCTTAGAATAAAGACAGTGCCTACTTCGAGGGTGTCCTTTGACAACATTTTTTGTCACTTCTTTTCCTGTGAAATATTTGTATCAGAAAACACAGGTCGTTTGCCTCTAAGATTTTTGCGACAATGTTAACTTAATAAAAATATTCATGTAGTATCACTGAAACAACAAAGAGTGCTGTTTTGAAACGATTTTTTTTTTGCAAAGCTCTGTATAATCTCGTTTCGGTCTCCTTTGAGCTACTACGAACAACTTGTAATGGAAAACATTAAAGAACAGAATTAAATATTAATGACCTGAAAACAATAGCTTTGTTTTCTTAATGAAATTCCAATTGAAATGTTCGTTATTTTTGGAAATTAATTTTGTTTTTGGAATTTACTTATGAGTTTCAACAAAAATCAGTGAGTTTAGCATACTTAGGAGTACATCTTTTGTTTTCGTTTGGCTCGAACGAAGGCTAAAACGGCTGGTTCACACCAATGGCAAGCCAAGGAATGCCCGGCTTGAGAATGTCCAAGACTAGAATGCCGAGCAAATTCCTGGGTCGGGCAAAGACAGTTTGCGGATTTGTCTGGACATTCTAGGATTTAACTTAGAAAAACGAAGGACGTCGCGATAGCCGACCAATTGTTTCAAGTGGTTTATAATAATTTAAACCAATATTTTAAGTATATATATACATCGACTCCAAATAATTAATTTCAACCTAAAACTGCTTTGAGAATACTTTGTTTCTCTTAGACACTTTGTTTATTGGCACACCTCCATAGCATTGATACTTAAATATTTTATTATGATATAAAAACATTTTCGCCTCTACGATCAATCATTATATTACAAAAGTAGCCCACGCACTGGTCCGGTATCTCACAGAAAATATTCGGTCCGGCCGCCGTATGATCGAGATAGAAGACAGGCCACACATTAGCAATGTATATCATACGATCTAGATCACATGCAATTCACTCATCCACACAGACACACAAGATTCAATTAAACAAAGGCGTGTGGATGTGTGTGTGTGTGACAGATCGTTCCGGTCAACGAAATCAACCACAAATACAACGATTTGAAAACGGATGGTGGGCCGAGCGATAAGAATTGGACGAGTCTGTGATCGGTTTCGGTGGACCGTACGGCGACCGGCCGGGGATTGGACGAATGTGTGGGCACCTTTACTAGCAGTTGCCCGCGACTTCGTACGCGTTGTATTAGGAATACAATGTTTACACCCCATTTCACCCCCTTAGGTGTTGATTTTCGCAAAATCCTTTCTTAGTGAACCTCTACTCTCCCTAAGGAATTACGTTCCAATTTTAATTTTAAACCTTCAGTGGTTTAGGCTGTGCGTCGATTGTCAGTCTGTCAGCGACACGACGGTTTTATATATTTAGATTACCTGCTATATTAAAATGTCCTCATCTAAAATAAATTGTTTAGATATATAGTGGACATAGGATTCTACGACATTATAGCGAAACCGGTTTAATACCGTCCGCGCTGTGATAGTTGTGATTAGTCAGTGATTAATATGACATCACAGTCAGCGGGAATATCTTATATACCGATTAATCGGCATATTGTTACTGTAACGTCTATAATATTTAATATTGGCAAATCATAGGTTAACATTGATGGAGCCATAATAAGAAGACGAAGAAGTGATAATTATTATAAAAATTTAATATAAAAAACCCCCGAGTTGGTGATGATTTAGCTATCAGTATTTGGCTGCTTCCAGATGATGCATCGACATCAGGTCAAGGTTACCGTTGTTGTAATATCATTGATTGATTTTCATGAAACATAGCTAAGAACACTCCCGATCAAGTCACCTTTTAAACAAAAAAAAACTAAATCAAAATCGGTTCCTCCGTTTAGGAGCTACGATGTCACAAACAGACACACATATACATATAAACAGATACACACATTAAACTTATAAGACTTAGCACAAATATGACGATCACGTTGAAAGAATGAAGGATAAAAGATTGACTAAAAAGGTTTATATGGCTGAAGTGAAAGAAAATGCTGACAGAAGACGACCTAGATGTACTTTTATTGAACATATAAAAAAATATATTGATCGATGGAAATATTAAAAGTACACACAATCGTCGAGCATGTAATGAAAGGTATGATGAATATAAAAGAAGCGAAATATATCTCTTGTCAGGATAGTAACAAATGTCATTCGATTGTCTCTGCCTACCCCTCTTGGGATGAACGGCGTGATGATAGATAGATAGATACATATCCAGGGGCTCCATGTGAAATAGTGTAGCCCTTTTCAATTGGAACGGAAGTAAGGATGTTGTGACATATCAGCATATGGCGTTGTTATCGCAAAACTGAGTCGCTCTTGGTTGATATTTAAAAAAAAACTCGTTTTAGAAAAGTCTTAATGGACCCAGACCGGTCTATTATTTGATAGTGATAAAAGGCAAACTATGAAGACACTTTTCTCTTGAGACTAAAAACAGATTTCTCAGTCAGCGATGAGTCGATATCCTGACCTTTTTGCATCTCAAGGGACCAGCAAGTATCGGAAACTTATGTCCATTGAATTCTTAGGACGACACCACGCGACTCAAGTTGAGTTCCTATAATATTATCTTACTAGCGACTCGCCCCGGCTTCGGTTGGGTACAACTTTTTGTTATTTAACAGTTGTTAATTAACTAATCTTTGATTAACTTTGACAAGGCTTTCAGAAACTGAGTGTTAGTGAATCAAGTCTGGAAAAAGTTAACCCTAGCGAGTTTTTATGGCGTATGCTGTCTAATCCGTCAGAGATATAATAAAATGATGTAGGAAAGAATTGTGTAGAATAAAATGATCTACAAAAAGCCTCTATCTCTATTAGATAAGAAATGTAGTAATAAGCTTAATTGTTATTCAAATAGTTGTTAACCCGTGCGAATCTTAGTAACATTAAGTATAGAGTCAGTGGTCGGCCATTTCATCGTATTTTTCTGTTTTTTTTTCAAAAAAATATTTCACTAATAGTAAGCTAACATATTCCCGAGTATAGGCTATATTTTATTTTGTTCGAAATTATCTATGGGCGAAGCCGGGGGCAGAAAGCTTAATAAATCTTACTTAGAGCCTCTAATAATTTCATATCGTCGTATATATCGTAATATTATAAATGCGAAAGTGTTTATGTTTGTCCTTCTTTCACATAAAAACGGAGCAACGGATCTACCGGTTTTTTTGTAGGTATAGAGATAGTTGGAGGGCCGAGATAGTTTATTTCACAGGCGAAGCCAGGGCGAAAAGCTAGTATAAATTATGTCGATTTTTGAAACGATGATAAATATTCATCAAAATAAGTGCGGACGTCGAATGTACGTACCCTTTGAAGCACGAAAAGTCGATTAAAGTATTAATTTTAAAATTAGTACATAGCATTTAACCCTTTGATTTAAAAAAAAAACCCGAGTTCCGTTTTTAAAGTGCAACGCTCCATTGGGTTATATTTCTATCTACCGCGTTTTAAAGAAAATTACAGTTTATTTTAGCTGCAAAAAATTCTAACTTAGAAAAATATTATAACACAAAACCGGTCGGTGTTTGGTTTTATTCAGTATTTTATGTACTTATGTATTTTTTTGTTGTAATTCCAATGAGTTGTAATTCCTGACGCATTTATACTGGTCGACTAAAACATTAACAGTTCATCAATTGAACCTTCAGTTAATGAACAAACAGAGGCCTTACTCGACTTAATCGATCCTAAAATGGATTTATCTATTTACTAGCGCCTTGCTCCGACTCCGCCCGGGTTAACAAATATATACAAGCTTCACACTAATGATTTTAATTTACCCTTCGATGAGGTTGAAAATTTTTGTAAGGGATTTTTTTTTTGTTTTAGTTTTCTTTTTTTCTAAACCATCTTCGCATTATTGCCTTTCAAATGAAACTAGTTTGGCGCACATCGGTTGAATGGTTTCAAAGTCTATAACGGACATAGATAGGTAGAAACATTTTTTGTGTTTTTTGTAACATAAAGTACACAAGCATAACGATTATTACAACAATTCTTCTTCAACTCATGGGATATTAAAAAAAAAGTTACTGGTTATGGGTACCCATGTTTAGGGACTTCATTTCGAATAGATTTATTAAGATTGTTGTCCCACGACCAAAATTCATGGGTCTCGTTTGCTATTTACAGTAGGTATTTAAGGCGACACGCGACTTATTTTGTCCATATCTCTTTAGAAAGATGTAAGCAAGATGGACTGCTATTAAAATCGATAAGATAACCAAGGATAAGATAGGATAGACCAAAATTCACGTACCAGAAACATGAGAAAGTACGATTCTCAACAAAACCTGTCTTGCGATAATACACGAAAATTTACAGAGTGTGTATTACTATAGCCGCTATAACACCAAATAATAAAAATAATAATACAATAAACAATTTTTTTCGGCGTTTTATCATGGCAAATAAAAGTTGCTAATTTACTAATGTGTGTAAAATAACATGTGCCATTTACACAAAATAATTATACCTAAGTCCAAAAGAAATGTTTTTAATACAATCAGTTAACCCTATTAAGTAAACAAGGGAGTATATATAACAAAGAGTCAGAACGGCACGTCCCACTGGATGGTTAAGGGGCTTTTTGGACTTTTCAACCGTGAAATTACTTGTCTTATTTAAGATTTGGAATCACCTTTTATTACACCGGCCTCTACATTAAATGTTAAATTAATCAGCGCCTTAAGTGATTTGTTAAATCAAATTAAAAAACAAGTATTAGGGTATTTTAATCTACTTATACATGTTTAAAAGTAAAAGTAGTATACGCTGGTTAACAAAAAAGTTTTATATGGCTGAAGTGAAAGGAAATGCTGGCAGAGGACGACCTAGGTGTATTTTTATTGAATAGGGTGAAAGGCGTGATGATAGATAGATAGATCGATAATAAACAGAACAGGTGGCAAGCCCGTTGCTGCACTTAATGTACCTAGATTTTTTACATACTTTATTTTATCATGAATGCGATGCCTCCCCCAACCTTAGACATACCTTATTAGCTTCTTAACCGGTGTTATCCGTCTCACAGTTACTTAAATACGACCGGATCCCTAAAATTAATTAAGTCTTATTATAATCTGTACCTAAGCAACTGTAACATTTCCTGAACAAAGTTTCACAGTAAAAATATAAGCCGAGAAAGTCCTGATTAAAATTCTCCTCCAGAGGTTTATTGGCGATTTTTTCATCTACCACTCTCTTTATTATTATTCCCTTTTGAATAAGTTCCGTTTCAAATAAAATATTAGAATTTTTCGACTCGAATTTTTGTAATATCCTTGAAATTGATTGTTTGATTTACATACAAAATTTTTTCTTTTGTCTCAAATATTTTATTTATTCAACTTATGTTAATAAAAGTTTGAATTTGAAAAATTCTATACATTTCAATCCATTAATAATTCATTAGTAAACAAAACTTTTTAAAATAAAATATAGTCTGCCTTACGATAAATGTTTAACCAGTGCAGTGTTTAATTTAAACATAGCTCTGTCTTAGTCGTTCATATTAAATGACAGATTTGTAAGAAAGAGAAAAAGCATAGTTTAGCTAAAGAGATGTTAAACACCATTTTGTGGTAAGGCCCATAATGTTTTATTAAGTTACAATTGAGATCTTTTATAAAATTCAGCTCAAAACTTTTATAATATTGTCATGCATATATCCAACAATTGAGAAATTATAGTATGAAATAAAGATTTCTTAGCCAATATGTAAACACTTTTCAGTCCAATAAATTTTACAAAAACCTTAAATACACTATGTTGAAAAAAAAACGAGCACTTAAGAACACCAATGTTATGTGGCACGGCGGCTTGGAATTACATGTTCTAAAGTTTAAAGGATTTGGAAGAGGTTCCAAAAGACTGATTCTCTCTGTAGAAGGCCTGGTTCTGACAGAAAAAGATGTACGGAGCAGAGGGGTGATCGATCTCTTGTCAGTCAAGCTCTTAGAAATCGACGAAAATCTTACAATTATCTTAAAAACCCACCTACAAGAAGTGAGATTGGTGAGAGTTAGCAAATGGACTGTACGGAGGAGACTTATCGAAGCAGGCATACATTCTCACAGACCAGCTAGAGGACCAAAATTACTCCGTGGGCATCGCGCAGCAATACTAAGTTTTGGGCAAAATTTGTTACTATGGACAATTGAGGATTGGGGTAGGGTTCTGTTTTCTGATGAGGCCCGTATATGTCTACATGGTGAAGACATACATCGGAGAGTACTGAGAAGACAAGGCGAACGTTGTGCCGACGTGTGCTTTGAAGAGGTAACGCCATGCGGTGGAGGGTCCTTAATGCTCTGGGCAGGAATAACTTCTGAAGCTCGTACGGAGTTAGTTTTTTGTCAAATGGGACACTTAATGCACATCGCTATATCTCAGAAATTCTCGTTGCACATGTGCAACCTGCATTGGTTGTTATGGGAGACAGGTCCATTTTTATGGATGATAATGCTCGTCCTCATCGTGCCGTTGCAGTATCCGCCTATATGAAGGAGGTTGGGATTCCTCGATTGGATTGGCCAGCGAGGAGTCCCGACCTTAACCCTATAGAGCATCTATGGGACGTACTAAAACCGGGTTTTAGCTGGAACTCCAGCTCCATAAAATCTGACAGAGTTAAAAAAAAAGTGATTCAGGCTGAATGGGAACTTATACCACAAGATATCATAAGAAACCTGATCGGGAGTATGAGAAAAAGAATTGCAGCTGTCATAACTGCAAGAGGTGGACATACTCGATATTGATTTTGGTGTAGGTTCATTTAAAAAAGATTATTTAAAAAAATATTTAAGTTTAATTTGTCACTTCATTCTCATTAAAATTACTTAATAAACTGGTTTTTCATTTTTTATTCAATTTACCTCATATTTCTACTTGTGATAATTAAAAAAATGTAGAAATTTGATTATAATATGTTGAAACATCATAAAAAATAATTATTAAACCATTATTAACTTCAAAATATAATAATAACCAATAAAGTTTTAACTAAACATTAAAATATTAAATATAATTTAAACATTTTTCTATACTGCTACCGTACGGAAGCTGTACGGAAAAACTGTAAACAAAAACAAAAACAAAAAAAAGCAAAACTGTAGACACTAGAATTTTGTGAACGACTGTGATGGACTTAACGATCTAATAAGGCTTCCTTGTTTTACGGAACCCTAAAAGTCATCATAATTTAGCTAAAAAAAGTTGTCACAAAATAATATATAAGTTTACTATAAATTCAACATTGAACCAATCAGTCGTAAATTAAATAAATAAAAATTAAATGCTATTCGTTGGTTTTTGCAATAAGGTTTTTAGGAAAAGAATAACTGGTAAAATTGTTTTTTTTTTAATTAAAGTGGATAACAGTTAAGGTGATTAGTATCCTCAAATCCGCTGGAATGAGCATTTTCGACAGACTACTGCTCGTTTACTGATGGACTAAAATTTTAGAAAAAATTATGTACTAATTATCAATTCTAGTACAACAAATCCTAAAATATTTTTTGGAAGAGCTAAACTTCAATATTTAAAATAATAATAATGGAATGGTGTTTTTTGGCTTTAATTGTCTACTGCTCTTAAACGGCTATGACGTTTCGAAATATTTACATGCCTAAAAATAAATAACATGTTGTGCTTTAAACACAACGAAGTATATCTAAATCAATTAACATTTTCTTTTAAATAATATCGAAATATGGCAATTTCGAAGGTGTTTCGGGGCGCTGCTCGGTGACCATTTGTATGGTCAAGGCCGTTGGGGACACTAATACTATCACAAATATACATTAACATTGAATATTAAAGCAATGAATAGAACGCAAATCGGTGTAAAATTACTGTAAACCATTAATTAAAGCTAGTTGCTTCAATAAAAGTGATTTAGGAGAGTTTGTGTGGCCCCTCAGGACGTTGCCTTAATGAAGGCATTGAGGGAATAATAACGGCCTTTAAACGGACACCTTATACCACCCTAATACAGCCTTCTTTGATAGTGGTAGAGTCAGTTAAACGAAATAGTTTTATCAATGTAATTTCTGAAAATATTAGTTTAAGTTCATCTTACCGGTATCTTTTGCCACACTTTTAAGAAATTCTGTCTAACATTGAAATAAATCATTTATTAGATATTTTGTCTCATATTTTTCATACTATATTATGATTGTTGTATGAATTAATTAAACGTTAATAAAATAAGTATGGTATAATATAACCTATTTAATAGATCACAAATTATAGAATTTTGATGTGACTTGGCCAACACAAAAAGATTTAATGACGTCCTATTAATACAAGGAGCGCGGGGTGGTTATACAGTAGGTTTTAATAGATGTAGATGGTTAGGTAACCTTAATTATATCATTATAAAATGCTATGTGAAACAATACATATATTTTAAATTTTAAATTTATCATAGTGACAAAATTACTAGTTGTTTATTTTAAATTACACTTTCCCGGGGAATGACATATTTTCCCAGGATAAAAGGGTACGCTTTAGTCTTCCAGCTATATCTGTACAAAAATCACGACAATCTGTATAATTTATTTAAAAAAAATAGTATCGTCAGTAATTATTATCAGTAACCACTCTATATTCTCTTTGTTCTTTAGCGACAATCTTTACTCTTACTATATGAATGTAAACAATGAAAATTTTATTTAATCGATTTTAATAAATTTCAAACACATTATATAAAAATATTTATTTTCTGCACACCAAACTTTAGCTATGCCAAATTTAACTATGCAAAAGGTATGTCAGGATCGTAGCAAATGGCATTCGATGGTCTCTGCCTACCCCTCTTGAGATAAAAGGCGTAATGATAGATATATACTTAGGATAGGTATATATGCGGGGTAAATGTTCATTAAAAGTCATTAGAATTGTCATTAAGCTCTCTGCTCTCATGAAAGTTTAGTAGACTGAATATAGAAAATATACCTACATAACTAGCTTTCCGGCGTGACTTCGTCTCAGATTTTTTTTTAAATGTGTCATAAGAAATTATCCAGAAGGGTTTCCCGGATAGAAAGTAACTATGCACTCACCGACCCTCCAACTACGAGTAACTATGTGAAAAAAATTACCATAGTTCATTTAATAAATTACGTATTTGTTTGAAGTGTTGTGATTGACAACAAAAATATTATCAGTCAGTAATTATTTATTGGCAGCATTTTAAAAATTATTGTAACGCAGTGGCTATATGGTTATATTCCCTTTGTTTTTTACTCTTTGCGAGCCGCCATGTTTGACATTGACAATATGAATGTAAACAATGAAAATTTTTTCCAACACGAATAAAAAATATTAATTTTTTGCACACATTCTTCATATAAACTTGAAGTACCTATACCAAATCTCATACTCCTCGGTGACGCACAACCAAGGTTTGTCTTCAAATAAGGTAGATTCTAACTTCTTTTAATAAAAGTTTAAATTTGAAAAATTATATCTCTGTGCATAAAATCACGTCAATCCGTTGCTCTGTTTCGCATTTAGTGTAACTATATGACCCGTGCGAAAACTTCGCAAAACTTCAACTACTCTCCAACAGATGGCGTCTGTTACAAAATACATAAATTAGTCTAATTAAAAAAATATTTAACATGGTTAAAAGGGGGATATTATATTATATGAGAATTACAATTACATGACAATTCAAACTCGCTAAATATAGCCAGTGTTACGCACACCGCAAGGTTAGATGTTATCCTGAATTACATATAACGCGGTACCATTGGCAAAAGCTAGAACAGAAAGCATAATCCTTATTTGCTTATGAGAATTACACGTAAATTTGCATTGTACCCTCTCCCTTTTTGTACTTTTGGAGGATTTTAATCACGTCGGTTGTTCTTAACGATGGACAGAACCCCGTTAAAATAAATGTCCGTCATTTATATCTGTGCCGTCATGGGGGTGCTTCTGCTTATCAAAGTTTTACTTAGATATATAGTGCGTCGGTAGCCTAGTGGTAAAGTACTGGGTTCGTTAACGTACATGAAGATAAACTATACTGGTACACTCTAGACCAAGTTGTACGCCCATGTATGGGGCAGGAACAAATTAGGGCGAGTCCGACTCACACTTTGCCGATTTTTATTATTTGTTGTTTGACTTAAGCGTATGCATTATAGTTATGCTGGTTTGTATGTATTGCCATTACTAAAATCGAGCAAAAAAACGCCGAATAAAACACGTTTCTTATACGGGGACTCCCTTTAATTTTTAACTTAATTTTATTTTTATTATTTGATGTTATAGCGGCTTTAGAAGTGTCCTACCTATTACGGTTCAAAAGAACAGGGACAGACGGACGGACGGACAAAGTGATAGGGTTTCCGTTTATATTATTTGGGTACGGAACCCTAAAAATCCTAAATAAAGGGTACACAAGGTACCCCAAAAAATTATTTAACCATTTTTGAGCCTTTTTTTCCAAAAACTCGACCAACACGACTAATTAATTTTTTTTTTTTTAGATTGAAGCCAATATAATTCAAACGAAGATATCGGCATGTCGAACTTTTGCTGAAATAACCGAACAAAAATAAAAACATTTCCAATGTTAAAAATCCCAAACTGATTTTCATCTAATCTCATCCGCGTTTACAACAATTTCAATAGAACTTCAACACTCAAAAAAGGGACAAATCACATTAAATTCCTTATCAGAAATCAAAGGCTTTCCAAAGACACAAACCAAAGACAGAAATTAACTAGCGACTCGTTCCTGGCTTCGCATGGCTACAAATTTGATTTATAACATTTTCAATATTAACACTGTATGTTGCAACGAATAAATGAACGAATAGATGAATTTTAAAATGTTGCCAATTACTGACTGATACTATTTTTTTTTATTCCGTTACAAAGAAACATTGAATTTTGTGTGATTTTTTATTAAATTAAATCAAATTTCAACATATTCTACGTCATTTCATGGCATTGTGATTTAATTATTACTAAGACTCCGCTGTCCATCCGTCTGTCTGTCTGTCTGTCTGTCCGTCTGTCACCAGGCTGTATCTCATGAACTGTGATAGTTAGGCAGTTGAAATTTTCACAGATGATGTATTTCTGTTGTCGCTATAACAACAAATACTAAAAAACAGAATAAAATAAATATTGAAGGGGGCTCCCATACAACAAACGTGATTTTTTTTGCCGATATATAGATAATGGTACGGAACCCTTCGTGCGCGAGACCGACTCGCAATTGGCCGGTTTTTTTTTATTAATAAGGCTGATATTTTATGGTCTTGTTTAAATTATTGTTGTAAACCGACATTGTAGCCGTGCGAAGCCGGTGGTGGGTGTCACATAGTATACACTGTGGCATACCTTAGTCTATTGTCAACATGCCGCGATATACGGCAATCGTATATAGTCTGTGTATTATAACATATCGGCCCAGAGTAAACTACGTTCCATATCAAGTCTTTTAATCCACATCCATAACCACATTCAGCCATGAACACAAAACGTTACAGTGGGTAGCTAGTTTTATTTGCAAAGTGGTAAGATAACCCTCTATTGATCCTCGGAGGTGATTGCGGAACTTTAATTGCATGTCCCGCGAGTCCCGCGACGCTTTGAACCGACAAATTGCGAGAATCAAACTTGTGTCAATTTCCAATTTTACTCCCGCTAAACGGTTAGATATTTGAAGTGTAAAATGTAAAATTTTCATTTCAATTGCGTGGAGAGAACAGGTAGAGGTCCCGGGTTTATTCCTCAGTAATTTAATTTTGATAGCAACAGATAAGCAAGGTAATATAATAAGTGCTAATTAACTAGGCAGACCCCATTTATCTAAAAATATATTGGACAGAATAAGTCGCTCGTAAAACTGAGTTCGTTGCACTGTGATGCGTCGCCTTAAACATCTATTTTCCTCTCGCTCACATAGTATAACGGGTTTTAAGGCGATTTCAATGATAAGAGTAGGTTTTTATATTATATTTATTTATTTTAATCAAAGTCTACATAGCTCCAGCGTTGCTGATGCAGCACTCCATTCAGTCTCGAATTCTTCAGAGCTTCAAATATAATTTACAAATATTTGAATCTACGTCTAAAACATTACTTGCCAGTATCAACAAATACGGCCAGTATTTTCTACAAAAAGTATGAACAATAAGTATGAATGTGTACTCATACTTTACACATAGATAATGACATAATGGCATGTGAGAGAGAGGCAATTACTAACGCTGTCCGTCCGTCCGTCCGCATTACACAGGGCTGTATCTTTTGAACCGTAATAGGTACACACTTGAAATGGCTTTAAGTTAAAATGGTACCCCCCATACAAAAACTTGTTTTATTCGGCGTTTTTTGCTCGATCTTAATAATGTCTATACATACAAACGTCCAACTAGTATAACTATAATGCATATTATACTCTTAAGTAAAACAAAAAATAATAAACACCTGCCAATTGTGAGTCGGACTATTATAGCGCTAATTTGTTCCTGCGCCATACAGGGGCGTCAAAGTTGGTCTGACCTTAGTGCATACTCGCACTTGTTTAGAAAAAAGCAGCCGCTAGACGTTTTACGCTACTTAACCGCTATCATCGGTTTCTTAACACACAACCACTATAATTGTGACTGTTTTATTGTTTTTCTGTATACTATTTTGTATGTTTTCTATTTTTTTGTATTAAAAAAAAGCCACTTTAATATCATGCGTCTTAATTGTTTTATAATTTAAATTGTCTGCCCACAGAAGCGGTACAAAGGGTAACAGCATGCCGCGCGCCGAAGCAATCTTGCTGGCGCTTGCGGCTGTTGTTCTTGCGAGTGACTGGACGTTGGCCAATTACATAGATCCAGGTATTTTGAAAAAATAAATAAAGGCTGTAATATTTGGAACCCTCGATTTTAAAGATAAACAAAACTGCAAAGAATCTCATACATGCTGTAGGACTGTGTGTATATCATAAAGTGAAAAATCTCAAAACTTTAAAAATAAATTTGTTTGTCAGTTTTTGAGTCACTCGTCCTTCAATATTTTTTGCTAAAGAGATGTAGTGTATTCTTAAGTAGCACATTAATATACTTAAGTAATTTTTATATCTAAAATAAGGTGCTTATTTTTTTTTCGCCACGAGTTGCCTTACAGCTTCCGAAACCGTGTTACGGTTCCAGGGTACTCAGCGGAAGACCAAGTCTCCCTCGTTTAGCCAATGGCATTTGTGAGGCTATAACGACTGGCTAGTTCTGTTGAGATTTATTTAGTTGGAAAAGCCTCTAAGTGTGGTTTGTCGGATTAATAAACTTGTTTTTAATTAAAAAACCCATTTGTAACGGGATCCGGGATCGAAGCCGGGTCTGCCTAGTTAATACCAGACGTCTTAACCACTCCGCCACCGACGCACAGGTGCTTATTTTATTTTTCATAATCCTGTATTTAAATTCGAAAGTGTAGTCGTTTGTTTGTTTGTCCTTTTTTCACGTCAACACAGAACAATTGATCCCATCTAATAACCGTACTGACTCTCAAAAAACCCAAAAGGAATAAGCCATACTCTTTGAGCTAATTATATTTGGGGCTAGTGGTATATAGCTCCTTTGAGGTATTTTGAGATCGATTGCCCTCATCTGTTCTAAGTATAAGTATCAATATACTTTTTCATATTTTTCAGGAGATAACGACATCGACATGAACTTGAGCGAGTATGTGGAAGATCCGAACGACTTGCAGTTGCTTCAGGACGTTGGAAAGTGAGTGTTATTTAGTTGTACCCAAAAATATTAATTAATTAATGGATCTCGACTTGTCTTCTATTCGGTAGGGGCCAACAACACGGTTCCTTCAGATATATAAATATAAGACTCAAGGTTCAATCTTTACACAAGCCAAAAAAAGCTTAACACGAGTATTCGTGCTTCGTAGGGGACGTCAAGTCGGCGTCTGCACTTCTTCTGAATGTATTAGATTCTTCTACTTATTTAAAAAATAACCACGTTGCAGGTGGTGCAACTGGCTGGATGTGGACGTTATTGCCAGTTTCTCCTTATATATTACTAGTGACTCCGCCCCTGGCTTCGCACGGATACCGCGGATTTTTTTTGTCTATTATAGCCTATGTGATATTCTGATGTATAAGCTATAACATTGTAAAGTTTCATCAAAATCCGTCCAGTAGTTTTTGCGTGAAGGAGTAACATCCATCCGTCCTCACAAACTTTCGTGTTTAGTTATTGATTGATAAATAATTTGAATATCTTGAATCTCATTCTCCTGCCTGAGTGAAAGAAGACATTTGATTGGTATTTTTTCGTGACATCTTTAAAAAATATGAAAATTAACAAAAAGATCAGCGGCTAAATGAAGAAGGCATGTTTTTCGCCGTAGCTGATATCTGTGCCTATTTTTATCGATTTTCGTTAATTACAACTAAACTTCTGAACCGATTGCTCGTCACGAAATTGCTAGTGGAAGGAATGCAGTAACCCTAGAATTTACTTAGGGCCGTGTCGGTAATGTGGTTTCAGACGTTCGTCGCTGATCTACGTTTTCAGACGCGCCTGTGTTCCTCGCGGCGGCAATTGCGACCACAGACCTGGTGACTGCTGCCATTCGTCATCCTGCCGCTGCAACCTTTGGGGATCCAACTGCCGTTGTCAACGCGTTGGACTCTTCCAGAAGTGGGGATGAAGAGTCAGAACCTTGACAAAGCTCTTCTGACGTGGCGGCCATCTCCCACCAGCCGACGTGGCCGCCACGCCAGTAGAAGCAACAACTTTTGCGTTACTTACGGACCCGTTGCGTTTGTTTTAATTCTATCGCTTGTACTTCGTAGCTAGATGTATATTAGTCTTAAGGTATGTAACAATTTTAACGATATATATCCATCCTTTAGTATTTTTCGAAATTCTCGAATTGAATGAAAACAGGAACCTAAATTAAATTTTGGGCATATTTTTGGACCAGTATTGTCTTAGACATTAAAATATTTTGTTGTACCTTCAATTTGTTTGTACTATTTCTGAATTGTTTTTTAATTCTGTTCGTTTCGAGTGTCCGCTTACTTGGTTGGGCAATTTCCCAGCCTTATTGCCCAATCAGTACGCCAGACATTACTCGAGCGAATGGATCCTAACGAACTGCCTCCATTTGACGCGTCTTTGGTGTATCTTCTATGATTTCAATTTTTATTTGACTAAAGAACCCGTCATTTGGAGTTGTAGTTCGCACTTTATCACAAATGTATGTATGTAGAGATAATTGAGTAGACAATGTAGCGGCTAAATGGTTTGGTGGTAATCTAGAATTCAGATACAAAGTAGAAATTGTAACTTTAAATGTTCTAATCTTAGAAAAACTTGGTGGAGGACGCTATAATAAGCCTTTGTACTGATCAGTCGCTTATTGGTATTTGCGATTGAAATAGTAGATAAAAATAATATATGTGTCACATAATCTATAGATGTTATTCATAAAATCTTTGATGTATCTCGGACAGGGGTATGGTATTAAACCTAGTAACTTTCTGAACGTAGCTTCTGGTAATGAACTCCCACGAAAGTGGGAATTATTATTAAATATATGAATATTGGAATATGACGAAATGAAAATATATTAATAAATGTTTATGGACAATTGTGTGTTTTATTTAAAAAAACACCCTACGCTCCTAATTCAAAGTTTCGTTAAAATATACTCAGCCGTTTTGGGTTTAATCTGGATATTGGTACATTTTAATTAGATATCGTATTCTTTTTTTATCATTTTATGATGGCATACCATGGAGAAGCGATAATCTATACTAATAATAAAGCTGAAAAGTTTGTTTGTTTTTTTGAACGCGCTAATCTCTGGTTTAATTTTGCATTTGATAGCCCAATTCTTGAGGAAGGTTATAGGCTATATAACATCACGCTACGACCCAAAGGAGCAGAGCAATAACAATTAACGCGGATGCAACCGCAAGATTGCTAGTAATTCATAAGAGGAAAGTATTACTAGAAAACGTATTTCTTATAACCTTTAAATTATTAAAATCCAATGAACAAAGAAGCTCATTTGTGTCCTTCATAAAGGTAACGCAGCAAGAGTTGAGTCAAACTCAACTTACACACACTCATTTTAGAAAATATAGGTTTTTTGACTGCGAACGTGGACAGATACGTCATTTGAGTATGTTGTTTGTCTAAACTCTCCTTGTGATAATTGTGATTATACTATAAACTAGAGAAGTGGAACTGTCTGCGTTCATCCGTATTACCAGCCTCAGCTTTGGATCCTTCAAGCGAAATGTGAATAATATCATCTCTGCAGTAGAGTTGGCCTAAACAAGTAAATTGAATGTAACAAAAATTTAAATATTAAACGTGTCATTTCTTTTTAATTGATCTATACACACTTTCCTCATGGATTTGTTTGGTTTTGTCAGTATGCTTCCTTCTTAGTTCCTATAGTGCGATTCAAATAAGTTGATCCAGATTGAGCCAGACTAGGGGATGACGAGCAGTCCATAGAGAAACTGATTGTTCAGGGCAGAGCTGATGGCGGCAAATTGCTAGGACGACCAAGACAAGATGAGAGAGACATGGCGCAAGGTTGTGCGTCGCGCTGTGGACCGCCATGATTGACCACGACTGCTCTGCCAAGAGCCCTACGGCTAAGGAGAAGGGGATGACGCCCAAATAAATCATATGGAGCGCAGTCTAACCATGTAACACTTTTCGGCTAAACTTACTTAAGCTAACATTGGTCTAATGCCCGGCGCGTCGCCATACGGTCCACCGAAATTGACCACAGACTCGTGCAATTCTTGTAACGAACGGTCCGCCTACATCATCCGGTGGCCGTATTCGAAAATTTTCGGTGCGATGCCGGACCAATGTGTGGCCTACTTTAGAGTGAGTTCTAATACTAATTGGTTGCACTTCGAATATAGAAAGTATAATTGATGTGACATTCATCAAACGAAAGTGTGTTTGTTTGTTTGTTTGTCTTTTTTCATGTTAAAACAGAGGAACGGATCGTTATAGTTGGAGGACCGGATGTTAGGCTATTTATTTCCCGGTAATAGTTCGGGATAAAATCTTCTGTCACATTTCAAATGGTTTATATGGTAGAAGTGAAAGGAAATGCTGGCAAAAGACGACCTAGGTGTACTTTTATTGATCGAAGGCAATATAAAAAATATACACAATCGCCGAGCGTGTCTGAAACGTAATATAAAAGAAACGAAAGAGGTATGTCAGGATCGTAACAAATGGCATTCGATTGTCCCTGCCTACCCCTCTTAGGATAAAAGGCGTTATGATAGATAGATAGAATATAACCAAGTACACAAATGCAGCAGGTTGTCTGCGAAAATGTCGATGAAGTACCTAAGCGTAATGTGCAACACAACGTTTATTAACCGACTTCAAAAAAGGAGAAGGTTCTCAGTTCGTTGGAATCTTTTCTTTTTTTTTATGTATGTTCCCCGATTACTTGAAGACGCCTAGACCAATTCGGATTTTTTTTTGTTTGAAAGGGTATACTTTCCAGGTGGTCCCATGGTCATCAGTCAGGATGTGATGATGGGATCCTGGAGAAATTGAGAACTCTTCAAATGTTATAGGCACACTTGAAGCGATTTGGGATTTTTTTTCATAGTGACTTGTGCATTTGCTTTCGGAAAGCACACTTTTCAGTGCATAATTTTTGAAGTCAGTACATTTTTTTTAAAAGGCAAATTATTTTTCCAATATTAATTAAAAGTCTATCTTCATAGACATTTTTAAGCTAACTCGCTGAATGCAGACAAACTTTGTGGACGTGCCCAAAGGCTAGTAACAAAAATATATTATGTCAGGAAACGATGCGTGGCCTTACAAGTTTCTATTGCCAAGTTTATTACTACTAAACTCAAAGGAAAGTTTATTTTCACGTACCATCGGTTACATACTGTGTTTAATATAGCTTTTAGGGTCGATAAAAACACATTATCACGGCTGTTACGTCAAGGTGTGGCCAGAGAGACAGTGTCCATATTTTATCCACTTGCCACTCACAAAAGGCAGAACACTTCAAATAGAAGTACTTGTCCTTTGCTTTCAGAAATGCGGAAGAATGAAGCTCGACATAAACACTTATTCAAGAAAATTGCCGTTTCTTAGTTTATTTTTAACTCCAAAGCTCAAGCTGCGTAATACTTTTCTCGTTGAATCTATATTTACAATCAACAGCAGAAATTCGGATTTTTTTTATACTTTCTTCATAGAGCTTCCGAAACCGTGTACGGTCCCAGGGTACCCAGCGGAAGACCAAGTCTCTCTCTTTTAGCCGATGGTAGGTATTTATGAGGCTGTATAACGAGAGGCCAGTTCTGATGGAAAAGCCTCTAAGTTTTTAATTATAAAAATTTATATTACATCTTCTTTAGAGTTAAATTTCAACCTTCAAGTCTATAGGTTTAAAATTGTAATGTATAATATGATTATGAGATTTAACTCATTAGGAATAGAACTGAAATAAGAAAGACAACGGCTAAATAAGAAATATTTATCTTCACGGTAACGGAACAGACATACGAACAATAGATGTCAATTTTTAGTGTTTCGTATCCAAAGGGTGACAACGGAAACCCTATTAGTAACTAAGGCTCCGCTGTCCTTCCGTCCGTCCGCCTGTTACAGGGCTGTATATTTTGAACCGAAACTGGTAGACACTTGAAATTTTCACAGAGTATGTACTACCGCTATTATAACAACGAATAATATAAATAAAATAAAGTAAAAAATTGAAGGAGTTCCCCATATTATAAGAAACGTGTTTCCATCGGCATTGTTTGCTCGATACACACATTCGGTCCATCTCGTCCAATTCTTGTAACGAACGGTCCATTTAGATCATCCGGCGGCCGGAATGGGAAATTTTCGGTGCGATGCCGGACCAATGTGCGGCCTACTTAATAATGGCAATACATACAAACGTCTAACTAGTATAACCTATAAGGCATACTCTTATAATATTAAAATACTCGCGCCATACAGGGGCGTCAAACTTGGTCTGACCTAGTGCATACTATTGAGTGTTGGCCGGTTTTTTTTTAATTTTGAGTTAAATATTTATGAAATACTTCATATAAATTCCAAAATCCACGCGTGTAAATCCGTACATGCTTCTAAAAGGACAGGGTGTCCTATTTCTCCCCCTAAAATTAGGCTTCAATGAGGGGTAGATGCGGTCAAAGGTCCCGATCTCCCATTATCGTTGTGAATTGTTCAAGTGACAAATTCCCTCACGCGGCCGGGAAATATAAAAATATATTGTTTTGACCCGACTTTGACCTATTCTTTGATGTATAAAACAAATAAACAAAATTGAACTGTCTGTCTGTGGCAAAATTTAAGGTTAAATATATGTGTTTAGTAATTTTGTCTTTATGAATACAAAAAAAAAAGCGAAAGAGATCAGGATTCGATTGTCTCTGCCTACCCCTCTTGGAATATAAGGCATGATGATAGATAGATAGATTGTATATATGAATATTTGTCCCGAATAGGCGCTGATACGGCACAATAAATTTTAGTAAAACTTTCATGAATCTACCTGTAATTTCAAAATAAATAGCTTTTTTTTCTTAACGGGTTGCATTACAGCTCCCGAAACCATGTTACGGTCCCAGGGTACTCAGCAGAAGACCAAGTCGCCCTCTTTTAGCCGATGGTATTTGTAAAGCTATAACTAACAAGTGGCCAGTTCTGTTGAGGTATATTTAGATGGAAAAGCCTCTAAGTGTGGTTTGTCGGATTATGTACCCAAATAAGTTATTATCTAAATGGAACCTATTGAAAGTCCATTTAGGTATTTACAAAGCATAACTTTTAAAAGTATTGTCTATCTGTTTGTCTTTTTAGAATATATACTTCCAAAGATCTGAACGAATTTTCATGAAACTTATAAGATAGATTAATTAACGGGTAAGATTTAGGTGTATAAACATCACGCTAAGTCTTTTGGGAGCCGAGTAGTCAATGTCAACGTTCCTCGGCGAATTGTCTCAACGCGATCGTGTAAGCAGTTATAACAAAAATGTATTAGATATTTAAATGCGCACTAGCAAAGCCGTAGGCAGCATCTATTTTAAAAATATGCCTGACAAAGAAACTGTTAAAAGTATTTGATAACACGGCAAAGAAAATACCATTTTACATGCAAAACATTTCCTCTCAATTTCCCTTTGACGTCTCAAGAAAAGATTAAAAGAAAATTGAAAGGTTACACAAATGTTCGAAATACATCGTACTTACATGATAACTTTAATGGTTTTTGTCACATCATTGAGGTTGTTGAGGAGTTGAGGAGTCTTCATGGAATTAGCAAGAGCGAATATGACCTTGCCATGGCCTGTTCTGAAGCTAAGTGGTTAGTCCAGGAATGCGCGCGACTGGCTAAACTAAACTGTCAAAACGCAACTATCAAACAGCTAAGGGATTACATGTCATGGCACTCGTCCCGCCGTGGCATGATGGCGAATTGCACAATATTTTTTTTGTTTTACATTCGTATAAGTCATATCATTGACTATGTTGACAGCTGTCATAGGTTTCAAGCTATATTTTACAAAGTACTATAGTATCCATTATAAAACTACCTACAATTAGTTAAAATGTGACAACAAGAGCTTCCTCGAAGAAGGCTTTTAAGGAAAGTCGTTCACAATACATTACCGACCCATTAAAGACTACGTGAAAAGGAAATTGAAATGTCAATAAATTCTCACTTCCTTCAACTTTGTTAATTGTTACACACTTTACAATAAGAAAGTGATTGGTTACTTTAACTATTAAGTTTGCGTAATTATTAGTGTAAATATAAGTTGTCTGTCATGCTGATCAGTAGGACAATTTGGACGATTTGTGTATAAATATAGTTGTACTGGTAGATGAAATAACCCATTTAATCGGCCTACTGTAATAATATTGGCCAACTACCGAGTACGGTTCGTGCGCTTAGGGTTCCATATTTAGGTTTTCACTATAAGAGAGGTCATAATAATATCTATTTTTTCAAAATTTTAGACACAGTAGTTTCGGTGATAAGACGGCAGTGAGAAAACTGTCAATTTTAGTATATTTTCTTCAATATTATTTAAAACTAGCGGACTCGGCAGACGTTGTCCTGCCCAAACGTTGGCTTGCCTGCACTACTCCTACCCCTACCCTACCCCTACCCTACCCTACCCATACCCCTACCCCTACCCCTACCCTACCCATACCCCTACCCTACCCCTACCCTACCCCTACCCCTACCCCTACCCTACCCTACCCCTACACCTACCCCTACTCCTACCCCTACTCCTACCCCTACTCCTACCCCTACTCCTACCCCTACCCTACACCTACCCTACCCTACCCCTACTCCTACCTCTACTCCTACCCCTACTCCTAGGCAAAATTAAGTTTCGCGAAGCCGACCAAATTGAAAATCAGTACTACTAATGATCTATTAAATTACTTAAATTACATTTTGTGACTATTCAATTTTGTCGCGTTCGCGATATTATCACTTTTGTTGAGTGTCGGAACGCGACATTAGATTCTCCAACACGCACGCGAATTTTAAATTTGTGCGGTGACATTAGGAACACATCTACATTGCATAGACAACAATGAGTGCTTTTAATTTAAAATGAACTTTATTGAATAGCAATAAGGTTCAAATTGACTCTGTTATTATGGGAAAAAGAAAAGGGCTGTTTTTAGGGGTTTTTCGGCAATTATTAGAATTGTCTCACCTTTAAAACCTTCCCTGGATATCTAGGAATATTTTAAGACTAAAATCAGCCAAATCGGTTCAGCCGTTTTCATGTTATGTCGTGACAACGGAAAACGGGATTCATTTTTATATATATAGATATGCATTTTAAAATTATAAATACAGATTTTTTTTTAACTTTTTAATTTATACTTACCCAAAAATTTACCCCTAAAATCGAAATTCGATTATTTACGCTATACTTCCGTGATTGAGTCATCACGAGATCAAATTTCACCTTTTTTCGTCGAGAAGTTTCGGAGAAAAGAAGTTGTGACCTATCCTATAAGGGGTCCGTTTTTTCATCGGATGTAGGGAACCCTAAAAAAATTATCTTCCCCGAGTCATCCTTGAAAGCTGCCTGCGTTACTATTCATTTTCTTATTATTTATTTTTTCTCTTAAAAATAACCTAATAAAAACGTAAATACACAATAATTTTAACTACCTACTACATACTATTTTCAACGCCGTTTATACATTTTGACTTGAAAGTAACTCATTAATATACCTGCCCGTTACATACGTCCTAGTATGTTGCCCAAAGGTTATTATTTTCATCAGCATACGGTTCATATATGTACAGCTTTCTGCCGCCCTGGCTTCGTCTGTGGAAACTTTGAAATGGGGAAATATAAAAAATAACAACGTCTCTATTTTAACTAAAAAATATTTTTATATCTTATGGAAATTATTTTATTTATAAAACATAACGTGTTCATCTGAAGGTGAAAGAATTTTTCAAATCGGTTCATTAGTTTACCTCTGACAAATACTTGTAAAATAATTTGTCTTCGGAACCCCAAGCATTTACCTATTACCTATATTAATTTTGGAGCTTATTCTAGACAAACTTCGAGACATACAAAAATCTAAAAGTTTTTCGTCCTTTTCCGTAATCCTATTGGTTGTTAACGGAAAATTTAATTAACCGCAGTCCCGTTGTCCTTTTAAAATATTTCATTTAGTTTTAATTTTGAAATTACCGATAATTTAATTTATTTACATAGACTCAACATTGTGAAGTTATTTCAATTTGGGATTTCTGCTTATCTATCAGAAACAGTTATTTCTGTTTTGAATATACGAGTAAAATTAACCTAGGCGAATTTAGAGCTATCGTTGAGTTTATTGATTTTTTGTCATTCATTCCAGGATTTGTGGGTTAAACGTGTTTCAGGTTTGACTTTCAAATAACTTGACTTTCTTTGATGTTCAAATAATGACACTTCTTCGTATATACTTAAATAATGGGAGAATAGGTACCTACTTTATCGGATAGAATAGGGGTGTGGATTTTTTTTTTTGAAATACGTACTTTAAAACTAAAGCTGTAAGATTTATTAAACTTTTTAATTTTAATTAGAAAATTTTATATTTTGTCTGTATTTATGTATTTGAAAAGATGAAAGTGACATCACTTCCCGTTTACTGTCACGTAATCGGAAGTATGAATTAAAGATTTTGACATATGTATTAAACAAATATATAAACATTATTTACCGTAGTAATACATGCTCTGTGAAAATTTCAAGTTTCTACCTATTACGGTTCAAAAGATACAGCCTTGTGACAGACGGACGGACGGACAGCGGAGCCAGGTTTCCGTTTGCACCCTAAAAATTAAATGCTGTTCGTTGGTAAGCACATCACTTAAGTAGCCACACATTGGTCCGGCATGGCACCGAAAATTTCCCATTCCGGCCGCCATAATATCTAGGCGGGTCATTTGTTATAGGAATTGGACGAATCTGTGGTCAATTTCGGTGGACCGTACGGCGGTTCGCCGGTGATTGGACCAATGGGTGGGCACCTTTAAGAACGGCACGAATGATTTGTAAATATTGTTTTGAATGTCCGAATTAGGTTTTTTGGGAAACAAAAATTGGAAACATTTCCCGAAGAATTGGAAAATTCGGTAAGAGCTGAAATTAAAATGGGCTCCACGGGCAAAGCTCGGACGGAGAGCTAGTAAAAAATAAAATTTATAAATTAAATTATGTTTGTAAAAACATCTTGAAGATTCGAACCAGTACTTTTCAATCTTAGTGGTCTCATCAAGAATTATCCAAATCCTGAAGTCGTTACGCTTGTTCTAGCTATTTTAAAATATTACCTCAAAGTAAAAGCTCTAAAAGCTAAAAAAAAGCGATGTCATTTTAACGGCGCGGCGATAATTTCATTTGCACATTTCGCTTCATTATGAGTATTAACATTTGCACAATTTGTATGGTAGGTACACATTCCTGTTTACATTCAACATAACTCTGGCGCGCATATATTTTGCTCGTTTAATACATTTTAATTTCTTTTATCTAACGCAAATGCCTTGTGGCGTTACAATATCACGTAACAATGTAGACATTAAAGCCCTTAATAAACGCTGTACAAATTTATAGAATGTTGTTGTCTCTCTCTAACTAATGTTTCAATCAATTTTATACAGGCTGTTTAGGCAGTAAGAAAGGTTTAGTCGATAGAGGGCGCTACTAGAATTATAAAAGATTTATTGTTTTGTTAGAAGTGGAGAATATAGTAATTTTGGTTTTTTAATTATGTGTGGATAAAATATACAGTTTGCTTTGCTTTTATTGGTTGTATTATTTGTTGTGAAATATTGAGTTTTGGAAAATAAACATGGTCCTGATCGAGTCGGATAATTTGTGAATTGGCGAATCGCTGAGCTACGAGTGGATCGCAACTGATGGTGCCGGAAGTTCCAGACAAACAAGACACTAGAGAAGCAATAGAAAAACAGTGAAGTAATAAGAAAACTGTGAGTACATTTGAGTTTACAGTAAATATTTACAAGTGTCTAATTGGGACTTAGAATAATTTCAGTAAATGTGTTGAGACGGGGAACCTATGCCCGATTTTCAAATACATCAAAAACACTTAGAAATTTTTCGACATAAAACACTTCTAATATCAGAGTTTAATAAGTCAACATGGAAAAACTATTGAAACTCCAAGAAAATATTGGAGACAAAATTTATAAATCCATAATTAATTTTAAAAAACCACCTAAGGCCCGCTTATCTGAGATATATATAGCTACTAGACTGGAAATCTTAAAACAGTATTGGGCAGAATTTAATGCGAATCATGATATGATCATAGTAATGGAGATCCCTGTAAAAGAAACTTTATCATATTTCACGGAAGATATTTATCAGACAATCGAGGAACAATATGTAGATTATAAATGTGAACTACGGGAGGGTCTGGCAAAATTCAAAATAATAGAACAGAGCGGAAATAATCGGCACGAAGAAATGGATAGAGGTTCTTGTAGCGCTGTGAAATTACCCCGAATTACTATTCCTTTCTTTTCTGGTAAATATGTGGAGAGGGTGACCTTTAGAGATTTATTTACATCTTTAATCCGTGAAAATCACTCGTTAGATGATGTACAAAAATTACATTATCTAAAGAGTCACCTTAAGGATGAAGCTGAGCAACTGCTGAGGCACATACCCATTACTCACAGTAACTACGAGCAGTGTTGGAAACTATTGGAGAGTCGATATAATAATAAGAAATATCTCTGCAATAGCATCTTGAAGCGCCTCATGGGTCAAAAAATATTGACATCGGAATCGGCAAGTGGGATAAAAGAAATTTTGGATACAACTACGGAATGTTTAAATGCATTATCGAATATTGGAATAGAGATTAAGTCTTGGGATGTATTTATTATTTATATGGTTTCATGTAAGCTGGATTTCGAATCACGTAAGCAATGGGAACTTAAAATATGTAATTCCACAGACGAGCTTCCCAGTTTGACACAGTTCAAGCGTTTTTTGGAAATAAGATTTAGAGCTTTGGAAGCTGTAGAATTTAAATCAAATGCATCAGTGAGGTCTAATAATGTAACAAATACACGATCTTTTTACGTCAACGGAAACATATTGACGTGTCCATTTTGTTCGGGGTCACATAATTTGTACAATTGCAAAGAGTTTGTAGAAAAAGATTGTTTAACACGTCATAGGTTTGTAAAAACGAGGGGTCTTTGCTATAACTGTTTCAGTACTGATCATTCTGTTAGATATTGTCGTCGAGCGTCATGTTATATTTGTAGACGTAAACATCACACTCTGCTTCACCTAGAAAATAAATCAATAGTGACAGATAACTCAAAAGAGGCTGGATTTGGTGCCACTGCGTTCAGTTATCAGAATCAGGTACAATCCTCACCTGGGGAATCGACAAATGTAGATAGTTATGTGGCGCCAGAAAAAGCTTCTGACGTACTGTTACCCACAGCTATAGTAGAAGCAGAGTCACCAACAGTAGGGAAACAGCTTGTTAGGGCTTTATTGGATCAGGGGTCATAGGCTTCGTTTATTACGGAGTCTGCAACGCGACTACTGGGGCTTACGAAGATACCGGTAAATAGTGTGGTTTCAGGGCTTGGAGGAGATAGAATGATGACATCAAGGTATATAGTGGATGTAAAAATACAGTCTCGTACAGATCCTGGGTGTTTTATTCCTGTACGAGCCTATGTGTTAAGTAAATTAACTGCTCCACTTCCAGAAAAAAAGGTATCATTGGGGCCAGATATAGGAGATATTACTTTGGCCGACTCAGAGAACCACACACCAAATAAAATTGACATGTTGTTGGGCACGGAAATTTACAATCAAATCTTAAAGGATGGCATTATTAAGGATCACTTGGGCGGTCTGGTGGCTCAAAACACATATCTGGGCTGGATATTATCTGGTAAAGTCTCTGCAGAAAATTGATAGAAAAAGCAGCAAAAAATAGACTAGATGAAAGGGGAACAACGCTTGATTCTGATAAGTGGTCGTATGCGAAATTCCATAAATAAAAGGTCCAAGCTACTAATAGTTTGTATTCGGTTCAAGATTCAGTTTTGGCAAAGACATAAGCGACGATATGATTTTATGTTTTTTTTATAATAGGTTGATTAATTTTATATGTTTGATGTTAATTGTGATAGTTGTATCAATTAGATAGTAATTAGTACCTATAAGTAGTTGTAGAAATAAACATGTTTAGATATAGAAATTTGTTAAGTTTAATGATTCAGTAGTTTAATAGAGATTATTATTGTATGCTTTATTTCACCATTGCTGCATGGTGGGCGGCTGGAAGGACAGTGGTCCTTGGTGGGCGGTATGTTTAGGCAGTAAGAAAGGTTTAGTCGATAGAGGGCGCTACTGGAATTATAAAAGATTTATTGTTTTGTTAGAAGTGGAGAATATAGTAATTTTGGTTTTATAATTATGTGTGGATAAAATATACAGTTTGCTTTGCTTTTATTGGTTGTATTATTTGTTGTGAAATATTGAGTTTTGGAAAATAAACACAGGCTATATTTGTAACAGGTGGCATGCCTGTTTTGCACTTATTTTTTAGTTATTAGAGATACCCCAATTCCAGACGTTGAAAAAATAAAGGATGAAAGATTGACTAAAAAGGTTTATATATCTGAAGTGAAAGGAAATGCTGGCACAGGACGACCTAGGTGTAGTTTTTTGAACATATAAAAAATTGTTCGATGGAAATATTGAAAGTACACATAATCGTCGAGCATGTATGAAATGTTTGATGAATATAAAAGAAGCGAAATAAGAATGTCAGGATCGTAGTAAATGACATTCGATTCTCTCTGCCTATCCTTCTTGGGATAAAAGTCATGATGATAGATGTAATAGGAGCAATTATAACACATAAAATTTATGGAATCACATTGGGAACTAGGTCACGGTCTATTATATCTACTCTATTTTCAGAAGTGCAGACGGCTTAACGTGCCCTTCGAGTCATTAGAAATCGATTAAAGCACTAATTTAGTACTTAGCGTTATTGGATCGAGTAAGAATGTAATGATTTTAAAATAAATTAAGTTCGCATCGATTGCCAGCTTAATAGTAAAATTATTTTTGGTAATATTAATTATATTATGAATGCGAGAGTGTGTTTGTTTGACCTCCTTTCACGTAAAAACGGAATAATGAATTGACGTGTTTTTTTGCACAGAGATCGGTTAAAAGAGAAAGACCGGATGCACGGTCCCGGAAGCAAGTGAACATTGAGGTTATATAAAAAATCTCTTAAACATGAAAGAGAAAAAATCGATTGAAAACCGCATCTGTACAAGCGATTCGCTCCTGGGTATAGTTAATAGTTATAGTTAAGTACTAAACGCTACTTTGTTCAGAATAGGGATAAATTAATTATAACATCTTCCAAGTCACAGGGCAAGTGCTGGCAAACTTTCTAAAATTGCGCAAAGAACTGCAGGGCGATGCGGTGTAAACTTTTCGCTCAGTGCACAGATTTCGCTTCAATCCATTCAACAAGTTTTCTTTAGAATTCACCAAGTTATATACACAAAATAAAATTAACAACGGAGGTTTTGTAAAGTAGTTTTCACAGAACGAATTTCTGAAGTTTTCTGAACGAATTTGTTGTGGATAGGAAAAGGTAGATAAATGTTGCCTGATGAAACTACATGAGTGCATTGTGAAAGCTTGTAACAAAGAGATAAAATTGATATGTCAGTCCGATATCTAATGCTGGCTTCCCACGGTGCGTGATAGCACGCACGAGGCCGCACTACAGACCAAAGAGTATAGTAATATCAAACGACCGCGGACGGCCACGCACGAGTACGCACGAGCACGCACAAGCACGAAATATTGAAAGTACACATAATCGTCGAGCATGTATGAAATGTTTGATGAATATAAAAGAAGCGAAATAAGAATGTCAGGATCGTAGTAAAAGACATTCGATTCTCTCTGCCTATCCTTCTTGGGATAAAAGTCATGATGGTAGATGTAATAGGATCAATTATAACACATAAAATTTATGGAATCACATTGGGAACTAGGTCACGGTCAATATCTACTCTATTTTCAGAAGTGCAGACGGCTTAACGTGCCCTTCGAGTCATTAGAAATCGATTAAAGCACTAATTTAGTACTTAGCTTTATTGGATCGAGTAAGAATGTAATGATTTTAAAATAAATCAAGTTCGCATCGATTGCCAGCTTAATAGTAAAATTATTTTTGGTAATATATTAATTATATTATGAATGCGAGAGTGTGTTTGTTTGACCTCCTTTCACGTAAAAACGGAATAATGAATGGACGTGTTTTTTTGCACAGAGATTTTGAAAAGAGAAGCAAGTCAACACGTTATATAAAAAATCCCTAAAACATGAAACATAAATACAGAGAAAATCGATTGAAAACCGCATCTGTACAAGCGATTCGCTCCTGGGTATAGTTAATAGTTATAGTTAAGTACTAAACGCTACTTTGTTCAGAATAGGGATAAATTAATTATAACATCTTCCAAGTCACAAGGCAAGTGCTGGCAAACTTTCTAAAATTGCGCAAAGAACTGCAGGGCGATGCGGTCTAAACTTTTCGCTCAGTGCACAGATTTCGCTTCAATCCATTCAACAAGTTTTCTTTAGAATTCACCAAGTTATATACACAAAATAAAATTAACAACGGAGGTTTTGTAAAGTAGTTTTCACAGAACGAATTTCTGAAGTTTTCTGAACGAATTCGTTGTGGATAAGAAAAGGTAGATAAATGTTGCCTGATTCAAAGAAAAGTTAAAAACGACATGAGTGCATTGTGAAAGCTTGTAACAAAGAGGTAAAATTGATATGTCAGTCCGATATCTAAGTAGGGCTGCCTCATACTATCAAGTGCAAGATTCGAAGAACACCTTAAAGGTTATATTTGCTTGTTAATTTAAATTTTCACTTTGATTCCTTTCTAATGCCACCAATCACATAAAAATTCAATGACATTCAATTTGTTAACCATAACCAAACACATCTTAATGTCAACTGACTTCACAATGTCGATCGGTGATTTGGCAATGTCAATGTTTACAGTGTATATGCCGATTAATCGATATTTAAGATGATCCCGCCGACAGTGATATGCCCTATTAATCACTAACTAATCACAACTATCACAGCGCGGACTGGAGTAAACTAGATTCCCCATCATGTCACGGTGGAACGCGTGCGTTGGCTGCCATGACATGACTTAAAATCGTCAACTGACTTATTTTTTCCATTATCATATTTTGACACTGACAGTACTTAATAATTCAGTTCATTCATTCATTGAGAAAAGTATTTCGCTCTGTATATTCTGATGTAAAATGCAATAAAATTTCGAGCGCTTTCCACTAATCATCATAGTGCATAAACAAACATTTTGACTGTTATAAAAAAATCAACCTAAAAATCAATCATTCGTCGTTTATTTTAAGATCATATTCATCAATACGTAATGAACATCCAAATTGGTTGTTTGCCCACAGAACCAACAAATTTTTTGAAGTGCGGCTCACCACAGATTCTAATTTTAAAAAAATGTCCCGGGTGATAATATAGTTTGGCCACCTCTAATCGTCTTATTTACACAATCCAGAATAAGCTGCGATACGAGTAAATGGAATTTTAGAAAACTTTCATAGAACATATTGAGTATTTAGATCTGTCCGATTATAGATTTGGCCGACTAGCCGACTAACGACTAATCGGCCCCAAAATTGCCGACTATTTGGTATAGAACACCTTAACAAATGTCAAGTATTTATTAATTGAGAATTTGAGATTATTCCGTACCATTTTTTCGATCAGAACTTTGGTTTAGGTTTTTTTCAAAATTTACTCATGAGTTTTAGAGATAAGAGGGGGGGGATTTGTATTCCCAAAATCTATTCAAATTCATGAAACTCTATATATGTACCAAGTTTCAAATTTTTCCGTCAGATGAGTGATCCTATAAGGGTTTCCGTTTTTTCATCGGAGATGTTCGGAATCCTAAAAAGTAGGACATAGTTAGTACTGCTGCTTTAGTATATAATATTGTATAGTATATTTTTCCAGTTTCCTGTACTATCATAAGTGCCGACAAGTCGCCGACTATAACGGTGCGTGTTCCCTTACTTTTGATATCTGTCTTCTGTATGTCGACATTAAACTATCTCGTCTTTTTTTTTGTATCATGATTTTTTTTATTCGATTCCATGCATCATATGCATCGTTTTTACTCTTGTCTTCTGGTGCCGTAGAATTCCATAGCGTCGGTTCATTTTGATATATATTTAAAAAATCAAAAATAAGCTCTTCATTCAATAATTAATTATTTGTAGCCGAACAAGAAAACTCCACTAAACGCGTGCACGGCTTTCAGGGCGGAATGAACAGATTTTGACATACCTACTCGTCTGTGATTATGCGGACGGCCACGGACCGCGACGCACGAACACGCACGAGCTGCACCGCACCTTTGAAGTTACTCGCCGCGGATCCTGCGCACCGGTCCCACGGTGCATCGGTGCGGGCTGGTCCGCGTCCGTCCGCAATATCACGCACCATGGGAAGCCAGCTTATAATACATTTATCTTTCCCAGCTAAAGTTTGCCATTAAAGTGCAGAATATACGAGTAGTTAATTATATTAAAAGTCAGACGTCGAGATCTCGACAGTGCTTATTATTTATAAGAAGTTAGCAGGCTTTATGTACATTTAAATTTCAATAGAAAATGTTTAAGTAATGTTCATTTTTATGGATGTAAAATTATGTTTCTATTTATAAGGCTAAGATGGTTTTGTGTTTGGATAGAAAGTCCTTTGTCGACGTCTCTTAAGGAGACGCTTCGAAACTTTTGTTCTATACAAATTACATGCTTCACGACTTCTTAAATTACGCGATAACTATAATGTCTTAATTTCGATATTGAAATGGATATCAAAATATTATATATTTGACACAGTATTAATTACAAAAAAAAAAATGAAAATCAGTTACACCTAAGTTTTATGAAGCCCTGAAAGTCATCTATTTCACTCGCATTTTCAACAGATTTTGCGACTTGAGTTTTCTTAATATTACTAATTTACCATTTTCTCGTATTTATCCTATAGAGAAAACATTAACTACTACTTGCTATTTCTAATAGTTTTTGTATAATACTGGAAGAGCATATGTCCGTTTTGTGTATTTTCGCAAGACCGATTTTTGTGAATACGTTCTTTCTCATGTTTCTGGTACCTTGGCCTATATTATCTTATCCTTGGATATTTTATCCAATCTTTTTGCAGTGAATCTCTCTAACAACTTTTTTAAAGAGAAATCGATACAATAAGTCGCGCATTTTAGTGAGTTCATTGCGCTAACAAGCTTACTCTTAAGGTGCGACCTCACTTGGCGTATTTATGTTGGCGTGATCTGCTATTTTAACAGATACTTCCATGTTTCCATACCTCAACAGTACTGGCCCGAGAAATACCATCGGCTCAAAGTGGAAGTCTTTGTCTTCCGCTGGGTACCCTGAGAGCGATACCATGGCAACCCGTGAAGAAGAACAATGTAAGTAAGTTATGTCGACTGCATCAGCACTTTGGCAAATGGCAGCCGATATAATTTTATCTGTAGAAGCCTGTATCGAAATTTTTTCCGACTATATAAGATTACGCCCTTGTTTCGCCCCTAGATTTTTTATTACCCTGCACAGCCATGGGCGTACGCAAGTTGTACTATGATTTTCCCATATCTTATATGACATATGAAAAAATGGAGATGAAACAAAAATCAGATTCCAATTCTAAATACCTATGATCTTATAGATATTAATTATTTGTGGACTTCATTACGAGCAATTACCTAAGTGTATATTTTAAGTATATTTAAATGAGCTCAATAAACCCCAAATCGATCGGTGTATATTGAAGAAAGCTTAAGAAGCTTTTAACTTAATTAACAATAGAGAAAACGATGAAGCATTTCAGACAAGCATTTGTGTCCGGGAATAAATCAAAGGTGTTTTGTATAATATCTTGAATACTGCGGGATTGCTTAAAATACTTACCCCTTTTTTCAGATATTTAAAAAACAAAGTGGTTTAAGCAATCTATGCAATCTCTGTACGCGATAGTATATTTAAAGATTTTAAAAATTTCAGACATCCAGTTCTATAATTAAATTTTGATAATAAATAATTTGACAGAATTCTATGGAGACATCTTTTTTTTAATTACTATCAGAGTTGGATAAAGGCATGGCTTTGGAATCCAAAAAAAATGTTTTTAGTATGACAGGCAATTTTTTTGCGTCAATTTAAATTTTTCAGTTTTGATTGCCATATCAATAATTAAATGGCAAAAAAGATATCCTGTGATAAAAATGATAATAATTTCCAAAAAGCCTTCTATTTTCCTCATAATGTATAACTAACTAGCTTTTGCCGGCGGTTAAACCCGTGTGAAAATAGAATAAAGAGAATAGTCCCGTACCGTAATGTAGGTACTTCGAACCCCTATCGCTTTTTTCTTGGATAAAAGTAGTCTATATTCTACATAATATTTATATTCAAATTTTAATCCAAATCCGTTCAGCTGTTAAGTAATGTTTGAGCAAGAAATATTCAAACATTCAAACTTTCATTATTATAATACTAGTGACCCCGCCCCTGGCTTCGCACGGGTACAATATGGGTTTACAACAATTTGAATACAAATACGCTTATAACTACTTATCTATAAGATATAGAATTAGATAATATAGATATATGCTACGGTGAACTTTTTTCTAGATAATTTTATTCTACACAATTCTCTCCTACATGATTTTATTATATCTCTGACGGATTAGACAGCATACGCTATGAAAACTGACTGAGGCTAACTATTTCCCGGACTTGACTGTCTGTTAATGCTCAGCTTATAAACATGATAGGTCCATGTTTAATATATGTAAGCCTTCCCGGTGAATCAACCTAAAATGAGTAAAAACTGTGACAAAATTCGTTTAGTAGCTTTTGAGTGAAAAGTACACATACAGACAGACGCGAGTCTGTTTTATAATTATGTAGTGATTAGTTTTCGTACAAAATATATATAAAAATGTAATAATTATCGAAATTAAAATGAGTTAAATTCACAAGCATTCGGCATGTCAAAGTGTCAGCTAAAGGTACCTAAGGATCTGAAGTGGTATTGAGGGAAAACTTCCGAAAAGGGTTTTATTGGATTTTAAAGGCACCATTATGTCTGTTTTAAAATAGGACAGATTTTTATTTGTTTTTATATTGCTAATTTCCGCTATATTGGTTTATATTGTTTGTTTGTTTTTTGTGTATGTAAATAAATGTATTCACATTTCCATACCCAGTATAGGAAAAAATGGTCCCACCCCATTTTTAGGAATTTTGTGCATGAATTAGAACAAAATAAAAATATTAAAGACATGTACTCGATTTTATAATATAAACTTATATAACGATAAGATACGATACAAATAAAAACATTTACATTTTTTGTCTGTTATTTTGAAAAATTCCCTCCGGCCGTTTTCGAAACTACGATTCTCAACCAGTTGCGAATTAAGAATTTTTATTCTTTGTTCGAAACTATATTTTTATTTAAAAGATTAAATACAATTTGTTGTAATAAAATAAATGTACAGAAATATAACTTAATTATTAACTATTATAAACTAAATACTAAGAAATAAAAAAAATGAAAAATAATATATTTATATTCCTTTTTTTTTACTTATGAGTCTGTTTATTCAAATATTTATCCCGAATAAGCTCCGAAATGTATTTTCATAAGACTTTAAGAGATCATGATAGGTACTTTTTCATTGTGATTCGATATCCTTGTATAATTATGTGTGGCTCAATACTGAAACCTGTATCGCGCTTATGAAAATATTCAGTATGACGCGTTGGGGACTATTCCCTTTAACTCTAAATTAAAGAATGTATATATATATTTATATTTTCACGGGTTCCGCTTTGGCTCCCGAAACCATGTTATCGGTTCCAGGGTACCCAGCGGAAGACAAAGTTTAATTTTTATTATTATATATTTATTTTCCATATAAATTACACGTGGGTTTGAGGGCCGTTGGTCAACTTATGACTGTAAAAAATATGGCAAATCTCACAACATAACGCTGGAATTATAAAACAGTCCTAAAATATTTTTAATCATGTGTCACCTAACATTACCTGTGAAAATTGTCACACTCATTAACAAAATTGTAGAGAGGTTTGTACGTAATTCAGTAATAGGCCCCTACTTACTTATTTACCAACGAGTAATTTGAAATTTTGTCACATTACACTGAAATCTCTTTTTTTTTCACGAGTTGTCATACGACTTCCGGAACCATGTTACCGGTACCAGGGTACTGAAATTAGTGAATTTAACTAAATAAGAAGCATGTTGCCCATTTGTAAAAATACACACACAAAAAGTGATCATTTACGATTTATAATTTCTAGATCTAAATTGAAAATAGGAAGAAATAGGAATGTGTATTTTGACAGCTGTCAAATGAAATAAAGGTCTGGTCTTTTTGCTGGAAAAGTGTCCCCCAACAGAAGCGATCAAAAAAACGTTGTTTGGCTTTGTTTCCTCATAATTACTAAGTAGTAAGTTCAAAAAGTGTCTAATTAAAATTCATCAAACAAAATTATACAGATTTAGTTAATTATATTAGGATATGTTTTATCACACAGTAGCACACCCCAAGCGTGGGTGTCTGACGTATATTGTAAAGGCTTGAGACAGTTTATTTGTTAGAATTCTATTCACGTGACACGTCAATCATATGTATACAATAGGCTTGCTCCCACGCTGAAGCTTTCATGGACCTAATAATCTATGAAATGCCACTCTGGGAGTATCTTCTTAGTGACAAGGCTATAAGTGGACGTGTGAAAACCTTATTGTGAGCTGAAAACTATACTAGAACCCTGGATTTGCTTGTTTTAAGACCTTTTTGTGGAAAAGCTCATAGAGTACAAATACTAAGGAGGTGTCATACACGGCCTGCACCAAATTTCTGCTCATTTGGCAATAAGTTACTTAGGTTTCATTGGTATCGTTATAAGCTCTACAATTATAGTTAATTGTGCTGTCGATCAGGACGTCGAATTTGCGGAAAAATTGTGAAATAGAAAAATAAAAGCCGTTGCGACAATAAAACGACAGAAAAATACAGTGGTACGAGGGTTATTACTAGGCATCTACGAAATATACGCGATATTTATTTCCTCCAACTCGTAGTAGTGGCGTAGACCTTTTATTAGAATACTTATTTCCTTAAATTCGTAGCATGGGCGTAGATATTTTATGACTGTACTAACATACAAATTATTTATTTACTCAAACTCGTAGCAATGGCGTAGACATTTTATTGAATGCTAATTTCCTTAAAGTCGTAGCATGGGCGTAGATAATTTATTACTGTACTAACATACAAAATGTTTATTTCGTCAAACTCGTAGCAATGGCGTAGACCTTTTATTGAATGCTCATTTCCTTAAAGTCGTAGCATGGGCGTAGATAATTTATTACTGTACTAACATACAAAATGTTTATTTTTTTTATTTAAGGTTTTTAAGATTTTTAATGTATATTTTAGATTTTTGTTTGAGGTTTTTTTGATAAAATTATAAATATCTCTATATATTATATGTATATAAACGGCTGTACTAAAATGTTTATTTCCTCAAACTCGTAGCACTGGCGTAGACTTTTTATTAGAATACTTACTTCCTTAAATTCGTAGCATAGGCGTAGATATTTTATTACTGTACTAACTGTACTAACTGTTTAAAGAAATCGATATATTTCATCTGTCATTGAACAAGTTTAAGAATGCAATAATTGAAAAACTCAAATTGCTAGATTTATACTCGTTTTGTTTAGTTTTGTTTGATTTAGTTATTTGTTTCGATTGTTTATGTATTTACTTGTTGATATATATTATATTATTCATAATTTAATTATACTGTTTGTGAAAAATTGTACTGTTTTTACCTTTTTGTAATTATCGACACATAATTATAAGTCTTATGTATTTTCATTTAAGTTCATAGTAATTTATATGTAATGACTGTTTTGTGATAAATAAAATAAAATAAAAATAAACATACGAAACATTTATTTCCTCAAACTCGTAGCAGTAGCGTAGACTTTTTATTAAAATACTTATTACCTTAAGTTCGTAGCACGGGCGTAGACATTTTATTACTGCACTAACATACAAAATATTTATTTCCTCAAATTTTATTAGAATACCTTTTCCTTAAATTTTATTAGTGTACAAACATACAAAATGCACTTTGAATGACTCGTAGTAGTCGCGTAGACCTTTTATTAGTATACTTATTTCCTTATATTCGTAGAATGGGCGTAGATATTTTATTAGTGTACAAACATACAAAATATTTTATTTCCTCAAACTCGTAGTGGTCGCGTAGACCTTTTATTAGAATACTTATTTCCTTATATTCGTAGAATGGGCGTAGATATTTTATTACTGTACTAACATACAAAATATTTATTTCCTCAAACTCGTAGCAGTGGCGTAGACCCTTTATTAGAATACCTTTTCCTTAAATTGGTAGCATGGGCGTAGATATTTTATTAGCGTACTAACATACAAAATATTTATTTCCTCAAACTCGTAGCAGTGGCGTAGACCTTTTATTGGAATACTTATTTCCTTTTAAATTCGTAGCATGAGCGTAGATAATTTATTACTGTACTAACATACAAAATATTTATTTCCTCAAACTCGTAGCAGTGGCGTAGACCCTTTATTAGAATACCTTTTCCTTAAATTGGTAGCATGGGCGTAGATATTTTATTAGCGTACTAACATACAAAATATTTATTTCCTCAAACTCGTAGCAGTGGCGTAGACCTTTTATTGGAATACTTATTTCCTTTTAAATTCGTAGCATGAGCGTAGATAATTTATTACTGTACTAACATATAAAATATTTATTTCCTCAAACTCGTAACAGTGGCGTAGACCTTTTATTGGAATACTTATTTCCTTTTAAATTCGTAGCATGAGCGTAGATAATTTATTACTGTACTTACATACAAAATATTTATTTCGTCAAACTCGTAACAGTCGCGTAGACCTTTTATTAGAATACGAAATGCTTATTTCCTTAAATTCGTAGCATAGGCGTAGATCTTCCATTAGTGTACTAACAAACAAAATATTTATTTACTCAAACTCGTAGCAGTTATTAGACCATTAGTGATACAAGACTTGCAATGGAACTAGATATATCACTTCTTGAATATGATCATATACTATTTTTTAGAAGAACAGTCGGTATTACCTACATTCTGCAGAGCACAAGAAATAGAAATAAGTTTATTTTTTTATTTTTAGAAGTAGTCCTCTCCAAAGCAAGTCATATCTAGCATTAATGGCACTAGTGGAGATTTGAACGCGAGACCATCAATTTGACTTCAGTTCAATTACCACTTCAGACCACTGTGCTATTAAGGCTCTTATCTATTGACTATAAGTCTAAAAGCTTCCTAAAAGATATATGATATTGCTATAGAATGGCCAATCCATTTTCTCAAAGACTTATTTCCTAGATTACACTCTGACATGGATTAATTATATTAGCTACCATACATCATATGAGTAGGATCATTAAATACAATTGTTGATTTTTCCACTTAGATGAAACCTATATAATTTATCACAAACTGTCATCATTTGAGCACTATATCTTTAAACATATATAACAGTTTTTTTTCACGGGTACCCAGCGGAAACCCAAGTCTCCCTATTTTAGCCGACGGTATTTGTGAGGCTATACCTAACGAGTGGCCAGTTCTGTTGAGGTATATTTAGATGGAAAAGCCTCTAAGTGTAGTTTGTCGGATTATGTACATAAGTTTTTAATTATAAAAACTCATTGGGCCATGGCGGGGACCTGGGGTCGAACCCGTGGTCTACCTAGTTAATACCAGACATCTTAACCACTTGGCCACTGACACACCTCTTTCATTCCTTCAATGTATCTAAACCAGCACAATCTCTTTCACGCCTCTCATTCCATCAATACCAAATTCTCGCTGATGGAAATAAAGTAAGCGGTATTTAGTCTACTTAACATCACTAATGCCAAAAATGTTAAGCACATTTTTATTTCTCGTGCTTCGGAGAGCCCGTAAAGGCGACGTCCACACTTTTTCTAAAAACAACAAATCTAGGTTAGTTGTGTAAGTGCAGCTACAGAATTGCCATCTGTACTGTTTAATATGGACAACTGAATAAAAGTGGACACTGTACTCACACCGCAAGGTATATAGGCCGTGATGGAGTGCTTGTGTTTGTACATGCTTTTAAACGCAAAATTGAGGCTGAATTGTTGCGCAAATAATGCTTTGAACAGTATTTCGCGACAGTTGAATTTACTGTGTTCGCCTGTATAGCTGAATTCAGGTTTCAGGAAGTGGATTCAAGTTGGCATGTCGTGCTATTTACACAGCTTTTAAAATGTTAGTTGTAGGTTGTAGAGTAGAGTTTTTGTTGCGAAACCGTAACGAGCTTCGAAATTCTCAAGGGAAATCTTAACTCCTTTTTGCTGCTTTTGGATTTCGATTCTATCTTATACCTAACGAGCGGCCAATTCTGTTGAAGTATACTTAGATGAAGAAAAGCCTCTAAGTGTAGTTTGTCGAATTATGTACATGAGTTTTTAATTATAAAAAACCCATTAGTGGTGGTATGAAAACCTTCATCATTTTTTTTGACATATTCTATGAACTTAAGAAAGCAATAAAGCTTATATTCGCATCTTTTTCGCATAGTTATGTAATGACATCTCTCTATTTCAAATATATCTGCCACAATGACAAATCTGTAGTCGACACACATAGGTAAAGAGTATATTTTAGAATATTTACGAGCTGTCAGTGTCATTAAACATATTATTTGTCAATGTAATTATTTAGCTTTCATCACAGATTAATTACTATTAATAGATTTTATTGTCCGAATATTTTATAATGCCCAGAAATTTAAGAGTGGAAAAGGGTAGCGATTATCGTTGACCACGAAGCTGGCTATAATATAAGTCAAATATCGTGTCGTCTCAACATTACCAGAGATAGTGTGAGATTCTGGATCAGAATACATGGTGAAGAGGGCGCTCTGATAGATCGTCGGCACACTAACTCGGATTTCAATTAACATGTGGGGGTGGATGTCGTCAGGTGGAGTAGGCGAGCTCGTCTTCATTCCTTTGACTGCAAATGCAGCAAGCTATGTATATATTTTGGAGGAAAGTATGTTGCATTTCCAGCTGATGAATTGCTACAGTTTCACTATGTCCACGATAATAGTCGCATACACACTGCTCGTGTGGTTTAATAGGCATCGCAAGGCAGTGTTGATCCCTTGGCCTTCCAAATCTGCAGATTTAAACCCTATAGAAAATGTATGGGGTTTTATGATGCAGCGATGGCAAAACAGAAATGTAAAAACAAAGCAAGCATTACAGCAACATTCTCAACCGTTTGGGAAGGCATAAGAGGAACGAACGGACTTATGCACTCGCCTTGTGGGTTCATGCAACAGCGACTGCAATGTATGATTGCAAGCTGATAAAGGTTACACTCGTTATTAGAAAATAAAAATGTTGTTAATGCATAACTAATATAACTATAATTAAATGTTATATTTTTTGAACAATGCATAAATCACTACTCTATTCTTTACTTTACCAACCTAACTTTACTTTACCAACCTTCTTTAACTTAAAAGCATTTTCTTACAAAATCTTTGCCTACAAAAAGTTTAATTAAAAAACTCAAATTGCAAATGTCAAAAAATGTGACAGATGTGTCACTAATCAAATAATATATGAGATAAATATATAAATGAACGTTGCCTTTATGTCTATATTAAATTCAAGCGTTTTCAACCTTATGATGACGAACCTTTTTATTCCACCACTGTACAATGCCGTGATCCGGGATCAAACCCGTGGTCTGCTTAGTTAATACCAGACGTCTTAACCACTCAGTTACCGACGCACATAAACATTTAAATTAATATTATAAAAAGTTTTTATATCTTATCAAATATTAGATTGTTTGTAAACGTACTGAACCGATTTAAAAAAACATTGATATAAAAACACACATATATTTTTTCTATTTCTTAGGAATAACAAAGATGTGATACAATAGTCTCTTAGGGATTATTACAATTTTTGTTATATTTATCTTCACGTTTTGCCTTATCGGTCCCAGGGTACTAAGTCTTTCTCTTTTAGCCGATGGTATTTGTGAGGCTATACCTAACGAGTGGCCAGTTCTGTTGAGGTATATTTAGATGGAATAGCTTCTAAGTGTGGTTTGTCGGATTATGTAAGTACATAAGTTTTCAATTATAAAAAACCCATTGGTACATGGCCGTGAACGAACTGTTGTCTGCGTAGGTTATACCCGATGTCTTAACTACTCGGGCATTGCTATTTTCTACATAATGTAAGCATCTTTTAATATATTTTTCACGACTTCATTCACAAATTTAATGCTCAGCTGCCATAAAGTGATAGGAAAATTTAGAATATAAAAAACGGCAAAAGATCACGTTTATTGTATGGGAGCCCCTTAAATATTTATTTTATCCTGTTTTTGTGAAAATTTCAACTGTCTAACTATCACGGTTCATGAGATCCAGCCTGGTGACAGACGGACAGACGGACAGACAGACAGCGGAGTCTTAGTAATAGAGTTTCCTTTGGGTACGGAACCCTAAAAGTTAAAGAAATGGATTGAATCTGGGGTTTCAGAAGGAAATATAATATTATTTTTCGAAAATATACAGTTTAAAATGTTCTCTAACACTGTATTCCCTACTGGCAGCTTGTATTAAAAGTTCCGCGTCAAATTGAATCTCCATTACCAAACTGGATTCTGATTGAATAGAACGTGTCGACGAAACCTGTTTTCAATTTATTTTACACTCGAATTTCAGCACCCTTACAGATCATTTGTGTGACTAAATTGTGTGTTTTTAAATAAACTGTTGTACTAAAAGTGATAAAGCGTTAAATTACTTTGATTTACTGATGCTGTTTCAAACCCATATATTTAGTATAGTCGCTCGGGCGCGTTAGATACGTGTATGTTAAAGCGAGACAGAATTTTGAATACTTTAACAGCCTGTAACAGTCTAGCCAGTAGTAATTTCGCTTATTTTTATAAAATATGGTGTTTAATAGACGTGATTAGTTATGGATAATGCAGTGCATGGTGCAGTGCTTGGATGTAAGTCATCTAATATGAAAAATCCACAGAATTACACATTTGTCACGCACACTGATGTATTATTTTTTTGGTCTCGTTCTAATCGCCAATCTAGTCGAGCGCCAGCATACTACATCTATGTTTAAACTTACCTATTTTATTAGAAAGTACTTTGAAACTTGGCTATTTATACCTTCTACTTTTAGTTTATCTTTGGCTTATAAATAAGGTACTTTAAACGCAACAAAATCCGTTCAGAAGTTTCGGAGTAAATCGGGCACACAAGGACGAGGCGGGGGATTTTGTTTTATAATATGTAGTTATAGTGATTGGTCAAAACGTAACAACGAATAGAAATTATTTTTTGCACAGTAGTTGAAGGACCGAGAGTGACAGACTACGGAAAATTCTTACTAGAATCTTTGATAAAATATGAAAAAATATGAAAAAATACATACATATAATTTTACCTTCACGCCTGTTTCCCTAATGGGTAGGTTATAGTATGGAGGGCCACTTTTCTTGATCTTTGCATACTTCTCTTGCTTCATCCACATCCATACATGGTTTCATACATGCACGTCTTTTTTTAGTACTATGTATTAGACCTGTTTTAAGGACATTAAATAATGGTTAATGAAAGTGCGTCTTGGTCGTCCTTTCCTTGTTGGTACTTTTGGTACTACAACTTTATATATTTTCTTCGTTATTCTTCCATCACACATTTGTTCAACATGTCCAAACCATTTCAGCATTCCGATATACAACCCTGTCAGTCACTCCACATTTTTTACGTACATTATTCATTTCACTCTGATAGTAATAAAGTAAAAATAACTTTTCGAGATCTCTTAGCGAAATAAAGTTACACAGAAAATGCATTTATTAGTTTTCTAACTTTACCTGGAGAGAAACTGTGAAAGTTTTCTTTACATTTAACTGTAAATTACTTTTGTAACTACATTTCCTCTTGACAAGATATGGAAAGGATCTAAAACTACCTTTAGGAAATTATTATATTTCAAATTGCAGAAATAAAGTCATTTCATAAAAATATTGTTTGGAGATTTCAGCAGGAGATTCTACATTCTAGTGAACGAGCTATGCTATGATCCATCAGTTCTCACTCACAGTCACACAAGTCATGAAACCCTGACCTTTGACTATTCTGGCAAGAGCAGGAGCAAGGAGCAGCTGACTCTTGGCTAAGATTTCAAATTTAAATCCCTGAATTTAAATTCGTTGTTTTGTTTATTTATTTTAAAGTAAGTGCTCGAAATGTCTTCCGCCGACCATAATACTGAGCCGACATCTTCTTAGAAAGTTTCTCTTGATATTCCTTATCGCTCGAAGATTGTTGAGGATAGTTTCTGCTGCAGCATGTATTTTGTTGCGAAGTTGCTGTTCGTTGCCGCTCTCAGACCATTTTTTGAAGCACCCCCATACATAAAAGTCCAGAGGATTGAGGTCCGCTGAGCGAGCTGGCCAGGGAATGGTGCCTCCTCTCCCTATCCAGCGATTTGGGTATGTTAGGTTAAGATGGTTTCATCTTGTACCTCACGTGGAATATCCTGCAATAGTCCCTATAAGTTTTGCTGCAGAAACTGCAGATATCGTGCACCGGATACTTTATTTTGTTCGAATATATCGACGGGCGAAGCCGGAAGCGGAAAACTAGTATACAATAAATAAAAAGTGTCCGTTTGTGATTTCAAAACTGATATAAATATCGGATTCCACGTCATGTCATGGCGACCGATGCACGCGTTCCGTCGTGACATGATGGGGAATCAGGTTTAATCCCGCCCGCGCTGTGATAGTTGTGATTAGTCTGTGATTAATAAGACATATCACAAACGGCGGGATCAGATTTAGATACCGATTAATCGGCGCATTGACATTGGCGAAATAATCAAAATTCTGATGGAGCCATCACGAAAAAAAAATAGAATATCTAAGCCCCAATATTGTCCAGAATAGGCTCTGAACCTGTTCAATAGATCTGTTTAACTTTCAATTATCATAGTAGTAATACCCTTAAGTCAAAATTTAAGAGAAGCCGGGGGCGAAAAGCTCCTTTAAACTTTAAGGTATAAAAGCTTTCGTAGCTCTGTCTACGCTGCAAATCATTATAGGCGTAATGATAATTGATAAGTGATGTAAATAACATTTTTGGTTCCAACATTTTTCCCCCTCTCATCTTTATCCAACAAATGCTAATATGATATGACAGTTAGAAGGAAAAATATTCGTGAAGTATGTACGACTTGTGTGGGATTTCTATCAGAAAAATATGTTTATATTTGAAGTATTTATATATAGAGTAGGTTATTTTCGAAACCAAAAGCTTCACCATTTTTCAGCATTATCTACAGGGTAGGGGCAGACACTAACTAAACCAGGCTGGCGAAACTTCGAACAAAAAATTAGGACTAGGAAAAATTGAGCCAATACTAATGGCGTCGTATCGCCATCTCTTTCACTCCATATACAGATGACAGAGATATCAAATATTTCTGTACCAATCCATAGTTACGCTTTGTTTTCTACAAGTAGTTTATATACTTCAAGGAGTTTGTATACAATAAGTATACATATAAACTCCTTCGTTTCGTCAGAGTATTTATTGTCCAAGCCCACAGGTGCATAAAAATCGAAGGCTACTGTATAGTGGAGTGTCTTAAGCGCCTGAAATATAAAAATCTCGGAATCCAATTACTTTGAACGAATTGTTATAAAACCTGTTGGATTGTATTATTAATAAGGTATTTTACAAAGTTTACCCATTAAAATTCGTTGCTTTTTATTAAATAATAAAATAAATAAACAAATACATATATGTGTGGCGTGCAGTACGAAGTCGCGGGCAATGACCGCGACTCGCGCGCCCCGCGCCCCGCGCCGCACACCACAGCGGCCGCCGCGGGCAGCGAAGCAAACCGATCGAACAGTGATCAACACACACCGCTATAGTAACCGCGCGTCGCTCGTTAATTTCACTCAATCAATTTCAGTTTTTATTTAGTTCATACAATTCATTTAATATAATCTCATTTCAATTAGTTTGTTAAAAGTTTAATATAATTTCCTTAATATACTCAGCATTTACCTACCTTCCTGTTGCAATCGACCAAGCACATCTACAACCACTCATTCCACATATGCATATAATCTAATACATTACAACTATTACGAGCTTAATAAACTAATTTTGAGCAGAAATATTGCTACCTAAGCCTTGCTTCTACGACCCTTTTAAGGTTCTTGGCATTTATAAAAGAAGTTTCCTAATGTCTATTTTAGTTAAATGATGGTTATTTTATAAAAATATGAGGAAAATATATTGATTTCAAATTGAAAATTCACTGAAATTACTGAAAATAAAATTCAAAAGCAACAAAAAAAATGGGTAAACATTTTAGTATTTTATCTATAAAACATAATTCAGAAGGGTTTACATTAATACATTCAAAGGAATTGGATCCCGAGGTCAAAATCTCCAGGCACTCCATTAGTAGGTATACACAGTTGTTTTCAGGCCACAAATCTAAATATATAAAACGGTCGTGTCGCTGACTGACTGACAATCAACGCACAGCCTAAACCTCTGAAGATATTAAAATTGGAAGGTTCCTTAGGGAGTGTAGAGGTGCACTAAGAAATGATTTTTCGAAAATCAACTCCTGGGGGAGTCGTGGGCAACTGCTAGTATTCTTATAAAAATCAGTTAGAGATACGGAATCCTAAAGAGGTAGCAGACACAAAGTAAACCTTCGGATATTGATTTCACGATAAACGCTAATGAATATTAATAAATTCTGAAGCTAGCTAATAAGATCTGTGGGCGTGGTCATTTCTAGACAGGATATTACGTTTCCTGTCAACATTCATCTAAGATAAATAGTATAGGTATTTTCCTAACTACCTCACTGGAATTAATTATGTATGACTAAGCTGAGCCTTGCGGTTGCACCCGCGTTAATGGTTACTGCTCCATTCCTTTGGGTCGTAGCGTGATGTTATATAGCCTATAACCTTCCTCAAGATTTGGGCTATCAAATTCAAATCCGACTGGTAGTTACAGAGATTAGCGTGCTCAAACAAACTGTTCAGCTTTATTTTTAATACAAAATATTCTTAGTCTAAGTACCCACTTTGATATCTAAAGTTTCCCTTGAGAGATTTCAGAGCTTATTCGCGACAAACACTGGGACAGACTATTCTAAAAACCGTCATTTTTGCTTCACTATCGTGTAAATGGTATATCCCACTTATAATATAACTATTAATTTCGCAATAACACACAGACACTCAATGTTATGGCCCCGGTGACATAAGATTTATCCTCAAGAAATTCCGAGATAAAAATAGCCTATGTCACTGTGAGCCACTCTAAATATCTCTGTGCAAAAAAAAACAGGTTCTATCTCGGCCACGTACCAATGGTTTTTTATGATTAAATAAATAGGTACATAATCCGACAAACCACATTTAATGAAAACCTCAAGAGAACTGGCCACTCGTTAGGTATAGTCTCACAAATACCATCGGCTAAACGAGGGAGACATGGACTTCCGTTGGATACCTGGTCTTGGGTTTGGGATGGTTTAAAAAAAAAGTTATGATTTCCCGTGAAATTTTATCCGATTCCACATTTTGGCAATATTTTTTGGATAGACGTGTCCTAAAACGACATTTTTGCTTTAGTACAGACCACAGACACTCTTTCTCATAATTTATAAGCGAACAAAGTCACAGGCAACTGCTAGTCTATTCGTAAAGTTTTAAGCTTATGTAAGTCGGTCTACCTCGTTTACACATTCCTATATTTAAAGGCTTTTAAGATTATCCCATACAAAGAGAAGCTTTAAGATTACTTAGTTACTACAATATTCGAAAAATACAAAATTTGGCCTACGGTTGACGTGAATTCGATGAATTCGCACCACGGCGGTTATTCCAAAAATATGCGACAGGAAAATAATATGTACTTTTGATAGCGTCGTGCTACTAAAGTTTATATTTCTGGTCTATGTTTCCCACATCTGGGGGAGCTAAATATCAGACATAACCTCTCTTAGCCTCTCCTATCATGTTTAGGAGCTGATGCAGTATTAGTGAATCTTGTTGGGGAAAAAGTTAGCTCCTGTGTGTTTTCTTGGCATATGCTGTCTAATCCGCTAGAGATATAACAAAATTGCGTAGAAATGAATTGTGTAAAATAAAATTATCTATAAAAAAGTCCGTGGTAGTATATATATTGTGTTTTATATATAAGTGTTTTTTTGCTGGTATCAAAAAGTTAATGTTTGATACGCCATTTTGAACATTATTTTTCGATCTAATGACGAAAAATAAACAAACAAATCAAAATTTAATGTTTCTTTTAGAATTAGACTAATTTATTTATTTATTTTGTAAAATACTCCATCTGTTGGAGATCAGTTGAACTAACGGTGCAAAGTTTTCGCACGGGTCATCTAGTAGTAATAAGGGTACCTATTCGTTTGTGTAGGTATTCAAATTGTTATTGTGACCGTGCGAAAAATCCAATGTTGCTTCTATTCAATTTATGTCCATAAATCAATGTCTCCATCAAAAAGGTAATGCAATAACAAAAATAGGATGAGAGGAAAAAGCGCACTTTCAAAATCTATTACAAGTCGATCGTCAGTCAGAAACCGGATTTCCGCACGATTCCTCTACTCTTTATGAAAGCATAACTACGTAAGCAGAAAAATGTATTTTACTATTTCACACAGTTCTAAAATTCATCCTTTTGGCGTGGCCAGATAAGGCTGGTAGGTAACATTGTCCACATACTAAAGAAAACTGGTGGCAAGTACTTAATAGGTTCGATGCCAGATCCCGGCCATGTACCAATGGGTTTTTATAATTAAAAACTTATGTACATAATCCGACAAACCACACTTAGAGGCTTTACCATCTAAATATACCTCAACAGAACTGGCCACTCGTTAGGTATAGCCTCACAAATACCATCGGCTAAAAGAGGGAGACTTGTTCTTCCGCTGGATCCTGGAACTGTAACACGGTTTTGGAAGCTGTGATGAAAAAAAACTGTTATTTTGAGAAGTGCAGCTTTTTGTAGAACTTATTCTTGGCTCGAATGAGGGTTGAAGCAAAGGCTTTCGATTTCAAGTATGTACGAGGGGCACACCGCAATGATCGGGATTAAAAAACGAAATGCAGGATATAATTAAATCAATTTTTTTTGTAGTATTCTACCTTATAATTTGTGCACGTCTGCATTATTAAAACAGTAATTCCAGTCTAAAGTTGATATTGACAAAATGGCCGATTTGTAAAATTGTACAGCTGCTTCTGGGTCTTTAAACCGCTGACCACGTAACAAATCCTTCATTCTAGGGAATGTCAAGAATCGTTAAGGCTCAGGTCAGGACTGTACGGAGGATGGTTCATCAACTCAACATTTTTCTGCTTCAAAAAATCAGTATCCCTAATGGAATTGTGGCAACATGTCCTTTTTTCGAGGCAATCGAAGCGATCATTTTCTTCGACACGCTGCAGGAACGCATAACTTTTGTTGGCTTGACCTCGTTTTCGAATACCCAAACTGCTGATTAGTGTTTTTTTCAAGGTTCATATGAATAAATCCATTAATTCCCGATCATTTCGGTGTGCACGAAAGATATATGTATGCCCACGGAGCTAACCTATCCACATTTCTATTCTCTACTGAAGCGTAAGACAGCAATTTTTGCCAGTTGACAGAACCTCAAAGATCGAAAAATTAAATAAATTGGTAAATAAGTTAAATAAATACCGGTTGACTTTGAACGTTTCAAAAAGTGCGTGTATTTTTATATTTTTTTATTCGACCGTAGAATTTTGACATTACTGCTAACCCTAACCCATTAATACAGCCATATAAGTTCAATACATTTTTGATGTGTTACATCTTTCCTCTTGCGTTTCGTGAAAAGGGACGGAAGTATGCGCTATTTGATTTGACCAACGAGCGCGCGCGGTGATAAAGTTGGCCGGCAGATGGAAAAATAAATAAATAAATTTTCACGGGTTGCCTTACAGCTCCCGGGAACCGTTGCCGGCCCCAGGGTACCCAGCGGAAGAGAAAGTCTTCCTCATTTAGCCGAAGATTTTTGAGGCTATACCTAACGAGTGGCCAGCTCTGTTGAGGTATGTAGATCGAAAAGCCTCTTTGTACGGCAGATGGTACCAACCCATTTTTGGAGAGGTTGGTTATGTCAGCCAACAGTGTGTGCGCGTGTGTGACGAAAGAGAAAGGGAAATAGAAAAGAAGAACTACTAGAGTATCGAATACTGTAAGGCTCGATCGTTTTTAAAAAAAAAATTACCGCACCCTTTAAGATATTGAAATAAAATAAAATTCAGATTATAAGTCTAAGAAGTGGGCGATCTCTGAAAGTCTAACAGGACAGACAGACAGACATACAAACAGCCAAAATTCCATATTTGTGCTTAATTATTGTGAAAATATCATATCCCACTTAGATATTAATATTAATTTTGAAATTACAGACAGACATTTTAATTTTATTTATTTGTGTAGAATTACAAATATATTTTTAGAATAAATTATGAATGATAGGAAATTAAATGAAAGAATATTTAAATAACAAATTTTCCTTCCCTCGTTAGAAGTCTGTCACGGTTGATCTTATGGTTTAGAATACCAAATTTCCATTTGAGGAAATAAAATATATTATTATTATTATGACATTTCTTTTGAGCTTTTTATATCTTAAGAGCTCTCTTGGTCGCGTAAGCAACTAAAAACCCAATATGCGAGTGAAAGAAATATATAGAGAAAGAAAATTTCCAAACAAAATCGGTACCTACAATAAAATAAACAACACGGACTTCAGCAATTCAAGTATTGTACAAAAATATTAGAAATAGCAAGTTCTAGTTAATGGATCCATAAAGTATGTGAAATTAGTTTTACTCGATATGTAAAAAATATATACATTAGTTAATAAATATTAAGAGAACTCATAAAGTTGGTTGAAAATATGCGTAAAATGGATGACTTTCAGGGATTCATGAAACCTAGGTGTAGCTGATATTGACATATTTTATACATCTATACTACTGTTATAAAGAGGAATTGTTTGTAATAAATAGGCTCATAAACTACTGGGCCGATTTTAAAAATTCTTTCACCATTAGAAAGGTACATTCTTCGTGAGTGACATAGGCTATATACCATCACGGCATGACGACGGGAACGGGGTGGGCAGAGGTGAACATGACAAAAGCTATGTACGAAGTGTATGTTTGCCAACATTCTGAAATAGACACGTACGAAGCCGTGGGAAACAGGGTAGGGGTAGGGGTAGGGGGTAGGGGTAGTGCAGGCAAGCCATTATCTATGCGTGCTGTAGGGTATATTTTATTTTGTTCGCAAATATCCACGGGCGAAGCCGGGGGCGGAATGCTAGTTTAGTATAAAGATAATTTCATATACATACATTTACAAAACTTAAGTTGCTGAAGCCCGTTTTTTGTATGGGACAAAAGTTATGAGGAGTCTCCTTAAAACATAAAAAATTACAATATTAAAAGTTGAAAGTAAAATTACTGCAATTTTGCAGATTAAAAGCATATGAGTTGAATTGAGTTCTGAACCATCGCCTTTTTTTCTAATTCCAATAGGTGGTGTTTGAAATTCGAATCACTTTTATTCACGCTTGCTACAAAATCGCCTTTGCTGCGTGTTTTTACGCACCAAAAGCGCCCTTTTCGTGCTGGAGAGGTGAAAAAATATGTTTTGTCCTAACACAAAACAGACAAACCGGTATTCGCACATTCATAGACTTTTCATTAGTTAGGAAGCAATGCAGGTTCTACGAACATGGATTGTAACCAATTGGCTTAAGTCCAACAATTGTCTCTAGGTCAACAGTTACGTAGGTGTTTCATATAAATAGCTGATCGTTAATACGCTTTATCAGACCATAGGGGCAGATCTTATTGAGCGATACGTTTCTCTGATTTATACCTATTAGTTACCAATGTTTTCTTTTTCGCCAATCCACGAACTTTTTAACCGACTTCAAAAAAGGAGGAGTCTATCAATTCGTCGGAATCTTTTTTTTATTTTATGTATGTTCCCTGATTACTTAAAGACGCCTGGACCGATTTGGATTTTTTTTTGTTCGAAAGGGTACTTTCTAGGGTGTCCCGTGATCATCAGGTCAGGATCTGATGATGGGATCCTGGAGAAATCGAAATCGAGGAGAGATTTTTTTTATAGTGACTTGTGCATTTGCTTTCGGAAAGCACACTTTTCAGTGCATGATTTTTGAAGTATTTTTAAAAGGCAAACTTGGGTATGGAATAAGAAGCATGAAAGTAATATATTTAGTAGTGGAAATGCAGTCTTTACGTAGAATGTGTGATATAAAGCATCCGGAACGATGTCACTAGTGAAGAATGCGGAGCGAAAAATGGTGTTGTGACTAAAATGAAGAAAAGTAGTTTACGCTCGTTTGGACACATAGAAAGAATGAAGGATGAAAAATTGACTAAAATGTTTATTTGGCTGAAGTTAACGGAATTTCTGGCAGAGGACAACCTAGGTGTACTTTTATTGAACATATAAAAAAATTATTGATCGATGGAAATATTAAAAGTACACACAATCGCCGAGCATGTATGAAAGGTATGATGAATATAAAAGAAGCGAAATTATTATTTCCACAGAAAAATATTTTAAATAGAGAAGTCGCATCTAAGTTGAGTACGCAAACAGGGAAGCGTGCAAGTGAATTTCGGTTGTAAAATCAAATTTTCAAATCTCGCCCCGCTTCATCTGTATGCATGGAATGGTTTGTCGGTGTACGAATGTATGAAGCAAAACTTAAACGTGCTCTAATTTGAACTAAATAATACAATTCAAAGGTTTATGCATGTATGAAAGGTATGGTTAATATAAAAGAAGCGAAAGAGGTATGTCAGGATCATAGCTAACATAATTCGATTGTCTTTGCATACCTCTGTAGAGTTGCAGGAATGTAAAAGTTAAACGCTGAAATAATCTTGAAAATACTCGTATATATTCATTGAATTATGTTTACATCCAGTAATGTCAAAACCAAGATGACGTGCAAAATATCAAATATAATATTATAAAGTAAACGTAGGAAAGTGTACCAGCCAGGTCTCCACATCACTCCCCCACCGAGACCGTGACTACGGGCGTAAGTGAGGTGGAAACCGGACGTGGCGTCCAGAGCGAGTAATGCGTAGAGGTTCGGGTTGCATAGCGGCTGCGGGTAGAGTAGGAGACTGAGGAACATTGGTTTCAAGATCTTTTTCCAACATCATGAAAGCTGGTTTCAACCTATCTACCGAAACGGTGGTATCCTTGTTATTAAGGAGAATACGAAAATATTTTTGACCTCGCTTTAGGACTTTATGAGGTCCAGAATATGGTGGATGCAGGGCTGGACGGACTCCGTCTTGACGAAGAAACACGAAGTCTGAAGTTGCCAGTTCCTTGAAAACAAAAACTGTTTTAGAAGTATGATGTATTGTAGGGATAGGCTTTAGTTTATTAGCGAAGGAGCGTAACCTTGATACGTAGTCTTGCATGTCTAATATAGTGTTAGAATTCGAATGAAAAAAATTCGCCAGGAAGGCGCAATGGTTCGCCATAAACAAGTTCGGCTACAGATGACTGTAAGTCTGATTTCCAGGCGCTTCTTATACCGAGGAGAACCAAAGGGAGAGATTCTGTCCAACTGGAGTCTGCGTTGCACATTATGGCAGCTTTCAATTGTCTGTGCAAGCGCTCAACTAAACCATTGGAAGCTGGATGATATGCTGTTGTCATCTTATGTTGCGAGCCAATTAGCTGGGTTAAATTTTTGAACGTAGAGCTGTCAAATTGTTTACCACGGTCAGTAGTGATGCTGACCGGGCAACCAAAACGGGAAATCCAACCTGTCAAAAATGCATTGGCAGTGGAAGCCGCCGTGATATCGGTGAGTGGTATGACCTCAGGCCAACGAGTAAATCTATCGATAACCGTGAGAGCATAACGAAAACCGTTTGAAATGGGAAGAGGACCTATAAGATCGGTGTGAACATGGAGAAAACGGGCAGAAGGTAATTGAAAAACGCCCAAAGGAGAAGACACGTGCCGTGTTACTTTAGCACGTTGACAAGCTAAACAGCTACGGCACCACTCTCGGCAATCTTTCCGTATGCCAGGCCAGACAAATCTTTGTACCAAAAGATTAACTGTGACATTTGTTCCTGGATGAGATAGAGAATGAATGGCATCAAATACTTGACGGCGTAATGCTTTGACGATAAAAGGTCGAGGAGTAGAAGAGCTCACATCGCAATAAATGAATGAGGAAGATCCTGAAATAGGAAGTTTAACAAATTTGAGTGATGAACCCCCTGATAATAAAAGGTTTAATTCAGGATCGTTAGATTGAGCATGAGCAAGCACATCATAGTCAATAGCCTTGGAGGTCAACTCTTCAATCCTGGAAAGGGTATCTGCGACTACATTATCCTTTCCCGAAATATGTTGAATGTCTGATGTAAACTGGGAAATATAGTCGAGGTAACGGAATTGTCTGGGTGAAAATTTGTCTCTATTTGCTTGAAACACAAATGAGATAGGTTTATGGTCTGTAAAAACTGTAAAAACCTGAGCCTCTAACATATGCCGGAAGTATTGAATTGATTTGTATATAGCAAGCAATTCACGATCGTAAGGGCTATACTTAATCTGCGATGGAGAAAGCTTACGTGAAAAGAATGCTAAAGGCTGCCAAAATCCATTTTTAAACTGCTGTAAAACTCCACCTATGGCAGTACTAGACGCGTCAGTGACAAGAGCAAGCTTAGCGCTGCTGTCAGGATGGGCCAGAGTTGCAGCATTGCAGAGACCTCTTTTGCAGTCTTCGAAAGCCCGTTTGCATATGTCATCAAATTTAATAGTCTGATTGTTTTTCACAGAGCCCTTAAGAAGATCGTTTAGGGGTGCTTGTAACTCAGCTGAACGAGGTATGAAGCGATGATAAAAATTATACATACCAAGGAAACGTCTTAGCTCTTTCACAGTTTTGGGCTCTGGAAATGTTTGAATCGCGACTGTGGAGACCTGGCTGGTACACTTTCCTACGTTTACTTTATAATATTATATTTGATATTTTGCACGTCATCTTGGTTTTGACATTACTGGATGTAAACATAATTCAATGAATATATACGAGTATTTTCAAGATTATTTCAGCGTTTAACTTTTACATTCCTGCAACTCTACATTGGTGACCACCGAATTGAACTACTATATGTAACTATAACATACATGGCGCACAAGGATAGCAGTTTGGGCAGCGGCAACCCGGCGGCTGTGTCCGGTTCCACTACCGCAAACGGTACGTCTGCAGAACTGTGCAAAGTCGGAGTAAGGATTCCACCGTTTTGGCCTGAGGATCCTGAAATCTGGTTCGCTCAGGTCGAGGGCCAATTCTCCAACTCCGGGATCACAAGTGATACAACCAAATTTAATTATGTTATCGGGCATCTGGATCGTCAATTTTCGAAAGAGGTTCGAGACATTATAATCAATCCACCACAAAATGACAGGTATGAAAAATTAAAGTCAGAATTAATTAAACGACTCAGCGCTACTCACGATCAAAAAATTCAACAAATATTAACACAGGAAGAATTAGGAGATCGGAAGCCTTCCCAATTTTTAAGGCATCTACAATGTCTAGCTGGAGCGACAGTACCGGAGGATTTTTTGAAAACTATTTGGATGAGCCGTCTTCCCGCAAATATCCAGAGTGTTCTCGCCAGTCAGCCATCAGTATCATTATATATATTAGCAGATTTAGCGGATCGAATCCAGGATATAGCTCCTTACACTAAGCAAGTGGCGACGACCAGTCAGGATAATCCTGGAAACTGCTGTGAAAAAGTTAAACGCTGAAATAATCTTGAAAATACTCGTATATATTCATTGAATTATGTTTACATCCAGTAATGTCAAAACCAAGATGACGTGCAAAATATCAAATATAATATTATAAAGTAAACGTAGGAAAGTGTACCAGCCAGGTCTCCACACCTCTCTTGGCATAAAAGGCGTGATAATAGATAGAGAAAGAAAAATTAAATTATGAAAATTAAGTTATTTATTACTAAATGATCGAATCAGTCGATAAATTAGTTGACAACTAAAATATAATTGTGATTGTCATGCACGTATATTCAAAGGGAAATTATTCCTTCCCCCCACCCTAAAAAAGGGGAAAATTAGGCGTCTAGAAAGGCCACGAAGTTTTTTCAGAAAAAATTTAAAGTTTGGAGAAATTTTGTTAGAAATTATTCGTACCTTTTTGATTTTTTCGGTAGGCATGTCTGCAATAGTTTTTGTAATTTGCTTTTTAGGAGACCAGCGTATAATAAGTACTTACCTAATTCTATATATTTTTGTTTTTCTTATGTTCTAAAAGTGATAAGATTCCTTGTGACGCCTATATTTATAGTCCATTTTACTTGGTATACATTTATTTAATATATATATTACATTGGACAATCAACACAAATCTAGCATAGAGTAAGTAGCAATCACTATGTTCTTTAATAAGAGACGGGACTGCCATACATTAAAATGAAATCGAAGAAATTAGGGCCGAAAGATACTGCCAACCTAACAACATTAAGGAGGGAAAATAGAAAATCAGTGCTACCAACTACAAAAGTCTAAACATACGGCTAGTGCTGTCCTTCCTACAGAAATATTTTTGTCGATATCGATAAAAATATGCTAAAACCTGGAACAGCATCTACCTACTTTTAAAATTTCGGTTTTGTTGATTAGTATAATCGAAGAAGTTGAAATGTATGGTAATTCACAACCATTTTTTTATAGGATTTGAATAAACTACGTAGTAGACCAAGGGTCTGGGAGGAATTATTAAATTTCAACTTCTTTGATCTTTCATTTCAATAAAACTTCACATGTTTTTCTATAATTTATTTGTGTTTAACCTAAAAAAACAACACATATACAAATACAATTCACCGACCTCTTAAAAACAATACACCTATCAATATTACAGTGAAATAGGTTATTAAATTGAAATTTAATAAAATATAATGACCTTATCTAAGACCCATCTTAGGTAATTATTTCAGCACTGCTTCTCGAAGTGAATTTAGGCAATGATAGAAAAACTTATAGAATTGCGTACCTGTAAAATAATGAGTATTAGGCGTATTTTGGTAAGTAATAACTAGTAGTAAGTATAAAAGATTTTTTTATTGTATTAAGAGGTGTGCAAAAACGACACAAACATAGCTGGATTTGAACGATTGTTTAAAAATCACCAAATTGCACGTCAATCTGGAAAGAGTAGCCGTTTATTAAGTCAGCATGCAAGCCCTGCATAACGGACTATCTGTAATACCAATGTTATATAAGTGTTTGTTAAAAGGACCATGACCAGTGATGGCTTGAGTCACCGATCTAAGTTGGGTTCTTTTTAGTTTTAAGATCTTTTGTGAGAGTCTTGTATTTATGGTTGGTAGAGCTGCCCTGGTTTGTCTACATTCCATAAGATTGTTCCATTCGAGATTGTGCATGCATTTTGTTCTCTGCTTGAGTCGTGAGGCAAACCAGCCTCTAGGCAGGGGCACTAGAGGCTCGGGGCCAATTGCAGACATACTTGCACCGGCTCTCGCTAGCTCATCCGCCGCGTCATTTCCACAGGAGTTGCTATGACCTTTGATCCATTGTATGGTTAAGGTGTTACCGTGTTATTATAGTTACATACCTTGTTTAGTGCTGTATGACACTCAAGTATGAGACCTGATTTAAACTTATTTCTTACCAGTGCTTGTATGACAGATTTACTGTCCGGCAGTATGCGAATAGACTGGTTGTTTACTTTCCTCTTAGTTATCGCTAGGGCCGCTAGGCAGATTGCCTGGAAAGAGTAAAGATAAAAGTAATTTTGCTGCAGCAAAAAGCAATGGCTCAATTTATTTGGTGCGGGTTATAATGGGTTTATTTTGTGGAATGTGAAACAAATATGTTTGAGTCGGAATATCGATATCGATAAACTGTACAATATGCAAAGTACATCACTATTTTTCAGCAATATGCTGTTCGTTTAATATTAAATTTATAAAGAATAATTACTTAATTAAATTAATATGAATGGCTAATAACTTACCGATCCCCATTTATTGGGAATATGGTCATAAATATTCGCTTGATACCGTCTACGCGGCCGCCTCTTGTACCACATATTGTACACTTTTTATGTTTCCATTCTTAATTATTGAATACAACTATTGTAAAACAATACATATACTTATTTACTATAACTTACTATATTATATTTACAATTAATATATTACAAGCACGATTTAAGCATCACATTATATATTTATTTATTAATATTTTAAAACTAAAATAAGACAAAACAAATTTGCCGCCATTTGCAACTTTGACAGGGATAGACAGAGATAGCACCATGGAGTGAAAAAGATGGCGATACGACGCCATTAACATTGGCTCAATTTTCATAGAACCAATTTTTTGTTCGAAGTTGCGTCAGCCTGAAATCTAGTAATAACTTAAAACAACATCTGTCAAACTCTTTTGACAACCTAAAATCTTATCTTTATAATTTAATTACATCATAACCTGCCAGTACGTGCGGAGTGGCCAAGACAATAGTCTATAATAATACACCTTCATAAATCCTAAATCTACATTTTGGATAAATATTCAGAAAAATAGACAGCGTAATAATTATTATGAAAATTAGAAAGAAATAACTGTTTTCAGATCCACTTTTCCAATAATAAATAGCGTGAAGATGTATTTCGTTGTGTTTCTCTTATGTATTCCAATTAAATAAAAAATTCCAATCTTTTGTTTGATCTCTATCGAAGCGTATCAATAGGCAATCAGTGGCAGAGGCTCAATAAAAATATGAATGAAAATGTACTTTTTATTCGCAGAGCATCGCATTCCCTCGGCGTTGTTGAAAACTCAATAGACTCTGGAATATACTAGACTAGCTATTCGCCCCCGACTTCGCCTGTAACCTATTTTACTCAGGATATCACAGCTTTTTATTCGTGAAAGAATTTTTAGAATCAGTTCAGTATTTTGAGAGAGAAACGGCACGGCTGACATCTGTCGAACATGCCACCGTCCCGGAGAGTCAATCAGGCATGTTATTTCCGGTTGTTCTCGTCTTGCAAAGGCACAACCAAATGGCCATCAGGCATCACATGTCGTGATGTGGGAATGACCTGTCATCATTGGAGCGTGCACGGTAGGACTTGGTAAGGACTGACATGAAATGTGTGGCTGGACAAACTGTGTTCATACAGGGTCACCAATATAAAAATGGCAATACAAACAACAATCCAACGACTGTGAGTTAAGATGCCCACTCATTCGTCCAATCCCCGGCGCATCGCCATAAGGTCCACCGAAATCGAACACAGTCTCGTCCAATTCTTGTACGTGCGGTCCGCCATCCGTTTTCAAATCGTTGTATTTGTGGTTGATTTCGATGGCCGGAACGATCTGTCACACACACAAACATCCACACGCCTTTGTTTAATCGAATCTTGTGTGTTTGTGTGAGTGAGTGAATTGCATCTAGATCGTGTTCAATCTCGATCATACGGCTGGCGGACCGAACATTTTCGGTGATATACCGGACCAGTGCGTGGGCTACTTAAAATGAATATTTCCCAAGCTGAAAAGTTGTATATAAATGTCAGTCTATTAAATATTTTTAATAGCGCGATACAGGTTTCAATTTAAATATTGTGAGACCGACACACCGTAATAAAAACTATGTCTATGCAAGTATCTCTATGCAGTAAATCAAGTCTAGTATTAGTATCAAGTATTATCTATTTATTATATTAGTTAGGATGAGATTTTCAAATTATCTCTTAAAAGCTTAACTTTATTTAAAAAGTAATATAAAATGAATAAAGTAAGACATATCTCGTTTGGAGTCTCAGTTTACCGCGTCACAAAGTTTTAATGTTTATATTCTCAAAGTGGCAACTCGATTACCTTCTGTAATTTACCTTCTGTGTGTAGAACTATCGACTAATTGGTTCACTTTACCATTCTACTGGCTAAATAATACAATTACTTGAACTAGGCAATAGCCACGGCTTCGTCTGTATTATTTCCTATCACCATAAATCATTTAAAACAAAGTTGCCTACTACGACTCGCGCGCTGAGAGTTCCGTTTAGGTTTTCCTAAAAACTATAAGAGAGGCCTTATATTTGCAATTTTTCAAAATTTTGGACGCGGTAGTTGCGGATATAAGGGGTACGGTCAGTTTTCGATATATCTAATTTAAACTTACAATAAATTACAAAAAAAAATGTATTTATTATAACGAGCTCTTTGATTTGGTATGTCACATGATGCACTTGAAAAAATAATAATATTTAATTTATCCCCCAAAATTAACCGTCAATATCGAAATATTCGTATTTACGCTATACGTCCGTGATTTAGTCATCAAACTCTATAAATGTACCAAATTTCAACTTTTTTCCTCAAGTAGTTTCGGAGAAAATAAACTGTGACAAGACTGTGAATAAACTGTTTTTTCATCGGAGACCCAATAAATCCCAACTCAATGTTTGTGCGAGATTTTCTCCGTAACTAGGTAACCAATAACGTAACCATGTGCTTCGACTTCTAGTGTTTGAAAGTCATTTCCATACTTCTTTTAAAAATAACAGATAAAGAAATTACATATTTAGGTTTATTATAGGGCAGCAACAGGCTTTCCATCTGTTCTCTTTACTATGGACAAGTGGCAAAAAGTGGATACTGTTTCTGGTGTCTCTGGCCACACAACAAGGTATAAAGACCGTGAATATGTTGTTTAGGAAAGTCAAAACATATGTGATACTTACCTACGTTATCTTATAAGAAAGTCGAGCAAAGCAAGCTCAAGTCACTATATAGTATGATATTTTATATAAGAAATCCAATAGGAATTAGGATTAATAAAATAATATCATATCTTGTTTGAGGAAACGGAAAGAAAGACGTACAAATATTTTTGTTCTACTTGAATGCCGAATGACAGCGCTGGTATTTGGGTGACCTCATTTTGTACCTGATGAGAATAAAATTAGTTCATCTAAAATTGTTAGAATCAAGATAGACCGTCTACGATAAATTTGCCGTGTTTAACCGACATTTTCTCTCAAATAGTGATAATTATCAACCAACACTTTTCTGTTTTGTTGTACAGAATAAAATAAATTAAAATAAAAACACCAATTTTTTGTAGGTAACTTGAGATATCTCGCCATCTACTTGGTTCATAACACAGTGGTTTCGAATGAGCCAAGGCAAGTGAACTGTGTTTGGTAAGTGGATCTGATGTTTGACTTATCTCAATCGATAACGCAACAGACAGCCACTGTCTGTGACCTCTTTACGCAAAAACTACTGAACGGATTTTAATGCAGATTACACTATTAGATAGGTTGATTCACCGGTCATTTTTTCCACATTTTATTTGGACTTTGGCACTTTAAAGGCTATGTCAGTCCCGTTGAAAATAACAATAAATTTACAATAAATATTCACAATGACCACAAAAAAATACTTCAATTTGCCAATTTAAATTACCAAATGCTATCTATAATTATTTATCAAACAACTTGTAGAGCATCCAGTCCGACTCACTTAGATACTCTGCACAATCCCAACCTGCAAAAAAACTATTTTACACTTCCCAACTACACTATCTCTTTCAGAATCGTTCCGGACGCACTCCGCCAAAACATGGTAAATGTCCTGTTTTTTGTTACACAACTCACAATTTGGAGTGTTAGTATAGTTTCATTAAGTATTTAAAATTGTTTAATGGAGCATGACCAGAACGAACTCTACACGCTGTAAGTAATAAACATCTATCATGGACTATACGACAAAAAACAAAAGTAACAGATGCCTTGTCCTACTCTGAGAAATTAAAATGGCGATGGGCAGGTCACATAGCCAGAATGACTGATGATAGATAGACTACACGAATGGCAGGGTCCAGGAGGCACGAGAAAGAAGGAAGACCGATATCTAGATGGACGGACGATATGCCACAACTAGCTGGTAAATAATGGATAAAGATCGCTAAACCCAGAGCACTTGTTACTGGAGGAGGCCTTCACATTCACTATAGAAGGGTTCTTGCAAAATACTTGATTTATGTTAATTTTAATAATATAATTGTATTACTGAAGACATAGCATAGACACAAGAGACTATTATATTTGTGCTGTTTGCAGTGGAGACATTAGGGCCGTGGAGCTCAAGTGCGAGGGATTTTTTTAAGGAACTGTCAATGCGCCTTATCGTCGGGGCCGATGGTGACCAGAGGGCAGGAGCGTTCTTCGCACAAAGGATCAGTATGGCAATACAGCGAGGAAATGCAGCCATTGTTTTGGGCACGCTTCCGTACGGCAGCAGTATCGAAAAATGTTTAAATTATATATTTAAGTTTTTGTTATAAATAAATAAATTGTTTTACTACTTTTATTTGAAAAAAAAATACAATTAATTTAAATTATGTTACCTGATATCTTTTAAACTGCAAGAAATATACTTAAGGCTTTTTATTTATTATTTTTTGTTATTATGTTTAGGAGCTGAGCATTATCATTTTAGGTGAATCAAGTCGGAGAAAAAGTTAGCTTCAGCGAGTTTTCATGTCGTATGCTGTCTAATCCGTTACAGATATAACAAAATGATGCAGAAAAGGAATGTGTACATTAAAATGATATATGAAAAATTCTGCTACAGCATATATCTATCTCTAATAGATAAGTAGTTATAAGTATTATTAAACCTGAGCTTTTATATTAACTCGACTAGAGACACCGGTTACAATGTCCACATTTAGTAAGTTGATATTATTATTAAAACAGGTGGCATAGCTTGTATGTGCTTTTCTCGAATATTCTTAGATAAAAGTCATAGCGTTACTATTTAGCCTCGGAAGCTGTTATTTCAAAACGAAAAGCAATATAATGTCGTTCACCGAACCACCGTTTTATAACCACTACGAATTCAAAGACCGAGTCTTCCTATAAAATCAATTGAGCAGAAAGTTCAACAAATATTAGCTATGATATTTATAGCTTCATATTCTTTAGAAACGATAGGAAAGAGCAATACTGAGGATTCTGAAAAATTTACAGATTTCTAGAAAATATATATGTACTGTACTGATTCTCACAAAAAAAAGACATATGCAGTCATGGGGACTGCCGACAGAAGTAAAACCATAAAACTATGAATAACTGCTCGCAAATTCTCGGGTCGAGCATTCTCACGCCAGGCAATCTATGGCCGGCCTTTGTATGGAGAGCATGTCGATGACGAAAACTCTTAATATTTTCCCCTACCAAAAATCGCTCAAAAACACATTGTCACGGCCTTTTTACCTTGCGGTGTGGCCAGAGTAACCGTAACAGTGTTCACTATTAGCCACTTCCTCGTATAAAACAGAACAGGTGGCAAGCCTGTTGGTACATTTAATTTAATTTTTAAAAGAAGTGCGTGCCCTTCCACGCATAGGAAGTCGATTAAAGTTGTTGCTTAGTACTGCTTAGCATTTCTGATATCGTATCAAATATTTGTACCCGCTACCAATTATGGTATCGACTTCTTTGGCTCCTTCATATGTTCTCAATTTGCTGAAATTAAATACGAATTAGAATTTCAAGTCTTTAGTATAAAATAGTTTATAAAATAGATTTACATCCTATTTGCAAATGCACGTTTATAATCTGCAAAGTAGTGCTCGGAAAACTCGAAAACTTAAATATGAAAAAAAAATTTTCACAGAATTAATTAAACACTCCTGGAAACAACCTCATTTCTAGAAGAAAGCTAAATTATTTCGACATATCTTTTAACTTCCATTAACTACACTAAACTCTATAGTTTATGAAAAAAAAGCTAATAAATGGGATATATTTTCAAAGCGGCGATTCCTCAATTTGTCTGTTAAGTCCAGGGTGACTTTATCCAAATTCTGGGACGTATTTGTCTAGATTTCAGCCCCTGGTTTTGAATGTAAAATAGCTTTGCCGATTTGGCAATTTCTTTTAAGTCTGTCTGAATAAAGTTTTTAGGGAAAGAAAATAAATGTATAGGATTTTTGTATGAACATAATAGGAGATGAAAGACAATATGGGATCCACGGGCGAAACCGGGGCGAAAAGCTAGTTGTAGATATTACTTTGTGCTAAGTTCCCATTAAATATACGTTCAGCCTTTTACGGGTCGAATTTCGAATAATCCATTCTTAGTAGATATTTATTATTTATGCCTTACATCATAATATTGATAGCCCAAAATTTTTACCCTTAGGCGATCATTTCTCATGAAGAAATTCACGAAAAATACATGAGAACATTTCATATTTATCACAATTCACATTGTTGTAGGCGGAAACGTTGTTAAGGAAAGATCGTTTGAATTTTAGCAAACCCTTGCCTTAGACAATCAAAACAGATCGACAGATCACAATAGTCGAGAGAAGTGAAGCCCAAAAAGTACCATGCCGCTGGATTATCGAAGTGTAACGAGTGCTGAGGCGTGGTTTGGAATTTTGGATACTTGAATGTGTGCGTGCGACGCTTCATTTCTCTCAACAGTCTTGATCTGTCTATCGTTTTTTGCTAATCTGAGACACGTACATAGTTAGGGAAGTTTCCTTCAGGGCGTTTTTACAGCCCACCCCTACTTCTACGTTTTACGACACGATCCCGGGGGGTTTCTTAGCAAATAAGTATTAATGCACGTTATTTGAGGTCGCCTTGTTCACTTTTGCTGGTGGCAAAGGTTTCAGCGTACGTTCTTATTAACAAGTAGATTTTTTCAAATCACTGCCGTTCATTCTCTCTCTGATTCTCAAGCTTCGGAGGACATGTAAAGTTTAAATCAAAACCCATTGGTCACCGATCCTTCGTTCATACTTCTTACAAGAAGTGACAGCTCCACTTTTAATCATGGCAGAATAAAGCAAACTTTCTGGCCACTCCGCAGAGTCTAAAGGTCGTGATCATTTCATTAAATTATTCTAGTTACAATTTTGTATACATAATTTAATTTTCATCCAATCATCTATTTCCTTTGATGAATTATTTTATTGAACTACTCTATCTATGTCTCGATCAATAAGGACCCTTATAATTCCCTTTATATTTGTATCAGTAAATTGTAAATTGTTTTATAGACATGGCAATACACACAACAATTCAGGGTACAGGCAATAGCAATACAACAACTGCTTTTTTGGAGGAGCAAACAGTGACAATGCCAGACAATGCTCCCTTTTATGCAAGGAAAATTGATTTGTTTTATTCGTGTGGTCAGGCCAATTATGTATTACACAGGTACACACACACAACGTGCCATACATTTTTTACATATTTCCTTACCTACCCTCCGTTTACCATTGAAGTGGAGATCGAGACGTTAATCGCAACGCACCGGTGTATACGGTAGATCCGTGTCGATAAATACGCAACGGTCTAGTCGCGCTGTACGCATCCGTCGAGCCGCCGCGCCGCTCACTCAAAATAACGCCAACACAAAGACAATAACTGTATATACGCAAACCCGCGATCTCGTTAGTTAAGCTAGTTTAAGAAGAAAAAGTGTGGAAAAAGAAGAGAGACAACCAAACATCGAACCAAGTACAAATAATATCTGTAAGGGCTGATAATTTCCTCACCACAACAATTTTAATATTATTGTCAGTCTACTATTGTTTTGATTGTTTTTCTACACCGTCAGCTAACTCTTAACAATATGAAGGGTATTATGTTTCGCCTGTTTCCCAAAGGGGTAGGCAGAGAGTATGGAGCGCCACTTCTCCCGACCTTTGCATATTTTTCTCGTTTCCTCCACATCCATACATGCACGTCCACACATTGGGAATTCTTGAAAAAATACTCGGATACCACGTCCTCGAGACGCACGTGTCTCGTCATGGCGTGATGGGGAATCCGGTTTAATCCCGTCCGCGCTGTGGTTGTGATTAGTCAGTGATTAATAAGACATATCACAGTCGGCGGGATAATCTTAGCTACCGATTTATCGGCATATTGTTACTATTGCACAAGATTAAACACTGGACATTGGCAGAATTGCGACGATTAGTCAGCACTGTTGCCATAATAATATATCAAAAGAAGAAAAATTACTAGAATTTTCTATGTACTCGTAGTACTTGCATCCAGAATCAGAAACCGTGTTACAGTCCCAGGGTATCCAGCTGAAGACCAAGTGGCAACGATTGACCAGTTCTGTTGAGATATGAGATGGAAAAGCCTCGAAGGTGGTTTATCGGATTATGCACATACGTTTTTAATTATAAAAACCCATTTACATGGCCGGGATCAGGGATCGAACGCGTGGTCTGCCTAGTAAATACAAGTTGGATCTGTTTTTAGTACGAAACGTCTGAATAGAGACGTGGATGACGTTTGGAATAGAAATATATTATATCACAAAGGGTAAAAGCAAAGGAAAATCTAGTAAATAAAATATATCTACAAAAATTCGTAGTATTACAAGCAAAGGAAGATCAATCATTTCGTATATCAAAGAAAATGTGATATTGTTTTCCGCAAGCCTTTATCACAAATATTTATCCAGTTACTGTATTTGTCTAGGATACGATTATGTTCGAATTATGTTCGCATGTACAGATTTGTATTTTTTTGTATTTCACGGTGAATTAAACTTTATGTATTTATTTTTGAAGGGGTCTTTACACAATATATCTGAAAAAATATTATAGGCTACTTTGAAGTGAAAACTTCTTCAGGCGCGTTGACCAATTTTTGGTAGGGTGAAATCTTATGTATTCGCGACATGTTTTCAGCACAAGACCATAGATTGCCGGCCCGATAATGTCCGAGCAGGGATTCGTGTACTAGCTTCCACGTAAGCCTGAGTAGGGCATTATTGACTGCTCATTTCTAGCCGGAAATTCTTCGATCCGAAAACAGATACATATAATATGTGAAATGATCGCTAGATTATACGTTATATTATTATGACATTTCAATCTTTGATACTAACTCTTTTATTAAAATACTGTTATTTCATAGTTTTAAGTTTTCACTTCTGTCGTCAGTTCCCATGACTGTTGTATTTCTTCACGGCTTGCCTTACAGCTCCTGAAACCGTGTTATCGGCTCCAGGGCACCCACCGGAAGACCAAGTCTCCCTCTTTTAGAGGATGGAAGAAGAAAGAAGACTTATTTTCCCCTACCTACCTTACCCTAAATCGGCAATCCTAACTAATATAAAATGCTAAAGTGTGTTTCTTTATTTGTTTGTTTGTTCTTCTGTAACAAAACAGAGCAACGGATCGACATGATTTTTCAATGAAAAAGTTCAATCGGCTTTACTTGCTCTCCGAAGTATCTACAAAAAGTTTTTTTTTTGAGAAATTATAAAATACTAGTAGCTTTCCGCCCCGGGTTTCGCCCGTGGAGTCCTTACAATCTTTCATCCCTATTAAATTGGGGGTGGATTTAAAAACATGCTCTATGTTTTTCCCTAGGATTCAAGCTTACTCCGTATCGGATCAGTGGCTTAGCTGCGAAAGCGTAACAAATAAACATTTCGCTTTACTCCAGAGTGTATCCTTTACTGCATTAAAGCCGTTAGTGTACGGGCGGATGGACAAAAAAGTTAATTTCAGTGATTTTATATTTTGCTTGTAAATTGAATAAACCTTAATCCATTAAAAGCGTGGGAGGGTAAAATCGCTACATTGTAGGTAATAAAGATAAATTTAATTTAAGTAAAGTTTAGGTTCCAGGGAAAAGCTTTGAAACTTCAACACTTATTTCTATTAGAGACGAACTATTTTAAGTTTTATTTTTAAGTGTGATATAAAGCGTATGCGGAAGAATGCGGAGTGAAAGATGATGCGACTAAAATGAAGAAAAGTAGTTTACGCTGATTTGGACACGTTGAAAGAATGAAGGATGAAAGATTGATTAAAAATGTTTATATGGCTGAAGTGAAAGGAAATGCTGGCAGAGGACGACCTATGTGTACTTTTTGAACATATAAAAATGTATTGATCTATGGAAATATTAAAAGTATACACAATCGCCGAGCATATATGAAAGGTATGATGAATATAAAAGAAGCGAAAGAGGTATATCAGGACCGTAACAAATAGCATTCGATTGTCTCTGCCTACCCCTCTTGGGTTAATAGGCGTAATGATAGATAGATAGATAGAATACTTTAAGTTATACTCTATAGATACATATTTTATCTATTTTTGGTAAAAAATATAACTTTGTCTTACACTGGGTACGGGGCCGGCAACGGTGCCTCGGAGCTGTAAAGGCAACGCGTTAGGATTTTTTTATAACAAACTTTGATGAAATTCATTACAATTAAAATTGAATATTATAATACCTGACAGCTGAAAGCTGCAATGTCCTTTAAAAATTCCCGCCAAAATACGGCCCGTAGTTTTCGTCTGACATTTGGAGTGGAGTTGATATACTATCATAACTACGCGGTTTCGTTCGTATTTTGACCCATCCACACTTTTCGTAGAGGAAAAAGAGTTTCGAAATCAACTCAATAAACCTAAATATCAAATGTCAGACGTATAATTACAATCGATGAACCCACTAGGTGCCATTGCTTTAACTAAATTGAAAGAAAGAAGCGTCGGTGGCCGAGTGGTTAAGACGTCTGGTATTAACTAGGCAGACCACGGGTTCGATCCCTGATCCCGACCATGTACCAATGGGTTTTTTTAAATAAAAACTTATGTACATAATCCGACAAACCACACTTAGAGGCTTTTCCATTTAAATATACCTCAACAGAACTAGCCACTCGGTGTATAGCATTACACATACCATCGGCTAACGAGGGAGACTTGATCTTCCGCTGGGTATCCTGGAACCGTAACACAGTTATTAGGGAGCTGTAAAGCAAAATGTGAAGAAAAACCGGCAAAGTGCGAGTCGGACTCGCACTCTATAAAAACGGCAAAAAAAATCACGTTTGTTGTATGGGAGCTCCCCTTAAATATTAATTTTATTTTAATTTAATTATTTATTTTTAAAGTGAATATATAACTAAATATTCTATGAATATTTTAAGCGTCTACATGTTGCGGTTATCAATATCGAGCAAAAACTAGCAAAAAAAATCACGTTTGTTGTATTCCCATAAATATATATTTATCCCCTTAAATATTTATTTTATTCTATTTTTTCGTATTTGTTGTTATAGCGGCAACAGAAATACATCATCTGTGGAAATTTCAACTGTCTAACTATCACGGTTCATGAGATACAGCCTGGTGACAGACGAACAGACAGACAGACAGACAGACAGACAGACAGACGGACAGACAGACAGACAGACAGACAGACAGACAGACAGACAGACAGACAGACAGACAGACGGACAGACAGACAGACAGACAGACAGACAGACAGACAGACGGACAGCGGAGCCTTAGTAATAGGGTTTCCGTTTTTACCCTTTAAAAAGAAAGAACTAAATAGGAAGATTCGTTACAACCTATTTCAGCTTCCGAGCAGTTAAATATAAGTTTACTTCTAATATTACATCTTGAAATCTGATACATAAAAAGACACCTGAGTCTGAAAAATCCTGAAACATCGACCATTGGATAATAATTTTGCAATCGACTGAATTGGGGAAAGAAATAAAAAGTAAACGAGACAAATCTAATCAAATACACAGGAAGAAATCACTTCATAGAAAATCTAATTTAACTTCGGCGTCTCTTTCAACTGGATTGAGTGGATATTTCTTAATTTTGAATTCTTTTTAAGAAAAAATATAAAATTTTCAAGTACTTATTGCCTCAGTAAGTCAGTACCATATGCAACGAAGGTGTTGACAAACGGGGCTAATAGGTAATATGCTTTGCTGTAAATAAATATCTATCATCACGCCTTTTATTCCAAGATGGGTTGGCAGAGACTATCGAATACCATTTGTTACGATCCTGACATACCTCTTTTGCTTGTTTCATATTCATCATACCATTCATACATGCTCGGCGATTGTGTGTAGGTACTTTTAATATTGCCATCGATCAATATATTTTTTATATTGTGTTTTTTTTTTGTTTTGATATTTTGATTTTGATTTTTTGATTGATGAAATGAAAAATATTGATTTGTGTTTAGTCGTCCACAATAATTATGCTGTCATATCTTTGATCAATGTTTAACAATTTTATCAAATTTTTTATATGTTCAATAAAAGTACACCTAGGTTGCCCACTGCCAGCATTTTCTTTCACTTCAGCCACATAACCCTTTTTAGTCTATTTTTCATTATTCTTTCAACGTGTCCAAACCATCGTAAACTACACATCATCTTCCACATCACATTTTTCTCTAATCATTCATGGAATCGATTCTTAATAGAAAAGTACTCATATAATCAAAACACAAAACAAAACAAAGCAAAATTTTAGTTTTAGACTAAATTAAATATATTTTTTTAAGTAGGCTACCATATATTCTGTTTAAATAAATGTGGAATAAAAATACGTGTTCCTTACAGAACACAGATTGATCCCAGCCCTGTACCAATGGGGTTTTATAATTAAAAACTTAGGCATAATCCGATAAACCACCTTAGAGGCTTTTCCATCTAAATATACATCAACAGAACAGGTCACCTGTTAGGTATATACTCACAAATACCATCGGCTAAAAGAGGGAGACATTGTCTTCCGCTGGGAATCCTTGGATCGATAACATGGTTTCGGGAGCTGTAAGGCAACCCGTAAAGAGAAAAAACAGTTGAATAAAATGCAGACCACGGTTCAATCTTGGCTATTGACCAATGGACCACAAGCCCCAAGTCTCTTCAAACGCCGACTCGCATTTGGAAGCAATTTACATACTTGTGAGTGCGTCAGTGTACTCCGGAAGTCCGGACGACAAGCATGGCGGACATCGAACTTGTTACTGCTACAAAATTTTTATTTTTATTATAAGAAACAAAATTAATTGAAAGTCCGAAAAATGATCTTCTGGTGGATGATAAAAATTCATAGAAATCATAGAAAATGTACCCACATAATCTGACAAACCACACGTCTTAAGGGCTCTATATCCATAATTTGTATGGAGATATTACTATTCCCAATTTCTCTGTAAATACTCCACCTGTGTCACTGTAATTTAGCATATAGTTACTTATTCAATATATCTAAGTGAAAGAGTCGTTATTTTTTCAATTGGTTTTATTTAATAGGAAATATGGGTGGTAGAATAAAAGATTATTCTGCCCCTGCTGTCTCTTTCATAATCTGTCACAAAACTCTAAATTTTTTTTAAAGCGCTCTTATACCATTATTATTCAATTATACATATATATCGCTTTTTTTGTAGCTTATTGAAAATTCAAAAAAAAATTTATTTGGCAAAAATAATAAAATTATTATTATAATAAATTTTCAATAAGATACCAAAAAATTCGATATATATAATTGAAGGGTAATGTAATAACAGCGCTTTAAAAAAAATTGAGTTTTGTCATAGATTATGAAAGAGACAGCAGGGGCAAAGTTAAACCACCCATATTTCCTATTCAATAAAACCCATTGAAAAAATAAGAGCTATTTCACTTAGACATATTCAATAAGTAACTATATGTTAAATTATAGTGACACAGGTGGATTATTTACAGAGAAATTGGGAATTGTTTATCAGAGAAAAAATCCCAGTATAGGACCCTTAAGGCTTTTTCATTTAAATATACCTGTCCAACAGAACTGTCCACTCGTTAGGTATAGTCTCACAAATACCATCGGCTAAAAAAGGAAGACTTTGTCTTCTGCTGGATATACTGGGACCGAATTAGTAAAGTCATAGCTAAACATGAACTCTGTAACAAGTGTATCCAGGGCCGCCGCAAAGTTTATTTTTATTTAAAATTCTCTAGAAATTACAATGTCTGACACTTGTTCGTCGTCTTGTAGATGTATGATGTAGGTAACGGAAATGAAAATGTTCAAATACACTCGTACGAGATATATGAACGCTACGAATACATAATGAAGGTATATGTGACAGGACTGTCAAAATCATGAAAGTCGTCTATTTCTAAAACCTCCACATTTATTATGTACAAGTAAGAATCCTTTACAAATTCCCTATTCAGAAAACACTCGTGAATTCGTTTGTGTGGATTTCTGAAGTGTTTTAATGGCTGTGATGAAACCTTAGAGCTTTTTAGGATTGAAATAGGACGTTTCGGGATCAATCAGACAAAAATAATAAGATTCTCGTGTCTTATGAAAATTGTAAGAAATGATATAGGACAACTCTAATCCTAGTAATAGCTGTCGCTATGTGTGGATATTGTTACAAGGCCATAATTCTTTGTTCAATAACAGATATTGAATAAATTTTGAAGAATCTATTTTACTAGATATTACGCCATGCATGGCATTTTTAACTGAGCGGTTAGTAGACGCTGTGTGTTCATGAGTAGGAATTTACCATAATAATAAAACACGTGGCAAGCTTGCCGCTATCCTTTCTTAATGGGACTAATGCTTTATTTAATTCGCCCGTGGAATTTAAACATCACATGCTCACCCCTACATGTACAACAATATTTTAATACTTAAAAAAAATTTTGTTTTTTTAAACTATAATTTTTTCTCCTGCTGTCAAGCTACTGCTTCCTACTGCTTCTCCTCTGTCTCTCAGAGCTGTTATTTATTTTTTACTTTTTAGTATTCTAAGATGGCAAAAACAAGAGCACTTGTAAAGACAAATCAAACGAGCCCAAACTCGATGGAGTTACGTCGTTTCGTAACAGATTTCCTGTGGCGACCTTCAGGCTCCATCATCAGACCAGCTATGTGACATCATTATATTGCATTGTCATCCGATTTACATATGTATGCAAAACTACAGCACAATCGAACACCGGGAAGTGGGTCAAACTAATTTGAATTAAAAAATTGTCAAAAGGCACTCCTTGCTATTAATAGGTACAGTACCTACGTCGTATACATATATATACCTAATGGAAATGTGTGTCCGACTCGCACTTGACCGTCAATTTATCGCCCACGCACTCATAAAACATGCTGTAATGTGAAAAATTGCATTTGACAGTTCAGTACTTCACGTGGGAGTTACCTAGTTGAACCCACGTACCTGTCATGAGTGTGTACATTTTATGTTTAGAAATTATATTATCCATTAGTGTTATCTATATAAAGAGGCTTTTCCATATAAATATACCTCAACAGAACTGGCCACTCGTTAGGTAAGTATAGCCTCACAAATGCCATCGGCTAAACGAGGGAAGCTTGGTCTGGGTACCCTGGAACTATAACACGGTTGTTGCCTTACAACCCGTGATAAAAGAAAACTCGCCATGACCTAGTCTTCCTCATTTACTCAAGGAGTGGCCAGATCTGTTAGAGATATTTTTAGAAGCCAGGATCCTTATTCGGTTACTGAAACTTAGGTACATCTTAGAACACAAAAATATAATTTAAACAAAATGTATGAGTTTGTGACTCGCACTTGACCGTTTTTTTTATTACTTCACATACAGAATAACGAACCTTTTAGGAAAGTTTTAAGGAAAAGGAATAGTAAGACAAAGTACGGAGGGAAGGAAAGCGAACATGCCATTTCCTTATAATTTGAGGGGTTCGAACATTATCGTTCACACAACAATGAGGTTAGGTCTTTTGTTCTTTCGTGATTAATCGTTATTCTCAATGATTATTTCAGTAATTTTGTATTTTAAGTGGTCCGTCTTATGTCTTCAGTGTTCTAGGATTCCGTACCAAAAAAGAAAGAATAATTTATCTCCATTATTGTACCAACGATCTATGTCCGTCAATCACAGGCCTCTTGCTTCTAAACAAAATAGGATATAAACTTGAAATTCACACATAATATTATATTACAGCTGCTCAAAGACGGAAAGACTAACAAAATATTAAAACAATTTTTAAATTAAGGGGTTTGAAATAATAAATTTTTAGCCATTGTGTTTTGTATATTTTACACATTTTTATGTGGAAAAGATGTAGGTACTACTCATCGTTAAATTTGAATCCGGTTGGTGCTAAATTAGTCTAAAAAATTAAATAGATTCTAGTTCAATATCATCTATCTATCTTTGTAATTAATTGGTTAAATTACATAGTGAAATATATATATTATACTAAAATTTATTTTTTTGTATGTTTCTTTGTAATGAATAAACTCAAAAACTACTGAATCGATTCTAAAAATTATTTCACTAATAGAAAGCTACTATATCCCTGAGTGGCATAGGTTAATTCTTAGAATATATCCAGGAGTGAGGAAAACCTATAATTAATATAATTTATCGCGTTACCAGCTTTAAAGAGATTTCAAAGAGGCTTATAGACGTGACTGGCGACTGAAGAGCGGGCAGCTTTCTCGCTCAACGAATAAGTTTAGCGATACAGCGAGGAAACGCTGCCAGCATCTTCGGCACAATGCCGCAGGGGCCTTTTTTAGATTTAATTTAATTTAACATTTTCTTTTAGTCTAATTTTGTATATTTTGGTTATTGTTTATTTAATTTTTTTGGTTATTGTTTATTTAATTTTTTGTTTAAGATATATATAATAGGTTAAATTAGATTCCGTGTCACTCTGCTCTGTAGACGACCGTGTTGAACCGCAAAATAGAGTATACAAGAAGTCGTTTTATAATCACTAAGTAGCACAGCAAAGTTGCTAAAGTACATAAGAATGTATTTATTTAACTTTTATTATCTACGAGGAGTCAGCTTGTTGGTTACGCTTACGAGGGTTTTATGGTAAACAGATCATTACGATTCTCTCCACGACCCGCTATGAACAAGGTACAGCCGATGTTATGATAATATAAAAATGGCGCCAAAACAATCGTGAACTTTCAACTGTATAATGAGCAAAAGATTGTTTCATCTCCAATATAACAAATTGATATTTAAAAAATTGTTCGAGAGAAATGTCTTGGTCATTATATTGACTGAGTTCCAAATAAACACTTTATTATTTCTTCAAAACTTTAGCTACCTACTTGGAATGTTTTTCTGAAATGTAAAGGTAATTTATATAAAATACTAGGCCGTGTCCACGGTTTCTCCTTTAAAAGCTAGTATGTACCTATTTTCAGAATAACAAATAAGGTCCTTATATTGTATAAATTGTAATTTCTCTGTAAATAATACACCTGTGTCACTGTAATTTTGCATATACATAGTTACTTATTTAATATATCTAAGTGAAATAGCCGTTATTTTTTCATTGGATATTTTGAATATGAAATATGGGTGAAAGAATAAAGGAAATCTTTGGCGTTATAATTAGTCAAATATCATAAAATAATTATTATTTTGAACTTTCAATAAGCTATCAAAAAACTCGAGGCATATCATTGAAGAGTAATGGTATAACAGTGCTTAAAACATTTTAAGAGCTTAGTGATAGATTTTGGAAGGGAAAAAAAGGGCAAAGTAATCCTTTATTTAACCACCCAATTTTCTATTCAATAAAACCATTTAAAAAATAACGACAATTTCACTTAGATAATTATATTAAATAAGTAACTATATGCTAAATTACAGTGACACATGTGGATTAATTACACATAAATTGGGAATAGTTTATCCCATACAAATTAACTTAAATACCTGAAATATACAAATTATTCAAACCGCCTTAAATAAAGTTTTTCCACAATTTAAGAATTTCGGAACTCTTTCCAAATGAATGCATTCATCCAAATCTCTACATAATTGACGTTTTTTACAGTTTTAAAACGGATCTCTCATACATTCATCCGTATGTCGCAGTTTTGTAAATATCTCCGCCATCTTTCCAGCGATTCTTATAATAATTAACAGAAATATGTCTTATATGAACAGCCACAGCATTTTGTAATCAAAAAGACTTATCAAAAAAAAAGTTGTAAAATATGGTACAATAAATGACAGGCATATCGTTACAGCTACGTCGAGTGGCACTTAACTAAGGCTTGAAAATAAATCTCCACTGCGAGGAAATCTCTACGGCATACGTGACTAGTGTTAGATTGCACTTATCTGATGGTTATAGTCTGTCCGCTTTAATTTCTAGCTAATCAAATTTTAGAAATATCTGAAATTTTCGTGCAAAAAAAGAATGTATTAATTCCATCATCAATGTTGACATACTATATACCTGTAGAATATGTGATTTCTACTATATTGGTGACCTGGTTGCGTGTTCAGAAAATAAAGAAGGATGATGGTTTAAACTATTTAATAGTGAATTTATATTTAACAAAGGTAGGACTAATTACGGCAAACTGTTATGGACGACTGAGGAGCGCGGGGCAGGCAGCTAGGTATATGAAGTTTACATAATACATGTGCGTGTGTGTGGGTCATGCAAGTGTGTGTAGATCCCCTACATACCTAAGATAAATGGTGCAGCCGAAATTATGGTAGGTGAAAACACCTATTTAATTTAAAAAAGGAAAAAGCATGCAATATTAGACTCACCCTAATTTCCTTTATCCGCGATGTCTGCCCATTACCCTGCCCTGCCCAGTCTGTGGTCTGCCTCAGAACTGAATTTATGTCTGATGCGGATGCGGCGCGGTTTAACTGTATGAACAGTCTGAACGTATGGATACAACACATAAATTTCGAACTATTATTTAGTACTAAAGATGACAAGCGACCGTCGCTGTCATGTCCCGATTCGATTAGTAAATATTTACATCTACCCACAATTGTGGCACTTGAAACTACCGTAAACAGATGAAGGAATTAATATTCGATTCAGCAATTACTTCTTTCGGCTCCTATTATTTTTAATTTAACCAAATTATTCCACAATTTATTAGAACTAGGTGTAACCAAAGTTAGGTTGCTTTGAAATTGGTACAGCGACCGGGGAGACTTGCGTTCAAATCTCAATCGTCCCAAAAAAGCTAAACACCAATTGTCCCTAATAATTTATGCTTTAAACTTTAACCGACCCCTCGTGCTTCGGATGGAACGTGAAGCCTCCGTACTTACGTCTGTTAAAGTGACACATCTAGGTCAATGACATGCAGACACATTCTTACCATCTGGACAACTGGCAAAACGTGGACACTGTTACTGGGTCAGTGTGCAAGGTGTATGTGTGTAATACTTTAAATAGTGAAATTAAAGCCACCAAACTATAGCAAAATTCCGTAAATATTCACACTGATTTATATTCCGTTGAGATTAAGCTGAAGTGAGGCATGTCATTTAACACTTTCCGTTCTATTTTTAACTTGGTCCGTAATAAAATATAAAAACCTAACCGGGAACGTCTGCTATATATGAAACCTCTGGGCTTGACATATTTAGGATTCAACTATTTTTGTATAATGTGAGGCAAATAAAATATCTATTTTTTACACAAATAGACTGTATAGAATGTCGGTGGTCGAGTCGGTAAAACGTCGGCTCACAACTGAGAAGTCGCGGGTTCAATTCCCACATCCGACCATGTACCAATGGGTTTTTTTATAATAAAAAATCTATGTACACTATCCGACAAACCGTACAAAGAGGCTTTGGAGGAAAACTTTGGTATGTATTTTAAAATTCAAATCTGACTCATGCTTAAAACGCTATGCACTAATTTTCTTTAAAAATACCTGTGGGCTTTAATCGGTTTCTCATACTTCGGAGGGCAAAAAATAACAGATAATAATAACGTCTGTTAAAGAAGTGACACTTCTAGGTCCATTAAGTGCAGAAATATGTTTAAATTGCCACCTGTTCTGTTTAACATGCACAACTGGAAAAAAGTTGAGATTGTTACTGCATGGTTCTTCCGGTCACACCACAAGGTATAAGGACGTGTAAGATGTGTGAGTATATGTGTGCGATTGGAAAAAAATATCAAATTAAATTTTAGTTTTGAGGGAATATTGCAGTCTAGGAACATAACGATAGATATATTTGTCGCGTCTGTTGCCGAGTTGTTAAGACGTCTGATATGAACTAGGCAGACCCCGTGTTCGATCCCGGATCCCGGCCATGTACTAATGGGTTTTTATAATTAAAAACTTATGTACATAATCCGACAAACCACACTTAGAGGTTTTTCCATCTAAATATACCTCAACGAAACTGGCCACTCGTTAGGTATAGCCTCACACATACCATCGGCTAAAAGAGGGAGACTTGGTCTTCCGCTGGGTATCCTGGGACTGTAACACGGTTTCAGGAGCTGTAAGGCAACATTTTTTTTCGTACATAGGTACCTACACGACAATGATAAATAAAGTATGTCCTATTTTATTTATTAGTTTTAAGGTCATAGTGAGGTATATAAGGTGCTTATCTAAGGGACGTCCAACCCAAAAGGGATTTTCATGGGATTTAAAGACTTAAGGGTTGTACTGATCCTATATAGAAAATGCGATGAAAATAACAGAAGAAAAAAATTCAAGTTGCGCCTGTGGCCGAATTATTGACGTATGGTATTTAACTAGGCAGGTCACGAGTTCGATCCCTGATCCCGGCCATGTACTAATGTGTTTTTTTATAATTAAAAACTTATGTACATAATTCGATAAACCACACTTAGAGACTTTTCCATCTAAATATACCTCAAGAGAACTGGTCACTCGTTAGGTATAGCCTCACAAATGCCATCGGATAAAAGAGGGAGACTTGGTTTTCTGTTGGCTACCCTGGGACCAATAACACAGTTTGGGATACTGAAGCATAAATTATAAAAGTTTTGTATTTGTATGTATTTAGTTTTATTCCTACATCCGACCATGTACCAATGGGTTTTTATAATAAAAAAATCTATGTACATTATACGACAAACCGAACAAAGAGGCTTTTTTATCTATACACCTCAACAGAGCTGGCCACTCGTTAGGTATAGCTTAAAAAAAAATTGGCTAAATGAGGAAGACTTTATCTTCCACTGGCTACCCTGGGGCCGGCAACGGTTCCCGGGAGCTGTATAAGGCAACCCGTGAAGAATAATAAAATATGTATATTTATTACCTGTCCTATTTACAAGTGATTTTTTGGTAGGAAATTTTCAAAATGGCGTATAATTTTATTTTATCCTGATTATCTAAAAGTTATTTTAGCTAGAGAGGCATGTTTTAGCTATTACGAGGCGCCGGCGTATCGTAAATTTATAGCACGCACATGCTCCAAGGTATTCTTAGTGTTTTGTTATCTAAGACAGAATCTCAAGTCCCTACAGTCTCGTTTTTAGATTTTCGTAGCCAAACAAAAACGAAAAATGTAAGAAGAAGGTTAACTCTTGTAGCTCAATTCGATTCTCGGCTAGGACAAGATTTATATGCTTTGGACCGATAGACAATCTGTATATAAATAAAAATCAATTGCCACATGTATGACGGAGCATCACTTGAGAACGGCTTGACCGATTTTGCTGATTTTTTAGGGTTTCGTACCCTAAGGGTAAAAACGGAAACCCTTTTACTGTATCTCATGAACCGTGATAGTTAGACAGTTGAAATTTTCACAGATGATGTGTTTCTGTTGCCGCTATAACAACAAACCATACACAAACGTGTTTTTTTTTGCCGTTTTGTAGATAATGGTACGGAACCCTTCGTGTGCGTAATTGTTAGGTTTTAGGGGAAGAGATATTGGAAAATTTAAGCGAAAAATTTAAAAAATCGGGAAATATTTAAAGTGCTCTTTTTATGGGTTTTTTTTTTATGAACTTTGAAAGCCTGGGCGGAAAGCTAGTTAAAAATGTATTAGGCTTTTTTTTCTTCATGGATTGCTATACAGCTCCCGAAACCGTGTTACGATCCCAGCAGAAGACCAAGTCACCTAGGCTCTTTTACCCGATGGTATTTGTAAGGTTATACCTAACGAAGCTTATTTCTTTGTTTCCTATACACGCAGATGCAACCGCTGATAAATATTTAACAGCAGAGACCGTAAAAAATTGCTTATTGATATTGACCGGATGTCTAGAATTTTTACTCAAAGTTCACAATCTAATTATTCCAATGTGAAACTTCTACGGGGATTTTTATATTTCGTATAATTAATTCCGTGAAATGCTAAATGCGAAATAATAACAAATCTCTTTTTTCAGTCATATCTACAAATACTTACATGATACCTGTCGGGTTGGGTAGCCAGGAAGCCGGGTCGAATTAACAAGGAAGGAACAAGCAGGAGCAGCAAAAGAACAACCAGTAAAAGGATCCGTAAGGAGCCAAGGAGAAGGAGCCGTCAAAGGAGAAGGAGCAAGGAACCATCAAAGGAGCGCACTGTAATAAAAATGAACTACACATTACTACAGGGCGTTAAGCTATTGAAGTAACACAATACAAAGTATGATAAAAATACTTACAATACTTATTTGCGCTCCTTTTATATTAACATAGATATTAGTTCTTGAATATTGATTCAATACATTTTATATAGTTATTTACTTAGTTGATAAAATAGAAATATAATAAATTTTACAATTGGCAGAGTACTGCCTAAGTCAACAGTTTGTGAAGGAATCAGTAAAATTTTAATTTAGGTTCCACACATCGGATATTTGAAAATAACATACAATGTTCTATTGAATTAAAATTATCAATATCGTGTTCTAAAATCAAAATAAATGCTATTAATGATGGCCAGCTTGTAAGCGGCCAGGAAAATAAGGTCGTATCATCACAATACCGGGGTTCCCCCGAAAAAATCCTGACCTTAATGAAGGATTTTATTCAAAGAATTAATAAAATAAAGTTTGATGATGAGACTTATATAAAAATACTAATGAATGAAATGAAAAGATAAATTTACAAGTTTTATTATAAATAAAACTAATTATTTTACAAGAGAAACGATTTCCACAATCACACAAATCACAAACATTCATCATCATTTAATCTGTTTAGTCTGTTATTAGTAAGTACAGTAAACTCATTTATAATATAGAGTAATTCCCATTTAATAAGGAATGACTCAAAAACGTTCTCGAATTTAGTAAGGGCTTAGTTATACAGTTACCATCCGCTGTTTTAAGTTTATTTATATATAATACAATAGACGAAGGCTTGTTTAAAGAGTCGCAATCCGCTCATACGAACACCCATGGGAAATACATCCACAGATATAATAAGTAGTAATAATAGACGAAGGCTTTTTTAACGAGTCGCAATCCGCTCTAAAAGACACCCATGAATATCAGGATATTCATAGATATAATAATAATAAACGAATGTTTATTTAAAGAGTTGTAATTTACTCTAATAAACACCCATGGAAATACATCCACAGATATTAGGTATAATATTTATAATAGACGAAGGCTTTTTTAAAGAGTCGCAATCCGCTCTAAATAATTACAAGTATTTACAATAAATGAAATGATGAGAATGAAATAAGGAAAATAGTAATTATTAATCATGGTTATATATTTAACCTGTAATTTGAAAATATGTAAAAGTTTTAGTTGTTTAGTTAAAATTATGTTTACAACCAAATTGTGAAATTGAAATAAATTTAACCTCCCTTGTAACCTTGTAAATAAGGTTATAAATACAATTTAATAAATTGTTAATAAAATAAAGAAAAATGTAAAATAATATAGATATAAAAAATTCCTCGGTTTAAGTAAGAGTAACTCATCCATATTGAAAGAGAAAAAAAAATTATGAAATAAAATCAACGCATGCGTTAAGGTATGCGCTAACTCAAACTATCCACGAGCAAAGCCAGTGAAAAGCTAATAATATAAGTATATGAAATAAAATAATATTTGAATTTAAATCAACATGACTACCCCTAGTTGTAATAAGAGCGTAATCATATGTCTATGAAATAGACTTCATAATAAATAACATTGAAAATTAAAAGAAAATCGAACGTCGTCGATTTAAAAATTTAAAAATTTATCAATGACAAAGAAATTATATAGGATACATTTGAAAATCGAATATTCCAATGCAATATTGCCGAGCAAAACAAATTGTGTAAAACAAAGAAAAATCAAGTGAGTTCAAATTCTGATATCGAGGTGCTTTTATATGTATCATAATTTATTTGAAATTTATTATTATATATTAAATTTATTCTCAGAAATATTTTAATATTTTAATTACCTTACTTATGTAAACTGTAATGTAATATTAGAAATCATTAAAATAAGAATGGACAAATTGTTTTGGATATTTTTTAAAATGTATTAAAAAAATCGCAATTAATGAAATTTTTGAATTAAATAATATTTATTTATGTATTATTTTATGGAATCACGATAGACTTTTAGGATAAAAATAGATATTTTAGCAATTATAAGAAAAATTAATATATATTATTTATCTTGAAAAAGTTACGACTATAAAAAGAACCTTTTTCTATTAAGAGATAATTGACGGGATATGATAATGGAAATTAATTTAATATTATTTACGGTATAAGTTTAAGTTATGGGAAGTAATCTATAGATTTCAGATATATATAATGAAAATCTCACATACAACCATACATTCAATGTGAATATATAATCTGAATTTACGAAATTAATAAGTGAATTTAGTGTAAAATTATTCAAGAATACTGCCTTTGAAAAAAAAAAATATCCTCTTCAATAATGGAATCTGACCAAGATCATCAGACTTGTCAACCTCGAAGGTTTGCCGACATAACCTTGATTCAGAACCATAATCTCCAAGAAATATTCTACTGAATTTAAATAGAATTACGTTATATATTAAGATTATATAGACATTACATATCCTGAAATAAAAGTTTGTATTAAAATAAATATTATGTTCTCTTACTTCGTTATTCTTTCTTCTTTATTCCTTCTTCCTGCAGCATTTTAATCACGTTTGGGCGCCATTGTCGGATTGGGTAGCCAGGAAGCCGGGTCGAATTAACAAGGAAGGAACAAGCAGGAGCAGCAAAAGAACAACCAGTAAAAGGATCCGTAAGGAGCCAAGGAGAAGGAGCCGTCAAAGGAGAAGGAGCAAGGAACCATCAAAGGAGCGCACTGTAATAAAAATGAACTACACATTACTACAGGGCGTTAAGCTATTGAAGTAACACAATACAAAGTATGATAAAAATACTTACAATACTTATTTGCGCTCCTTTTATATTAACATAGATATTAGTTCTTGAATATTGATTCAATACATTTTATATAGTTATTTACTTAGTTGATAAAATAGAAATATAATAAATTTTACAATTGGCAGAGTACTGCCTAAGTCAACAGTTTGTGAAGGAATCAGTAAAATTTTAATTTAGGTTCCACACATCGGATATTTGAAAATAACATACAATGTTCTATTGAATTAAAATTATCAATATCGTGTTCTAAAATCAAAATAAATGCTATTAATGATGGCCAGCTTGTAAGCGGCCAGGAAAATAAGGTCGTATCATCACATACCTTAATTTTGTTTTAATACAAATCGGTGTAGTAGTTTTTGAGTTTACTTCTAACAAACATACAAACAAACGAACAAGATATATATGTGAGACTGAGACACGCTTTATACCTACATAAAACGAGACAAAATTTTATATTATATGAATTTAAAATAAGACGTCTGGTATTAACTAGGCAAACCATGGGTTCGATCCAAGATCCCGGTCATATACCAATGGGTTTTATAATTAAAAATTTATGTACATAATTCGATGCTTTTCCATATGGCCACTCACAAATACCATCGGTTAAAAAGGAAGACTTGGTCTTCTGCTGGGTACCCTCTGACAGTAACACGGTTTCGAGAGCTGTAAAGCAACCCGTGAAAAAAGAAAAAAAATTATGCCGTGGGTACAATAAATATTAAAATTCTTCCTTTTTGAAGTCGGTTAAAAAGTGTTCCCGCTTTTCTCACCAACATTACCTAAGAACCTCCAAAACACAAACCGTTTGTTGAGTGACGAGTTAATCTAAACTGAGTGACATCGACCGTGAAATTGGATCCGATTGGGACGGCACTTGTTGAGGCTATTCCTAACTAAGGGACAATATAGGCTGAGCGGAGAGCAGAGCATAGCATTTTACATTGACAATTTAAAAATAAACAAAAAAAAATATAAATTATAAAATTAAATAAATAAAATCGGTTTGTTTCGGTTTTACTATTAGATAGGTTGATGAGTATTAAACATGGACCTAGCATGTTTAGGAGCTGAGAATTAACAGTTTAAGTGAATTAAGTTGGATAAAAAGTTAGCTCCAGCGAGTTTTCATGGCGTATGCTGTCTAATTCGTCAGAGATATAACAAAGTCTGCGCTAGCATATTCTTTATCTCAGTCGTAATGTCCGTGACAGAGCAGTTGTGGTCAATCATGGCGGTTCACAGCGCGATGCACTTTGTATTGACTCGCCATGGTTAACTTTCTTGGGAAGAATAGTGCAGTGGTTTCCCCCTTGCCTTCTGCACCAGACATTTTGAGACCGTTTAGGTCTTCAGGCTCGCTAGGTGTATGGTTATACCGCCATTGCTCGGTCGCCAGAGCCTCGTTTGTTGTCTAGCAGCGTGCAGGTGAGGATGACATTTGGTAACATATATCTGTATCTATATAATAGATAAGTAGTTATAAGCGTATTACGTTAGTATTTGAATAAATAGAGAAATGGATGCTTACATGGTTTTGAACATATGGAAAGAATGGATTACAAGAGTCTTACGAACAGATGTGAATGGCAAAATAAAATTGATCGAGGGAGCAACAGAAAGAAATTCACTGATAAAAAAGAGGAAATAAAAAGACCCGAAATCGAAGATGTAGATGTACGATTTGAATAAGGCGAAAGAGATGTGCCATGATCGTAACAAGTGGATATCTCTGGTCTCTGTCTACCCGATGGCAAATAAGGCGTGAGCATAAATGTGTAATAAACTTTACAATTTCTGTGAAAACGAGAGCGCGCGTTTATTTATTTTAGTTTTTTTTTTCACGGATGGGCCGTCTCCACGATCGAGAGAATCGCGACGAAAGTCTCGTCCGTGCCACCAAATTCAATACCTCTATCGGCCAATCTCCACAGGGCGATACTATCGCTTATAGAGTTTGTATGGCACGGAGAGACTATCGCCGCGATTCTCTCGCTCGTGAAGACGGCCCCTTACAGCTCCCGAGACCTTGTTACGGTCCCAGGGTACCCAGCAGAAAAGCCCTCTTTTAGCCGATGGTATTTGTGAGGCTATAGCTAACGAGTGGCCAGTTCTGTTGAGGTATATTTAGATGGAAAATCGTCAAAAAAATGTGGTTTGTCAGATTATGTACCTACATAAGTTTTTAATTATAAAAAACCCATTTATTTTTATATTTAGTACATGGCCGGAATCCGGGATTTTAGTTTCCAGCGAAAAATGCTACGCTCTGCTCTCCGCCAGGTCTACGCCAACTCCTTCTTGTGGACTGCTTTCATGAAGCTTGTAAAGTATTTTATAAGGACAGCAGGTGCGTTTGATTGCTAATAAAGACTTGTTTGAAAATTTTAATCACTTTTTAAGGTTAAGAATTTCTCAGAATATTTAATTCTGATTGAGATTTTCTGCCGAATGTTAGAGTGTGAAAGTTTTCTAAATATAAATTAAATAAATTAACTTTTTAAAAAAGTATACCGACTTCAGACATTTTTCACTGAAAAGCAAGAAATAATCAAATATATCATTTCGCCGTTGAATTTAAAGTCGGTTTGTGCTAAATGGAAAATCTACTGAACCTATTTTCACTTAAATAAAATGGGACCACACGGGAAGCACCAGCTTTCAAATAAAAAAAGAATCATCAAAATCGGTTCACCCAGTCGAAAGTTCTGAGGTAACAAACATTAAAAAAATACAGTCGAATTGAGAACTTCCTCCTTTTTTGAAGTCGGTTAAAAAGAAGAAACACAAAATGAATATAGAAAGAGAGTGACATAATACGTGCGTTGTAAACTATGGAGGTATTAAACCTGCATAACCAAGGTAATTTTGAGTACCTATTTCTTCTTTGCGCATATATTTTCCCCTATTAATACTCTATTTTTTAACCCCCGACGTGGCATCGTAGGTCCTATAAGGATGAACCGATTCTGATTTAGTTTTTTTTTGTTTGATCTGATCGAGAGTGTTCTTAACTATGATTCAAGTAAATCTGTTCAGCCGTTTGAAGATCATTAGCTCTTTTCTAGTTGTTGAAGGGATGTGAGTAACTTCTACTGGTCTGATCGATTCGAAATTTAGTATCCTGCGACATCAATGGTATTACAATAACATGGAAACCTTGACCTGATGCTGCAGAATCATCTGGAATCAGCTGATTACCCAAATCCTAACCAACTCGGAACAATTAATAAAACAAATTTGCGTCGGTGGCCGAGTGGTTTAGACGTCTGGTATTAACTTTACTTTAGAACAGGCGGTTCTAAAAGAGCTAAGGCCTGATGATGTCATTTAGGCTTGTATGGCAATTTTTTTCACATTTTATTATGCCCCTCTCCGCCGCCGCTCTCTACTCCTTTGTGTGTGCGTGGCGCGTATATAAGTACTGCGTTGCTTCTCCGTGTGAGTGTGTATACTACGTGTGCCTCTCAGTATACTTGACAGTAACTTTCTTTCTAATATTTTTTATTTATTTTACTCCATTATTGATGGGTTTTTCTTTAATTATAAATTCTTACAATAACCATAAATTTCGATGTTTCACATCTTCTGAGCGTCCCAGCTTCGCAAGGGTTTAAGGTGGGCAAATTTTTCACAAAAGATTCTAAATATCGATGAAATCTGATCGTTAAATACCGAAAATTATAATCTAAATTGTATTAAATTAAAAAATCTAACTAAAGGATCTTCTTCTAATTTCTCTCTTTGTTAATTCTGATATAATCTGAAAGGCGAATAATGAAGTAGGGTTCTGAGTAAAGTACAACAATTTGCAATTAATTGAAAACTTAATTTATTACTCGGAAAACAGCGTTTCCTTTAATTGTTTCCTAGGTAAACAATTAATCTCTGAATTAAAGCCCACTTAGAATACAGGCATAAAATAAAATAAAAACTAGATAGAGTTTTACCCGCTCACAGAGGATTCCGTAGGTAATCTATAAAAACAATAACTTTCACGGCCGTTATATCTTGCGGTGTAGCCAGAGAGTTACTGGAATAGTGTCCACTTTTCAAAGTTGTATTTTTTGAAGAAGTGCGGACGCCGGCTTTACATTCCGTCCAAAGCACAAACAGTTTAAGGTAATCTAAACCTAAAAGCAAGAAGTTCTGACTGATTCATCATAGCCGAGCCGAAATCTCTAACATTATCTTGAAAATAATGAAAGTATTTTATTTTAGTTTAGTTAAATATAAAGCCTATTGTTTAATCCGGAACGATGTCATTAGAGAAGAATGCGGAGTGAAAGATGATATTGTGACTAAAATGAAGAAAAGTTAGTTTACGTTGGTTTGGACACTTTGAAAGAATGAATGATGAAGGATTGGCTAAGAAGGCTTATATGGATGAAGTGAAAGGAAATGCTGGCAGAGGACGACCTAGATGTACTTTTATTGAACATATAAAAATATATTGATCGATGGAAATATTAAAAGTACGTACACACACACAAACGCCGAGCATATATATGAAAGGTATGATGAATATAAAAGAAGCGAAAGAGATATGCCAGGATCGTAACAAATGGCATTCGATTGTCTCTGCCTACCCCTCTTGGGATGAAAGGCGTGATGATAGATAGATAGATTTAGTTTACAGTTTTTAGAGAGGAATACAATATACACGGTAGAAGCCGGGGACAGCAAGTTAGTAGGTTGTCTAAAACTAAATTAAATATTTCTTATCAACACATAACTTCCATCTGAATGATCATTGAATCCTGATCAGGATTTTTAAGCATTTATTTTACGCTCGTTAATATTTTAAAGTATTATATAGCAGTTTTCTGTCTTGATTTTGTACCACCAAGCTCTCAGGGAAAATTTTCAAAGAAAATCCTGAAAAAACTGAATAAACATAGCTTAAAGTAAACGATGTAGGAAAAACTCACTTGGATGTGTGTATGAAGTTCTATGACCTAAATATGCTCTTCATTTTAATTTAGTACCTAGCATGGCCGAGTGGTTAAGACGTCTGGTTGTAACTAAGTGGACACGGTTCAATTCCGGCCATGTATGAATGAGTTTTTAATATTTTAACCAGATTTTCCGCTCCCGGCTCCGCCCGTGGATATATTCGAACAATATAAAATATAGCCTATGTCACGCAGGTTCAGTAGCTTTTGAGTTTATTCATTACAAACAAAAAAAACAAACTACACTTAGATATATAGCTCAACAGAACTGGCTATTAGGTACACAATCGGCTAAAAGAGGGAAACTTGATCTTCCAAAAGCATGTGGTGACAGACAGGGTAAAGGGAAAGGAACCTCAAAGACAGAGCCATGAACGGTGGTTCCATCAGGTGTCTAAAAGCCTGGTACAAATTGTCAATACACAGAAGTAAAATAAATAGCATACAACTGTCTCTACCTACCCCATTTTGGTACATTTGGCAATATTCAGAGTCAGTGATCATATTTTTCACAAAAGAAAATTGAATTGCACATGGCACATATCATGCATTGAATGTTAGTGACATGTGCAACCCGCAGAGATTTTTCCATTGTATTTTCCCATAACCCAACAAAACCGCAACGTAGATCCTTTGTTTCTGAACTGTGTGTAGTCTAGAATTTTTATTTTCACTAAATCTATCTATATAATAAAAATTATATGTAATATAGTATTTGACCGCACAATATTTGACACTACATTTTTTTTAAATAGTAAGTAAGGAGTAAATTGACAGAACATATTTTTCCTAAAACCGAGAGGTCAACAAATGTTGTTAACTCATCTTCTGTTAGCTGGTAGAAGAGGTTTTTTTTCCTTTTAAAGCACCTCAGTGGCGTACCGACAAGTGCTGGACCCCTACTCGACAATAAGACATTGTCTGCCGGCAAGTGCCACTTTCTGTCGCCATCTCTCTACCTTTTAGAAAAGGTCCAAGGATTTAAGTTCTAAAATACCAACTACGTGTATGAGCAATCAAGATAAAAACTTACCTAGTGCTCAGATACTTACATAGTTGTTTGAAACGGGTAACCACACATTGCCAGGCAATTATACCTCTGTTCAAGTTGCCTGTTGTTAAATACGAAAAAATAAGATTATTCTTAACAAAATTTGGGTCTTTGCATTCTAAAATTAAAATTCGAACATATAAAATTATTGATTGATGGATATATTAAAAGTACACACAATCGCCAAGCATGTATGAAAGGTATGATAAATATAAAAGAAGCGGAGTCAGGACCGTAGCAAATGGCATTCGATTGTCTCTGCCTACCCCTCTCGGGATAAAAGGCGTGATGATAGATAGATGACAATAAAATTTTAAAACTTAATCCAAAATAACTACTGCTTTATATTATATTATATTATACTACATATTATAAATTATTATTATTATTAACTAGGCAGATCCCGAGTTCGATCCCGGATCCCGGCCATGTACCAATGGGTTTTTTAATTAAAAACTTATGTACATAATCCGACAAACCACACTTTGGCCACTCGTTAGGTATAGCTTCACAAATACCATCGGCTAAACGAGGGAGACTTGGTCTTCCGCTGGGTACCCTGGAATCGTAACACAGTTTCGGGAGCTGTAAGGCAACCCGTGAAGAAAGAAAAAAAAATTATAAATTAATAAGTCCCTCGCAGCGCTGAGTTTGTGTTTGTTCGGGCTAATCTCAAAAACTACTGTGCGGATTTTCATACGGTTTGTTCTAATAGAAGAAGAGATTATCTAGGAAGGTTATATTTTATCCAATATTGTACCCGTGCGAAGCCGGGGGCGGGGTCGATAGTAAAATATAAAAAAAAAAAAGTTGCAAGATAATAAATAATACCGAACTTCTGAAAAATCCTTGTCACATTATTTTAAGCAGAGGTAGGAACTAAAAGTTCGGACCTAGCACTAAGTTGACTACTTGTTTGGAACTTGTTTGAAATTTAGCTGTTTACCTTTCGTACGAGAGTTGACACAATGTGTCACTTAGTAACATATAATTATTTCATTGTTACTGCAAATTGAGCAAAATCTTTTTTCATTCACCGCATTTGGAGATTCAGCGAGGTAATGCAGCGAGCATCCTAGGTTTTCAGGCGGTTGAACTGAAGGAAAAATATACCATTTATAATGTCCACCGCACAATATTTATCACGGCATTTTTTTTAAATAGTTTAGTAAAATAAATTGCGTGAGGTTTTTATTATTTGTTGTTTTACTTAAGATAATTTTTAACTTATTTTTTTTATTATTATTTGTTGCTGTAGCGGCCATAGAAAACACACCCAACATTTCAAGTGTCTTCCTATTACGGTTCAAAAGATACAGACGTACGGACAGACAGCGGAGCCTTAGTAATAGGGTTTAAATTGGCACCCTTTGGGTACGGACCCCTAAAAATTACAAATATGATTGAGGTAGAAAAAGCCACAATCTTAATATTACTTGAGTAAGTTATTGGTTAATAAGCTCGAGGTGAGGGTTGGCAGCACTTTTAATTACACAGTTAATTAATTCAATTATCTTATCTTCCAAAACTAAATGACATCGTGGTGACACTGGCCAAATTTCATACACACTTATATTTGCACTTTGCACCGTGGGCGGATACATCCAAAACTGCATACATTGGTTGAAAAACAAATCTTCACGGGTTATCTTACAGCTCATGGTACCCAGCGAAAGATAGTCTTCCTCATTTAGCCGAAGATTTTTTGAGACACCTAACGAGTGGCCAGCTCTATTGAGGTACCTATGTAGATGGAAAAGCCTTTTTGTATGGTTTGTCGGATAATGTACATAGATTTATTTATAATAAAAACACATTGGTTCATGGTCGGATGTGGAGATCGAACCCGCGACTTCTCAGGACGTTTACCCACTCGACCACCGATGCCCTTAATCGCCCTCTCATTGGTTGAAATGATATCTAATTATTATTGATTTAATTTTATTATTCTGAGCATTAAAAAAAAATTTGTAATTGAGTCTTGACTTATTTATTGCCTGTGCCTTTAACTCTAAACTCATCTGAAAACTTTGAGATGAAGCCCGAGCGCGCCCCCAAATTAAATCACGGGATTTCTTGATTTGTGGTGCCTTTATTAAAAAGGTGTGAAGAGAAAAAGAGAAGTCTATAAAATCATAACATATGAAGTTCTGCTAACCCCACGCCTATAATGAGTACATTGTATTTCACAATACAACATTTTAATAGTAAGTCTAACTTTAATCTAACAATGGTAAATGTTTAGTTAAACTCAGCTTCTCGGACGAAATGGACGAGACAAACTTCAAAACTACATTTCCTGAACTAGTAAACGGAATTCAAAATTAATTAACAGGACTCTGAAATCCCGATAAATTGTGTAGATAACTCCTTCAAGCTAATTCTGATAATTTTATTACAATCAAGAAGTGATGAACTGATGTTAATTACCCATAATAGCATCATGTACATTACAAAATTAAATATAAAATTAGTTACATTTATATGTTTAAATAATGATTAACCTATATTATATATCCCCTTGAATGATAACCTCTTCTGGTGACAAGAGGTTATCATTAATCAATAAAAAAGCTCCTTTCTCGCTCAACGAATCAGCATCGCGATTCAGCGGGAAAATTCTTCCAGTATTCTTGCCACTATTCCACGCGGACCTGGTTTATCTAGTTATTTTTAATGTTTAGATTAGATTCAAGGTTTTTATATTGTTATGTGTAAATAGTAAAAATTAAACCTAATATAAAAAAACCTATTTAAATGATTTACTTTTTGAAGTGAAAACTCAACTCCTTTAGGCACGTTGAGCGATTTTTGGTATGGAGAAATCTTACGGATTCGCGACCTGTGTTCGCGACATGTTTTCGGCACAAGATCATGGATTGTCAGGCATTTTTAGCATCTCCACATAACCCTCGTCGTGGGATTCTTATTCTATTCTTATGCTAGTGGTTCCCATTCTAGCACCTAAGGTTATAGAAAAGAGAAGTTATAATTAAAATGCACTCCATGTCCAAAACAAACTATCGCAGCCAAAGTCGTGGGCAGAGTTAATTAAAAAAGTTTGTAATTCGTTTAATTCAAAGAACCTCTGTTTACACAAACTAGTGGCGTCACGGAAGCATATTAGCAAAAACTACCAAGATCTAAGTTTTGAAACCGATCTCTGATTTGTCCACAAAAACTCTTGATAGCGATCTCAAACTACCTAGGCTTAGTAAGTTAATCAGATATTATTAAATCATATTTTCACGTATTTGTCTAATTTTTTTTTGTTTTTTCTTTCGTCACGGGTTGCCTTACAGCTCCCGAAACCGTGCCGTGTTACGGTTTCAGGGTACCCAGCTGAAGACCAAGTCTCCCTCGTTTAGCCGATGGTATTTGTGAGGCTATACCTAACGAGTGGCTAGTTCTGTTAAGGTATATTTAGATGGAAAAGCCTCTTAGTGTGGTTTGTCGGATTATGTACATGTTTTTAATTAAAAAACCCATTGGAACATGGCCGGGATCCGGAATCGAACCCGGGGTCGGCCTAGTTTATACCAAACGTCTTAACCACTCGGCCACCGACGTATTTGTCTAATATTTATATAATATTAACTCATGATAATGTACAACTTTGACAGTTGTTATGGGGCAGTATTTAACTGCAAATTAAAAAAAAGCCCTTTTCCCAAAAAAAATACTGATTGCATATCAAAATCTTACCTCAAAATGTTATTATCGTATTGCACTACCCCTACGTGAAAGGTCGTACGGTCTCTTCTAGGGCGGGTTTATGTGCGGTTATAAAAGAGACCCTAACCTGCATCTACGTGCCAACAGGGTTGTATTTTCAATAATATATTTGATGTAAATAAATTGATGTGCAATTAAAAATAACCTATAGACTTTCAGAATTTAGGGGTTAGAGATTATAGTCAAAAGTTTTTTTTAGCAAATGTGAGATCGCTTTCAAAATTCAGATCGTGGATTTTGATTACATGCGTCCGGGAACTAGTCAACGGAACTGAAAATTAATTAACAGGAAACTGGATTTAGAAAGGAAGGGAAATATATGAACCTTATGTAATTACAAAGTTCTACATACTCTACACTAGCTATTGCTCGCGTCTGTGGCCGTTTGTAAAAGTATATAATATATATTTATCTATCTATCTATCATCACGCCTTTCATCCCAAGAGGGGTAGGCAGAGACAATCGAATGCCATTTGTTACGATCCTAACATATCTCTTTTGCTTCTTTTATATTCATCATACCTTTCATACATGCTCGGCGATTGTGTGTACTTTTAATATTTCCATCGATCAACATATTTTTTATATGTTCAATAAAAGTACATCTAGGTCGTCCTCTGCCAGCATTTCCTTTCACTTCAGCCATATAAACCTTTTTAGTCAATCTTTCATCCTTCATTCTTGCAACGTGTCCAAACCAGCGTAAACTACTTTTCTTATATATGTAGTATATAATATGCTACAGTATTTTCAAAAAATATTTTAAC